>JAJHZJ010000558.1:2934025-3569025 GCA_023548195.1 Bettongia penicillata ogilbyi | reverse complement strand
ACCCAGAAATCTTAATTATATTCATAAGACATCTGTGTGAAGGTAAGAAGCTGTTTTGTCATTGGTTAATAGGATATACAAGTGGAGAAATTTTAAATGTAATTAATTCATACATTGAAGGCAAATAAATTAACTGATCTTTTTGTTAAACTAGCACAGATGGAGCAAAACTGATGACTGGGAAATTTTTGAGTGTAGTCTAACATACGAAAAATAATGTAAATGTAGTACGGACATGCTGTAGTGTATACAAACAAATTTTGGCATCAAATAGAATGTCACAATTTGTGTCTTAAAATAATTAATAATAATAAATCATTTTATAAAATCAGTACCCACTAACTCTCAGTTGTTTACCATTTTAAGCAGAGAAATGGATAATGAGCATGTTAACTTTCTAAGACCCAGAGATATTTCATAACTTTCCCATGGCAAAGTTATTGTCTATTTGATTGGGAGAAGAGTTAGCTGCATATCTTCACTTTCCATCCTTTTCATCTGCCTGAGTATGCAGATGATATGATATGGTTACAAATATTAGCCTAGTTAGCAGACATCAGTTTAAAAATTAATGAACTTAAAACATCATTACAGAGTACAAATGCTAATATATTACATGTTCAAGACAAAATAAAAGTTATGATTATGAAACTCAAATTTTGGGACCACACATTTAAGGAAAGTACTGAGTACATAATTTCTTACTAGAAAATGAACCATCTTTGGATCAGGTTGTCAAGAAAAACATGAGATGCTCATTTGAAATTTTAAAAAGTGACTTTCAATGAATATTTTCCTGAAATTTCCAATAAATTAAATTGGACTTGCAACCATTTGATATCTTTTATTACTCTGGCTAATAAAATTAAGAAAAGATGAAAAGCAACTTAAATGACAGACCAAATAATTTTGAACTACACATATCATTCAAAAATAATGGCCTATAAATTTTTGACTAAAAATAAAAAAGTGAATTTCCATCTCTCATCAAAAGAACTTGTAAAATCCTTCTACTATTACCACCATATGTTTGTGTGAGGAAGCATTTTCACTTTATTCCTGTTTTAAATCAAAATGCAGAAATAAATTCAGTATGGAACCATATTTGACTGTGTTTATCTAGTGTTGAGCCAAATATCATACATTTTTGTTCAAATGAAAAATTTCAATATCAAAATTAAGTTTATACATGATTATTATATTATGTTAAATACCTTTCAAGTTGCAACTTATTTCATTAAAATGTTAGTTTGTCATTTCCTTCTCCAACTCATTTTACAGATGAGAAAACTGAGGCAAATGACTTTCCCAGGGTCACACAACTAGTAAGTGTCTGAGGCCAGATTTGAACTCAGGAAGATGAGCCTTCCTGACTTCAGACCCAGCAGTCTATCCATTGCACCACCTACCTGCCAAATGATCTCTAAGGATCATTTGTATATGGTCCACAATATTCCTCTGCAGCCAAAATCAAATTAAAATATAATTTGGAAATATTCAACAAAATCGATTTTTAAAAATGCAACATAGATAATGTTAATTTGCAGTTTTCTAAGTCAACGTAACCCACAGGCTATCTGAACTTGTCACTCATATACAGACTCTCCATTTACCACCACCATTCTACCACACAAACCACTGTAGCATACACTGTAGCATACTGTAGCAACCCTCAACCATCACAAGCAGATGTCCATTTGGGAAGACTCCCAGGAAAATAGAGCTCACCACCCATGGAAGAAGAAAATTCAGTACTCCTTGTTAGGCACAACTTGATCCAGAAGGGAAAAAATATTAATTATCTAAATCTAAGTATTCCTGCTTAGAAAGAGGGAAATCCAAAGATACATACTTCTACAAAGGTAACCTCAATATGATTGAGTGGCTTGACTCAGGAACACTCAGAATGCATTTTAAAGCTACTCAGACAAGAAGTGGATTGCAAAGTAGTTGCCCTATCACAGTTTCCACAGAGAATAGTCTACTTAACCTTTGTCACTGCATATCTTAAGACTGTTCAGGGCTCATTCCAGCATCCAGTTCTTTGACTGTTGTCTCCAACAGAAGACTCAATTATGTGATTGCTTAAACATCAAAGCTTTCTCCACTAATGTCCTTTCCAGGAGGCATAAGCAGGCAGGTCCTTTCTCTCTGGCTATGCAGTTCCTACTGTCCATTCCTCTACAATTTTATTTCTCTGATTGTTGGCAGATGGAATATCTGCTTTTTCCATTGCCATTAGCCGAATGTGTACAATGCACATTCTCGCCAAAGCTAGAGTGTTTGTTTGGGAGGAAGTCAGGGCTCCTTGCCCTGGGACAGTCCTATTTCTTGAAAGTTCTATCAGCATTTTGAGTAATCCATTTTCAGGTGAACAGCAAAGATAGAACTCTAGGGAGATTTCAAAGGGTTCCCTTCCATCCATGAGGGAAGCAAGCGCATACAACTGCCTTGAGAGAAGTAGGGCACATTTAGAGAGGTCAGTTCTTCACGGGCTGCAGAGAAGTGAATTCCATTCCCAAGTAGCCGCTTGGGCCAATCTGTTCTTTGGCTAGAACACCAATAGACATAATTTATATTTAAAAACATTCTTTAAGATCTACAAAATATCAAATTGCCACTGGATATTTCTTTACTGGCCTCTTCCTTTTTCTTCCCTTCCCTTCCCTCCCTTTGGCCTGATTGGTGGTCACCTCAGTCACCCCCAACATCAAAGTTCAGGCTCCTTCCATGCCTTACATCATCCCCCATACTCCTCCTCATCACATACTCCATGTTGTTCTCCTTCCCCTCAGAACACAACCACCTTGAAGGCAGGGAATGCTTTTACTTGTATCTGTATTTCTGGTACTAAGTACTGTATTCAGAACACAGAAGAACTTAAACAAATATTTTTTTATTCATTCTCTTTCTATATATTATGATATTTGTTCCCCAAATCAGCCCTGTAATGGTGAGGACAGGTGCTATGCTCACCATTTTGCAAATAAAAACCACTCCATCCCCTGTCCCGGGGCTTTATTCATGGTGCCTTTCCCTGGAAGGTACTCCTCTCTCACCTCCCTCTAGGTGGAGGAAGGAATCACTAGCTTCCTTCAAATTTAGGCCCAAGCTTTTCTGCGGAGCCTTCCCTGATCCTTCACCCCTACCCCAAATGCTAATGATTCTCCCAATTACCTTGCATTTACTTCACATATATTTTGCATCTATTTTTATGCATATGTTTTGTTCCCCCACAGAAAGTAATTTTTGAGCACAGTAATTGTTTCATTTTTCTGCCTTTGTAACCCCATTGCCTGTCACATGGTTCTCCACAAGGGCTTGTTGATTATTGAGTGATTTATTGAAAATAAAAGAGCAAGTAAATGAGCAAACAACAAGACATAAAAGCCTCCAGCACAATGAACAAATTCTATGGATTGAAAGACCCTAAACTGACCTCACCAGAAGGAAAAAAATAACAAATTTGGTTCACCAATAACCCAAGAAACCAAGTTGGAGCTAGCACAAGAAACATTAAATTGTATGATTAAGCACTGTAAAGGCAATGAAGAAGGATCGTGTGTCAAGAAAAACCTGGCATCTCTAAAGCGAATTCTGTCATCAGCAAAAACAGAATACACACTGCTAACAGATTACCAACAATGACATGGAGAAAACAATGGAAAATTGGGGGTTGGGGGAAAGGCATGAAACCAATAGGAAATAAAATTCTTAAGCTGGAAGACACATCAGCAAAACTAGTAGAAAACTTAGCAAAATAAGATAAGTGGAGGGTTCAGATGGACATATGTTTAATAAGCAGACGACAGAACTATCAGACAAAAATGTCATATTCAGCTCACTGAGATGCTATTTTTTTACTTGGTGCATTGAATGGCTTTGCTAAGAGGATTTGGGGTAAACATACAGGGTTAGAAAAACAACAGTGGGGATGTTATGATCTGAACTTGTCTCAAGCAGATGAGAGCAGAATTTGGCAGGAGATTTGGTGTAAATATTACCTGAAGTTAGCAAAAGCCAGAGTGACTGTTAGGTGTTGCAGCAAGATCTATAATTGCCTTCGAGAAATGCGCAAGGTAAGACATACAGGAGAAGGGCTGTCATAGTGACAAGTATTGATTTGTTCTCCCCTGGGAATCATTATAAAGAAGTAACAAGACAGCATAGGCTTTGACTCAATTGGGGGTGGCCTGTTCTCTCTCTTCTGAGGTCTTCAAACAGAGAGTGGGTGATTTCTTGTCATATATGTAATTGTAAAGATTCCTTTTATGTGTGGGTGGAACTAGTTGGCTAATGACATCCCTTCCAAATCTCGTATTCCATAATTCTATTATCAAATAACAAATGCCCAACAGAAAGATAATTTGACTAACAGCTATATTACATAAATGAACTTCAATGGTGGTGGGAACAATTAATTTTTAAAAACTATATACTAAATCAATTTAAAATTTAATCCATTCCTACTACATTTACTGTTCTCTTCCATTGTAATCTCTTTTCACTAGACCGTTCCTTTCACTTTATTCTCCTTTTTCTTTTCTCAAGTTCAGTTCTACCATGGCTTCATTTGCCTCTACTCCTTTCATGCTCCAATCGTCTGCCACCCCAATGCTAACTAGCCATTGCGTAAGAATCCTTCACCCCCTAACCCTCCAGCACTCCAGCCATGCCAGTTCTCATCATTGGATAACACCAGTTGAATTTCTTTCCTCTTGCTAAGTGTCACTAGAAAAAATTCAGTGAATGGTACTAATTTCAACTACCACAAATCACAGTTGATAGCCTCAACTTCACAAGGTCTTATTTCAAAGTTCATCCTTGGCATAAATGTGACCTTGGGTTTTTAAATGTCATGTTAGCAAAGTGCAAACTCTAAGAGTTTATTATATTCTCAGAAGCCTTTAAGCATGACTCCAAAAACAGATCATGTCTGCCTTCTGAGGCCCAGCATAGTTAAGAAGAGAGAGACTCATCAAACAGTAGGCTGATGACATCATGGTAAGTTCTACAATTATGAAAATTTGTGAGGAAAAAAAAAGATGGCCCTCAGTCCTATGGCTTCCCAAGACATTTTTGTAGTGATATGGCAGAATTGTGGGGAAAGGTGGGAAGAAGGTACCAAGAATCACTATTTTTAAACTTTACATAAATTTTTTAAAATTCAACTTTTATTTTATTTTACCTTTTCCCAATTATCAAGCATTTATTTTCTCTCACCCACTCCCCTCCCCCTTAGAAATTTTTTAAAAGCCCTTTTAACAAACATACATAGTTAAGCAAGCTAGTTACCAAATTGGGCAGGTTTAAAGATGTATGTCTCATTCTGCATCTTGAGTTCATCGTTTCTCTGTCAGGGGGTCAAATGTTTCATCATTAGTTAGTTCTCTGGAATTGTATTTGATCATTGCGCTAAAGTTCTCAAATTTTTCAGTTTTTTTCCTTTAAAGTGTTATTATTATATAAATTGATCTCCTGGTTTTGATCAATTCACTCTGCATTTGTCCATAGAAGTCTTCCCAGGCTTCTCTAAAACCATCCCTTTTATCTTTTGTCTACTCAATCTTTCTCAAATTGATGGGGGATTTGTTCCCAATTTGGGGGGATTTTTTCTTTTTAAAACTGAAATTAGTTAATGATTTATGTATTTTATTTTCAAAAACAGCTCCTGTTTTATTGATTTGTTTGATTTGCTTTTGATTTTGTTGATATTTTCTTTGATCTTTAGAATTTCTTCTTTGATCTCCCTTGAGCTTATTAAAGTTTTAAGTTTATTGGTTTTTAATATGATTTTTTAAAGTTGTAGGCCAAATTGTGAATATATTCTTTCTCTCTCTTGTTGATGAAAGAATTTAGAAGTATAAATTTCCCCCTAAAGACTGCTTTGACTGCACCCCACATTTTGTTATAATTGTCTCATTATTGTTATTTTCTTTTATGAAATTTTCTATTACTTTTATAACTTACTTCTTATTTATCTATTCCCTAGCATTAAAGTATATAGTTTCATATTAGTTTGTGATTCTTTTTTTGAATCATGTATAATTTTATTGAATTGTGGTCAGTAAAAGACGTATTTAGCATTTCAACTTTCCTGCACCTATTTATGAGAACTGAGCTCTGTGACCTCAACAGGTCAAATTAGTTCATCACAGGGTTCATACTTCTTCAGGTTTCTTAGCTTTTCACTTGTATTTTACACAAAACTTTGTTGAGGAACAGTTCTTGCAGAAAGTTATTTATAGCCTCATGATTTAGTGCAACTACATGCAAACTAGAAAAGTTAGCTTGTGTTATGAGCCTTCTCTAGAATTTAATATCTTGAATAATGGTGAACCAAACCTTTTTAAAAAAATTAGCCAAAATGATCCATTCAAATGGAATTAATTTTTAGAAAAGAGAAAGAACAAGTGAGATAAAATAAACAGCAAGTTTTCTAAACACTAGGGAAATTCAATAACAACCCAATCCATGGTAGAGAATGGATTGTTGAATGACAATTATTGAATAACAGTGCAATCTATGGTAGAGAATCTCTCCAACAGGACCTTGCATAGGCCAATATAAATCCTAGATGAGTCCCCTTATGTAAGCACACTCTGGATTTATTCTCCCCAGTGTACTTCCAGGTCCATCTACTGCTGAGGCTTCTGGAAACAGCCCTAAAGACTTATACAGTCTTAATGTCATAGGCTCAATATCCATTCCAGTGCCTTCTCTTGATATCATCTATACTATTGTTTGTCATTACATTGTCAATTTAACCAATTGGCATTTATTAAATTATTTTAGTTAAAATGATGAGCACTAGTTTTTATTGAGGACAATTTAAAGAAAAGATACATCAAGAATGGAAGTACAAACACATCTTCCTGAATATGGACACATTCACCCTTCCACTGCTCTGATCCCTGTGGGAGAATTCACTCAGCCTGAAGCACTTACTACAAAATATTTGCTCCACCAAGGTTGCTTCTGACGCAGCCTGACTGATGGAAGAAGTCATTCTCCTGATTGCAGGACAGGATGTCTATACTACTGAGTTAAGGCTACATCTCACTAAAATTGGCTGATAGTAAACTAATACAGGCTCTGGTTCCTTGACCTTTTGAGATTTCACAAGTCCTGTATTAAAGGAAATCATATAGAAACACACCAAACAGAGGCTTAGGTAAGAAGCCACATAACCACAGGTTATCATCTTCATCATCATCATCTTGTTAGTGCCCAATCATCTGCTATTTCAGATTCTTTGTGACCTCATTTGGGTTGGGTTTTTTTTTTTTTACAAAGAGAGTGGTTTGCCATTTCCTTCTCCGGCTCATTTTATAAATGAGGAAACTGAGGCAAACAGGATTAAGTGACTCACTCAGGGTCATACAGCTAGTAAGTATTCCTATTATTATCATTATCAGAAAATCACTACCATCATCAGTTAGCATTTATTTATATAAGGCTTTAAAGTTTTCAAAGAACTTTACGTAGGTTATACCATGTGGTCTTCACATCAATCCCATGAGGAAGGTATTAGCATGGTTTTTATTTTACTGAGCTGAGCAAGGTCAAATGATGTGTACAGGGCCACATGACTAAGGAAAGCTGAGGCATTTTTTGAACTCAAGTCTTCCAAGGTCAGCACTTTGCCCATGACACCTCCTAGGTACTTCAGTAGTAAGGCGGGAGCACCCTTCCACCAGCCCCGCAGAGTTCAAGGATTCTTGTTTGTACCTCATGACTAATATGAAGGAAAAAGTGTTTCTCTATGGGGCCTTGCATATAGACTTTTAACAGCCCATCTGAAGACCCCTCTTAACCATGCAATGAGTATACGTGAAAAAAAAACACAGAATCCCTGCACATGGGGTGAAGCTGAGAGCTGGGCCCCTCCATTATGTATCATCATGCACTTCCAGTAACAGACATACCAAATGTCCCAAGGGTCCCCTGCCTATATTACCAGGAATAAGCCATTGTTGGACGGATGCCCATTACATTGCATTTACACGTGTATTGGGTCTTAGGCCTATATTATCCTCTAGTATCTACAGCAGGATGAGAGATTAAAGAATAATAAATTCTTTCTATTATTAAAATCCTGAAATGATGATGAAAATGATCGAGTTAGTGAAAATTGCATTTTCTCTCTTACTGTTCTCACATTTTGTCTCTAGCCCAGAGACATTTGAAATAATCCAAATACTTTTTATAAGTAGATTTGGCTTTGCCAAGAATGCTGGCAGATTTGATTGTAATAGGGGAATGTTGGCTTCCCTTTGCTAATTTACTCAAGGGTTCTTAAGATGCTTGGAAGCATTTGTGTAAAAGGAAGGTCACTGCTTCAGTCTTTGAGTAAATGACACTCCACAACAAGTGGGCCCCTTGCTTTCAAAATGGTGAAACTTTTCTCATTTAACTTCCAAAATCTCATTAGAATTTTCCCTTTTGGCAACTCAGCTGCTTGACAATAAAGGATTTATTACTCTCAAGAGGACAAGAGAGAGGTTGTAAACTGTGCAAGGTTAAAAGAAAAATTCATTGATTTTATTTCTACATGGAATCAGGTCATCCTGAAGAGGTGTGTCATTTTTTTTGTTTCTTTAGAGGGACTCTTGGTACTTAATATAACGGCTCTTTCATAATGCACTCTTCAAAATGTTTAAGTTGGGCAAAATATCAGTTTCCCCCCAGTTACTCAGGATGTCCCATTATTTCATACAGCCTGATTCTGGTCATTTCAATCAATGCAACAAGCATTTATTAAGCATCTGCTGTATGCAGTGCACTGAATGTCCTTGAAATTGAAAGCTTGAGTAAGTTTTCTTCCCAGAATTTATGTAGTTTATAACTGCATGGTAGGGGAAGTAGGAAAGAAAAGAATAACTGCCACTGTAGTGTGAAACCCTTCGTATTACCAAAATACTTTATCTCTATGAACACAACCCTCACAGAAACCCGGTGAGGTGAATGGTATGAGCATTATTTTCATTCTAAAATATTGAAACTGGGGCTCAGAGAGCATAAGATATTTGCTGAAAAGATGACATCTTTAAGTACCAGCTCCAGGATTTGAACCCAACACTTCTGAGAAGGGGTCTTTCTATTATAACACACTGAGCCCATCTTTGATGTATTTTTCTAGTCCCACAAAAATGCCTTTTTCCAGAGTAAATGAGCAGAAACAATTATCTAAGTTCCTCTTTCACAACTACCCTGAGGGAATTTTGATGAGCTCTGGGATGAAGCAAGATGAATTGAAGATTCATTCCTTGGACGATTTAAGTAGAAAACCCATCCAGAATGGCTTATATCAACTACGAATACAGATGGATTGGAAATCGGGTTTCTCCTTAGACCCAATGTGCATGTTTGTGCCTAGAAAGATGCCCACTAACTTATCTTTTGACTCTCAGATGATCCAGTCTTCTGTGTATTTCCCTATATCTGATTTTCAAAAGGTTTCACTGTCATTGGAAAAAAAATACTGGAAAAAAATTCTCTGAGCTAAAAAATAGAACTGAGCTACAACCCTAGAAAAGTAGAAATTAAAAGGGATAAAATCACAGTCATAACATTTAAAATCACTTTGTCTCATGTTGTTCCATTACCTCTCCTTCTAGATTCATTATACAGAATTAACAGGCTAAGGTTTCATCATTCCGCAGTGTTCCCAAAGTTTCTGTGAGTCTGGGATGACCTTAAAGACCCCAGGCAGGGAAACCAAGAACATTTCTGTAGGTAGAAAGCTTAAGGATGAAAGAATGCCACTCGGCATCCACGTTTCTGGGACACTTCCTGGTTTACAAGTATTCTCAGGTGAGGAGGAACACAGAGTGGAGAGGCTGAAAATGAGAATGGGACCAAAGCCCTCAGCTGAAGGAAGATATGAGTGAGACAGGCCGTGGGGAAGAGGAGATAATGACTGATAGAGAGGCATGACTTGGTTTATATCTTTCTCCTCCCTTTATATCCCTCTAGAAGGGAAGGCGTTTTCCCATTGGCCAGTGCATCCTGACTTCCTGCTTCTCCCTCCTGCCAATGGGAATGCACAGGAGGAAGAGCATTTTCTTGTCCCTTCTTGACTTCCAGTGAAACTAAGTGACCTTTGGAATTTTTATTTCCCTAAGAGTTTATTTCTAGTTTCTATGCTATTTAAACTGTTATTAAAGAAACCATGAGATTATTTGTCTACAATTGCGTGGACTGGGATTAAAGGAAGGAAACCAAAAACCAATGAGGACTTTGAATATAGAGTGGCATACTGTTACAGCTCCATTCTTGAACCAGTCTTTCTGCCTCTCCTCTTTTACCTTCCACATTTAACACACATGCACACAGTCACACATACTCACACATGCAATCACATGCACACACACTTAACTTGAAAGTTTCTCTTCAAGACAACACAGTACAGGAGGAAAAAAACATCTTGATTCTAACTTTGGCTTTGCTACTTACCACCTATGTGATCATTGATAAAGTACACAACCTCTCTGGGCCTCAGTTTCCTCATATGTAAAATGGCTGAGTAGGTCTAGATGACCCCAAAGTTTCCTTCTAGCTTTTAGATCAATGATTCTTTGGTCAATGAATCTCCTTTTGCTCTCTCAGAGCTACAGAGCAGAAGAAAAAGAGTGAGGAAGTGATTTCTGGAACGAGGCTACTCATATATGACATGATCTATTTTCTGCCAAACCACATGCATTTCCTATGTTTCCAAACATACACATAGGCTATATCTGTGTGGTGCTAAATCAAGGTGAAAGTGGAAAAAGTCAGTCAAATATTTCCCAATTCACCATTATCATAGCTGGAAGTTATATAGCATCATAAGATTTATAAAGTATCTAGTAAATATTATCTCTTTTTGTCCTCACAACAGCTCTGGGGGGTAAGTTCTATTATTATTTCCATTTTGAAGATAAAGAAACTGAGGCCAACAGGGTCACATAGCTATTTAAATGTCTGAGGACTGATTTGAACCCAGGCCTTCCTACCTCCAGGTCCCGTGCTGTCTGCTTCCACTCCCTTTGTCTCCTCTGGGCCTCACAGCATTCTGGACCCTGAACAACTCTGTGGAGCCAAAAGTTAGCCAGAGCCAAAATGCTGTAACCTCATTTGTATGAGCAGCTTTCCTTCTGTCCTTTTCTAATTTTGACCCAATTTAGATTGGTAATTTGTAGCCTTTGGGTGGCTTTATCCTAACTGAGCGAGGCCCTCCATCATCTAGATAAAACTTCTGAGCACTACATTCATACAACTAAATTATGCCATGCTTCATTCCAAATTCATGAGAATTTGTATAAAGGTGATTGCCTAAATTTATGGAATAATTTGAGTAGAGAGGTGATTCTAAGGGCCTTAAAACTGGAATTTGTCTTTTTTTATTAGAAGGCAAGAAGGAGAAGAAGGAAGGAAGGAAGGAAGGAAGGGAGGGAGGGAGGGAGAGGAGGAAAGAGGGAAAGGAGGGGGGAGGGAGGATGGAAGGAAGGAAGAGAGGAAGGAAGAGAAGGAAGAAGGAAGGAAGGAAGGAAGGGAAGGAAGGAAGGAAGGAAGGAAGGGAAGGAAGGGAGGGAGGGAGGGAGAGGGAGGAAGGAAGGAAGAAGGAAGGAAGGAAGGAAGGAAGGAAGGAAGGAAGGAAGGAAGGGAAGGAGGAAGGAAGGAAGGAAGGAAGAAGGAAGGAAGGAAGGAGGAAGGAAGGAAGGAAGGAAGGAAGGAAGGAAGGAAGGGAGGGAGGAAAAAGGGAAGGAAGGAAGGAAGGAAGGAAGGAAGGGAGGAAGGAAGGAAGGAAGGAAGGAAGGAAGGAAGGGAGGGAGGGAGGGAGGGAGGGAGGGAGGAAAGAGGGAAAGGAGGGGGGAGGGAGGATGGAAAAGAAACTAAGAAAGACCACTGAATCTCCTATTTGCCAATTGAGGCAAATACGCCCAAGCATCCAGTTTTTTAAAAAATTGAATGTTTAAATAATAAAATTTTACATTAAAAATTGAAAAAAGAAAAATATTGTTTTAATTGAAACACATTAAAAATGCACAGAAGAGAACAGAAGGAAATAAAGATAAACAAGTCAACTTTGAAATTTATATGTTGAATTTATTTTATACTGAAAAGGGAAAGCAGAGTGTAACAAAGATGTAATTTTTATTGATATTTAATGACTCCAGAGGACATTTTAACAGAATAGCAAAAGGAGACAGATCTATTGCGAAGAAAAAGATAACATACAAATTAGTATTCCTCACTTTCCTCTTTCCCCTCAGGACTATCTACTCCAACATCCCTCATAATCCTTCTCAGGGCAGTCATATCCTCCCATGTCTCAGAGAAGTCTCCTTCAGCCAAGCTCTCCCCCACACACCAATGAACAAAGGCATGCTTGGCATACATGAAATCAAACTTGTGGTCCAGGTGAGCCCAGGGCTCAGCAATAGCTGTAGTGTTGCTCAACATGTACATAGCCTGTTGTACCTTTGCCAGGTCAACACCAGGAACCACAGTGGGAGGCTGGTAATTCATGCCAACATTGAAGCCTGTTGGGCACCAATCCACAAACTGGATGCCATGCTGTGTCTTGATGGTGGTGATGGCAGCACTGGCATCTTTAGGAACCACATCACCATGGTCCGATAGGAAGCAAGTCATGTATTTACTGTGGAGAGCTGCACTTCACCATTTGGTTGGCAGGCTCAAAGCAAGCATTGAGGATCTCTGCCACAATCAGCTAGCTACTCATGGTAGGCTTTCTCAGTAGAAATGACTGAGACATATGTGGCTAGAGATAAATGGATACAAGAATAGGGCACCAGGTCAACATTCAGAGTATTGTCAAATCAGAGAGAGGCAGTGATGGACACAATTTAGCTAAAAAGGTAATTCAAATTAGTGTAGGTTGGGCATTCAACATCAAGGTTTCTGGCTTTCTGGTCTACCGTTAAGGCACAATCAGAGTGTTCTGGAGTGTTAGTAGTGGTCAAAATGGAGTTGTAGGGCTTAACTACAGCTGTGGGAACCTGAGTAGACAGGTTTATGGAGAACTTCAGGTTGGCTTTCTTGCCATAATCAATGGACTGATTTTCCATCAATAAAGAGATAAAAATGAAGCTATGGAAAACCAAGAAGCCTTGAAGATCTGTGTATCGATGAACAAACTTCTAAATTCTGTCCAGAACCATGTCAATGATTTCCTTGCCAATAGCAGTGCCCACAGGCATAGTTATTGGTGGCACCTTCCTTGCCAGTGATCAGCTGCTCAGGGTGGAAGAGTTGAAGATAGGTTCCAGTTCAAACTTCATCAATAACAGTTGGTTCCAGGACTACAGACATGGTATGAGGAACATGCTCTCCAGCCCCCATTTCACTGAAGAAGGCATTGAAAGAATCATTTCCATCCCCAATGGTCTTGTCACTTACATCTGCCCGTTGGTCTGGTTACCATGTGCCAGGCAGTATAGCTCCCAACAGCCATTGCCAATCTGGAAACTGGTCTGGCCTATATGGCTACAGATGCAACCCTTCATGACAAAGGTGTAGAGGAGGTGTGGACTAAGAAGAAATAGAAAGAAGAATGACACAAGTTTCTCACCAATCAACCATTAGGGAGTTTTCAGGAGAAAACTGAGTGAGAATCACGTAACTTCTTGACTATTGCAGCTGTGACACCACTTTATAGAAATGGTTGGAAGTTGATCATCAAGATATACAGATCCTATGCTAAATTCACCTCTATGATGAAGTTTAATGGTTCTGAATTATTCCTACAATAGATAGATAGACATACAGATAGGTTAGATAGATAAATAATAAAATAATTAATGGATGGATGGATAGATAAATGAATGAATGAATGAATGAATGAATGAATGAATGAATAAACAGTGATATGAAATTATTTGCTTTGTAAATACCCTGGACAAGAGAAAGACAAGAAAAGGACCTGAAAATGGATTTCAAGGTAAAAACAAATAGCAAAATAAACTGTGGGGGAGGGAGAACTAAAGAGAAAAAGACAACTATACAACTAAAAACAGAAAATAAGAACATAGACAGCATTAAGACATTTCTTTCTAAAACACACAAGGAGCTAAAGATGAAAGACACATTTAAATAGGAGGGATGGAGGAAGTCTACAACACAAGAAATAAACCTCATTTGTCAGTCAATGCTGAGTTGTTCTTGTTTTTCCTTTAGGTTTTACGGTATGCCACATACTTTGGTAAGAACTTTACAAATATCTCATTTGATCCTCACAGATAGGAAGAATGTTTTATTTTTATCCCCATTTTATAGTTGAAGAAACAGAGGCAAACAGAGGTTAAGTGACTTGTCCAGGTTCACACAGCTAGTAAGTATCAGAAGTCAGATTTGAACTCAGGTCTTCCTGACTGCAGAGCCTATGTTTTATCCACTATAGTTTCTAGCTGCTTCATTTGGAGGAAATTGTCTGAAATGGGGATAAAAATTATTTTTATTTTCTTATTGCATTATTTTGGGAATGATTCTGCAAATATAATATGGATGACATTCTGAATTCCCTTATTTGTTGTGGACATTAAGTACATCAAATAATAGAACAGGTTGTCACTTCTCTAGCTTCCAGAACATTATTCCATCCAAAATTTTCTTTTCAAATATATCAGATCTCATTTTCTACAATTAAGTAAAATTTGCGAATTTTGCCTCTTAACCTACATGGAAAATGGGAGTTTAAGCCACTAATTACCAGCAGCCATCCTGTTTCAGCGTAGATAATTTCTGTGTGCCAGGATGCAACATTAAATTCCTTTTGCATCAAAGTCAATTTAAAAAAAAAGATTTGCAGTTTATGAGAAGGTGCATTACACTGTGCTTTGGGACATATTTTGGAGACATTAAGCAATGTCTAAAGACTAATATGGAAATATGTTTTGCTGGATTATGCATATTTGTTATGAGGGTTTTTTATCGTTTCATTGGGGGAAGTGGGAGATTTAAGAAATATTATAAAACTAAACAAATAAATGAATGAATAGATGGCTACAAAAACATAAATTAAAGAATAAATAGTTGAATGAATGAATGACAATAAACAAAAGAATGTCTATTCTGGGATTTTAGAAGCTAGGACAGTCACTAGTAAGAGCACTGAGGAAGGATTATGGATTCAAACAGGATTCAGAAACAGGCTTTGGGTGCCTTGGGAAGTTTCTGTCCTAATATATCAAAAATCTTTACATCAAAAATTCTTGTTTCTCCAAGTAGTGTCATTCATATAATCTCCATTTCCTAAGGTCATCTATACCCCTGGTTCTATTTGAGACAAAGCCACATTCACTTCTTATTGAACTGATATGAATATCATTGAAAATATCATTCCAGAGGAAAGGTACCAGGAGGAGGTGTTCCCAGAGAATTCTGAATTTCTTCACTTTCCTCAAATTAACCCAGATGATAAGTATCTTCCAGGCCAAGCTGTTCACATATCTTTCAAGCAAGGCCATACCCAAAGTAAGCGTGGCTTAGTGTTAACATATATTCACATGAGGACAATTCATCCTAGCTACCAGAAGAACTCTACATCTTTGGGTAACTTTTGTCCCTAATGCCCAAAATCTTTTATATAACTTACCTTACACCTAATGGGTAGACACGTGAGCAGCCTCAAAATGAAGGAAATCACTGTGGGCAGTGGGATTCATAGACATAAATTTGGTCTCCACTGAGCAATCTTACTTGATAGTTCAGGGGAAGCTAGGAGGCACAGTAAATAGAGCACCGAACCTGGAATCAGGAAGACATCCTCCTGAGTTCAAATTCAGCCTCAGCCACTTACTAGCTTGTAACCCTGGGCAAATCATTTAACCTTGTTTGCCTCAGCTCCTCATCTGTAAAATGAGCTAGAGAAGGAAATGACAAATCCCCTCAGTATCTTTGCCAAGAAAACTCCAAAAGGGGTCACAAAGAATCAGACATGACCGAAAATGACTGAATGCATACCCGTTAGATCCACAGACATGTGTGGAAAAGGTGTCCAAGGCTAGCTGCCCTTGGGACAAGTGAAAATAAAGCGGGGAAGAGATAATCTTCTGACTTGCATTTGGTGTTAATTATTAAAGTAGACTATAGTCTGATATATGATAAAAACCATAAATTAAAATATTGATTAGAATTAGGCATCCCATCTCTCTAACTCAATGTGTCATGACGAAGCAAGGACAGCTTTCCTTATAGGTCGCAGACACCCTTCAGTAAAGTTGTCATATTTATTTCTAGCAGCAAAGCAACAACGGAATCCTAACCACAAGAAAAGGAAAACTTGGCCAAACCAGCAGCCCAAGTTCTTACCTATCATACTCCAGCACTTAATGCTTTCCCTTCTTCAAGATATTGACTGTGTCAAGTTTTCTAGTAATACCATAATTGTTACAGTATGTATTATGATGTATATAATAAGTAAGGTCCTTAACTTAAGAACAAATAACATCCACATGTACGTTATTAACCTTCTGAATTGTGAGTAATATATGCCAGGCAGCTAGAAACCACTGGTGTTCAAGAAGGAAGCAATTTATAGATGTTCCATATGATCCCATGTCCTAGATACTGTCTTCTTTGCAACGAGATGAGGAATTAGATCAGCATCTGGATACATGCACACAAGTCTTTCTGGTTTGTGATGTTTTCAACTATTTGGCAATGGTACCAATTGAATAGGTTACTCTAGCAGTTCTCCCGTTTTTGAACATAAAGTTTTAATATGCCTTTCTGTGTGCCAGTACAAAGTCATGGCCGTTGATAATTATGTTCTTGACTAATCAAAAGTCCAATGGTGCCATTAAAATAAAAGGAAACTGACTGCAGATAGATATTAATCATCAAAATTATAGAAATTATCCTATATGTGAAGAAGACACTCATACATTGGGAGAATTATATGGGGGGATATGCCATTTATCCAAATGTGACTTTGGAATCTAGTTCTACTAGTAAATGAAATCATGTTTCCCAACTTCCTGGTGGAGACATCAATGACTTGCTCTTAAATGAATCAAACCTTGCAAAAAGTCCCTGAGGGACAAAATTCTCCTCCCAATCACTTCTTGGACACGATTAGGTTATTCATCTAATTTTCTAAAAATGTGTCCAAAATTTTAATACTGTAATAACCTAGATATACGCATTTCTTCATTTACACAGTGATAATAGTTGAAAAACAAAATATGTTAGGAAGGAAGGGAGGGAAGGGAACTATGACCTATTTTCCTTGGAAATTTCAAATGCTTGACTCTACCATCTTCTGCATACTCTAAGAATGTAATGAGTCCGTGGTTGAGTCATTTCAGTCATGCTGAACTCTCCATAACCCTATTTGGGGTTTGCAGTTTCCTTGTCCAGATCATTTTACAGATGAAGAAACTGAGGCAAACAGGGTTAAATGACTTGCACAGGGTCACACAACTAGTGTCTGAGGCCACATTTGAACTCGTGAAGATGTCTTCCTGACTGCAGGTCCAGTGTTCTATCTACAAATGAAAGATTTGAAAGATCTTCATTATTCTTCCAATCCAAATCCTGGATTGGACAAAACATGTGTTCAATTATGAATTGACCCATACTCTGTAAACTAATAGAAGAAGTCAAGCTAATGTCTATATTTATTACTTACCCAATAAAGTCACATACCTTTATCATGTTTTCCTGGGCAAGGGAGAAATGGGGTGGAAGAATTACAAAGAAAAAGGTCTCTGTCCTCAAGGGCAATGATACTGACCATACTCATATGAGCAGTGTTTTTATGAGTGTGTATTTATTACTTTGCACTAAGTGCCATCAATATATAAGGAAGAACTCTATAGTCTACAATTGATGCTATGGGCGATGCACACAAGTTTAATTGAGGAAAAACAAGAGTAGAAATCATGCAGAAGGTGGGATTAAAGGAAAAGCATAGGAGATAATAAGCTAGATGGTTTAGTGGATAAAGCATTGGGCCTGAAGTCACAGTTCAAATACTGATTCAAACAATTAATTACTAGCGGAGTGACCCAAGAGATTTCTCTCAACCTCAATTTATTCATCTGTAAAAGGGGGGTGATAATGGCATCTATACTACAAAGTTATTGTCAGAATCAAATAAAATACTATGAACTGAGCTCTTTTATGCTAAAGGCTAGCTATTTAAAGAATCTCTTTTCTTTCTTTCATCCTTTTCCCCCTTAATTCCTTTCTCCTCTGTTCCCTCCCTCCTCTTCCTTTTGTTCTTTCTTTTCTTTATTTCTTCTTTCCCTCTGTCTTATATCTTTCATTCTCTCTCTTCTTTTTCTCACTTTCCCCCATTCTTTCTTCCTCTCTGATCATGTTGAGCATCCAAAAAGTAACATCACCAGTTTTATCTTGTCTTAACTCCAATGGAGAATTTGGTTCCACTTTCAGTCCTTCTTCAGGAAGGTTCTGATGCCTGCAATGAAGCAAGTATCTCAGCTGAAATTTTTAAAAAGGAAAGTAGATCAGGTGGATATATTAACTAGAAACACTCACTTTCTTTCTAAGGATCGACTTTTGTATCGATGTAGGACTCTAGACCTGAAGTCTTCAGAAATCAACAAATTTCCCATTTTGGGATTGGCATGCTGTCATTGTTGTTCGGTCATTTCAATCACATCTGATTCTCTGTGACCCCATGTGGGGCTTTCTTGGCAAAGACACTGGAGTGGTTCGCCATTTCCTTCTCCTGCTCATTTTACAGATGAGGAAACTGAGGCAAATAGGGTTAAGTGACTTGCCCAGGGTCACACAGCTAGGAAGTGGCTGAAGCCAGATTTGAACTGAGGATGATGAGCCTTCTTGACTCCAAGCCCAGCACTCTATCCACTATGCCACCTAGCTGTCCTTCATTGGTATAGAGGGTTCCCATTTGGGGAAACTGTCTCTATCAATGCATCAGCATCTTATCTAATTTATACTCTTAGAGAGTCAGCTAGAACAGAAGTCAGCAAACCACTGACTGGTTTTATGTGTCTTGCTCAATTTAAAAATGTAAAAATCTTAGTTTGCAGGCTAGGAGCAGCCATCATTTGCTGACCTGTGTCTTGGAAAGATTAAGCTACTTCTCCAAAGTTATACAGCCAGTATCAGAGATGAGATTTGAACCCAGATCCTGCTGGCTCTGAGACTGTATTTCTATCTACAATGCCATGTTGCTTCCCAGTTTAATCTGGAAGCAGTGATAAAAATGAGTGTTACTAAGGAACATAATTGCTCAGATTTCTCATTCTATGGAATCCATTGAATGCGCCATAATAATCTTTCTCCATTCTGCTACATCCTGGTAAGGGCTCTAAATAGGCATCCTCTCTCCTCTCCTAACAGAATAGTTCCCAGGCGATCTTCTCACTGGAGTCTCCCTTAGGGTTCATTTCTACAAAAACCCATTCAAGTCGAGTTCTGTCATCTATCTAATAGGGATAGTTGTGTCTCTAAATAGCGTCTTTAAAGCATCTGATGAAATGACTGAATTCCCTGAAGGGTCTTACTGCCTCTTTCTGTTGCCCTGTTGTAATCCTTCTTGAAGGAAAACATCTGCTGTCTTCTCCAGGGTGAGGGTTTTGTTTTGTTTTCTCTGGTCTCTCAGCACTTTTCTCCCTCAAGTTTATTTGGGAACAAGGTGGTGATGTATTCTCTGATAGCTTTTTTAAAAAATCCTGGTTGGCATCACTTCATTCATCTACACCACCCATCATTAGTCCATTCTTGGTTTCCTGTTTCTTTGACATAAAGTTTGTTTTGAGCAGATAAAGCATTTCATTCAGAGCCTTTTTTCCCTTCTTATTCTAGTCACTTCTATTCCTAAATGATCTTCTGCCCTATGGAAAATCAGCTTGCTATGTCAGCCTTCCTCCATTGGCCTTCGCTCCAAATAATTCAAGTTTTTGACAACTCTCCCTTCTCTTTCTGGATATTATAAACTAGTTAAGGATGTAATAGAAAATACACATAAGTGACATTCGACTCGTAAAACATTGAGACATACAGGCAAGGTAGGGTAGCATGATAGGAACAGGAATCATTTATCAATTCTGATTCTTTTCCATGCCCAGAGGTCCTCTGATTTTGAGGTTTATTAATATAAAATATGTTATGTATACAAAATTCATTTCTATTTATAAAAACTGATAAAAGATAAATATAAAAGAAAAAACCTAAGAAAATCATTTTAAGTGGCCTAAGCATTCCTAACTTAAGACATAAAAGAGCTGGACAAGTAGTAAAAGCTCCTCTGGGGTAAACATTTATTTTCTGGTCGTTAATTTTTCTCTTTAGAAAATACTCATGAAAAGCAGCCCAGATACTATAAAAAGTAGACCTCAACATAATACATGAATCCACAGTTTTATATAATAGTCTCACAATGACATCTGTAGCTGAGCCGCAGGGCTGGGGAAGCTGTGCCCTCTCCACTAAGGGGCCCCTCCGGGTTCTGGACTCCTGAACTCACGCATCCATCAGTGACTGGGGCCAGTCCTTGGTGAAACCTGATCTTTAATGACTTCTTGGCTTTATTCCTCTCCAGGCCCTGACTGGGTTTTTTCTACCAGGACATAGAAGCATTTTCACCCTGGAAAGCCACTCCTCTTCTGTAGTCCCTTCCTCTGATTGACTAGTTCCTCCTGCCACCTCCATTTTAAGGAAAATGCCCAGGCTAGCCATGTCTTCACTCCTCTGCAGGCTCCGACTCTGAATATTCTCTGCTAGGCCTCAGCATGTCTACTTTCTCTCCCCTCTGTCTCCTGCGTTTCGACTCCCTTTTTATGTGTTACTTTCTCTCTTTAGCATGTAAGTTCCTTGAGGGCAGAGACTTTCTACTACTCACATTCCCAGTATTTAGCATGGCGCCTTGCACATAGTAAATATTTAATAAACAAATGCTTGTTGACTTGACTTGGGCACCTTTTCTCAGAGATTTTGTCTATTTTACATCCTACTGCTCCCCCAAACTAGAGCCCAGTGGGAAATAACCAAGCTTAAACCTTAAGCGTTAGGGTACTTCCCAAAAGTAGAAAAATAAGTCGAGTGTGAGGGATGTACTTAGTAGCCATGTAGTTTGTGTATGCCCAATGTGCCTGGAATCTTGCCCATACCTCTACAAGGTGGACTGTCCTTTATTGAGGGGAACAGAAGGGTCCTTGAGGAAGGCTACTCTGGTCTCCTCCGAGAGAGGGTATTTCACTATAATGACATTTATCCGCCCCCCTCTCCAATGTTGCTGTTCTAAGGGCATAGTTTTTAGGTTCAAAAACTGCTAGCTTCCCTGGTTGCTATTGTTTAAAGAAGGAAGGTGCCTTAAGCTTATGCCTGTGAGCTTGAATCCTTCCCACCAAGGGTTAGTTGCATAAAAGATCACCACAAATGGCAAAGAGTGAGCAAATCCAATTATCCAAACAAATAGTTCATGGAAATTGAAGAAGTTACATAAACTGGAATATAGCAGAAAAATGAATAAAAGTTCATAAGCTCTCCAATTAGGAGCAAGCTAACTCAGGTCAACTGAGAGAGGCCCTATTTTCAACCAAAGAATAATTCCTAAAGTCTCTAGAGAGGCAAGGGGGAAATGAAAGACATTTTGATGAGCTTATTTCCCCTACATCTCTACCACTTTCAATGTCTTTTTTCTCCCTCTTTCCTGGAGTTGGTCCCAAAGAAACTTTGACAAAGGGTTTCTTCAAAACCTTCTTCAGACCCTTCTGACAAAGGGTCTATCTAGGTTCCACTTCTGAATGAGTAACTTGTATTTGGGCTTCACACTGTTCAAACCTTTCCAACTCCATTGCTTCTAGCATCCCTTCAGATGCAGAACCTCCCCTGACCCTCAGTCACCTCAAAATAAAGGAGATCACCTCTTTCCTCAACTCATAAAGTTGCCACTAAAATTGGACATGCCCATGTCAGAATTGATATTCAGTCACCTGTACTCAGGAAAGAAATGAACCCACACAAGTGCTCACACAAGCTGCCATGCCCTTATAGGTGACCTTTCTTCCCCCGACCCTTTCCAAGGATATGCTCAAGTAACCTTCACTCAATATACAAATGAGAAGACAGGAGAGACCAAGGCCACATTATTCTCTTTTCAAGACACACTGAGTCGAAGCCTCTTCTTGCTTAACTTTTCCATCCAAAAGCCCCCAAGTTCTTTGTTGATGAGTGGCAGAGACTCTGGCTCAATATTCCAGGAGACATACTCCAACCTGATCTGCCTGAGGTAGAAAACAATGAATTTACATAGAACTAGCCCAAGAAGAGGACAAAAAAATCTGCTTGTGAAGTAAATCAGCGTTACCTTTCCATAATGAAAATGCACTGAACAAGAAATATAAACTCATAGTTCTGATGATAATAGATACATAATTATACACATCCATATACACTGCACAAACTTATACATATTTACATATGCAAAATAGCAGTGAGGTGGTACAAATTGGGTCTGGAGGCAGGAAGACCCAAGTTCAAATTTAGCCTCATACTCTTAATCTCAACTGTGTGACTTTGGGCAAAATCACTTAACTTCTGTTTGCCTCAGTTTTCTTATCTGTAAAACAGAGATGATAATAGCACCTACCTCCCAGGTTATTGTAAGGATCAAATGAGATAGTAATTGTAAAATGCTAAGCACAGTTTCTGGCACACGGTAAATACTATGTAAATGTCAGTTATTATTATTACGTATGCATATACATATACTCATATGTTTACATTTACCTTTCCTATTATTGTGGAAGGCAACACCATCCTCCCAGTCCCTTGGGCTCCTAACCTAGGAAACTCACTTTCTCTCCCTCCCCCATATCCAAGCTCTTGCCAAGGCCTGCCAATTTCACCTCTGCAACGTCTCTTTTATAAGCCCCATCTTTTCCCGGATACTGCCCCCACCCTGGCGCAGACCCTCATCACCTCATGTCTGGAACTACATGACCACTCACAACAGAATGCAGCTTTATGTTCTCTGCCCAATGTATTTCAACGAAGTCCTCAGCCATCATTAAAACTTCAAGAAAACTAGAGCCAACAATATTTCTATCATTCAATTGTTTTCAGTCATGTCTGTCTCTTCATGACCCCATTGGGTGTTTGCATGGCAAAGATCCTAAAATGGTTTGCCATTTTCTTCTTTGGCTCATTTTACAGATGAGGAAACTGAGGCAAACAGGGTTAAGTGACTTGCCCAAGATCAACTAGCTAGTAAAATGTTTGAGGCTGAATTTGAACTCAAACAGATGAATCTTTCTGACTCTAGGCCCAGCTTTCTATCACCACCTAGCACAATAAACCCTTTGAATCAAAAAGATCACACAATTCCAATAAACATTTCATATTCAAGCTAGTGGCATGGGTTGATAACATTTATTACTTGGTTTTTTTTACTAGATTACTCACTCTATTACTAGATTAAAGTTGGGAATAAATGCACACTGAAAAGTTGTAGGGAAAAGATTGCTTTAAGCTTTAATCAATCGATAAGCATTTATTAAGTAGTTACTACATGTCAGGCACTGTACTAATTAATAGTGTTAAAAAAAAAAAAAGCAAAAACATTCCCTTCCTTCCAGTAGTACCTTGACGTATTCCCCTCATTTCTGTCTAAAAATGTCATTCTAGTAAGACAAGTCACAGAGCTAAATCAACATAGGAATGAATGAAAATCATTTAAATGCTTACTAAGTACCAGGTACAATGTTTAGTGCTGGTATACAAATACAAAAGTAATATAGTCCCTGCCCATAAGAAGCTTACATTTTAATGGAGAAAACAATATGGTGGCTAGTAAAGGTTGTTCTGCTCTGGAAGTCACAAGTCACACAGATGGCAAATGGAACCTTACATGAATGTGTTCATACACCCTTTTCAAAGGCAATGGTAGCTGTGATTCTGATTGCATTTCTCAGAGAATGAGACAGGGAGTATATATGTGTTTGGAGGAACAGGTTGTGCACAAAGATGAGGATGTGTGGTGCTAGAGAGGATAGGCTGATTTCTTCCCAGCCATGGCCTCGGGTGGCTCAAAGATCACTTTACGAAGCAAGCTCAGTATACTAAAGGAGGTACCCTTGTTTCTCCTATTCTTTTCCAAGGAACTAAATTCCCACCAAAATGTATTTGGCAAACTGGGTGCCATGGATATCAATTTGCTAAAATTTCCAACTAATGATTAGGGAGGCCCATAAGGTATTAGTATATTTCTCTAATCCATAGGTAAAAGATCCACAAAATTATGAAGGTAAAATAGTAAAATGTTTATGAGTTTGGGGAACATCTTTACTTGTTATATATATTTGCTTCCTATAATATATTTATAGTGTATTTCCATGTATATGTGTGTGTATTTCCCACTCACACCTTCCTTCCTGTCACTGGAGACACAGGGTCAGGTTCAATCCCTAAGAATTCCCCATGAGCAATTCTAAAAGCTCGTAGAAGGCTGAAATATATTATAAAATATACTGACTGCTTTGAATTCCAGAGAGAGGAAAAAGAAAGCTCATTTGACCTCCACAAGTAAGGAAAATTCTCCTTCTACAACTTGTAAAAGTCTCTGATCTCGATTGTCAGGATAGTGAAAAGACCACCCATGAGATCAACGGGCTGTCGAAGGGACTGAGACCATTGACTTCAGGTGGAAACTATAAAAATGAAAAGATAATTCTTCCCTATCATTAATTTTCAAATTTGTGTGTCATGATATATAACCTACAAACCGCAGTGTGATTGTTTGTAGCACAATATGCCCACAGTCCTTTGCTGAATTCTCCACATTCATTTTCAATCCCCTGACTCTGGGTGAGCCTCAATGCTTTTCCTGTGACCTCTTCTCTTTCCAGATTAGGGGGTTCTTAACATTTTTGTGTTTCATGGACACCTTTTGTGGAGAATGTGGAGAATGTGGAGAATGATGAAAAGTATGGACCTCTTCTTGCAAAAAGAAATGTTTTAAAAAAATTGAAATGAATGTGAAATTTCAGTTGGAGGTTAGCATTAAAAAATGTCATTTTCCCCATTCAAGCTCATATGCCACCACCACCCCCAAAATCAGTTCATAAACCCTAAAAATCTTTGCTCTAGACAAGCATTTCTTAAACCGTGGATTGTGATCCCATATGGGGTCTTGTAACCAAATGTGGGGGTCATGAAAGATTTGGCAACAATAAAAGGTTTCTGAATGTACAACGACCAAAAATTAATTCAAAATCAAATGAGTAATGAATCTGAGGTGTTTCTGGCAGTGATTGCCCATGTTGCATCATGCGACATTACTGCAGCCTTATTTCTGTACACACAACATGCATACTTCTCACTGTGCATGCCATCACATCACACCACACAACACCAAGGAATGCTGCCAGAAACACCTTGGCCCACATTTGAGACTAATGTATGTTATGAATTGCAATGTTTTTACTGTACACACAAAACCTTTAAATGAATTTTGGCTTGGGATTAGCACAGAATTTCCAACAATTTCTGAAAGGGCCCTAAACATACTTCTGCCATTTTGTACCATGTATTTATGCTAAGCAATATTCTTAGCATTGACAATTATTCTCAGCATTGGCAATTCTAAAATCAAAATAGTGATCAACTCTGAAAAACACTGAAGATGTTCTACATCCTGCAGTATCAAATATTCTGCCAAGATTTAATTCTTTACGTAAAAAAAAACAAGCACATACATGTAAATATGCAAATTTGCTTTCATCTTTAATAAGTAGTAAAATTATATATATATATCAAAGAATTGATTTAAAATAAATTTCTTTATGATTAATTATTATTAAATGTTTGGTGTGTGTAACTATTTTATATACCTGGGTCCATGTAAAAGTTTCTCAGGAGAAAAGGCATTGCAAGTAGAAAAAAAATTTAAGGAGTCCTGCTCTGGACCTCTGTGATCTTATCAGTAGCTTTTCTTCCTCCTGTCTTACTGCATTTCTTTCCCTTATTTCTTTTTCTGAAAATTGCATTACATCCATTCATCATTTAAATGTAGTTTGAAACCATTAAAAATACTAGGTGTTTTGAAAAAAAGAAAACGATATACAGAAGCTATATGTACTAAAGGTAAATTAAATTTTCTACTCCAAATCTACACTGTTTTTGGCATTTCAGTCAATGACTCATTTCCAACTTTATCACTCAGCAGAGAATACGTGATTAATATTATTCTATCTAAAACCAAATGGGACCCATCTGTGTGCAGAATGGCTTGAAAAGGGGAGACATTTGAGGAAGGGAGACCAATTTAAGAGCCTATTACAATTGTCTAGGTGAGAGGTGAGAGGGGCCTGAACTAGGCTGATGACTGCATGAGTGGAGTGAGGGTGACCACTGTGAAAATAATATCAACAATATAGTTTCATAAATGATTTTTGTCACAATGAAAAAAGATTATAATTCATCTTTAAAGGGTTTTTAACATACCTGAGTGTTGTACTTTGACAAAGGTCTTTTCTGTACATAATATCTTTACACGATAGCATGTGGCTTTAGTTTTTAATATAATTAGTTAGGTTAATTGTTTTTCTAATGACAAACCATCCTTGCGTCCCTGATATAAATCTAACTTGATCACTAAGGATGATTTTTTTTTGCATAATGCATTATTATCTTTTCTGTCTTTAAATTTTTAAATATTCTTTAATGATTTGAATTTGCAGTTCTCTTTCTTTGTTTTATCCTTCCCTGGTTTAGATATTAGGACTTTATTTTACTTTCAAGGGAGTTTGGTACAATGTTTCCTTTCTCAGTTTTGGAGAATGATGTGTGCAATATAGTTGTTAATTATTTAAAAGTTTAATAGAATTTTGCGTAAATCCACCTGGAGCAGATTTTTTTCTTTGTTAATTTTTCATAGTTCAATTTCCTTGTCTAAAAATTGGACCTTTTAATCCTCTAGTTGGCATCTATTAATTTGACACTTCATATTTTTTATATTCTCTGTATCTTTGAAATTTTTAGTTTGTTGGCATTATACTATTTGTCCAGAATAGTTATTAATAGACATTCAGATCAAAATTCTAACTTTTTTTAAGTCAATCCTTCCCAGTAGGTGGAGCTATAATGCTTGTTGTATGCAATTGTAATACAAGGGGAGAAAAACATTCGCTACTCTTTATTCTTTCTAACTTATGGGTGAAAATTTTGAAGAGCATAGAGTTTACTATCCCTATAGTAGTCATGAGTTTATTATAGCAATAGAATGCATGGAACCCACTCTAGCTAGCAGAAACACAGAAGGTAAATAGTTAGAAAATGAAGTCCTCTTAAAAAAGATTTTTCTAGTGAAACATTTAATTTTTAAACGTCAAACTTAATGAAATACATCCATAATATTTCCTACTAAAATTACAATTATCCTCTAATCCATGGGCCATGGACCTGGGGTCCATGAACTTTTTAAAAAGCATTTTGGTAATTGTATTTAAACATAAGCGTTTTCCTTTGAATTCTATGTATTTTTTTTCAAATGCATTTAAAAACATTATTCTGAGAAGGGATCTACAGGTTTCACCAGTCTGGCAAAGTGTTCCACAACACAAAAAAAGTTAAAAACCTCTTCTAAAGTCTACTTTTGGTAAAATGTGGAAATTTTCCTTTCTGTCCCCTGCCTGTATTGTGCAAAAATAATATCTCCTCACATATTATTATAGGGATCTTCGCTTCACTGTAAAGTGAAAGCTGTTAGAGGCAGGGGAATAGACATAATATTGAATGATGATTTTTTTTCTATCCAGTGATTGGTCCTTCGGCTAAAATGAGGCAATGGGACTGATGGAAAGAAACAGTTTCTAGGATTTTGAAAAAAAAAAAGTGAATGTAGAACACTGAGAATGCGCAGGAGATACATAAGTGGCAACATCAGCACTAGCTTCTCAAGTCAATTAGTTGTATGGGACCTTGGAAGTCCCTTCACCTCCATGGTCCTCTAAGTCCTCATCTGAAGAAGGAGGGGTTCAGGCTGAGATGGATCTAATATCCTTTCTAGGTCTGACATTCTATGATTTTATTTCCAATGAAATCTTTAAAGACCTGAACTGTTGGGAGTCAGTAAGGAATGGTAAACTCTCACTCTCCCTAGCCACGCAAAAGCTGTTCCTACTGTGATGTTGCCAATAAGATCCATGTTTAATACCATCATAGAGCTGAAATTCCAACCCCTTCTCATACTACTGATCCCAAGATTCTCTCCTTGACTTACACCTAAATTCTAAAAGCTTTCCTCTGACCACTGGGAAAGTTTATTTGCCTTTTTGATTTAATACATTTACTTGATCTTTAAAACCACTATCAAATGTAAATCTGTGCTAATTTTGGTATACTTATAAAGAGGAGTCAATTAAGGGGGAAGCATCCCCTGAGAAGAGAGAGAGAAATCTAACATTAATGTGCTTTGCCAGAATTCTGTCTCACGCTCAGAACTTGAAGATAAAAATAAGATAGAATTAAAAAGTCTTTGCTACAACTTCCCAGAGAAGAGAAGGAGAATTTATATCAGGAAATCCAGGCAATGACCCAATAGGAGGGTTAAGGGGGTAAATAGGCCTGATTGATCAGTCATCCCACAACTGCTACACCTGACCCGTTTTCTTTTTTTTCTTCAAAACCGTAACTTAAGCAGTTTAGTTGTACACAGCAGAAAGACCTCAGGTCAAATCCTGCCCAACACACTCACTAGCTATTTTGGAAAATCACTTTACCTCTCTCTGTTTGCCTCTATTTCCTCATCTGTAAAATGGGGATAAATATTACATACGCCCCCAAGGTTGTGAGGATAAAATGACAATATTTGCTAATCACTTTGCATTTTTATTACATTATTATTACTTCGTGTGTAGGAAATTCTGAGTGTGGAAACTCCCCCTTTCAGAGCATATTAATATTAACAGTTTCTCAGCAAGTTACAGTCTCAGAGACCTGGGCAAGGATGGTCATCTAGAGGCTAAGGTATTCGCACAGCCACTATGTTTTAGAGACCAGACCTGCACTTGCATCTTCCTGACTCTTAGGTAAGCACACTATCCAGGTAGGTTTAAAAAATAATTCAAATCAAATGTTTATTGTTTCCTTGACTGCTCATTACCCATCCACAAAGCTATTTCATTGTCCTTTTCCCCATATTCTCCTTCATAAGTAGAGAAGTATAGAGAATTACTTGTAAACATAGTCCAGATGCAAAAATAAAAAATCTTAAGTATTTTGGGAGTCATGTGGCCAAAAATCTGAATTCACCAAATATAAATATTTGATAATTGTATCCTTCTTTTCCGTAAAAATACACACTTGTGAAATGTGCATGATAGTTGAGTCTGGGGCTATCCAGTGAAGGCTTAGCTCTTATGAGTATAGACAGTATGCTTTGCCTATACTTCCCAGTTTCCTGATTCATATGTTAATGATATAATTCCATCTTCTTTTTATTCTCCCTATTCAGTAACAGCTGGTTAGTCACCTACCCACTTACTAGTGGTTAGAATGTATGAGAGTAAAGAGACCAAACAGGAGAAAAAAAGAGAAGAAAAAAATAGAGAAGGTAGATAAAAGAAAACTACACATGATAGAAACAGCTTACAATAATAACAAATACTTATGTAGTATTCTACAGCTACAAAGTGCTATCTTGACAAGAGTTTTACAAGGGAGATAGTATTAAAAATTATCCCCATTTTACAGATGGGAAAATTGCAGCTCAGCAAAATTGACTTTCCCATACTCACACAGTTATCTGTTAACAGAATCAGATAGATCCTAGGTCTATCTTCTTACTTTGAAACACTTCAGAGAGAATAAATCTGAAATATTCCACATTCAAATGACCACATGCCAATACATCAATGAAGCTATCCTCTGAAAAATGAGACAATGCCTTCTGGGACCTCTCTTTCTATCATTGACCTCCTTGGAACTACAACTAGCAGTGAGATCTTGGAGTCAAAGAATGCCATTTTAATCACTTTATCCTCATATTCCAGATTACTTTCTAGACCAGGTGTATTCATGAAATCTGTCTTTCCACAATCCTTCAGGAATTCACTGTGGCTGAAAGATAACAAGCAATGTACAAAATGCCTACTATGTGCTAAGTGCTTTACAAATATTATCGCACTTGACCCTCACAGCAACCTTGGGAGGGAGATGCTATTATCATCCCCTTTTTGGTGGTTTGGTAGTTAGTGGTGGCTTGTCCTTCTTTCTTGAAGGGAACCAGTGACATCAGGAAGGTGATGACTTGACTTGCAAATGAATTGGATTTAAGTGAGGTATGGCTGTATGGGGTCACCAGCCTCACTCTCTCCTCCTGAGTCATCTGGGTCTAGTAGCAAGATATAGATCAGGATGCCTGGAGATGGCCCTGGATGACTCTCCCCATTTTACACATGAGGAAACTGACACAGGTAGAGGTTAAGTGACTTGCCCAGGATTACATTGCTAAAAAGTGTCTAAGGTTGGATTTTAACTCAGCTCTCTCTTATTCCAAGCCTGATTCTCCATCCACTGAGCCATCTAGCTACCACATGCACATGTTTTGGTCATTTTTGCCAATTTACTGTATATTAGGTAAAACGTTAGTTTTTTTTAATTCAGTAATTTGAATCAATCTTGCATATTACTGTTAATAGTTCAGAATTTCCTTCTAAAAATGTTTTACTCGTATCCTTTGACCACCTCCCTATGATGGAACAGTTGTTGGTCTTAAAGATTTGTGTTAATTTCATATATAATTGAACACTGGTCTCTTACTAGAGGTACTTGATGGAAAGACTTTTTTCCCCAGTTGACAGTTGTTCTTTAATCCTAGTAGCATTGATTCTTGTACTTACAAAAGTTTTACAATTTCTTTTGTAATTAAAGTACAACAATTTCTAAATAAAATATCAGTCCCCTCCCCTGCCCCAACCCCACCCCCATATAGTTTTGGCTAGAATATGGGCAGCTCAGTGATGGTAGAGTGTTGGGCTTGGAGTCAGAAAGACTCACCTTCCTGAATTCAAATATGGCCTCATTTACTTGTGTGTAAGACCCTGGGCAAGTTATTTAACCTCATTTACCTCAGTTTCTTCATCTGTAAAATGAGATAGAGAAGGAAATGGAAAACCACCTTGACAAGTGACACTTTTGACAAGGAACCCCAAATGGGGTCATGAAGAATCAGACATTACTGAAAAACAACCAAGAGTATGGTGAGTTCTGCTATCACTTATGTCTTGAAAACATGAATTTGATCCAACTTGATTGAAATATAAGGGAACATTTTGAATATAACTTGAATTTCAAGTTTGCTTCTACTCAATTTCTTTTGCAAGAAACAAGCAGAATGCGGAAAACTGTACCACTTCATAGGAACTCAGAAGTTGCAGCTCTGCCCACTTCCCCAAGTAAGCTTCTGGTTTTTAGTAAAGTACCCTATTATTTGTATATCTTCTATCTATGTGGCATATAACTCTTTCTTTCTGGGATTTTCCATTAAGGAATGAGGGCAACCTGACCTTCGGTCTGGCTTGGAGATTTTACTTGAGGGAATTGTTTAGAACTTGGTGAAGGTCAAGTTCTGATTCAGCAATCTCACAAAATGCTTCCTATTTTGATATTTTAAATTCCAGCCTCCTAAGAGAGAATAAAGGAGTTATAAGTTAGTGCTTCATATTAGAAATCTTTATCAAGCTCATGATGAAAAATGGTGTCCACCACCAAAGAGAGAATGATGATCTCTGAATGCAGAATAAAGCATTTTTTTAAAAAAAAAAAAAAAACCTTTCTTTGCAAATACAGACAAAGCAAGCTATACACAGGATAAACAGGAAATAATTAACAGAGGAAAGCACTAGAATTAAGAGAGGTTGGGGAACACTTCCAAAAATAGATGGGGTTTTGGTTGGAACTTCAGAGAAGTCATTGAGGTAATAGGTGGAGCTCTCCTGAGCTAGCACATCCTCTTTAATTAGATGACTGATGAATCTAAATACATACCTCTAACCTCTTTTCTGTACTCGTCTCACTTTACCAACAACCCTTGGGGCAGCTCTATCTGGATGTCCCATAGATACATCAAATTTGATATATCCAGCAAGGAACTCATTACCTACCTTCTAAACCTGCCCTTTCCTGCATTTTCCCTATTTCATTCGATAGTATTGCCCTCTTTAGTAACTAATTCCCAGTCTCAGAGTCATCCTTCAGTCTTCCCTCTCCCTCACTCCTCCATATCTAATCAGTTGTCAACTATAATCCATGGCCCCAAGTCCTTTACCTCCCCTGCACAAAAAGGCATACTAATACTGGGGGCTAGCCCTCAGGGCTCATTTTCTGTCAGCTTATTGCCCCTAGCTGGATTTACTAAAAGAAAATCTTAAAATATCTTCATAGCGTAGCTCAAGTCTAGGTTTCTTAAAATATGAGTAAAAGAGTCCCTAGATCCTGTACAAGTATTCATGTTACTAAATGTATATTGGGCAAAATATAGTCTTTATTTCATTCCATAGAAAACACAAATGATTCAAAGGACTGAGGAATCGTAGATATGCAAAACATGTTCTTACTAGCTGTCTCCCATACTTGGAAAGCTTATCTCTGCTTCCCAACTTCCCTGGCTACCTTCACTTCTAAGCTAAAATCCCACCTTCTGCAAGAATCCTTTTCCAGTGCTCCTTAATCTTAGTGCCATCCCTCTGAAAGTTTCTCCCCCTTCAAATTCTACATTAGAGAGAGAGAGAGAGAGATTCTCTTGTTTCTACATAGTTATTTGTATGTTGTGCTCCCCATTAGACAGTGAACTCCCCAAAAGTAAGGATTATTTTTTAAAACACTTCTTTAAGTTCAATCCAATATTTTTGTTTCTTCAATGTTTAGCATGGTGCCTGGCACACAGTAGGCTCTTCATAAATGCTAATTGACTGCCTGGCATGAAGGTAGTAGAACAGGTATTTATCAAGTACAATTATTTACAAATATTATCCCATTTGATAAAGCATTCATATGTCTCATTGACTCCTTAAAAAGGGAACAGCACTTGAGTCTTTGATCAGGGCAATCCTTTAATATTCCATTAAGTTCCTCCCCATTGACTCCTATATAGTTTCCTCAAGATTTATAGTACAACCATGAAATTGAGGTTCCCTCAGAAGGAAAATATATTGGGTGGGGGTGGAGGGCTGCTAAACAAGCAATCCTCTTCTCATCAGACTTGGCATCATCCAAGTAGTTCATGGTAAATCCAAATCTCTTACTCCCTCAACATTAGTTTTTCAGGCTCAACATCATTTGGTCAATTCTCTTCCTTATCCAAGAAGCATAATGTTGAAGAATCATGGTACACAAAGCCTCAAATTTAGGAACTCTTGAGTTTGGGATTGCTTATCTGGTAATCTCCAAGATCTTCTCTCAGGATTGCTCCTCCTAGGTCACATCCTTCTGAAGATTCTCTATAAGTTCTTTGACTGCTGCCATCTTGTGGTCCATTTTATGGAAATCTATTCTCTGATTCATATTCAAGAAAGGAAACAAAAAAGAGAGAAGGCAGCCAGGAGCTTGAGATCCAGGAACATCTCTCTCAAGGCCTTTGTACACCCATATACAGTTCATCATCATGAGGTTCTGCCAGAAGTCACCATTAACTGCTCCTGGGTGAAAGATGCACATGAAACAGATTTCCCTTAGCCAAAATACAGGTTCATTCTGCTGTATGCTGAGGAAAAGAGAAGGCAAGGAGTAAAGAGGGAGGGAGGAAGGGAGACAAGGACAGAGCCGATAATCAGCTCCCTGCATTCTCTCAGCAAGGCACCAATAGGCATGCCAACACTCTATAGAAAGGTGCCCCTCTGATGGGACTCATATTATTCAAGACCTCCTCTCTTGTCAGTGTTATCTTTTCAGTCCTTGAATCCATTCTCCTTTCTCTTCTCCTGCCTCCAAAACTCTCCTGCAGAGGCCTCACTGCATGTAAACTATTACAATAACCTCTTAATCTTGTTGATATTCATTCATTCAGCTGTATCTGATTCTTCCTGGCTCCATTTGGGGTTTTCTTGGCATAGATACTGGAGCAGTTTGCCATTTCCTTCTCCAACTCACTTTACAGTTGAGGAAATTGAGGCAAACTGGGTTAAGTGGATTGCCCAGGGTCACACTCTGCAGTCAGTGCCTGCGGTCAAATTCAAACTCAGGAAGACGAGTCTTCCTGACTCCAGGCCCAATGCTTTATGTGCCACGGTGTCCCTAGCTGCCCAGCCTCCTGATTATCGTGTCTCTTCTGTCTAGTTCATCTTTCCACCCAGTTGGCTAAATAATCCTGCTAATTTGAGCTGTGTCACTGCCCTTCTTAAGAAGCCTCTTCTTGCCTACAGAATAAAACATTTTCATCTTGACATCTGAAGTTCTCTTCTTCTTTTCCAGACTTATTTAGCATCCCCTTCCTTCATGCCCTCTACATAGTCTGGTCTATATGTTATTCCCCAAACTCAGAATTTCACCTTGTTCCTTTTTACCTGTACTAAGGCTACCTCATGTACTTACAAGGTATGTCTCTTTCCCTCATCTCTGCCTCTCAAGAGATTTAGTTTTGGTCAAGTCTCAGTTTCCAGTTCCACAGGAAACTTATTTCTGTCCCCCACAGTGGTTAATTCCCTTTCCCCACCCCCTCAAGTTACTTTGCCCCTTGTGTACATGACTAGTAGAATGTAAAGCCCTGGAAGGTAGGAACTCCTTCATTGTGCCTCTGTTTCCAGCTCAGTGACTTGTATGTCATAGGTACTTAATAAATGCATGACAAATGAAGATGGATTGAATTGAACATAAGCTACCAAAAACTCATTTGAAGTATGATGCATTTATCAAGACATCAAAACAGTACCCCAGGGCAGGATATCACTTTGCCCCATCTACTCAACAAGCCACTGAGGGGAGAAGAGAAGGAGGCGGGGGCAAATATATGAACTTAGGAGTCCTTTGCCTCTTTGTCTTTTGGGGGAAAGATCTGGTTTAATTTATAGGGCTGTAATTTACTTCAGCATCTGGTGACACAGGGGCCAGGAAGGTTTAGGAAGAGTAGAAGTTCTGGCTGATGTTTCATAATTAAAACTGACAATCTTTGGAAAGTATGTTCAGTACTGCTCCATCCCCAGTGAAAAGGAAACAGAAAGGTCCCAAATGCCTTACAAATCTAGAGGGCTACATCCCAAGCTGAAGGGCTAGAGTTCTGGGGAGTGTCCTTTCCAGCATGCCCTTATGAAAATTGTAAAAAGAAATAGGTAGAAGTCTAGGATGAAGTTTACCTTTTGGTCACAGCTCAAGGTATTTCTGAAACCCTCCATTACCCAAAAAAGAAAAGAGAAACTGACCCAGATATTTATCCTTCAACACTTTTACCTCGGGTTTCTATTTCAAACAGCCCTTTGTCTTTATTTGGAATAAACACTGAATAAATGATTTTAAAAGAAATTAGGTAATTTGGTTTTAAAATGTCACCTTCCCTATGGAGTTTGTGATGTTTTGACAGGTAAAGGACTGACTTTCTTTGATGAGAGAGGGGCTCTAGAGACATGGAGAAGAGAGAATGGACCTAGCTATTTTTCTTTTTCTCTTTTGCAGGGAATATCATGTGCAGGACACACATATGGTATTGAAATGAGGAAAGGCTGATAAGTATTCAAATGCTCAGTTCCTTGAGCCCTGGCTACTGCTTCTTATAAGGTTCTCTATAAGGAAACTGGGTTTCCCTACTACTATTACACATGAGCCCCCACTAGTGTGCCGGGCCCTGGGAGGGACAAGTGGTGTACAAAGACAAAAATGGAAAGTTGTGACCTTCAAGGAGTTTATATTCTACTGGAGGAATGAATGCAAATCAAAACTACTAAGGGTTAGCTTATATAGTACATTAGGGTTTGCAACACACCACACAAGTTAACTCAATTTATCCTCATAGCTACCATGGGAGAAAGAAGCTATTATATTTCCTTTTTACAGATGAAGAAACTGAGGCAAAGTGCCTACCTAAATGACTTGTCCAGGGTCACAAAGCTAGTACGTGTCTGAGGCTGGATTTGAACCCAAGTCTCCTTGACTGTAGGTCCAGCATTCTATCCACTGTACCCTCTAACTATATGCAGAGAAATACAGAGGGAGGGGGGAGACTGTATATAGGTAGGTAGGTAGGTAAGAAAGTAGAGAGACAGACAGACAGACAGATTGATAGATGATAGATATATAAATGCTTGTATATACCTAATAAATACATGCCAAATTTAAATGAATTGAATATAGAATCTTCCCTCATCTACCAAAAAAATGTCAACTTGTTTGAAGAATGATGAATTTGTTAAAAAAGGAAAACAATAGTCTAGAAGAGGACATCACTGGTCCCATGAATTCAGCAATCCAGTATATATTGTACATATATATATTCATATACATAATCAAAATATATCTAGGCAAATGCAAATTAATTTGGCACTAGTAACTCATCACTGCCTCTAGGAGGAGGTGGTACATGAGCAAAGCCTTGAAAGAGAGTAAGGATTCTAAGAGATTTCTGAGCAGATAAGAGGGCAAGGATACAACAGAAGGTCCTGTTGGGAAGGGTCCCAAAGGGCCCAGAGGGATAGGGTTGATCGTGCACAGCCAGGGACCAGCTCCAGGAGTGATGAAGTATTCAAGTGAAGAGACAGAAGCCAGAAGTGGAAGTCAGGATGAGGAGCTGTCACTGTTCTCAGGGTTCAATGAGGCATGGTTGGGCACGGATTGTCAAATGGAATGGTTCAACCAAGAAAAGGGAAGGTTTATGTTTAGCATGGATTCCAGCACAAGTCATGATACGTAGCTCCCTGTGTTTACATACATTTTTCTATTGCAGGGGTCAGAATTAACTTTGCCTTGCAGCTCCCACCCACCTACATCTCTTCTCCCACTCCCAGGATCATTCTTGGAGAAAATGAAGATTTCTAAAAAGTTGTAAACACCCTGTGTTATTCATTTCATGGGCTCTAAATCAGAGAATGACAAATCCAGAGGAATTATTATCTACCCTCTCCCCCACCACTCCTGCCCCATCCCTTGTAAATTCTCCCTAAAATGAACTATTTTTCGGGGGGTTGACACAAAAAGATGCTTTCTACAGAGGCATCAGCTACATTGACACAATTTAAAAGTGATTACATAGATTTTTTTTTAAACAGTAGTTTCGCTCTATTGTGTCTGATGCTGTGTCCTCCAATTACCCATTGTTCAAGGGATAGAATATTAGTCCTATAGAGTGAGTTAATGTATTGGAACATTTAAGGTAGATTGAAAAGAATACATAGATTTCCTTTTCTGGGTATAGTCCTCACAGCCTTTAACCAGCAGTAATGTTGATCCAATTTCTAATTTAGTAATATCTATAGCTTACCTTGGTATGACAGTTTATATTTCTTTCAAGATTTTTTTACATGTGAAGCACAGTTTCTGAGTTCAATCCACATTCACACTACAAAGCTGAATATCCAGAGAGCATGTGACTATTGCATCTTGTAGGGTTCTACAGGTAACTCTGTGTGGTTTTGGGTTTTCCTAATGCTCATTAGCCCCCACTAGTGTGGTTTGGAATGATATACCAATTAACATCAATTAACAAGGATCAAAATATACCAACATTCCCCAAACCAAGAAACACATTCTTCACTGTTCATACCAATCTGGTCCCTGGAGAGAGTGGATTCATAATTAAAATGATTGGTAAAAAACACTTCCCCTCCACATCCCTTGTTGTATTTGTAAAGCAGGTGTGGGGAAAGTTCCTCAATCAATGAAGAAGGTACAACAGCTCTTGAGAGGAAATTGTTCTTTACAATTTTCCTTGTGCCTCTTCAAAACACAGCAAAGTGAAAGGAGGGAGTGTATCTTTTTCCTCCCATCCCCTACTCACAATGACATCTTGTGGCAGTGTATCTTTTCCAGTTACAAAAAGATGCCATGCCCAATAGAGAACAAATAGAAAGGAAGACAGTCCCTGAAGCTGAACTATAGAGAAGAGCAGGTCCAAGGAGCTTTACTGAGTGACCTGCCTAATGAATGCAGTATGAGATTATCTATCCAAAAAAAAAAAAAAAACAAGAGGTACTATTATTGATAAGACAGGCATGGTAGGAACCTTACCAATAAAATCAGGAATAAACCAAGAATGATGATTGTTGGTATTCATATGATAGGAACAGAGATAAGGGATGGACCTGTGATTTGGGGGGAGATAATGAAAAATCTCCCTCTACCAATATAGCCCAGCATCTCTTCTACAAATCTTAAAGAGTCACCTATAGTAGAGGTAGCCTGTAAAAATCTCATGCAGCCTACAACACTCCCAAGTATGGCCTGAATCAAAGTAAAAGATAATTGAGAAATACTTAATAAAACAAATAAGAATACAATAAAACATAGATAATATCACATTTTAAAACTAAGTCAATCTGGCCTCATTTCTATTTGATTTTAACACCACTAGCCTAGAACACTGAGGAGTTAGATGACTAACACAGTCAGTATGTGTTCAAGTTGGGGCTTCATGGCTCTGAAGATGAAGGACAGCTCTTTATTACTGCATCATGTAGTCTCTTATTATTTGATTTTGTTTCATAAATCTTAACCATAGAAATAAGAAAAGAAAAATAAATTATGGAAATAAAGCATCAAAAGAAAGGAGCCAAAATTGTCTCCATTTGTAGATAATATGCTAATTTATACAGGGATTCAATACAACATTGAAAATTAATAGCTTGAACAATATAGAAGGATATAAGATAAGGTTGCAAAAAATCCTCAGACTTTCTGAATTGAAATTGCCTCCAAAATATCCAGAAAATGTATAAAAAATAACAAAGTTAATTTACTAAGACATTCAAGATGGCAAAACACTCCCTTCAAGAACCTCCATAGAAATAAAAAGAGGCAAATAATTGGAGAGATACAGTGTTTGGCATTGGATACACCAATATAATAAAAAGGACGCTACCTAAATTAATGTATAGATTTAATGTCTTAACAATTGATTTTCCAAAGAATGACTTTGTTGTTTCAGTTGTGTCTGATTATTTGTAATTCCATTTGGGGTTCTCTTGGCAAAGATAGTGGAGAGGAGTGTCCTTTCTTCTCCAGCTCATTTGACAGATGAGAAAACTAAGGCAAACAAGCTTAAGTGACTTGCCCAGGGTCACACAGCTAATCAGTGTCTGGAACCAGATTTGAACTCAGGAAGATGTGTCTTCCTGATTCAAAGCCCAGCATTCCACCCACTGTGCCACCGAGTTGTTAGCTGTTTGATAAATCTAAGGACATTATTAAGAATCATTATTAAAGGATTTTTTAATTTGATGAGAATTACTGGGAAAACAGTTGAGCAGAAATGAGGTTTAGGGCAGCTTCTCTCACTCTCTGCCATGATAAGTTTCCAATGGCTAATCAGTTTCTCAAACAGATCCCTGATCTCCCTGGTGAGGATGTAACCTCCAATTAAATAGATGTCAATACCCATCCTGTGCAATTCTTGTCCCTGAGCTCCATAAGCTTCTGGTTTCATATACTAAGATCCTTGCTCTCTTTCCCTTGACACCACAAGGGTGCCTTTGGCAGTGGTGGGATTCAAACCCACGCTTCAGCAATGAAGGATGAATACACAAGGGTGCCAGTGAAACCTGTGAACTGACCATTGGTTATTACTTGTTTTTACCATGTTGCCAAACCCTCTTTTTTATTCACACATTTCTTTGATGACAATATTTACTTTGGGATTTCTCTGTAAAGTGTTCTAACTTGCTTCTACTCACCACTTGCCTCTCTGTTGCCCTTTGGGTGATATTCATGTTTAATTCTTCACAGACTATACGATGCAATAACTCACAACCATACAGAAATACCAGTAGAATATTGGTATAAAATAGATGAGCCTTCGCTTCAAGGAGAAATTTAAAGTCACTAAATACACTGCAGTTTTCTAAGGGCCTTTTCAATATTGCCTTTTCAACACCTCCTGTTTAATTTTGATCCCAACTCCCTCTTCATTTTGAGGGTCTGGCGAAGATATGGACTGATTCTAGCACTTAGCACAGTGCCTTGCATATAGTAGGTTCTTACTAAATGTCTATTGGTTGATTGATGTACAAGTTACAAAGGTTGCCCATCTAACAATGCCATAACCTGGAAAAATAAACATTCTTTGTCCACGTGTGTGTGTGTGTGTGTGTGTTTAAGTCAAACTGTTTCGAGTGGTTGTGGATCTCATCTAGGAGTCTCTACAATTTCTTTTGCAGAAAATTTTTGCAGATCTTTTCCATCTTTCATTTTTTTTTTGTTCTTCCAGTTTCATCCTCAAAATCTCTTCACATGATTTTTATTATTTGGCTGTCTCACCAAGATTTCTCTAAACTAACTTTTGTATTTTATATTTCATAAAATTTTAAAATGATTTGTATTGAAGATCATTGTTGCCCTTGTCTTCCATAATGTTTCAATTTGACAAGTAAGTTATATATTTGCTAACTTGATTTTTAGAATGTTTTGATCTCCTCAATCAACTTATTTACATTGGTTAAACTTCTACCTGACAGTGTTATAAGTAATGTCAGTGTCCTTTCCTCCACCTATATCCATTTTTGTATGAGTATTTTTAAATAGGCTACATTTGAGCTACTTTCAAGGTACACAATGTCTTTTTCTCATTTTTATTTTTTTCTAGCATTGTTTTAATTTGATCTTTGATATAGCAAGTCAGTGATCTGACTACACAGAGTCACGCTCCAAAAATGACTCATATCAACAATGAGTTGTTTCCCACTGTTAAATACAGCTTCATTTGGAGGGAAGTTATTCAGTTCTTGCCATATCCAATCCCTTTCAGTTTTACTCTAAGAAACATGAGGCTTCATGTTTCATATATAGGAATGAAGTTTCCATATACTCTGACAGACTTTGGCTTCTCTCATTTTTTATTCCTTATCAATACTTACCAACATATTTCCCATCATCTTTTCCATTCCACTTTTTTCATGAAATCACCAATTATCAAAATATATATTGATTTAATCTGAAAGTCTCTATATTCTTTATAGAATTCTTCTTCATCATCATCTACAACAGACATTGGTATACAAATTATAATTACCTTCATAATTTTTTTTACAAATAGGAACTCACTTTCTAATGGTGGAAATAATACAAAAATAATTAGTTGCATACAAAATATAAAACCAGATGAAATAAGGAAATGTAATATAATACGACTAAATGTCTTATGAAATAACCATGAGCCTTTGGACTCATGATAAAATCCAACTTCTTTATTTCTTCTCTGAGAACCTTAAGGTCATTGCTGTCAAGGCTTCAACTTCCCATGATGGAATAACTCACGTTTATTATTTCCATGTTGAATTTTATATACATAAGTGGTCTAAAAACGTTACGATTCTTAGTGCCCTCTGTCCCTTTTCTCACTCTTCTGCTTCAATCCTTGATGAAGTAGGACTGGGGGCCATTTTGTATTTTTATTTGTTTCATGGGTTGCTATGGCAGAAGAACTCATCACCGAATGACCACACCAACAGCGACAAACTTCTATGTAAGCAAGGCAGTTTCTAGGAAAGCAGTTTTATTGTGTTTTTAGGACTATACTCACAGTCTTTCCAAAATGGCAAAAGGCTGATAGAGTTGTCAATCCACTAGAATACCCTTGAGAATCTAGGGTCCTTTTCGGATCATAAAGAACCCCTGGAATAAAACTATGCAGAGATCCAAATGGGTATGTGATCTAAATATAAAATGTCACATCATTTTTAAATAGATAAGAATGGAAGGAAATAGCTTTTATAACTATGGTCCAGTAGAGAATTCTTTTTTGTAACTATGTTCATTTCTTTATCTTTGAATTACTCAGCAGTATTGCTACAAATCCCAAATATTGTTTCTTTTTTTCCCCAAATATAATTCTTTCAAAATAAACAGTGAATTTATTGCTTATTTATTGAATTTATTGAATTCTTAAAGCTGTCATAATACTCTTTTTACCCCTGTTGCTTAAATTATTTCAAAATTTCCCCAAGTTACCATCAGTGGTTTCATTATCAAAGTTCCCATCATCTAATTTCTATGTGAGTACTTGCCTGCGCTTAAATTCTTACCCAGACAATAAATCATCTTTTGATTGGTTCTACATTTAGAGCTTTTTCCTTTAAAGATATTTCTTTCTTTTTTATTGGACTTTATTTCCCTTCCCTAGCCCACCAGACATTCCACCCCCATAGTTTTAAGGGTGCCTTTGATCTATTTTTTCCTTTATTGGCTTCCTAAAACATTAATCCTTTCATGACCTTTTTGAAAACTAGTGAGAAAAGCTCTGATCAAAGTCCTGTGATCTGGATGTAGAAACTTCATTCACATATAGTGCGGTTTCCAATAAACCGTATAAGAAAAAGACACTCGTTGAAATCAGGAATTGTTTCATTTTCATTATTGCATCCTCAGCACCCTGAATATGCTTGCAGATTGAATAATTGATTATATAATCACCTACAAACAAGCTCCATGAAATTTGTATGAAGTCACATGGGAGATATTCTTGATGAAGAGATCAAGGTTAGCACTAAAGACAAAAGAGACATTTTTGATTACACAAAATTAAAAATCATTTGCACATGGAGAGTCAGTTTTAGACTGAGAAAAAAAATCTCATAGCTAGATGACTATGACTCAGTGACTAAAGTGTCAAATTTGGAATCAGGTAGACCAGAATTCAATACTGCCTCAGATACTTACTTGAATTGTATAACCTTGGGAAAGTCATTTAACATCTCTTAGCCTCAGTTTTCTCACTGTAAATTGAGAATAATTAAATCATATTTACCTCACAGAATTATTGTAAGGACCAAATGAGTTAATGTGTAAAGAGCCTTACAAGTCTCAGCATGCTTTGTAAATGCTAGTTGCTAATGTCATTATGGTTTATATGTCTGATATCTAAGATGAATAGGGAATATATATGTAAGAAAAATCCATTCTCATGTAGCCAAAATATACAAATAGGCAATTTTCAAAATAATAAATGTAAGTTAGCTGTGTAAACTCTGTTTTTCTCAGTTTCCTCATCTGCTAAATGGAGATAACAGCAACCTGCCTTTCAGGATTGCTGTGATGATCAAAGGAGTTATATTTATAAAGTGCTTAGCATGGTACTGGGTAAAAATGTCAGCCATCATTTCAAGAAATTGTTCTGTTGGGGTGGGGGAGATCATTGGGAAGGGACAGTGATATTTTAAAAGCATTTATTAATTTAAAAAATGGACATGGTCAAAGGATATGAACAGGCAGCCTTCAGACAAAGAAATCAAAGCTAGCAAAGTAGTCATATGAAAAAAATGTTCTAAATCATTATTGATTAGAGAAATTCAAATTAAAACAACTCTCAGGTGCCACCTAACATCTATTAGATTGGCTAATATGCCAAAAAAAGAAAATTACAAATGGATAAATGTTGGAGGGGATGTGGGAAAACTGGGACACTAATCCACTGTTGGTGGAATTGTAAACTGATCCAGCCATTTTGGAGAGCAATTTGTCCAACAGGCTATAACATTGTGCATACCCTTTGAACCAGCAATATTGCTGCTAAATCCATATCCCAACAACATAGCAAAGGGAAAAGGACTTATTTGTACAAAAATATTTGTAGTATAGTGGCGAAGAATTGGAAATCAAGAGGATGTCCACCAATTGGGGAATAGCTAAACAAGTTGTGGTATAGGATTATGATGGAATATTTATTGTTGTATTAGAAATGACAAACAAGAAGATTTCAGAAAAAGTCTGAAAAGATATGCATGAACCGATGCAAACTGAAGTGAGCAGGACCAGGAGAACTTTGTTCACAGTAACAGCAATATTGTACTATGAAGTACTGTTAATGACTCAGCTGTTCTCAGCAATACAACGATCCAAGACAACCCTAAAAGACTCATGGTGAAGCATGCTATTCACCTCCAGAGAAAGAACTGATACTGTCTGAATATAGAATGAAGCTATTGGGGAATAGCTAAACAAGTTGTGGTATAGGATTATAATGGAATATTTATTGTTGTATTAGAAATGTCAAACAAGAAGATTTCAGAAAAAGTCTGAAAAGATATGCATGAACCGATGCAAACTGAAGTGAGCAGGACCAGGAGAACTTTGTTCACAGTAACAGCAATATTGTACTATGAAGTACTGTTAATGACTCAGCTGTTCTCAGCAATACAACGATCCAAGACAACCCTAAAAGACTCATGGTGAAGCATGCTATTCACCTCCAGAGAAAGAACTGATACTGTCTGAATATAGAATGAAGCATTGTATTTTTTACTTTCTTTTTTTTAAGTCTCATACAAAATGACTAATATGGAAAAGTTTTACATGATTGTCAATGTAGAAACTATATTGGATTGCCTACCATCTCAGGGAAGGGGAAGGTGAGAGAAGGAAGGAAAGATAAAATTTAAAACTCAAAACTTTTTAAATGTTAAAAAATTTAAAGTTTTAACATGTAATTGGCGCAAAATAAAATATTATATGTGTGTATATACACATATACGTATATACACACAAATGTATATCACAGTGCATAAAAAAGATAGAAAGAACAAATTTAGAAAATAATGTAAATAATTAGGTGCTTACAATAAAAATATCTAACATTTATATATGGCATATATGTATGTGTTTATATAAAATATGTATACATATAAATATAAGCATATTTATTTATGTGCCAGGCATTATGTTAAGCACTTTACAATTATAGCACAGGCTATGCCAAATGAAAATCCTTTTTTTTTGGATAGAATTAATAAAGGGGAGAATGTTGTGGATAGATTTTACCACAGATTTTAGCAAAGCTTTTTATAAAGTATCTCTTACTGTTTGAGCAGAAGAGGGAGATGTGGAGGTTAGTCCATAACACAATCCAATGGATTGAGAATTGGTTGAATGGTCAGACTTAAAGGATAATTATTAATGGCTCAAAGTCAACATGGTAAGAGGTCTCCAGTGGGGTGTCTCAGTGATCTGTACTTGACCTTGCACTGTTTAACTCTTTTATCAAAGACAGATAAAGGCACAGATGGTCTGTTCATCCAATTAGATGACAATATGGAGTTATTGTCCACTGGTTGATGACAGTTGGAGTTAAAGTAAAGAAAATAGTGGATGATGGGTGTTGCCATGTGACTTGCACATGAATCTGATTCAAGGGTCATCCTCACTCTCTCTTCCAAAATTATCAAAGTCCATCAAGAGAAAAATCAAGATGACTAGCAATGGACTAAGAGACCAGTGGATGACCTTGGCATCTTTGATGCCTGACTAAGCTATAGGCACTCTGTAGCACCTGCTTCAACTGCCTTTATGGCCATTGGAACAAATTGTTCTTATCCTCTCGTTCTGCAAAAGGAAGATGTACCATGCTTGGGGTCGATGCCTCCCTAACTCACTGGTGGGTTTCAAGCCTGTTGGCTATAATCCTCAACCTAGTTTAGACTTTCTGCTGAAGCAGTTTACTCGAGTATGGCTGTTGCATATGCTACACCTTCTTGGAGTCAGGATGACAGGGGGACAGCAAAGGTAGATGAGCAGCCCTAAAAACGTCCCATCACACCAGAGGGGCTAGTGCCCCCTGAGAACTAGTTATCACTCCTTGGGAGTGATAGCTAACGCACTGGATGACAAAATAAAAATTCAAAAGGACTGAAAGAGTGTCAACTCCTGAAGATTCTTGGAAGTCAAAGAGCATTCACAAAATAATGTAATAAGTTGCATGTAAATGAGGCAGAAAAGGGGATATTGAATATCCATTGAAATACAGAGGAATTTTTTAAGTGTTCTGGGCAAAGTCTGTTTGGGGTTTTGTTGATTCCAAAAGATTTGAAAAACAGTTTGGGAATGTTTTTGCTCAATCTAATACCTGGCTATTTTGTTCTTACATTTGATGGTTATCAGGAAAAGGAATGAATGTATGCTCATTTTAAACTACCAGGTGGCTTGTAAGAAAATAAAACAAAAACACCAAAAATAAAAGTCTCTGAAATGAGCCTCCCACTGACTAGGCAAGACCCCTAGTAAGCAACAAAATTCAGGTAGATATGTAGTTGAAGTGTTAATTTCTTCCTTTCAGTAAAGAGAATTTAAGCCTCGGACAAGTAGGGACTATTTGTAACATAGATGCCTGCTATAATGTCTGGCACATGTAACAGGGGCATAATAAATACTTTTTAAGTGAAAATACATAAGGAGTGGGAGGACATTTTCTTGCAGTCATTTCCTAGCAGGACTTCTTATTCAGCAAATCTTATACTGTCATTTCAATAGAAATGCCAAATGTCCCTCAACATATTTGCAGGACTTTATTACAAAGAAAGCTGAAAATTTCAGGAGAGTGAAAATGGTATTTCATCTTTTAAAATCAAGGCAGGATGACAGATTTAGAGACAGCAAAGCAGAGCAAATCCCACTGAAATAAGTTTAATTCTGAAGGACTTTTAATTCCATGAGTCTCTAAGAAGACAAGTAACATCACAACAACTTAAAAGTGGCTGGCACACGATAGGCACTAGTAAGCGACAATTGGGGAGATAGTAGAGGTGGCTATAAAGGACAACAAAAAGATGCTGGAAGGTAGAAAAGGAGAAGATTTGGAGAACAAGTAACAGGAGGGCAAGGATCAGGCACAGAGAAAAGTCAGAAGCCAATGATATGTAACTATGGGGGCTGGAACATTTTTAAAAATAGGTGAAATTGGGGACATGAGGAATATGATTTATTTGGCATAGGCTAAGCTGATTTCTCTTTAAAGGGGCAAGGTGACCATTCTTGAGATTTGATTGATGCAGGTAATTAGGGCTTGAGTCTTTGGGGTGGCTTTTGAGGTATAAAAAGATCAGCCTAAAAAGAATCAGGACTTCTAAGGGTTGATGGAATTCCCCCTGCTTTATGAGTCAATATACTTCCCTGATTGGGCATCATTGCTGTAACAAATATGGATGCACAGAGGACTCACCTTCACCTGAATTAGTGCTGTATCTTTATTCATCCTTTTTGTGGCTGAGTTGCTCTTTGTTAAATATTTTGTGATCCATGAGTGTCTCACTGCATTCCAATTCCCATTCTGGACCATTGAGTTGCCTAAGGTAAACCTCAACAGGGGTGAGACAGACCGAAGAAACAGAGTGAAACTTGTCAAGATTGTGGGTGCTACCACGTCGCGTCTCTCAGTTTTTATATCATATAGATAAAGACAGGCTTTTTTCAAGTCATTGATTTCTCCTATCCTACTCCAACTCCTTGAGAATTCAAAATACTGCTTATAACATTTACCAAAATAATTCAGAATTAATACGGAATCCATGGGTTTGAGACCAATCTACTTCCTTGGTGATACATGATCCTAAGCATAAAGTAATCTCTAATCTAGCTCTGGGTTTTGTTATACATGGCTATAATTGAATTTAGAATTAGAAATGAAATGAGGTTGAGAAAGGGAACTGGAGTTAGGAATGCAGCAAGGACAGAAGTAGAGGTTAGGATTTCTGGTCTCCCTACATCATCAGTGGTGTTGTCAAAAACAAATTATAAATACTAATGATGCAATCTGTGATTTAGGTTGGTCTTCCAGAAACATTATTAATTAATCTAAGCCATTTTAATTTAATTAATCTAAGTCATTTCTAGTTTGGAGAGAGAGATGTCCAAATTAGTGTAGTCCCCCATGACTTCCAACATAACACTGCCCCCAAGAATATTTCCAGTAACAATGTAGGAACCTTGACTAAGAAGCAAGCTATATTATGTTAAATACTATTTGGGGTTAACACTTCAGAACAGTTATCACTCTGTTGCTTCCTGTAATCAATTTTTTTTGTAATAGTATTTCATTTTTTCCAATTACATATAAAGATAATTTTAACATCCATTTTTTAAATAAAATTTTGAGTTTCAAATTTTCTCCTTACTTTCTTCTCTCCTCTCCCCATCCTCCAAGATGGTAAACAATTTTATATAGGTTGTATTTGTACAATCACGTAAAACTATTTCCATATTAGTTACGTTGTGGAAGAAGAAATAATCTGCAAAGCTGTTACAATTTGCAAAAGCAAAAAAAAAACCATGAAAAAATAAAATGAAAATAGTATGTTTTGACCTGCAGTCAGATTCCAGTTCTTTCTCTGAATGTGGACAGCATTTTCCACTATTTTGGAATTTTCTTGGATCACTGTATTGCTGAGAAGAGCTAAGGAAATCACAGTTGGTCATCTAATAATGTTACTGTTACTGTGCAATGTTCTTCTGGTTCTGCTAATTTCACTTTGCATCAATTCATATAAGTCTTTCCAGATTTTTCTGAAATCTGCCTGCTCATCATTTCTTATAGCATAATAGAATTCCATTACATTCATATGCCACAACTTGTTCAGCCACTCCCCAGTTGATGAGCATTCCCTCAGTTTCTAATTCTTTGCCATCAAAAAAGAACTGCTACAAATATTTTTGTACACGTAGGTCCTTTTCTTCTGTTTATGATTTCTTTGGGATACAGACCTAGTAGTTGTATTGCTGGACCAGAGGATACGAACAGTATGACTGTCTTCTGTGCATGGTTCCAAAATATTCTCCAGAGTGGCTGAATCAGTCTGTGATGAATATCTTAACTTTGATTTTCAAAAGAGAGTAGACATTGTCCTGAGGTAGGTCACAGCACTCATCACTCCAGATACTTGGGAACAGAATAGCTTCATATAGACAATCTAACTGGATTTAGAGATATGAATATCTGTTACTGGGGAGGAGAAATCATGGAAGACTGAGAAGCAATCAACATGCTATGAGGAAGGGAGAAGCAGAGTCCTGGATGTGAGCATCAGTTTCGACCTTAGTTCTGGTCTTAATCTCAGCCTAAGAATTTTAGATTTCCCATTTTCCCATAAGCATTCTAGCAACACTCCCAAGAGAAGCAGATGGCAGTGTCAACATTGAGAGTCAAGCTCTACCAAGAGTCCGGAAGACAAGCTATACCACACTCAAAAGGAACATCTTGATAATTCCAGAAGAAGGACATCAAAGACTGGTGAGTTACTCCCTTTGCCACATGAGCTGTTTGAGTCCACTTTACTGTGGACCCTATATAGCCTAGTAGGAGAGTTAGTCTTTGGGCGAGACGTTTTGTACCAACAATACTGTCATAGTAAAATACTCCTTTCAAAATGTTTAGTAAGTTCTGTTGCCTGATTGATATCAACTAATAATCATGGCAGAAAGCATACTGCTAGGGTTTATGAACTGCATAACATTAGAAAGACACCTCTCAAATCCTGAGGGATTTTCCTGAATATCTGAGAGTAGCTGCCCTCTGAGGACTCAGCCTGTCAGTGAGAGGGTAGGATAGGAGAGTAACTCCGCAGTATGTGTTATACCTTACAAGAATGTGAGTCCTTTAAGGTCAGGGAATGTTTCCTGTTTTCTCTGCATTCTCAGAGCCTGATATCATGCCTGGAATATAATAAATTCTATTGGCTGATTGAAGGGTCAATTACCGTCAGTAAAATTCCCATTCTCGTGCAGAATGAAAATGTAGGTCACAAGGCATGATTTCTCCACATCAGGGTGAACCTTGCCTTCTCTTTGGTCAAAAGGTTGTTCTATAAAAAGTAACATTCCAAAGGAATTTGGTATCCCAGACACAGAGCTGGAGTCGATTCTTATTTATAATCGGCTGTCTGAAGAAAATAAAACTGGAGCCCATTAAAAATCTTTATACCTGTATCAGGGTAAAATGAATTTTTTCAACCACTGTCATGCCAAAGCATCACACTGCCAAAACCCATAAACTGCTTCAAGGAACAGATGGAATTTGTAGCAAAATCTCCTAAAACGCATGGGGAGGTGATCTCCAGCTCCCATTAACCTCCTGGTAACAGAGCATCATCCAGATTAGGCTCAAAACATCCAAAAATACTTTGTTTCGACGTACCGACTTTAGAATTTTCAAGAAAGACACCACATAATATTCTTCATTGTTTAGCCATGTGCCATGCTAATGGGTAATCCCCTGGATTGACAAGTGGGACCAGAGATTTTCTCTTCAATCAAGCAGGACAAGTTCTCAGGGGTGTCCTTTTAAGAAAACAACAGTAACTTTAGTTATTCCGGTCCTTGGCTATCTTGCTAGGATTTTGAAATGTAAAAGTCAAAGGTCAAATGAAGATACGCAGATACATAAGAATGCACTGAGTTATTAAGGATGAGAGGAAGGAAAAATCATGCCAGAAATTTTGGAGAAAGCTATTTTAAGACAATGCTGCCAGGAGTATGAATGATATGAGCCAATTCAATCTTGACACTGATATTTTTTAAAAATGACTCAAGTTTTATTATGCAATTGGGTTATTTTTCAGGCCAAGTAGCATTGATTAAGCACCTACTATATACCAGCCACTGGTGATATAAAGAGATCCTTTGTAGCTGTCCCTGCCCTCAACGAACTCACCATCTAATGGGGCAAGCTACCACTATGCACAAGAATGACATATACAGACTAAATTGGGGATAATCTCAGAGGAAAGGCACTAGGATTAAAGAGGATTGGGAGACTTTTTGCAGAAGGCAAACCTTTAGCTGAGGCTTGAAGGAAGCTAAAAAATGCAGGTCATAGAGATGAGGAAGGAGAATGTTCCACGTAAACTTGTAAAGAGCAATTCATTATGGCAAGGACACTAGATGAGAAGGGATGATATCTGAGTTCGCATCATGACTCAGCCACTGAGTGGCTGTTTTATTTTGGAAAACTCCTGAATAAACCTCTGCAGTTCTTAATCTAATACTTAGTATAGTGCCTGGCATATGCTGAGAAAATATTTGTTGATGAGAGACTTGGTTTTCTTATCTGTTAAAAAATAAAATAAAAGGGAAGGGTAAGCCAAGGTGGGAGGTGGTATGGTGCAGTGGAAAGAACATTGAATTTCAAGTCAGAAGATCTCGATTTAAAATGTGTAATGATAATGCATAATTAAAGCAGTAATGTGCAATAAGTACACATATTGACTTATTAAATGTTGCCATTGTCCAGTTGTTTCAGTCGTGTCCAACTCTCTGTGACCCCATTTGGTGTTTTCTTGGCAAAGATACTGAAGTGGTTTGCCATTTCCTTCTCCAGCTTATTTTACAGATGGAGAAACTGGGCAAACAGGATTAGGTGACTGTAACAGCAAGGATGCCAGCATACACAAGAGGGCCTGTTGTACGGTTCTTAGATATGCTTTTCTAAAAGGAAGGTAACTTTGGAGGTGTCAACAATCTACTTTAATCAAGCACATATAACATTCATTTAGTTCAGGGGTACAAGTCAGTGCCCTGAACTTCAGAGAAAATACGAACAGAAATTACAAACAGAAAAACCAACAGACAGGGCTTCAACCTGTCTGATCATAGACATTACTACCAGAGCGCATTTTCGGGTTTTCAAAGTCAGGAGACTCCCTAGTGGCTGCCCAGAGCCTTCTCTGGCCTAATCACACAAACACTCTTCCAATGATTTGAACCCCAAAGCAAAACTTCACCTCAGAGTATATATAGAGCCAGAAGGCCTCACAATCCACATACTTCAGTACCTAATTACCAAAAGGTGTGAAAGCCTTCAGGCAAGCAAACTTTCCCTTTAAACAAATTCCTCCCCCAGTGGGTTCCAAGTGAGATCTATTACCTTTAACTTTCATTACAATGACTTGCCCAGGGTTACACAGCTAGTATATGTCAAGGGTCAGATTTGAACTTAAGAAGATGGATCTTTCTGACTCCAGCCCCAGAACTCTATCCACTGCACCATCTAACTGTCCAATTAAATGTTACTGTCCTAATTATACAGCCTGACTTATTTACAAATCACTCCTCTCCATGCAAACTGGCTTTCCTACTATTCCTCACACATAGAACTCCATCTCCCTTCTCCATATCTTTGTACTGGCTGTCCTCTGTGCCTGAATGCACTCCTCGTATGAATCTCTTGGAATGCTTACTTTCCTTCAAAACTCAGTTCAAGAGCCACCTTCTGTAGGAGGTCTTTCCTGGTGGCCCTCTTCCTAACCCCCAGCTATTAGTGCCTTTCTCCACCAAGGTTGCCTTTTATCTCTTACGTATTTTGTATATGTCTTAAAGATACCATGATGTAAGGATAAGGGGGCTATCCTCAAAGTCAAGAAGACCTTGGTTCAAGTACTGTCCTTGTGAACCGGATAGGTGGCTTAGCCTTCTGGGACTTGAGGCAACCCTTTAACACAGTAAATTGTACTAGGCTCACACTGGTTAAGGAAGTTTTCTTATCTCAGGATGTCCGATACTAATGCTATCAGATGACATTACAAGTCTTTTACCTGACTCTAGCCCTTTATATATAACTATTTGACAAAAATTTGTCATAAACAGGTCACCAGTCTCACTTATAGGATACCTCAGACTACTTTTCTCTGATTCAGCCCATATTAAATCTTATTCTCATGATCTCTACAAGTAATCCAGGATTACTTGTCAATATTTCAATTAATGAAAGAATAAACCTGAATAAATGAATAAGAGAGCCCTTAAATGCATATTACATGCCAAGAATGGTGTTAAGTGCTAAGTTAATAGGTAAAAAACATCAACAAAAAAGACAGTCTTTATTATCAAAATCTCATCCTCTGATTTGGAGATAAAAATGCATAAAAGAAAGAGTTTTGTGACAGAGGAAAGATGCCAGGCTCATTCTTTCACTTTGGCTTGCTTCTCCTATTCTTGTGTAATTCCTGGGAAAACTCCAAAATAAAGGATAGGTATGACTCTTGTCCGTTGTTTTCTCAAAATGTGGGTGACAGAATTTATTCTAGAAATTATATCCTGTGTACAAATATATAGACAGTTGCTTGTTTCCTTCAATGCCAATAAATAAGATATAAAATCACAAGTGTACATATGGACAGATACAGTAAACATAAAATATCTCAAACAGCCAATTAGTAATAATAAGCATTTACAGATCACTTTAAAGTTTGCAAAATATGTTACAGTGTTACAGTGTTATTTTCTTTGACTTTCACAACTCTGTGAAAAAGGTGTCATTATTATCCCAGTTTACAGATTAGGAAACCAAGGCTGAGAGTGGTTACTTGTATAATAATCATATTAGCTTGTTACACTCCTCTGAAAGGGTACAGGTCCTTTGGGGTCTATTGACGAAATATTTCACCTGTACTCAGACTGGTACTGCCTGAGTGACTTATCAGATCCAAACCTCTTGTCAGTCTCAGTATGGTTTGGGCTTTCTTTGGTGCTTCACTGTAGGACTGCCCTGGAAATATCTGTCTTCCCCTCTAAAAAGCATGCTGCTGTAGAAATGGTGCTCTAACAAGGAGCTGGCATCTGGTTCTAGAACTTACAACCTCATGATGGATAGATAAAACATTTATTAGGTGCTCACCTTATGCCAGGAACATTTAACCAGAGAGCTACCAAAGCTAGAAATGTTATTTGACAGGACTCCAAATTCATGGCCTAGACTCACACATGAAAATGGAAACCAGAAGACCAGAGTATATAGCTTAGTTAGGTAGCCAGTGTTATGCACCTATATAGTAGCCATTACTACTTGGGGTAAGGAGTAGGGGGTGGGGGGAGGAGAAAGAAATCCCTTCCCTGTTCCTTGATGGATGTCCAAAGGAAAGTAAGTGTATGCCCTGAGAGCAGGGCCCCAAAGAGAAAGGGGCGAAGGCATTTAAGCACCAGTATTTAAAGATTGCTTTAAAGTTTACAAAGAACTTCCAATACGCTAATCCATTTGACTTTCAAATTACAACTCATTGTCTCTTCTATTTCTCACTTAGGTCAACTCATCGTCTCACTTATTTCAATTCATTGTCTTGCTTATTTCAACTTCTTGGATACACCAACAAAGGAGAGATTCTTCTTGACTCGATCTCCAATCATTTTTCATTAAATCCTTCCCGCTATCAGGAGCCCAAGGGACTGGTCAGGAGCTGCTATGTCATTCAGGAAAGCATATCATGTGGCCCAAAAGGTTGGCTAGCTCCGTGCTCCAGTTCCCTGGTTGCCCCAGCTCCAACTGTACCCCCAGCACTGTATCATGGTAACATTCTTGCTGGTAACTTCAGCTGGTGGCTTCTTAGCCAGCCATAAAAATGATAGGTTTCAGATTTCATGCTGCACATCATGTACTTGTGTGAGTGGCACTTTGTGAACCACATGTAATTATAAATTTGGGGTTGACAAAATTTATAGCATTGTGTTGAGACAAATATGCTCTCCTTCCCCATATACCCCCAAATACATTCATCAAAACTGTTTAGTCTAAAGTAAAAGGCGCCATGTGAACAGGCAAATATGCAGGCACATGCTAAAGAATATTCAGCTCTCTTCTTCCCGGTTTAGCCTCCCTTCCCTCAGAACACTCTTCTGGAAAACTGGCAGATGAGAAGGGCAGGGAAAAAGAAAAAAATCCATGAAAAATGCGCTGGATAGGGTGAAATGAGTCAAGAGAGACATGGGTTTTAATACCAGTTCTTCCACTAACTGATTGTGAGGTCTTAGACAAATCATTTTCTTTCTGCTTGGTTCAGTTTCCTCATGTGTAAAATAAGGGATTAGGCTAGAAAATTTCTAAGGTTCCTTGGAGCTTTAATATTCTGTTAAATTCTAATTGTTCTCTGAACCTCCAATATTCTCCTCTTTCTTCAATTCTTTTCCACTTGCCTTATGAAGATTTTGCTTTTCTCCAATGCCAAGCAATAAGGTTGTTAAAATTGAGCAAGAAGTAAACCAATAGACTAAATCATCACAGTCAAGTGAAACATCAGCAATTTCAGTAAAAGCAACTAAAACAAAGTACTTCAATAGCTGATTATAGTCTAGTGGCTTTCATTCAAAATGTTCATTGATTTTTAATCCCATAAGCAAAGTTATTTTACAAAAGAATCATCTCTGATTTGTGTTTCCCCTTTGCTCCATCTTCAGGCTATGCTGGTTCCTGTGTGTGTATTGTCTGACTCCGTTGTTCTTTTCCATTCCTATAGCCCAAGAGTAAATAGATTTAAGAGGTCCAGTTTTAAATGTTGATGCTTTCTACATTTATGACCTTGAACTAGTCATGTACCATCTGTGTCCTCCTCATTCTCTTCATCTAAATGTGAAGGAAGAATTTGCCCCCTTCCATCACCTCAGCTGATGTAATAATTGATAATGGGTTATTAAATCATTAACAAGGTATTAACACTGAATGATCCCTTTATAAACTATGAACCATAATGTCTCTCAGATTAAGTCAGAAGGAAACAACTTCATTGAGTAAAAAATGATTGGTGACATCTATAGCTGACTATTAGAAGGCTTAGGTGGAGAGCTTGAGGCAGACTGGATTGGGAACTATTGTAGAATACTACCCCTTTGCCTATGCCAGAGGTCAGCAGAGTAGGAAAGAGAGTTTACCACGCTAACCTTTGTGTATCACTCCCTTGGCCTACTCCTCCCATTTGTACTAGGGGGTTGGCTCTAAAGAATGCAGCTGCTACTTTGGATTTTAAGGGTATCCTGTGTGTGGCTACTCCTATTAGAAGGAAGTATGAGGTGTTAAGGAGGACCAGCACCTCTAATATGAGGGCCGCTGAACCCTTTTCAGGGTTGCTCATCCACCTTGGCTGTCCACCTGATTCACTCAGCTCTCACCTCCAAGAAGCGATACCACGTGCAGTGGCCATATGTCAATAGAACCATCTAAGCAGAGGGGCTAAACCAGAGTGAGGGTAACTAAAAGGCCTCAAACTAGTAGGGAATACACATAGTCAAAGCACTTCACAAATCTGGTACTACACATGTCCTTAAACTCCTTAGAGAGGCCTCATGAAGCTCAGCTCTCAAGTGCCAGGCCTGGCTTTCTCTGGGGATCATAGTTGGCTCTCATGTTTGCTGCTGGAGGTCATGCTCCTTGAACTTGCTTTGTCCCTTGACTACTTCTCTCTACATATATCTAGCATATATCTACATATATCTCTCTACATATATATATCTGATCCTTTAGTTATACCACTTGAACTAACTACAGCTGCTGGATCAGGATGTGTAGAATATCTCCTAGGAGAGCAGCTCTTCTGCTACACTACAGCCAAGAAAACCAACTTTTCCTGCCCCACCCCTCCCTTTTCCTCTCTGATATAGGCACAAGAGTCATACTCCATAATTTTAGGGCTGGACTGCCTTAGACTCTCCAACTTCAGGATCATCTATAGACACAGTCAGGGTTCATCCATTCACTCTGTTCTTAATCAGACTGAAGTGTTTAATCCTCATAAAGGAAATATGGATGTTGACACCTCATTAAGATGTTGAAACCCTGTCTTCTATGATTCTATCCTATGTAGATTACATGCTATATAATTATTTCCTATAAAGATATCAACTGAGGTGGAGAGCATAACCTTCACTTATGTATTGAGTTATGTGTTTGGATTAAACGATCTCTAATAAGTCAAAGAATTTAGCACTCTGCAATTTTCTGTCTTAACTTAGTGTACGTAAGTGGACAATTAGGCCACGGATAGGCAAGCAGGTCTTGTAGTTATATTCTCCCTAAAATGGAATATGGCTTTACAGTTTTACATCAGTGTTGAAGAGACAAGGAACAAAATGTTGATGGTAGAGAGTTGGAATATAATTGGAGAAGTTCAAAGTTAGAAAGTTGGTGAAGGTATAGTTAGCAAGACACTGAAATGTTGAGTTACGATTAGAAAATTCTAAAAATGAATATTGCGAGCCTGATCAGGTACTTTCCATTATCTTGCCTAAGCATAGTAATCTATCCAACGGAAAAATATTTCTCCATAGTTGTCTTCATATTAGCAATGTCTAGTCTACCTGTAAGACTTTTTGATCTAAGATTAGCATAGTGCCTTGCTTCCACAAAACTCAATCAATCCATCAAAAAAAAAAAAAAAAAACCCACCACATTTGGTGTTTTCTATGTGCTGAGCACTGAGCTCAGAGATAAGACAAAGAGAAAGGAAAACAAATCCTTATCCTCCAGGAGTTTACATTATAATAGGGAAAACATACAGCAATGCAGGCAGATGTAGCATACATATGGAGTACATGGAAGGTAATCTGAAAGGGACAAATTCTAGCAGTTAGATGTGGGAACAGGTTAGGGGTCACTGTACGGATGATTAAGCCATTGTAGGAAACAGATCGAGAAGACACAGTCAAACAGGCAGAAGGAGAACCTTAAATGAGTTGTTTCAGGAAAGAATAAACAGTATCCAGGACAAGAGGATGGGTAGTCAGCAGTATCAACTGTAAGATACAAGAAGGATGAGAACTGAGAAAATAAAGTGCTGGATTTGGCAACAAAGAGATGATTGGTAACTTTCTAGGGAGCAGTTTTGAGGTAAGAAGTCAGATGTCAAAGAGTTGAAGAGTGAGTGACTGGGGGAGGAAGTGGAGACATTGAATATAACTAGTTTTCCCAAGGAATGTGGCTAATAAAGGGAGAATTTAAAGGAAAATAACTTGAGGGATGGTAGGGCCTCATAAAGTTATTGGTTAAGGACAGAGGAGGGGCTTGAGAATGTTTAATGTCCGCAGGGAAGAAATCATTATTTTGGGAAAGGCTTTTGATATTATATTGCCAAGACAGACATGGGATAATTGACAACACAATTTGCTAGTGATAACAGGGGGGGATAGGATCAACTTCACTTCTAGTGGGGCAAGACAAGCCACCTCACTGCTAAGGGAAAGGAGGATGGTGAGAGATGTTTCCAAGGGGATTTGAGATAAATAGAGTGGAAGAGGAGGGTATTCTCATTGAATAGCTTTAATTCCTTTCAGTAAAGTCAGAGTTGAGGTCTTTGGGTGAAAGGGGGCAGGGAGGAAGATTGCCTTGCTGCAGCGAGGACCCATTTAAGATCTAACACAAATTTATATCACTGTTATGAGACATCCTCTAACTGTATTAAGCTGCCTGTGGTAGGGAGCAGAGGAGGCAGAGGATGGGAGCTCTAACACAGAGCTTAGGTTAGGAAAGAAAGAAGTGGTGATAGGGTAAGGGGGCAAGGCATTTGCCATTGAAATAGCTAAAAACAGGGTCAAAGGGAAGGTATGTGCACTCAGAGCAGGGGTAATGGCCTGCAAGTAATGAGGAATCAAAGGAATGAAGTTTCCAAAAAAAGGGTGAAGAATAGGTTTATGAGAGGTAAGGCCTTAGGGAGATGTGAAATTTAGGATCATGTTTAAGTTCCTAATTAAAGGGGTAGAAAACTTGTTGGTAAGGATGACTTCGAATGTCCTATGTTTGGCCGAGGTGGTGTGAAGGAATGGGCTATAGGATTTAAGGAGGCTGAGAGATGGGGAGTTTGAGAGAACTTCTAGATGGAGACTAAAGGTCCCTTGGATAAGCAAGAATTGGGCATAAGAAGAAGGTGGTGTACAGGTGTTTCACTCATTCAGAAAGCAGGGACAATGACTGGGGGCAGTATACTACTGCCATCATAATTTGAATTCTATGAAAAATTTTTATTGCATGAACTTCAGATGGAGAAAACATGCTCAGTGATGGAGCTAATAGAAGACTCAAGTACCAGTGTAATGGAGAGTGTGAGAGAAGGTCCACCTGTCATCCTTCACCTTCACCATGTGATTCTAAATCATCCCATCTTCTCCTCCTAGCCTACATCACCATAATGCCATTTTTTTTTTCCTCATTTCTCCTGTAGTATCTGTGTTGTGTATTGCTGGTTCAGGCCAGTCCCTGGTAGTTTAGATTCAATACTGGAATGACATAAGGTTCTTGTATGTCATCCCACAGTCAACAAAAGAAAATTTACTTAGCCATGGTAAGGGGATATCCAACAAGTCTAGGCACTGAGGGCACCTCAAGTTGATTCAGCAGCCCAAAGCTCCCTTGTCTCAGCTGCCCAACATTTTCCACTAGTTCATCACCAGAGATTACCTGGAGCTCTTTGTTTTGTAGGAGAAAGATTAGGAAGTGATGTTAACAATACAGGACAGGGCTTATGGGGAAAATAGAGTTAGGGTCCAATATTCAACTTGGTCTCAGGGAAAGATGCTGAAGTGAAGACACAAGAGACCTCCACTGTGGGATTCAAGTCACTGACAGTGCCAGCCAATGACCCTTAGGTTCTCCTTATGACTGGAAACATGAGATGTTTGGTATAGTTTTTTCCCTGAGATGCCACAGAGGAACACCAACTCTCCCCAACCCTACAGTAAGGTGAATTGTAATCATCTCTGACCTGGTTTTCCTCTGGCCAAGTGGTTGCAGGGTGGTTTGAGTCAAAGGGGTCTGCGGTTATTGTCACCTGTTCTGGGGGGACACTTTGGGGGTCTGTTGTCCTTTCTTTCCCCTCCCAAGTCCTTGTCTCTTGCTTTCCTGAGTGTTATACTCCCTCCGTTAGCTCTCACCACATCCTGTGCTGAAGAAGATGAGCAAAGGCCCTTCCCCTGTTGAAACCAAAAATTTCCTCTCCTCACAGGTTTGATGCACCCTCCCCCAACCTTTCCAGAGAGGTAACCTAAATGATCCATGCCCCTTCACCATGGTATAGCTTTCCCCATGACAAAATCACACTGAAGCCAATACAAAATTCACATCCATGTTCAAATTGTTCCCTATTATATCAATCATATTGGAACAAACTCAGATTTCACAAGTGTTGTAGTTGAACTTCCTGTATAAGTTTGGAAGAGGAAAGAGTTTGGGGGAGAAAGACACTGAGTTCTGTTTTGGATATGTTGAGTTTGAGAGAGCTAGAGGACATCCAGTTTGAGACATTGAATAGGCGGTTGGTGGTGGGAGGTTAAATGTCAGCAGAGAGATTAGGGCTATAGAAACAGATCCTAAAATCACCTGCATACAGATGATCCTCGAACCATGGAAGGTGATGAGAACACCCATGGAGACAGTATAGAGGAAGAAGAGTGCCTAGAAGAGAGCCTCAGGAGGCACAAATCCCCTCTTTCTCACCCCCGACAAGGGATTTGTTCTCACCTCATAAAGCAATCACCTTAGCAAGGCCTTATTTTTCAAGTTTGTTTCATAATGTATCTGCTACAATGAACTTGGAGTCTGGGAGACTGGAGTTCAAATCTTGCCTCAGGCATTTACTACCTGGGAGTCCCTAGACAAGTAACTTAATTCTTTCTGATGTTTCCTCATTTGCAAAATGAAGATAATGATAGCACCTACCTCTCTGGGTTGATGTGAGGATAAAATGAAGTAATCCAGGCAGGGCATTTGTCAGACCTTAAAGTGCTGTACAAATTATAGCTTTTTATTATTAATAACACTTGATTATTAGTCCCTTTTCTGTGATTAGATCTTGGGTTTTCAAGAATTAGCTGCCTTACATATAGATGTGCATTTATGCAATAAGGGAGAGGTATGATCCAATACTGAAGAAAGAAATGACAAACGACTTCAGTCTCTTTGCCAAGAAAACCCCATGGACAATATTGGTGTGTTATGATCCATAGGGTCATGAAGAGTTGGACACAAGTGAATGACTGAACAACAGTGTAGCAGGAAGGCAATGGGCCATTTCTGCTGAAACCTCTGGAACTTCCCACTTGTAACAGGGATGCTGGACAGGTTCTGTCCTATGCCCTGCATCTGAGCCAAATGTACACCAGCCACATTTCATTCCTTGCAATGCAACCCTAACATTTGTCATTCTTTGGATCTCTAAGGCTTAGCACAATGCCTGACATACAGTAAACACTTAATAAGTTCTCCTTGGCTGCATATTATCTGAAAATTTCCTACCCTGTGATTCTAAAACCGAGAACACATCTTAAACACAGACCTTCCAGATGTGTTCCTTGCTCCAATTAGGCTCATCTCAGTAGGCTGGTCTCAGCTTGTAAGATGTGCAGACCTGGAGTGCTCTGGGAAAGCTTGGCTTTGAAAAATTTCTGAGAGCCAGGTAGGTCAGGCTAAGATAATGAGGGCCAATCAGATTCCACCAATGAGATACCAAAGACTCCTACCCAGAAATCAATACTATCCATCCCAACCCCCAGTAGGAAGGAACTTTCATAATTAGTGTCACAGACTTTTTAAAATTTTATTTTATCATGATCCTGATTTATATATAAAATCATTTAGAATTCAAAACTGAAAATAAAATCGAATTTTTAAAAAATATTGTAATTTATAAGAAATAAGCTTCTCTTTAAATAAGTTATCTCTTTAAAAGATTCATTTCTCCCACAACTATGAAATATGTCATACATAAATCATGGTGATATAAAATTAAATGACTTATAAAAAGTCATTTTTATATGTTTTATATATTATTTGCTAGCTTGATGCTTTTACTAAAAGTGGCAACTACATGGTGCAGGGGACTTAGGGTCAGGAAGACATAAGTTCAATTCTACCCTCAGACATGTCTTAGAAGTGTGACCCTCGGCAAGTCACTTCACCATTTTCTGCCTTGGTTTCCTCATTTGTAAAATGGGGATAATAATAGAACTTACCTCCCAGGGTTGTTGTAAGGATCAAATGAGATAATGTTTGTAAAGTACTTTGCAAACCTTATAGCACCAGTGATGGTTATTATAAAATGATTTAGATAACTTTCAGCTTGTAAGTTTAAAAAAGTCTATGATCTAGGTGTTCATCTCAACTGACCACATAATAAGTGTTTATGTCATTGAAAACTTAATTCAAAATGGACTTAGTATTAGTAGGTATTGAAATGCATGTTAATTTATTATTTAATTGACCTAATTTCATGCAAATAACCTCAAATATCAGAACTTAAAGTAGTTTTGCCACTAGTAAAACAGATTCTTTAATCAATCAACATTTATTGATCATTAAACATGTACATTTCTTTCTATTTAAAAACCCCACATATTTTACTAATTTTTTTAATACAGCTGACACAACTCTCAAGAGCTACAGTCCTGGGAGAGGGCATTTCCCAAAGGGGAGTCTCCTGTACTAATATAACCACAAGTTTAGTGTAATATGAAAGATAAACATGCAATGTAGTTTGGTGCCATAAACTAGTCCCTTCTTTATCTTCCAAGCTGCTCAACACACAGGTATTCCTCAACCCTCTCCAAAAGATAGAGTGCTCAAAGAACTCCTTTTTTCTCTTTAAAGAGTCAGATTCCAAAATTTTCTGATTAGAGATTACTCTGGAAGAAATTCCCAAGGCTGATGCTACCCAAGAAATCTCCTTACTGCCACATCATAGACCTCTTCTGTTCCTTTAGGATGAAGCTTAGGAATCATCTTATATAGGAATCCTTTTCTGGTGCCCTCTTCCTTAACTGTTGGGGCTCTCCCTCTCAAATGACCTGACTACTTTGTTGGTGTTTGTATGTACATATTGTTGTTCGGATGTTTCAGTCATTTTCAATCACGTTCAGCTCTTTGTGACCTATTTTGAGTTTTCTTGGCAAAGATACTGCAATAGTTTGCTATTTCCTTCTCCAACTTATTTGACAGATGAGGAAACTGAGGCAAACACTTAAGTGACTTGCCCAAGGTCACACAGCTAGTAAGTATCTGAGGCTGGATTTGAACTCAGGAAAATGAGCCTTCCTGACTCCAGACCCATGCTCTACCCACTGTACCACCATCAATCCCTGAGAAATGGTATCCTAAAGAGGGCAAGTGTCAGCAGAGCAGAAAGTCATTGACACTGCTTAATGCTAAAATCAAGGGTGAATGGTATCCTTTGACCCAACTATTTACAGAAAAGTAAGACATTTTTTACTTACTAAGCCTCAGTCAGTTAAGCCCTGCCCTGAGGCTCACTCCAGTGTGAAATGGATTATTGCCCCTGAGATTTAAAGGAAAGGAACAGGTGTAGGAGGGTCATTGGTCCTAGATTGGTAGTGAGTATTGAGGAGGAAGTCTGGCAGAGCAGTTGGTGAGACCTATTCCACATTAATAGTGAAAACAGGGTTGCATCCCTGCTTCCAAATCAGGTTCCAAAACAAAATATCATAGCCTCAGAAGAATTAAAGTTACAAGTGATCCAAACTGCCATGGAGAGATTTACAGTGGACAAAATAGGCAACAGCAGGATATTAATGCAAAGTCATGCAGAAGATATTTCATAAAAGAAAACTATAACAAGAAAATAAAGTGGGTCCATAATACAGTGAGTAATAGGGACAACTGATTAACAATCTGAGTTTTAATCATGCAACTAACATTTATTAAGTACCTACAATGTGCCAGGCACGAGGCAAATCACTGGGACACTTTGCTAAGTGCTAGAGTATATCATTAGTACCCAAGTGAAGTGGCGTTGTTGTGTTCGTCCTTCGTTGCCAAAGGACGAACGCCATCAGAGAAATGATGACGTGACTTGCACTTGACTTTGTTTTGAGTGAGGGAGGGCTGTGCAGGTCACCAGCCTCACTAAAGTGAGAGTAAAGAGATCTAGGAATAGACCCTTAACATGCTAGGTAGATCCCACCCCTCTCCACTTCCCATGAAAGACTTGGAAGGGAGGAAAGAAGATGGATAAAGGTTTATGTCTGCATTATTGGTAGGAAAGTGAATATTTAATAAATCACTGAAATGTCAAAGCAAATTTTGCATGATTCTCATCTGATCCTCTTCCTGTCTCTCTATCTTCATTCATGCTGTTTACCTGGCTTGGAATATAGTCCCAGTCCTTTACATTCATTCATGCCTTTTCTTCAAATGCCACCCCCATTTCCATAATGATTCTGACTCCTCATTTCAGTCACATCTTCCTTCTCTAATTCCATTTCCTTTCATTTCTCTTATCTTAAAATTCAACCCCTCCTTATATACTATAAGAGTGCCCCTAAGCTCTCCCACCTCGGTGCCTGAAATGTCTTTCGTTCTCCCTTTTTACTGTTGAATTGTTGCCCTTTCTTTAAAGACTGGCTCCAATACCACCTTTTAAATGAGACCTTAATGGACTTCCCTATCAGTAAGGAGCACCGCCCTGCCTGACCTTGGTCTCCATATGGCATTTGTATCATGTATGCATTTTTATCTGTGGTAGTCACATACTATGCTTCTATTGATTCTAGGCTGCGTGAGGACTGTGCTATGACTAAGTTTTCTCAGTTCTACTTCTAAATATACTTCACATCCAAACCCCTTTCTCCATCCACTTTCCACCTAAATATGCCCTTTGTCTGTACTGGATAGAACTCTGGGCTTGAAATCAGGAAAGCCTAAGTTCAAAAGCTACTTCAGATAACCACTATGTGTATGACCTTGTGCAAGGCACAACCTTTCTGAGGTTTTCAATTTCATCTTTTCAAAAGTGGCAATAATCTAGTTCAATTCAACGAGTATTTTCTTGAGTGCTTATTATGACCCAGACACTGACTATCTCACCTAATGGCACCTACCCTTCAGAACTGTGGTATGTGTGTAACATCTCCTCTGGTCTCACTCTCTCAACCAGCATTGGCATTGGCTGGTTGGGTCCCCAGATGGGGAACTGCCAGTAGTCCTAGAATTCTCTAAGTATCTATCATCCTAGCCCTTATCTCAGAAGCCCCCACAGGTGTACTTCAATTGAACAGTAAACCAGGAAGCTTAGTTCTTTAGTAAAGGCATTTACTCTAACATCATAGAAAAAGCAGGAGTTACAAAAGCATTTCCTGTCAAAACCTTCAGTGTACTCTCTCACAAATAGACCAGGAATCTGTGGGGGAGTGGAGGGGAGTAGATAGAAACTACATTTAGGGAACACAAATGGCTAAGGTACCTCACAGCTCTTTAACTGCATGGCCTGATTATTCTTTATCTCTCTAGAGGGGCTTCACAAAGTTCTGAGTCATGAAAGGCACTGGCAATAGACAACTCACTTTGCTACCCACTGACCTGGTCCCTCAGACTCCTGCGCCCTTTAAGCCTCAGGTCCTTTCTAAGGCGTGGGATGTTTCCCTGGATGCTGAAGGCATTCCTTTTTCTCAGTGGTCAGCCTGACCTCTATTGCAAACATGTGGGTTAATGTAAATCTAATTCACATGCAAATTAAGACATTAGCCTGTGATGTCATGGGTCCTCTTCAAAATGAAGGACAAGAAACAAACTTCTTTTATATTGTAATATCTTTTCTGTTTCCCCTTCAAAACTTCAGTTTTGTTGAAAAACAAATAAAGTAGAACACCCTTATACTTATAAAGTGCTCTGCAAACCTTAAAACACAAAATAAATGTGGAACATTATTATTACTGTCTTGTTTTTTTTTTTTCATTTTTTTCAATAATGTTCAAGCAATTAATGTCTGGACATGTTGCCCCTCAATCTAATATGGAAATGTGTCTTTTCAGTGGAATAGGGTGTGCTGAGTCTTGTGGTCTTCAGGCATCCCTGGGAAGGGAATAGAAGGTAGGAGAGAAAGGGAACTCTCATCCTGTCATAGATTAAGACTCCAATCTTCTCCTTTCACCTCTTTATATTTGGACAGAAACTGTCATAAATGTTCATTATAATCAAATCTGTGTTTTGAATCCTGAAGCACCTCAGATCATCCAATTAAACAAGGTTGGCTTTACGCTTGGGCAGCTGGGTGGTACAGTGGATAGAGCACCGGGTGAGATGCCAAGGAGACTAATCTTGGTTGAGTTCAAATCTGACCTCAGATACTTACTAGCTGTGTGACCCTGGGCAAGTCACTTAAGCCTGTTTGCCTCTGTTTCTTCATCTGCCAAATAAGCTGAAGAAGGAAATGGCAAACCACTCCAGTATCTTTGATAAGAAAACTCCCAATGGGGTCACAGAGACTTTGACATGACTGAACCATAAAGTTCTTTTGGACTTTCTATTATGGCAGACAGGGGGAAGGGAGGGCTGAACCCATTTTGCTGCATGGGCTGCAAACCTGGACTGACTTTTGTATTTCTCTGTGTATGTGATCAGAAAATCCTCTACTGCAAGATTTAGTCTAAACTTAAAGTTTCTGGTTCAGGCTGATGGTGATAATCTTATTGTGTTATCCAGATGGTCATTTTGACCAGAAACTTCACTGGAAACCTGAGGATAATGAATCCATACTTTATACACTACCACCACAGTAGGATGATCTACATCTTTTTCTTGCTTTATTTTTCTTTTCTTGACATATTAATGATTATTTCAGAAAGTGTCCTTGTATGTGGAAGCCAATTTACAAGGGCTTAGCCTCAATGACATTGTCCTTGCCAAGTTAACAATGAAGCAATATGATGACTTTCAAGGGATTTGTATACAAGAGAGAAGAGGTATGACAGATGACTGGGATTCCAGCCCAACGGGGACAATGATCTGTAATGTTACTCAAATAACATATAATGAGCCATGTGACAAATGATTATTATCAAAGAAAACATTTAATTCAGAAAACAAATGCAAAAGACAAGAAGGTAAAGAAAGAGAAGGAAAAGGAGGAGAAGGAGGAAAAGAAGACTGATCAGATTGCCGTATCTTTTTTCCTTTTTTTAAGATTGCTAAATTAGTGGATGAGGAGAATGCACTGAATATATAGTAGTGTGCAAATACATTAGGGCAATGTAAAATAATTAAGTGATATGCATTTTATAACTTTTATATATTTACAAATGTTTAATACATAATGTGTCTTTCTTTTCCTATAGTCATTTGTTTTACATAATTTGGCATGGAATGCACCAGATTTTCACTCTTACTGTTTACTTGTACATCCTAAAACACAAGGACTTTCTGGAGAGCTCTGAGATCTCTCTCTATCTTTCTCTCCCTCCCTTTCCACTTCTGAACAGCTCCATCTTTCATCATAAGATTCTCACCATGGCAATGGCTGCCTCATTTACAATCATATGTATGTTCAGAAGTGATTTTATGCTTTCTTTCAAGTATTATCAGAGAATGTATTCATTTCTCACTTAATTTTCACCAATTGCTGCACTTGGTTTAGACTCCAACATATTCCTCCTCATGATCATCATCACTTCTCTCCCTCCCCCACACCCCACCCCCTATTAAACTGATCACCAAGAAACTTATCATCATGAAGACTGCATCTGCCTTGGTACTTATGCCTTATCAGTACCCCTCAGTTGCCTTTATCCTTCTGCTTGGAGGGCTGAAGGACAGAGTAAAAACTCCTCCCAAAGCTTCCCTGTTTTCAGGGATCAGGATTCTCATCTACCTCTTCATTTATCACTAATGGTTCTAGTTGACTTCAATTCCAATATCCTCATGCCACTGCTCTGAGTACCCTCTATCCCTCCCTTTTTGTGTATTATTTTCTTCTATTAGATTGTAAGCTCCTTGAGGTCTTGGACTGTCTTTCTTATTACTTGTAACCTCAGAACTTAGCAGAGGACCTGGTACATAGTATGTGCTTAATAAATGATAATTGTATTGCATTGTATTGTATTGAATTGATAATGGGTTTTTCTGTTTTTGTTGCTGAGCAGCTAGATGGTGTAGCGATAGAGTGCTGGGCCTAGAGTCAGGAATAGTTGAGTTCAAATTCAGCCTCAGACTTTTACTTGTTATGTGACCTGGAGTGAGTCACTTAATGCTTTTTGTCTCAGTTTCCTCAACTGTAAAATAAGCTGGAGAAGAAAATGGAAAATGCCTTCAGTATCTTTGCCAAGAAAACCCCAAAAGGAGTGACAAAGAGTTGGATGTAACTGAAAATGATAAAACAAAGCAAACAGATGAGGGTTTTAGCAAATGTCATTTGCTAGGCTATGATTTATTCTTGGTATAATCAGTTTTATAGTTGGATTCATGCCATTACACCCTACAAGGATTTTTCAAATTCCTATCAAAGTATGCTCATCTCCTTTTCAAAATCATTCAAGATACCAGTATTATTCTTATCATCTGTTGCACTATGATGAATAATTCCTGGATTTTGCATTAAGTGAAGATTTTCAGGAACCTCAATTTCTTGTTTTTCTCTTCAGATTTTAGTAGTATCTCAATTTTATCTTTTATCTCATCTAATTTGGGCTTAGAGATGAAGTTCTTTCTTATAAAGTGCCCTGCATTGGTCAATAATACATTGTGTGATTTGTAACTAAAAGTACCATTGACAAAAAAGAAGAATTTGTGCCTATAATTTAAAAAATCTATTTCCAATTTTGTGATATGTATATATGAAAGTATTCACATCATGCACATTTGTGATTTGTCCACTTAAGTGTTCAGTCAGAATGCACTGAAGCATTTCCAGGGATATTGACATTTCTGACTGGTTCCCATATTTCATGCCTTTTGGAGGTTCCAGAACACAAAGGAGAACCACTCGCTTGGTTGTTCTCAAGTTGATCATCATGGCAGACTTGAGAAGAGCTAACCCATTACTTCTTGTCACCCACCTATTTCTTTGATACTTAGGACTGTCACACTGCCTGGGGCACTAACCCAATCAGTGGCCAGAGCCTAATTCTTAGGTGGTTCATGGTTTAAGGCACAAGAAGGGCAGGACATGCATCATTCTGGTTGGTATTCCTCTATTTGGGCATTGCTCTGATGTCCCCACTTGGAGTATGAATGGTGGCATATTGAGCATATTATCACTGCTGTTGTCAGAAGTAGGAGTACTGATAGTATTAGCAGTGGTGCTAGTAGTACTAGTAGTAGTAGTGCTAGTACTAGTAGTAGTTTTGCTGTCGCTATAGTGCAATAGTGTCCTAATTAATCTCTTTCTCTCTGAGTCCTGTCCGTTCCATGCTCCATACAGCTGCCAAGATCACTCTCCTTTTGCTCCTAGGATGAAGTACACACTCTTTTGTTTGGCATTGAAAGCTCTGCCTGCCCTCTCCCCCTGCCCTCCATCCCATTGTCTCATTCCAACCTAACCTAACTTCACAGATTTATTTCACATCCCTCCCCTGCATGAATTCTTTGTTCCAGCCAAACTGGACCACTTGCTGTTTCCCATTCACAACATTCCATCTCTTGCCTCCAAGTCTTGGCACAAGTTGTCCCCCATGCCTGGAATGTGCACCCTCTTCATGTCCCCCTCATGAAATCCCTAACTTCCTTTAAGGCTCAGGTTAGGTGCCAAGTTCTATGAAAAACCTTTCTTGCACCCCCCAGCTGTTATTATTCTGCCTCAGATACTCTGCTTACATGTTGTATCCTCAAGTAGAGGTTCGACAATGAGGACAGAGGCTGTTTTTAATTTTATTTTTATATCCTCAGAACCTAGCTCAGTACTTTGTACATAACCAGGGCTTAATTAACACTTATTCAGTGGTTAGTTAATTAATAACTGCCTGTTAAATTAAACTTTGTATCTCTGACAATGCTTGCTGAATTCTCACAGAGGTTTTAATAAATGTTGAACTTTAGATGAGTGTTGGATCTTGAATGTATGCGCTCTCTGTCACATACTACCTCCTTCATCTGAGGTAAATCATTTCACCTTCCTATGACTGAGTTACCTCATTGAAAAAATGGGATAGGAGTTGGACTTTATGAACTTTCATATCTAATGCTAAATCGTCTGAACTCAACTTGAAGCTATCACCCAGAGTGTGATGACAGACTCCTAGTTAGTGTCTGTCCTCAAATGTCTCCCCACACAGCTGCACAAGAGATATTCCTGAAATGCAGACCAACGTCACTCCTCCACTTGAGAAAATCCAGCGATTCCTTTTTATCTCAATAGAAAGTATTTTTCAAATTTCTTTTATTTTTTAAATTTATGTAATAAGACAAGTATTTCCATAGTATAGTATAATAAGAAAGATGATTGCACATGAAACTGAGAATCTATTATGTATAACTTGCTATTTCTTTTAAATATATAATAAAATTATCATGTAAAATTCTTCCCCCCCCAGAGATGGTGAACTTTAGACACAAATGTGTGTATAGATATATGTGTGTGTATATATCTACACACATATATATATTTATATAGGTATATGATGTATTTGTGTAGGTACATATATGTAAAATTATTCTGTACATACTTCAGATTATCAATTCTTTCTCTGGATGTAGATAGCATCTTTCTTCATATTACAGTTACATAATAACAGCTTCATCATTAATTCGGGTATTTATAATAGACAAAATGACTTATTTGCTCAGTCATTATTAAAATAACGTTGCAGTTACTGTACACAACGTCCTCGTGGTTCTGTGCATTTCACTGTTCATTACTCCATGCAAGTCTTTCCATGTTTTTCTAAGCTCACTGAGCTCCTCATTTCTTACAGCACAGTTGTGTTCCATGACAATCATACACCATAGCTTATTCAGCCACTCCTCAATGGATGGGCATCCCTCTATTTCCAGTTCTTTGCCACCACAAAGAGAGCAGCTATAAACATTTTAGATCATATAGGTTCTTTCCCTTTTCCCTAATCATCTTGGAAATAGATCTAGCAGTGGTATTGCTGGGTCAAAAAATATTAACTCCTCTCTTTAGTTTTGAAAGGTCTTCACAATCTGTACCCAATTTATCATTCCTCATTGAACACCCCAACCCCTCACCCTGAACTTTGTGATCCAGTTACATTGACCTTCTCTATTTTTTACCCACAACTGTCTGTTGTCTCTCTTTATTCCTTAGCCATGCCTGTACCCTATGACTGGAATGAATTTACTTTTCATGTCTGCCTCCTCGGATCCCTAGCTTTCTTTCAGTACTCAGCTTAAACATTACCTTCTGCATGAGACCTTTTCTTATCCTCAAATCCTAGTAACCTTCACCCCTACCTACCTTGTATTTATCCAATTTATGTTTATTCTGCACATACTTATATATGTACTGTTTTCTCCCTAAGATTAGGGACTGTTTCTGTGTTGGTTTTGGTATTCCCAAGGGCTTGGCACGTCATAGGTACTTATTAAATGCTGATTGAGTGAATTGTGGCTTTGCCTAGAATAGTACCTATTTGTTATTCTGTCGTTTCAGTTATTGTGGGGTCCTGATTGGTGAAAGCCCTAACAAGGCCAAACTGACCAATATAAGACCTTGTGTGTCTGTACAGCTATCCAACAACATTGGCCTTGATGCCCAGGGTTCTGGACTGACGCCCAGTACTAAGCAGTAAATCAAAACATTTGCGAAACTGTGATGACCGTGTCATGATGCTCTATCACCCCTCCTCCCTTTGTTTGATTTCTATCATTACTATGGGCTTCTTTGGAGTTTTTGAATCATCTGGCCACCGCTCCAGACTGAGGATTGTTAAGCTCTTGGCAGGGATCCATCATTCTGCCCCAGTAACCCATTACAACCATTAAACTTCTCTCATAACTATTATGGACTCCTATCTTCTTTCTTCAGTATAAAACTTGTCCCAGTGTTTGGGGGAGAACTGTGAATATCCCTGTGCAGGAGAATTCTGGACCCTACAGTTGTGTCAGACTCTTCCTGACCTCATTTGTGGTTTTCTTGGCAAAGATACTGAAGTAGTTTGCCACTTCCTTTTCCAGCTTATTTTACAGATGAGAAAACTGAGGCAAATTGGGTTAAGTGACTTGCCCAGGTCACATAACTAGTAAGAATATGAGGCTAAATTTTAACTCAGGAAGACTCATCTTCCTGACTCCAGGCCTGGCACTCTATCCACTGCACCACCTAGCTGCCCTATTGCAGTATAGTATTTTACAGCATTTTTCTAGTTGATAAAAAAAAATAATAATAATAAGGAAAAAAAACTGTCATCAACCTCACAATTGAAAAAAATTGATGGCCTCATACATTGCTCCTAGTAGCTGGTGGGGATATTCAGTTCTTGCCCAACCCTTGGTACAACTGGGACCCTCCTCTTCGCCGGAATACTGTGATGGTTTTCAGAAGTTTGGTTCTAACAGATTTCATGCCACTGTGCTTCACACCCTATAGTTAAACCAACATTACGAGATTTTGAAAGAGAATTTGGAATTCTAACCTCTTGGAGATTGGTGAAAATCCTGAATTTGAGCAAATTAAATATTTTACAATTTTCTTCTTATCCCTAAAGACAGAGGGGAATGTGGATTCAAATCCCTACTTTCCAAGTGAGAAATTCCCTGTAGCATGGGAAAAAAAGGTAATTTACCCTTTCATCTTTTTCAGAATACAGGACTAGATTATGAAAGAATTAATGATTCTTCTTCTTCTTTATCCTCTAGGTCTCAGTGCAGTTAGATTTCTCTTAATTGTTCTTGTTGTTCCATCATTTTTAGTTATCACAAACTCTTCATGACCCTTTGGGGAGAGGTGGGGTTTCTTGGCAAAGGTACTGGAGTAGTATACCATTCATTTCCTTCTCCAGCTTATTCCATAGATGAGGAAACTGAGGCAAACAGGGTTAAGACACTTGCCCAGGATCACACAGCTAGTACTGACAGGCCAAATTTGAACCCAGATCTCCCCTGACTCCAGGTCCTGTACTCTATCCACTGCGCCACTTGGCTTTGTATCTATATATTTTGTTTCTGTTGCCTAGGTATCCCCTCTGTCATGGTAGGATTTTTTAAGACCAAATTGACCCTATCATAGGAAAACCTTGCTCTAGCTTCAGTACATGAACTAAATACACACTGTCCCAGGATGTCCAATTTTTCCATTCCCCTGATTCTGACTTTCTCAACTTCAACACCATGTGTCAGCAACAGTTTCACTCTGGAAATTCCCTCAAAACTTGGGCTTCCTTCCCAGGAACATTCCTCCACTATGCCTGCCATCTTCCCCCATGGGTAAGATCCTCCCTGGGGCCTCCATATTGGGAAGGGAGCCAGGCTGACCAACTTTTTCTGCTTCTTTCCAACGTTCTAGAATTCTTTCTCTCTCATGTCCTTGGGCAAGTCTTCACCTTTTTAATATACACTATCATCTTCCAATAGATTGTAAGCTCTTTTAGGGCAGGAATTGCATTTCTTTTTGTTTGTATTTACATTCCTAGTCCTTAATACAGTACCTTGCAACATAAAACTATTTAATGAATGTTCTCTGACTTACTAAAACCCTTGGCTTTCAGTAAGCTCCCATGTTCCCTATTCAGTATATTAGAGTTTGCCACATATATGAAGAAATGATAGCTTCATTTCAGTGTTTATAGTCATTTACCAACTATCCCATGGTCTGTTGACAAATTTCTTTTATGACGTGGAGATGTACATACACCAGATTGAGGTTCCCTGACTTTTTTTGCCACCGGTCTTTTTTTTCTCACCACCATTCCTAGGAAATGTAGAGAGGACCAGACCATTTTATTGGCAAGCATCATTACTTCCTCCTCTGCTTGCTAAAGATTGAACTGGTTTTGAGTATTTCTTGCTCTCCCCTTCCCTGAAGATGTGGTTAAACCAAACTGGTTTCCTGTTGGTTTGCTAAATGGGAAAATCCACAGTGGCCACTAGAAGGCACTGACCCTGCTGGACCAGGGTATGCCTTCTCCCCCTTTCTCCACTCCCTCCTTCCCCCACCAGTCTCATCAGTTTCCCTGAAACAGCTGGTCATTCCTGGTATCCAAGCATTAAGGTGTCACAGAGAATGCTTTATCCTGCCTCTGCCCATCCTTCTCTGGGTAAATTCACCAACCTCTGCCCCCAGCTCTTCAAATTCTTAGTTATCATTTAACTGTAACAATGTTTTGAAAAGTATAAAAGGCTTGACAAATTCAAGATCTTGTTTATTATTTGTTCAACATTTCAGTGTTTTCTTAGGCCCTCTCACTATGAATAGAATGGAAAATTGAGAAGTCATCCCTTTTCTGGTGAGCCCAAGTTGGAAGCATTCATAACATAGATTCATCGGCAGCAGTTCCAGGATCCTGTGTCCTAGGTCAGAAAAGTGACTGGAATTCATAAACTTCCTTTCCCAAGTACAACATTGTAAGAGGGTTAGGAAAGTGAGATTTTTTATAGAAGGATTATTTTCCACAAAAAGATATTCTTGTAAAATTGAGAACCCACTGACCCTCTTTCTTATAAAATAATGTCTGTGCTTCCCATGAGCAGAGGTTTGGAAAAGTATTTAAACTGGGATCTACCAACTTGACGGTGAGTGGGAGTCTGGATTCTGGTGAAACTAGGGTCTAGGATCACGCGCTGGAGACATCTACACATTACCTCTGCCTTAACACGTTTCTCATTCCTTCTTATATTTTGACAAATACAAATGTTAATTTTCATGGAAATACCTGTGATTTTGAAAAAATTTTATGAAAACTATACATCCTACCTGAGAAGAAGCAGCAAAGTCATTATGTTCTCAGTAAAAAAAAAAAACAGTGACAAGCATTTTGACATTTATCAGTAGCTAGGTGGTGCATTGGGCGCACTAGCCCTGGAGTCAGGAAAGTATAAGATCAAATCCAACCTGAGAGACTTACTAGCTGTACAAACCTGGGCAAGTTATTTAACCTGTTTGCCTCAATTTCTTCACCTACAAAATGGGGGTATAATAGTACCTACCTCCCAGGGTCATTGTGATATTTGTAAACAGTATAACACAGTGCTTTGCATATAGTAGGTACTATCTAGATATTAGCTATCATTATTATTACATGGAGCAACCAGGTAGTTTAGCGGATAGAGTGCCAGGCCTGGAGTCAGGAAGACCCAAGTTCCAATTTGACCTCAGACACTTACTAGCTGTCTGATCCTGGGCAAGTCACTTAAGCCTGTTTGCCTCAGTTTCCTCATTTGTAAAATGAGCTGTAGAAGGAAATGGCAAGCCACTCCTATATCTCTGCTAAGAAAACTGAAAAGAGATCGTGGAGAGTCAGATACCCCTGAAACCACTGACCAACAACTAATCCAGAGGGGGGAAACTGCAGCCTCAAGGCCGCATGTGGCCCTCTAGGTCCTCAAGTATGGCCCTTTGACTGAATACAAACTTCCCGGAATAAATCCTGTTAATAAAAGGATTTTGTTCTGTAAAACTTAGACTCAGTCAAAAGGCCCCACCCAAGGACCTAGAGGGCCCCAGCTTCCCTACCTTATTGTTATTAGAATCTCTGTAAGGATTAAAGTAGAAGACATTAGGAAAGCTTTTTGCAAACCTTAGCATGCTGTTTTAAAGGCTAGCTATTCTTATCATTATCAAATCCAACAAAATATTGGTTATAGAATTGGGGCATCAAAAACAAAATCTACCAACTCGTGTAATACCAGGTGTTTTGTCTCTGGGCCAGGTTTGGCCTTTAGGCAACAGTGAGAGGCCGATCTTCAATGCCCTCCTACTGTTCCCAATCTATATATCCTCCTGTTGCTCCCAGCCATTCAGGGAAAATGGTGGCACTCCACTAAGAACAGAATCCTCCAAGAGCCTCCCCAGCTTTAAACCTTTCAGAACTCATTTCCTTGTGTCCTGCTAGCTAATGAGGAGATTAAGTAATTCATGCAAAGGCATAAATGAACTTTGACTTGTCACCTGGCTGCCCTTAAGCAGTCGAAAACCATACGAAAGATGGTAGTTCCAGGCACTGAAGCAGTCTATGGAGGGGAGTATTTCAGGGAAAGGAGTTTCTTAACTGTTTTCCTCAAATCACATCATGTCTTCCTCCTTGTCTATGCCAAAGACCATCCTTGAGGTCAATGTTCTTTGGTTTCTGCTTAGCGCTTCCCTGGGCTCATTCTCATGACATAAGGCTCATTAGGGCCAGATGTTACCCATAACGTTTGTTGTTCAGATGTTTCAGTCCTGTCTGACTTTTTGTGACCTTATTTGGGGCTTTCTTGGCAGAGATACTAGAGTGGTTTGCCATTTCCTTCTCCAGTTCATTTTGTAGTTGCGGAACTAAGGTAAACAGGGTTAATTGACTTGCCCAGGGTCACACAGCTAGAAAGTGTCTGAAGCCAGATTTAAACTCACAAAGATGATTCTTCCTGACTTCAGGCCTGGCACTTGATCTATTGTACCACCTAGCTGTCATTACCCATAACTACCTGCTCACTAGATTTCTTTTAGGTGAGAAATAGACCTGAGACCATTTCAGGACACAGTCATGCTCACCACCCCATGACCAGCCAGCAGAACTGACTAGGGAATAGGGTGCCCCCCACCACCACTTGCCCTGAGCCAGACTACCAGCAGTGCCCTGGAGCCAATTGGGCACACGTGCAGATGGTTTATAGCTTTGGCTCTTTAATTAGCTGGACTTGTAGCCAAGCACTCTTTACACTTAGGCTTGGCTTAGTTCCTAAGCAACAGAGAATGCTGGGTGTGCCAGGTGGGGAGAGGGGCCAGACATCTGCAGATGTGTGGCCAACACTGCCTCCCTTCTGCACCAACAAAGGGGCCAAGAAAAGGGAGAACTTGGAAAGACTGATGAACTTTGGTAGGTCTGGGGATGGAGGACAGCCACAGGCATGCCAGGGTCGTGCTCTCCCTGTCTACACAACAGAGTGTGGTATTTATTTAATTCCATACAGTGACTCATTTTTTTCTATGATCTATATTCATTCCTATGCCATCTTTTACTTTTTTTGCTGTCAGCGAGGAGAGTCATCACACAGTGTTTTCCGTATGGAATTTTATGGATTCTGGAGAGAGAGAACCAATGGTAATGAGTGAGTGGGAAGGAAACAAAGGTAGATGCTGGTATAGCCCTGAAGCAATCCTCTCTGTGGCAATTATAGTTGGCAGCTAGCTAGCAAATGATCTCCCTTGACACATGTGAAGTGAGCATAGAAAAGTTCTATATAAGTACTGAAGAGGGGTCCCCTTAAAATAGTTATAGGAGAAGAAACTCAGAATCTTAGACTGAAATAAAAATAGCAGAGAGCTAGACATGGAATAAAGGAAGTCTATGTTCAAATTCTACCTCAAATCCTACCTCACATCAGGCTTGGTCTGCCTGTTTGCATAGGTCCAGAGCAGATGGGATCCTGGTGCAATGTCCCAGAACCTGGCCTGGAACTCCCAACTTCATGAGATCACAGAGCCATTGGAGTTCTTGAGTTTTTGAATTCCAGTGGTCACTCATACCCAACTTACTAAGCCATTTGCTTTACACCAAAACCATTCATCATCCATCAATGTCATTATTTCTTGGCACAAATAAATATGTTGTATAGCTGGAATCAAGCACTTCCCTCTGCAATTCCCCCTTGGTTTTGATTATTGAATAGACAGCCTTCTCTCTAACCCACTAAACTAAATATTTCTTTGCTTTCTTGGCCCACAGAATACCAGTTTCCTAACATCCAGGATTTCACAATGCTATCTATCAATTCAGGGCAAGGAAAAACCTCCACTTGTCTACCTCCATGCATGACTTCAAATCTTCATGTGCCACAGCAAATTTACAAATTGAGGAAGACACATTTTTATGATTATTGTGTCAAAAAATTTAAGGAATTATAAATTTCATGAGCCATCCTTACACATATCCTTTACTAGCTTCAACTGAGTTGTTCAATGCAAGTGTGTCTAGTTAAGTACAAAGAAGAGAGAACGTTTTCAATAACATATCAAACAGTTTTAGATTCTCACTTTCCATTCCTTGTAAGGCTTGTACAACATCCTGGAAGTAGAGTCATGCTTCTTCATTTGGCAAACATGGTTGATATATTGAGTGTAAATAGAATTTCATGATGAGTCATTACCAAGGTTAGACAAAGTGTCTCTACCTTACCCTCCTCCAGTCACAAGGACATCACCAAGTAATTTTAATGGGAAAAGGGTCTCCACTGGACAGAGAACAACTAATTACATGAGAAATGAAAGCAAGGACCTATTTAGTACCAAATTCAACGAATGTGTATCTTTTGTAAAAACTATTCAATAACCTTGGGCAAATCACTTCCTTTCTCAGTCTTTCTTTACTCATTTGTCACATTAGGAAATTGGAATGGATGATTTCTGTGGCCTTTCCTTGTTCTCAGATTCTGTAAGTCTATGAAACTATTTATAATTAGGAAAGAAAAAAAGTGTGTGGAGTGGGATGTGGTTCCCCCATGGCCTTGGACTGGAGTGGAGATTCTCAGAGTGTGGTCCCGGAACTCCTGGGTGTCCATGGGATATTTTCAGGGAGTCAATGAAGTCAAAATTATTTTCCTAATACTAAGATATTTCCGTTTCCAGTGAGGTAGATATTGATAGATACAACCTACACAGATAAAATCTCTTTGGGGTTCGCAATAGTTTTTAGGAGTCTACATGGGTCCTGAGACCAAAAAAGAGCTGTCTTTGAAATCCAGAAGACCAAGGTAGAAGTGTCCACAAAATCCAACGGGTCTCAGTTTCTCTTGTGGATCTTCATCTCTGTAGGTCCTTTTCTCTTCCCATTTCTGAAATATAACCAGAGCTTAAAACCCATAAAGGGTCATGAGGTAATTGACCACCAGGGTCTCATCACCTCTGGCACAATAGTGCCCAAGAGAATATAGTGTTTAGAAGCCATTATCAAGGTTGTGATTTGTGATACAAATACATTGTGTCAGGGAGCAAATCATTGAGAGGGATAGTCCCACCACGACTGTGGTAGATCTCCATAGAGCTAGCCAGATGTTCTATAGGAATGAAACAAAGAAGGCTTAGTGCCAAAAGATGGTCAATGGTCACCGTTAGAAACACGCTTGACACTAAAAGGTATCAAGGAAAATTTATTACAGCAGAATTCAAAAGAATTGAATGCCTTGACCAAAAGAGAATTCCACCCCTCTTCAGGAGGAGGGAGGAGGGAGTGCTGGATACATAAAAAAGTGATAGCCTATTTACACTGTTAGTTCAGGACAGATCCTCCCATCAGAAGATGGATTGGTCTAGTCTCCATTAAGTCACCATCTTCTCTACATGCCCCTACATATCTCCTTGATATGGCTCCCCCCCTCCTCTCACATATGAATTGTGCCCAGTTTTGCGCTATCTCTCCCCCCAGGGGAAGTTAAAATACATGAGGTTCATTAAGCAAGCGCAGAGAAGAAAAGCTTTCTCACTGTCATTCTCAGTCATTTTTCCCAACCGGTTTAGGCTGGTTCCCCTTTATCAAAAACTATGGTTTTCTGAAGGCCACTAACTGTCTCTTGATTGGTTGAGCCCACCTGCCTTCTGCTAGTTTTCCTATTTTCTGACTCGTTCTCAATGACTTCAGCAACTAGCAACTCTGTGGAACTTAACTCTTTCCTATCTCTCTCAGTCACATACATAGTTGTGTACTTTTTCTCATGGGCAGTTGTGTGACAGAGTTGTTTTGCTGTTTATAATAACTGGGACACCCAAATATAGACAGATGCCATAGACCACATTCTCATGCTCCTAGTACCACCATACAGATTGTTCCACAGAACATCAGAAAAAATGAGTTAACAATGTGACTCTCCTATTCCATCAACTCCAATGGCTCTCTGCTGCCTGTAGGACCTACTATAAATCCCCTGCTTTGCTTTTAAACCCCTTCAAAATCTGCTAATGAGGAAAGAAGACATTCTCAGCTTTTTGATCTGTCTTCTTTGAGTCTCTCTACACAAATAACAAGAAAACAGCATCTTCAGTTTCTCTCACATCATCATGATTAGCAGTCTCTCTGCATATTTACTTCTCATTAAATTTACCTCTAAAATGTTTCTTCATAAAAAATTTAAAAAAAAATCTTTTTACCTTCTTTCTCTGTCATCCCCATAATTTATCTATAGATTCTCATCAATCACAGTTAAATGTGCACCTATTCTTAAATTCCGTAGAGGGAGAGGGACCTTACAGGACAATGATGAAACCATAACTCCTAGGAACTTAACTTCTTTAAGAGATGGGATCAGTCTCTATGACCTCAGGAGAAAAGCCTTTTGAAACAAGGGTCACACTCACTTATATGAGTATACATATGTAATAGAAAATAGAGAGCAGAGACTTCCATTTTACTTTTCTATTTCCAACATGTAGCCCAGTACCCAACAGCGCTCACTAAAGGCTTCTTGATTGGCCAATTTAAAAAAAGCCACCAATATTAGTCAAAGGTTGTTGACTGATTGATTGATTTAAATGGCAGCGTTATTCTAGCCAAAAATCTTAATAAAGTCCTTCCAATAAAACTATAGCTAGAATTCATTTTTGAAACTTTTTTTGATAAAGAACACATAAAGGAATGTGAAAATGAATTTACTCCCTTTATTTAAATTAGATCAATGTTTTTACTGACTTACTTTACTCTTCTGAGTGTAGCATCTGCTTAATTTTGTGTATATTTTAATGAAGCCTGTAATTTTGTTGTTGTGTATATAAATATACATTTTAATACTTCAAATAATGTACATAATGGTATCAGACTCAAATAGAAACAAGGGATACTAATTCATATATAAGGCTTCCTACCAGCTACATAGTGACAATTGGAAAATGTAATGTGATCTATATTTGATTGGTTTTTATTTATGTTTTGTTTTGTTAAAGTTTTATTTGCTTGTTTGCTCGTTTGCTTGTTCTGTTAAATATTTCTCAATGGCATTTCCATCTGGTTCAGATGCACTGGGGAGTGTTGTGGTCCTCATCCAGCCTGGTGAGTCACGTGTTTGACACTTCTGATGACGATGCCTTTTTTTGACACCACCTTTCAAAAACACTGTACATCGATATAGGGAATAACAGTGATGATGATGATGGTGATGATAATGATAGTGAGCGTACATATATATATATATGTGTGTGTGTGTATATATATATATACATATATATATAACACTTTAAGATCTACAACACCTCATGAATATAATCTAATTTTATTCTCATAACAACCCTAGGAGGTAGATGCTATTATTTTACACCATTTTACATGAGAAAACAAAGGCAGACAGAGGTTAAGTGATTTACCCAGAATCTCACAGCTAGTAAACATCTGAGGTAAGATTTAAAATCAGATTAAAATCTTTTTACTCATATGTTCACCATCCTTGCCACAGCTTTGGCTTCAGTGTTGTATTGACCCAACTGCATCTACAAATGAGATTATGGATCCTTTGATGATATCAATCACATGTAACATTTATAAAAACACGCACCATTAGTCCTAGCATTTGAATGTACTATGAGAAGCAAGAAAAAGGAGGCTAGAATCTAAGTAAAAATGGGTTGTTTTATGTCTATTTTTCATCTATGATTCTAACACCTTAACAACAAAAAATAATCACAGGATTAAGAAATAGAAAGGCTCAAGACTGGTATATCGCTTCTTCCACTCAAGATGCAAAATAAAATCCTTCTAAACAGTTAACTGCAAAATGCATAAAACTGTGAACCACATAAAAATGGCATGTAACAAATAGTAAAACCTAATAGAAGTTTAACTGTTAAAAGAATAAAAACCTGCTAAATGAATAAAAGTAGTTGCCAAGCTGGCTCTGAGTTCATGCGTTTCCACTGTAAAATGCAGGAATCCATCCACATAGCTTAATTCCAAAGGGGAAAAGTTTCACATTTTCTAAATCTTTATGGAGTAACAAGCCACCTTCTCTGGAATGCCCTTAATCCAAAGCACAAACCAAAGGGCTGAGCCTGCAGATTCCAAAGACTGGAGATGATTGCACACTTGGAAATGATCAGCTAGCCAGAGCCGGACGCCTGAGCAACACATCTCTCAATTCAAACCCCCAAATTCAGGGATGAGCTGTCACAAAGAGAGGACTCATGTTGCAGGAGGGAATTCCGCCTGTCACGTAGGAGGGTGGAGTTTCATATCTATTACCTCAAAGGCTGTGAACTTTCAGGAGAATTCGTTTGTTCTCTATATTCTTGAGTCATGTGATGGCCCAGAAGCACGGAATATGAGGGTTGAAAGGGGCCACAGTTGTACATAAACAGAAATCTTCTCTACCTCATATCTCAAAAGTATTCTCCTAGACTCTACTAGATGATTTCTAGTGTTGGGGAACTCCCAACTTCCTGAGTCTACACATTGTTCTTTAGGATAATTTTGATGATTAAGAAGGGCAGCTAGGTGGTGTAGTGGATAGAGTATGAGGCCTGGAATCAGGAAGTTCAAATCCAGCATCAGATACTTACTAGCTGTGTGACCCTGGTCAAGTCACTTCACCCTTTTTGCCTCAGTTTCTTCATTTGTAAAATGAGCCAGAAAAGGAAATGGCAAACCACTGTGGAATCTTGGCCAAGAAAACCAGGCCAGTATCACTGGATCAGAGTCTAGTCATTCAAAACATCCTAAATCCAGTATAATTCAAGAAATGTACTTAGCACCTAAATGGGGGGAGGGGAGGGGAGGAGTTTCAAGGGATGGGCAGGCATAGATAGAGGTCTTACTTGTTAAAGAGGACTCATTAATTGATGAGATCATAGACATATGGAATGGAGGCAGATGGGGAACACTCCCTTAGGTTGCCTTTTGTCTAGTCTCAGATTACTTTGCAGTTAAATTAAAGAGGATCTTGAGGTGGTTTCAAAGTGGTCAATTATTTCTCAGGTGGTTATCCATAACAAAATGATATGAGCCTTTTTCCAGTCCAGACTCTGGGATTAAAAAGTAGAGATCAACTCTTAGTATGGGGGAAAGGTACCAGGCCTTTCTCAGTGAATCTTGGGGGCTACAACTCAAGAACCGTTAATTTGTTCTTACGAAAATTGTAGTTTAGGCAGAAACCTCATGACCTGTGAGGAGCTACCCCACTGGATATGTGACCCTATCCAACAAGAAACAGGCTTAACAGGAACACTAACACTCCTGGAGAAAGGGGCCTGTGAAGAGCACATGATAACCACTGCCACAAGATATCATCCTGCATCATCAGAGCTAAGTATTATACATCTATTCCCTCCCTTGGGCTCCTTGTGACCATATGTGATCTCCGCATACCATCTCTCCATACTGTTGTTGTGTCTCTGGGGAGAGTGGGCCCTATATTTATGAGAAGAATATTCTATTGCAAACCTTACCATGCTGTTTTGTTAAATGCCTTTTGAATGAATTGTATCTTCTGGCTGAGCAGAGAGGAAAAGGTGGAGACATCAGTGGGGGCTCATGAGGTTTTATTTTGAGTGGATCTGGACCAACAGAGAACCTTGAACATGGGTAGATCTTTTAGAGGCATCCATGTGAGTGGAGGTGTCTCAAGTAATACTTGCATGTGTCTGCCTAGAACAATACCATGACAGTGGATGGGAAAGAAGAGGAAAACGAAGAAAGACAAAGAAGTGATGATGTTCAGGACAGAGTGAATTACCATGATGAATTACTGAGTGAAAGGGATGTGTTTAGTGCTCAAAACTTTTGAGCCTGACTTCAGGAAAGGCATCCAAACTTTCCCACAATATGCATACTTCGGTGGTATGGTCAGAGACAATTCTAAACCAAATGGTCCAGGGATCTCATTAAGAATGTCAATTCCTATCATCTTTCTTATTCATTTACATAAGAGAAATCCTTGAAGCCTTCCCTGGCTGGGAGGTCACATTTTCAGCCACACACTGATGTAACTATTACAAATTTATTATTATAACCACCTTCTCAGACAATGTTATAACTTTTCTTTAAAAATCATCTCTCCCAGGAAAAATCTTCTCATTATCCTGACCTCATTCTAATCCCCAATTTCTCTCAGCACTTAGACATGTATCTAAACACTAAATTATTTTTAACATCTTATATTTCTTCACAGAAATATCACACTATACTGTTCTCACTCCAAAATGTCTTCTTAAGCCTTCCTTTGTGTGAGTTAAAATACACCATCCAAGGGTTTAATTTGATTTAACAAATATTTGTTAAATATTAGAAGAGCCAAGAGCACCAAATGACATAAGAATTTTTAAAATAATTTTTATAATTTTGTTATAATTTACCACAATTTTTCTTATCTATAAATACACTTGAAATATAAATAATTACATACAAATATTACAATTTTACTTTGAAATCTACTCTCATCCTATTGTCTGGATTTTTTTTGCCATTTAGATTTTTTTAAAAATTTATTTTGTCAATTGATGAAGCTTGGTCATTCAAGGTATTCTTGAATTCAAATTCTTTTAAGCACCTACTGTGTTCCAGGTGCTCTTCTAGGAGCTGGAGATAAAAAAATAAAACTGTCCCTGCCCTCAGGGAGTTTTTACATACTAATTGGAGGGAGTCATATGTGCATAAAGATAAATTCAAAATAAATGCATAATAAATTGGGTGTATATCTATGTATACATAAATACATGTGTACTCACATATACACGTATGTGGTATATATGTATAATGATGCTGTTGTTTGTCCTTTGTTCTCAAAGAGGACCATGACATCAGGAAGATGACACCGTGACTTGCAAATAAGTTGGATTTTAGTGAGGGAGGGCTGTGCAAAGTCACCAGCCTCACTCTCTCCTCCAGAGACAGCTGGGTCCTGTGACAACTTCTAGATCAGGAGATGGTCGTTTTTGATATATATATATGTATACATATATATATATATATATATATAAAGAGAAAGGTAGCAATAGATAAAGAGATAATATGCAATATATACGTATATGTGTATAAACAGATACAAAGTGTTTCCTGGGGTGGGGCCAAGAATGAGGACAAGTAATGCTTGAGCTGAACTTTGAAGAAAGAGAATAGATTTGATGAGGCAGAGATGAGGAAGAAAGAGACAGAGCAGACATGGGTATCATCCTATGCCAAGACACAGAAATGGGAGATGGAAAGTAATTTTTCAGGTAACAGCAAGTCAGCCAATGTGGCCATAAAATGAAGAACATGAAGGATAGCGATATGCACTAAGTTGGGGGAAGCAGCCTGGATCAAGACTGTGTAGGACTTTCAAAAGGCCTGCAAGTTTGTATTTCTATCCCAGAGGTAGTAGGAAACCATTGGTAAATCTCAAACAGAGTACCATTTCCAGCTGTGCAACCTGGGAAAGTCACTTGAACGCTGTCTGCCTCAGTTTCCTTATCTGTAAAATGGGGATAATAGTAGCTCCTGCCTCGTAGGGTTGTTGAGAATCAAATGAGGTGACATTTGTAAAGGGTTTAGCATGGTGCCTGGCACTAGTAAGAGCCACACAAATGCTAGTTAGTCTTGTTGCTGTTATTAACACTAGATAACATTTTTAAATATGTGCCAGACACTGTGCTAAGCCCCTTATAAATGTTACAACCATATCTCACAGCTACCGTAGGAGTTAGGTTCTATTATTTTCCCCATTTTACAGATGAAGAAACTAAGGCAGAAAGAGGCTAAGTGTTTTCCTCAAGGTCACAAAGTTAGTATGTGTCTGAGGCTGGATTGGAACTTGGGTCTTCCTGAGTCTAGGCTGTTGCTTTAACCACTGTATTATCTAGTTGCCCCTATTATTATTATTCACCTGGAGGTGATGGTGTGCACCTTTCTACTGAGGGAAGCTGAGGCTAGCAGATCCCTTGAGTTTGGGAGTTCTGAGTTGCAGGGGGTTAAAGCTAATTCGGTGACCACACTAAGTCCAGGTGAGTCCCTGGAGGCAGAGGGTCACCAGTCTGTCTAGGGTCAAACCAGCCTAGGATGGCAAAAATGGAGCCAGTCAAGGCTTGTGAGCTGATCAGCTATGGGATCTGTCCCATGAGTGGCCACAACGTTCCCTGCCCAGATGAGATGGGAAGCCCTGATTTAAAAAAAAATCAATTATCAATGGGAGATCAGAGGGCCAGGGGGCAGCAAGAATAATTAGAAGACTATTGCAACAGTCTAGCAAGATGAGAAGGGTCTGAACTTGGGAGGAAGGTGTTAATGGGCAAGAGGATGGGTTCACTATAGAGACATACTGTGGAACTGATGAAATCAGACAGCTGAGTGGATAGAAGGGTGAGGAAACAAGAAAAGCTGAGTTTCAAATCTAGGTTACTTGTATGATGGTTGGGAACTCTCCCAGCAAAAGCACGAAAGCTAGGAAGAAGGGAGAGTTTAGGGGGGAAGGTAGAGCTCTGGTTTGCGCATACTGACTTGAGATACCTATGGAACATGCAGCTGGAAATGTCCAAGAGATGGCTGATGGGAAAGGAAGAAATGGGAGACAGGGACAGAGGCAGGAAGAAGAGAGAGAAAAGGGAGGAGAGAAGAGAGACAAAGATGGAGACAGAAAACAAAGAGAAGAGAGGTTAGGAGACAAATGGGAAGAACAAGACGGAGGAGAAAGCAAAAGAGAGAATAAAGAAAAGAAGTGAGAGAGAGAGAGAAAGAGAGAGGAGAGGAGAGAGAGAGAGAGAGAGAGAGAGAGAGGAGAAAGAGAGAATGAGAGATGTTTCTCCTTGTAGAGATAACCTCTGAATATAGAAAATGGGATAAAAGAGGCTTGAGCAGGGTTCCACGTATAATATGTCCACACATGTAAAAATGGGATGTTTCTGTTTAATAATGGTGGTCCCAGGAGTAACGCAATATTATATGTTATAGCCTCCCTTGTGTGGTGCAACAGCTCTGGGTTGGATGGTAGAAATCCTGCTAGCTCATTCGTCAGCTATAGTAGCCCAAAGTCCAATCCCTCAGTGGCATCATATTGCTGTAGCATCCTTTCTCCTGCACTCACCTTGCATGTCTAATCCGGCAGCCTGGATGGTGAGGGACTTATATGAGCTTCTTACAAAGTCTGATGATAAATGGAAAAGCCTCCAAGACTTTTGTCATAAATTAGAGGGACTGAATTGAGACCTGGATTCCTCTTAGAAATCTACAAAATTCTCTCCAAAGAATAGTTGTCAATGTGGTTGAGCTGCTTCAGTTGTTGGGAAGACCTTGAGAGGTTTTTTGTTACCCAAATGGTTTAAGTTCTAGCCCTTTCAGCTCCCTATTTTCCCTCCCTTTGTCGAAGACTTCCTTGTCCTCCTCAGGAGTGCTATGATAATCCCTGTTTTGGCTAGACTTGTCCACCAGTGAATAATCCAACCTGAAGTGCAGGTGGGGAGTATATTATTGGTATTACCTTCCAAAGATTGTAATATGTCGTAAGGAATACTGAGTATTTGCTCAGAGCTGCTAAGAAATTCTGGTGGCCTGGCTCCACTACCTTTAAGAGAGGGACCAAGTTTGACTAACTTTAAGTTATCCCTGTACTATGAAGGCAATAGGGTAGAGCTGGCCTGGGATAGTGGAAGGATGGAAACCTTTTGAATTAGGAACTCCTGTTCTATACAAACCAATATTCATAAATCAATTAACCATTTTCAATTTTTCACTTATATTTTAGCACATTGGCTGGTAAGTAGTAGATGCTATAGGTTATTACTATTATCTCAGGACACAAACTTTCCCCAAGATTAAGATGAAATGATAGAAATTAAATCCAATAAAATATCTAGTTAAACTCCTAAGGGTAAATGTAACCAGGTGGTCCTCCCCAACAAGGATAACCCTGACGGTGAGCAGAAAAGACCTGCTATTGACCCTTATGAGGGCACTCCTTCAATTCTTTTTTTTATTGCTGCCATTTAACTACCTGGAACTAAATCAAAGCATGCTATAGAATAAGGATGAGATCCCGATGTGTGTGGGGAATGGAGAACCTAACTCCAGGAGGCCAATCATAAATGAAATCAGAGAGATGCCCTTTATGATAGTGCGAATTCACGCTGAAGGAATAGGAGGTCTGGAAGAGAGGCCTATCAGACCATGTTCTCCCCTTCTAGAAGATGGATTGGCTAATTCTTCAGATGATTCTATATCTAATGCCAACATCCCCAAAGCGATCAAAGAAAAGAAAGCTATTATTTTAAACCTACTGTAGCGGGTTTCTTTTGGATACAGTTAACAAAATTACCCAAAGTAGGGAAATAAGTAACAGAGGCAATGAAATGTTAAGGTCTTAAATTAAATGAAAAGTTTAATTTAAACTGTTACTTCTTTGCAAGATGTGGAATTCTACATCTAAGTTTAATATAATTAGATGGCAGCCAGCCACAGGTTGGCCAAAGCTTGGCCACTCCTAGGTAACCTGTGAAAAAAATGATACATGCTCTCTAAGAAGTTGGTCAAATTAGTCATAGTTCTGAAGAGAGAGCCAGCAATTTTTATCAATATACTTTTATATTTCAATATGTATTGGTATATATTGATATAGTTCAATATATCAATATATTTTTATTTCTTTGACTATTTCCCAGTTACATGTAAATTTTTCAACATTCTTTTTTTTCTTTTGAGTTCCAAATGATCTCATCCTCCTCCTTCCCCCTCCTTGAAAAGGCAAGCAATTTCATATCAATTACACAGGTCAAGTCATATAATATTACAAAAGAAAACACAGACCAAAAAAAAAAAAAAAGAAAAATAAAGAAAGCAAAAAATATGCTCCAATGAGCTTGCAGAGTTTGTCAATTCTCTCTGGAGGTGGACAGCATTTTTCATCATGAGTCCTTTGGAATTGTTATGGATCTTCATATTGATCAGAGTAGCCAAGTCTTTCATCATTATGATGTCGCCATTACTATGCCCAATGTTCTCCTTGTTCCAGAGAGCTAATTACAAAAAAACCAATCAGCCCTTGACCGTTTTCTCCCTCCTACCTTTGAGTATGACCTTGAGGCAAAGCTACTTAGCCAATGAGAAATATCCCACCTGGCAGGGAGAAGGGAAAGACAAAAAACCCTCCAGTGCTGGAATAAGGAATTGTCTGAGTCGTGTGTGTTCTGGAAGTATATGCCTCTCTTAGTGCACTTGGAGCTCATGCCACTCTTTTCACTGATGCTGTGTAACTGTAAGAGTCACCTCAGCTTTCTGAAGGGGACTGTTCTATTATTATTTCTGTTTGCATGGTGCCTTCTCAGGAAAAAGACATTGCTCTTACCTCATTGTATTTACTGACTGACTATTAAGGATAAGCACCTTGATGGGGACCCAAGAGCTCTATAGTTTTAGGAGGACAGACCCATAATGTACCATGAACCTGAACAGGTACATATTCTCTGGGCAATCCAACCTGTTGGCAAAAGTTGTAGGGTAACACCCCCCACCACCACCACCACCGCAAAGGACAACACCATTGTCTTTATCAGTGTTGGAATGACAGGGCTTAATGGGTGGTTTTTCCCAGATGGAGTAAGGACTGAAGGGTGATAAGAGACTGCTGTGAGAAAGTCTAGCAAAGAAGGGGGGACAGGAATTTGGACGTTCCAAGAGGAGAGGAGCCAATGCCAGTGGCTGCTGCTGCCCCAAACTGAATGCCACCAAGAGCAGCTCCAGCCTTGTCTGCCTCCCTGACCAACCCAAAGAGCAATCTGCCACAACAGAATTTTCCAACTTTGCCACCACTGCACCCTGGCAAATGTAGCTGCTCTACTTCATCCTGCCAGGCAAACTAGCATTAATGGCTTCTGTCTCCAAATAAAGATAAACAAATTTCTATTGCACTGGGGCTCTGTTGTTCAGTCATTTCAGTTGTGCCTGACCCCATATGATATTTTCTTGGCAAAGATACATTTTTTACAGATGAAGAAACTGAGGCAAACAGGATTACATAATTTGCCCAAGGGCACATACTGGATTTGAACTCATGAAGAGGAGTCTTCCTGTTTCCAAGCCCAGTGCTCCATCTAGCACCATCTAGCCAACCTGACTATTCAACCTGTTTTGCTATTTATGATAGAACACACCTCAGAGAAAGACAAAGGGGAACCTCTGGCCTCAAAACTTAACTACAGTCCCTAGGCCTCCATGGGCATTCATTTTCTGTCCTACTTTCTTGCTGTGATTAGGTTTAACTCTACCTTCAGCAATCAGGAGCTAAGCACCATCTCTAATTGCTTCAAGGCACAGTCACTCTGCTGAGGAATACAGAGTGATAGGCTGGGGGAGGGGGTAAACCCTCTCCTTTTATTATTGTAAATCTCTGGGATGAATAAATCTTGCTCACCTGAGTCTGCCTCTGTACGATTTACACCCCCTCCCCCTGCTGCCCCACTACTTTCTCTTTTACAGAAATTTCCCTTCCCCATGTTTATGCAACCAGCCCCTGCCCTGCCTGTGACATCAGAGATGAGAACGCCATCAGATTTATCTGAGCAGGAATCTGCCACTCCCACCCTCTAAAATTGCTAGCCTGTGTCGTGGAGCCACCCTGAGTCTATCTCATTCCAGTATGCCCTCCCTAGTCTGGAGGTGGCTGCCCCACCAATTTTGTCCTGCTTATGCCCTTGCCTGCTCCCCCTGCCCCTGTGCCTGCCTGTCTACTTCAGCCTCTCCTCGGCACAGTAAGACATAATGGAATAGAGGCCTATTGCTTTAAGCCTTTTCATGCCTCTTGAATTCTTTCTAGAAGCTTCCTTTAAGTCCCCAAACTGCTGCAGCAGAGCAGCCCTAAGCTTACATACTCCATTAGACAGCATAGCCTGGAGAAACAGGTATTTGTGTTTTCTGTTCCATCTACTAGAAAGCATGCTCCAGCAACAAGACTTTCTAATTCCCCGCAGATCTAGAGAGGAAGGAATGTGGCTTCCTGATTCACTCCTTCCATCTCACAAAAGCTGGCCCCCATCCCTGCTTTCGTGTAGGGCCCGGGCTCCTTCTTGCCTTGCCTCCCCCACTCTGGACTGGGATGGCTTCCATCCCCGAAAGAAGATAGCAATTAAATTGGAACAAACAAAACCATCTCAAAAAGACGCCTCTGCAGAGCCAGGGGAAAGAAATCAGGCCCGGGGATCTGTCCAGGCTGATTACAGGTCACACCCCCTCATGTCCTCTCCACTCCAGCCCCAGTGGCATACACAGTAAGCACCTCCATGACTTGGCACAGGCCATCTCCCATTTCTGAAATGCCCCCCTTCTTCCCTTCTACCTTGTGGGAGTCCCAGCTCCTCTCAAGGCTCAGCTCACACACCACTTCCTTCAGGAGGTTCTTCTGGTTTCCCCCAAACTGTTAAGGCTCTTCTCCTCAACCACTTTGCATTTGGTTTACATAAGGCTGTCCCCAAAGCCTTAATACAGCTTCAAGTTTTAAAAATTACTATTAAAACTGCACTAAAACTAAAACCTAGACAGTTTACACTTACTTATCAATGCACACAGTCAGTCTGCATGTTGTGCATAGTAGGGTGCAAATTCCTTGAGGACAAGGGCCATTTTGGTTGTTTTGTTTTGTTTTTTCACCAACACTTGATTCCAGTGCTTAGCAAATTCCTGAAATGCAGGGGCTTGATCAATATTTGTTGACTGGCTCCACAGATGGACACATCCTTTCAATAATTGGCTTTATTTTTCTTTCTGAGGTTAAGTAACTTGGCCAGGATCACACAGCTAGTAAACGTCTGAGGTTGGATTTGAACTCAGGTCCTCCTGACTCCAAGGATGGTGGTCTATCCACTGTGCCACCTACCTGCACCCTCAGCAGTTGCTTATTGAATTCAACTGAATTGCACAGTCACAGCTGACTGTGAGCAAATAAATGAGTAATGAGCAAATAAATGAATAAATGGCTTTTTTGATTCATTATGCAATGTCCTTCAGGAAACTATCGCACCTTCCCATCCCCAACTTGTGTCTCAGTCTCAGAAGAGAAGCAGCCGGAATCCTGTGAGCCCGCTACAGACACAGGCACGCTCCTCTGTGTGTGTGTGTGTGTGTGTATGTGTGTGTGTATGAATGTACACACACACACATATGTATGCATACAGACACATATATGTACAGATAGATATAGATATAGATACATATCATCAGTCCACACCTGGATCATTGATGCCTGGAGATTGTGTACTCTAGGGTGTTCAGGTGACTTAATGTTACTTCAGGCAACTCAGCGACCCGACCGATGAATCGCCCAAGGCAATGTTATATCGCGTGTGGCATACATTCCTTAAAATACTGTAGAATTCGAGAATTATATAGTAAGAATTCTATAAAAGTTTATTATTTTTCATACTTTCTGTTAGGAGGCTCAGCTTTCTGGGGACTTGGATCACTTTCCTGGAATACAACTGACGACATCTGAAACCTCTTTTGCTATTCTTATTTTTGAGTAACTATTTGTAAAGGTTAATGAATTTCAAATAAAATATGTAGCACTTGAAATTAACTACCATTTCAGAGTCATCTGATTATCAGCACAAATGAGATGGAATGTCGTAATCTTTTGGGGTAGAGTTTCTTATAATCTGCTTTTAATGACTAGATTTAAGAGACAGCGTCTCCAGTTGTGTATTCCCATAGTTAGCTAATCTGTTACCAGTACTGGTGGGAAGGATTGAGGAAACCGAAAACATTGCAACATACAAACGATCATTTTTCAAGGGAGCTGAGATGCTTTGGAAAAGATATGAATAAGTTATAAATATTTATTCCCAACTAGGTCAAAGTGTTTTAATACTTAGAATGAATGAATGAGTGAATGAAAAAAGCTTTTATGAAGCCCTTACTATGAGTAAAATACTAAGAGCTGGAAAAAATAAAAAGTAAGATAGCTTCCTATCTCCAGGAGATCTCATTCTGTTGGGGGAGACCAGAAATATGAAATGATTCAGCTATGAGTCAGATGGAAAGACACCATGGTCATTATGGTAGAGCAGGAAAGTAGAGTAGGATTGGGGTAGCATGATGCATCCAGTCTCAGACCTGGAAGGTAGGAAGACTCATCTTCTTAAGTTCAAACCTGGTCTCAGACACTTAGTAGCTGTGTGACCTTGGGCAAGTCACTTATCCCTATTTATCTCAGTTTCCTCATCTGTCAAATGAGCTGGAGAAGGAAGGGAGAAACCACTCCAGCATCTTTATCCAAGAAACCCTTCAAAAGGGGCCACAAAGAGTTAAACATAACAGGAATAACTAAACAGCAAAGGATGTAAATAATCTTTTCCACTGATAACACCAAATCTGTTGAACCATTGGCCATGCCAAGAGCCTTGGTGGAGAGAATTTTCTTTGTTGATTCCTCAGTCAACTGTGGCTGTTGAGAAAGTAGGGGGCTAGTGCAGAAGCAGGCTTCAGGTCACGTCTCTACAAGAACTGCTCACCTGGAAGATTAACAGTGGGAGGGGAGTGGAAACAAGGCCAGTGGGCTCAGAGGCACTGCCATGCCTGGCCCTGCTGGAATTCCCCAACCCAGTCAAGTCTGGCTGTGGTGGCAGGAATGGAAACCCCTCCTCCACAGGGCTGGTTTACTGAACAATGGCTAGGGTGGGAAGAGAGGAAGGAATGGCAGCAGCAGACTAGAAATAGGGCTGGTTGCTTACGTGGGGGTGGGTGCCCCTTCTAGTCCAAGGACTGTTTCTTTCCCTTGGTGGTGGTTGGTTTGTGGTTAGTGTTGATGGCAAAGACCTAGCTTCTGCACTAGAGTTTCTCCCCCAAATCTGCTTATTAAAGTAGGCACTGATGTCCTTACAGCAGCTTGTTAAAAAAAAAGTAAACAAAAAATAAAGCTCAATAAAGGTGCTATCTGGAAGCAGGACCCGTCTGCCTTTGTTGAACTAAAAAGCTTGAATGATAACAAGTAACGTGCCAATTTGTAACCTACCACTAGAACTGTTATCCTGAGCCCCTACCCAGGAGTGGGGAGCCCTCTAGGGCCTCAAGTACAGCTCTTTGACTGAATCCAAACCGTTTTAAGTCAAGGGGCCACATTTGAGGACCTAGGGGGCCACATGAGGCCTCAAGGCCTCAGGTTTCATGCCCCTGCTACCCTAACCCCAAAGGTTGTAGGCTCACATGGACAGGTTAGATCCTGGGAGCTTTCACCAAAGGGCCAGTTTCCTTGAACTCATTTGTGAAGTTTACCTCCAGTAAAGTCCCTTAGATAAAAGTTAATAATAGCTCATGTCTAAGTTTCCCCAGTTGTGGGTCAGTTCCCAGCTCCAGCTCTGGTATGCAGAGTACACTGTGGATACCAAGTATGGGACCTCCCATCCCACCATTTAACCTACCAGAGGAAATTCACCAAGGGCTCAGAGGAGCCTATGAACAATTACAGAAATATAAGCATTCAACTCATTGGAACCTCATGGGAAGATACATACCCTGGGGGCTGTCAGTCATCTTGATCCTGCACCAACCAGGCAGCTTAGAGCAATGGCAGGGAAGGGAGTGGTAGGAGGAAGAATATGAGCATTTGTGTGCTGAGTACCTGGAACCAGTGTAGACCTGACCCACTCTAATGAGACAATTTGGCTGCTTGCTTGGTTATGATTCCACCTAATAAACAATTCAGATATTACACTCCCTCAGAGGATAATTAATATACTGACACCTTTCCTTAAAGTGTGAGGAAAGGAAGGTAGCACAGAAGCCAATGTAGGATGAATGCACCCTTGCATTTCTCTGCACATTACATGGACCCGACATCTGTGTCTTGGGTCTTCCACTTACTAACTGTGTCACCTTGTACAAACCTCATGTCTTGGGCCACATTTTCCCCATCTTTAAGATGAAAGAATGAAACCAAACGACCTTGAAGTTAACTTCCAGATCTACTTCTATGGTATGTGACCTATACAATAATGTTGGGCTTTGGGGCAATGGCAGAGGTTAGCACAGGATCTAATAGGATAGCAGTCAGAATGCCAGTCTTCTCTATGATCCATTGTGTTACAATGGAACCTTTGGAAAAAGTTCCTCAATGCTTCTGGCACACTACAAATGTCCAGCCCGTCCAGCCACGGTTCCTTAGCCAGATTGCTAAGAATCAGCATACTATCACAAGATTTAAAGTTGAAAAAGATGCTCTCCTCCCTTTCTGAGCCAAGTCTGAGAAAAAGCTGTGTCTGCTTCCTGTCTTCTGAGTCAGTGCTCAACCTTTTCTAGTTTGGAAAGCCATAATTAGAGTACAAATTTAAGGTTAAGTGATGCTCCCAAAGTCAGACAGATAATAAGTATCTGAGACAAGATTTGAACTCAGGTTTTCCTGCCTCATTTTCAACTTTTTACTGTAAGGAGTACCTCCAAAATGGAAATCCGCCTTCTTCCCTTCCAGTGTCCCCTCTCCACTTGTATCTGGAAAGGAAAACAAAACCATTGTTACAAAGTGTATATTTAAGCAATATTGTCCATACAATAGGTATACTGTTCATACCGTCCCAAAATATGTCTCAATCTGCACTAAGTCCATCACTCTTTTATTGAAAGATAGGTTTGCTGTTCAGTCATTTTCAGTCATATCTGCCTCTTTGTCATCCCATTAAGGATTTTCTTGGCAGAGATACTGGAGTGCTTTGCCATTTCCTTCTCCAGCTCATTTTACAGGTGAGAAAACTAAGGCAAACAAGGTTAAGTGACTTGTCAAGGGTCACACAGCTAGTAAGTGTTTGAGGCCACATCTGAACTCAGGAACTCAGGAGTCTTCCTGACTCCAGACCCAGCTCTCTATCCACTGCACCACCCAGCTGCCCTGGAAGGTGAGTAGCATGTTGCAAGTCTTTTGGAATTATGTTTGATCAGAGATTCTAAGTTTTTCTAAGTTGTCCAAGATAGGAAACTTCTGGTCCATAATTCTAGTTATGGACTGCTAAGTATTTAGTAGTTTTATTACACAGTAACTAATACAATTTATTACACAATTTATTTACATTATTATGTAAAATGAAAATTATACAATTTATTACTCATAATTTCCTTGCATAATCTGCATTGATGATTGTCTAGGCTACATAAATATGTAACCCTTTTATAGTTTTTCATAGCAGTGACCTATATCTGAATTGCCAACATAAACCACTTCATTTCCACAAAGAAATCTATATGACTCAATATTTCACACTTCATTGCCTACCCATCGTGGGCTAAATTCATACAGATGTCACCCATGGAGGATCTTTTGTTTTCAATCTTGGATCTTAATGGTTTCATTGGCTCTATTTGGAGGTAGAGCAACTTTTGGTATCTGTTATTCAGCCTTTACTATTGCTTGATGAAGTGATGGCTCCATATTCACAAAATATTCCTATAGATTTTAGACTTATTAATTATGTGCTCTAGGAATATCTCTCAATCCTCTACCTCATTTTAGTAAGAGAATCACTCATTTTGCTATGACATCTATATGTGATTTTGTTGAGATTGTACAGATTTTTGTTGGGATATTTTCCAAATTTCTTACAGTTCATTGTATACTTCCAAAAGTACATCTTGAAATTTCTATTGTGTTAATTACTTAAAACATGTACTTCCCATTTGGATTTTATTTCAGGATGCCAATAAATCTCTTAACATATTCAGTAACAGCCCTGCCATTGTACTCCATGTATCTTGCATGAATCCCAAGGTTTGGGGAAGTACTGCATTTATCCTTTTTTTTATTTTTCAACATGACCTCCAAATTCAAGCTCACAGTTTCTTATCTTCGTATTTCCTTCATAATTCACTCAGAATTTTACACAATTGTTTCAAATTTGCAACATCCAAATGACATTCCCATACCATTAGAAAAGGATTCATGGGGGAAAGAGTCAATTAATGAGTACTTTAAGTACCTCAATATCGCTTCATATCATCCATACACCTCAAGGAGCTAATAAAGTGTTTCATTTAAACTCATTTAATTTATAGGCCATGTTTAGTTCTATTCTGGAGAGACAATAATAGATTTAAAATTAGGCAAAACGCATTTCCTTGAAAAATACCATATTTTATATAGACAAAGCTTGACGTTGTTAGGGTTAGTGGCAATTCAAAATAAAGAACAATTTTCCATGTGAATATCAAAAACTTTAGCATTTTACAGGTATTTTACAGAAAAGTATAGACAAACATAATATCTCTACCATCCATTTGAATGTAATTTTCAGAAGACAGAAACTATTTGGTGGTTGGTGTGGGTGTGCTTTGGCTTATGCGTAGGTGTGTATGGGTGTATATACAATAACAATAGTGACATTTGTATAGCTCTTTAAGGCTTGTAAAATCCTTGACATATATTATTTCATTTGATCTCTACAACTACCCTGTGAGGAAGATGCTATCATCATCTTCATTTCATAGATAAGAAGACTAAGTAAGGCTGAGAGATCATACATGACTTGCCCTGAATCACCAGTCCAGTAAGTATCTGAGGAAGAATTCAAACTCAGATCTTTGTGACTCCTAATATGTCTGCCTGTCTCTCTACCTCTTCATTCTTGCCCTCCCTCTTCCTCTCTCCTTTCCCTACAGAATGTGTATATGTGTTTTATATGAGTTTGGTATAATAAACTGAGAACATAATAAATATTAAATTATAGCAACATAAAATATTTTATCCCTAAGCAGAGAAACAAAAGAAAGAAAAAGAAAGGGAGGGATAAGGAAAGAAAAAGGAAGGAAAGAAAGGAAAAAGGGAAGAAGAGGGGAAGGAAATAAAGAAGGAGAAAGAAAAGAAAGAGGAAGGAAGGAGGGGAGGAAGAAAGGAAAAAGGAAAGAGGGGAAGAGGGAGGAAGGAAGGAAAAGAGACAGTACAAAGAATCCAGGTCAAAAATATTTTAAAATATTTATTTTATAACTAGGACAAAATGGTAGTCTTTATTCTGTAAATGCAAAAAAAAATCATCTTCAGTGTTCTGGCAGCTTCCTCTGACTATTATGTACATATGATAAAAAGAAGACTGAGGCTAACAAATGTTGACCTATGCTAATTTGTTTTGGCAAAGAAGCTGGAGAAAAAAACTGAATGCAAGCTTTTCAAAAATGTTTCCAAATCCTTCTTTGAAAGAATTTTAACAATAATGTCCAAGAAAATTGGTTCTGTGCCAGAGTTCAGTTCAATCCTTTTAAAAAGTCTTGAATATTACATATAGATGTAAATGCATGTATATTTACAGACATATATAGTTATGAGTTAGAAAGTTATTGGCAGAAAATTCATTTTGTTGAAACTTTGGAGAGTTTTTACTATTTTCTCATTCATTTTCCAGCATTATAAACAGCTTCATTCTTTATCTATGGACCATGAAGACATGCTAGCTCTTGATCTCAATAAAGCATCTTTGACCATCCAATCATGGCACCAATAAGTGACAGCAATTAATCTTCAGACTGATGTCATCATTGCATAGTCAGCTAAAGAAGGAGAAAAATACTTGGGAACCACTATCAGTATTTCTCAATATTCCTTCAGAGGACTTGAAAGGAAGTGGGAACATTCAAACCTGGAACCCAAAAGCAAGAGTTGATTCCCATCAACCAAGTAATAGGAAATCACATTCACTTTTATTCAGAAGTTACTATTTTCTCCCCATTGCTCCATTGCATTTCATACTCCTATATTTGTTGTGTTCTTTCCAAAGATTTTGGTTCATTCTTTGTTAACATTTCTGTCACACATTGGATAAATGAATGCTATTCACACATCCATTTGAAGGTGATGAAATTGATACAAAGAATTATATACTGTGATGATGAGATTTAACTGACCCTGATGACTCTGGATGACATCATCCTTGGTGAACAGGAAGTTGAAGCCAAACTTAATCACTGTGGGTGCTATATAGCTGGTTGGATATTCTGTGCTTTAAAGACCTTGGATTTTCAGGTGATGACTCCTTTGGAGAGGAAAAGCCTGTTATAATCAAGGTTACAAGACTGATATATTTGAGGGCCATGCCCTTCTGCAAGTACTTTAGTTTAAACCTCTATGCATCAAGCTAAAAGAGATACAGCAGTTTCCATTATTCATCTTACAAAGAAGTCACAGCACCTCAGTAGAGTACTCTGGCTGAAACTCTAACCTGGAAGATGCACAACCTTGTGTCCACTGGAGCCATCCATAAATCAATCATCAATCATGTGTTAAGCACATCTATATGCTAGGCAGTATTCTAGGTGCTAAGGAAACAAATAAAATATGTGAAACAATCTATTTGCATGGAGCATATGTCTTAATGCAAGGAGCCAAGGATAGGTAGATATAGGGAGAGAGACAGACAGACAGAGAAACAGAGAAAGAGAGAGACGGAGACAGAGAGAGAGAGAGACAGAGAGAGACAGAGAGAGAGAGAGAGACAGAGAGAGATGACAACTATAGAGAGAATAAATAGAAAATAGTTAAATACAAAGTAGTTCCTATGCCTAATGGCAACTAGCAATGACCACAGGGTCACAGGAAAACCATAAAACAGCAGCCATCTGAGACCAGAAGGGAGCAATGTATCGCAGAGGCTATATTCCATACATACATGCCTGAAACAGACTTCATGCCCCACCCAACCAGCAAGAAGTGGTCCCAGGAACAAAAATTATATCAACAGAAAACCTTAGCATATGAGTTGTCCCTCCACCTATGCCCTGTCCGTATATCTGTATCCATTATAGGTGCTCTGGACATGTCCATTCTCTACTTTGTGGTCTTCTTTATGTGCTCCCTAACTTTATCAGCTCTTTCCCCTGTGCTAAATATATTTGTGAGAGAATACTCCTCAGGTATATGGGGAAGAAATGCTTTATTATGACCTTGATTATTATGTTATTTCAAGCTTTTGCTTTGGAATAACAGTATTTTTTGACTGATAAGAAAAGGTAAATATAAAAATGAGGGTGCATGACTTATACTTTTGAGTGGATACAAACCCATGGAAAATCTTGAAATTGGGTAACATCTTGGGGCATCCCAAGTCTGGGGTTTCTAAAGATGCTACATATGATTTAGTGACTCATCTTATGATCTTTTAGAGTCTAAATTCTCCTTTGACTGACATGTGGACAAACCCCTTAAAATTATTTTAAGTAGTAGTGAGAAGCAAAGATTTCTATGGCCATAGAATGGTATCCAAAGATTTGTTTTGTGTTAACAGAATGTAAAAAAGTCCAGAAGCACATTGGGTACATCCTCACAGAATTATGGGAGAACATAGATGGTCAGGTATGGATGGGTTGAGTTGCATCATTGGAGTTAGTACCAATATAGATGCGATAATAGATACATTGGTGTAGGGTTCTAAGAATAAAGGGAGTAATTAGCAGTCCCCACTGACCCAGACATCTGCCCTGGGCTGCGCACATCTGGCTCTGTTTAAATAGTTATTAGTCAGTAAACTTGAATCACTAGGTATGATTTTATGAGGCCAAAATTTGAGGGGGAAAAAATGTTCTCTTCCTCCCCGTTCCCTCACCCAAAATTGTTCAGAATAATGAAATACAAAAGGAAGTGATGAGTCATCAAATTTAAAATTCCAACCCACCCCATCCCCATCGCCGCCGCCATCCATGAGACTCTTGGGGTTGTTGCTTTTTGGCAGATTCTGGATCAGTTTCTTCGTTAGTCAAGAGAGTCACACATATTATAGAACCCCTGCTCATCTATCCATTTGATGGTAGCCCCACATTTACTTCTGTAATATAGAATGATTTTGATGTGTGGATGGGACACACTTTTCTGGAAGGCAGCCTTTACAGTGATGTTTTTGCTCTATCAAATCAAATGGCTTTTTCCTCCATAATCAATACCAACAAAAATAAGCAGTAGAATTTTTAATTCTCTACATCCTTCAATCAATTATGAAATAATAAATAAGGATATGATGTACTGTAGAACATTGCTGCTGAAAACCTACTTGTTCCCTATTAATATTCTCATCGAAGATGCCCTCCGTCAATGTACAGGCGAGTCTCAGAACGTTTTTGAGAAGATGGAAGCGAAGACCAGAAGCCAATAATAGCTGTTGCTATTCTCTTAGTAACCTTTTTTTCAGGATTAATAAGGTTTGAGATTTTTTTCCTATAACTTATCTCCCCTTCCTTCAGAGGTCTGGTGAACCGATGTCCTCCATGTCCTCCATGTCCTCCTGACAGCGTTGTCTTCAGAGCGCATCACTATCTTATACCTTTCCTCTATTTGGCTTCTTTACCTATCTGTTTCCTTTGATGACGCTTCCAGCTAAGCATATCTGTGATAAGCACATCTGAGACTGTGGTGTTCAAATCCAAGTGTATTGGCCCCACCATTCCTGATTGTAAAAGGTTTGTTAAAATATTTTTTCTTTATTTTCCCATTTTTTTCTGTTCATTGTCCTTCCATTTTCTGTAAATGTAATGGAGAGCATCTCTCTAGGAGAGTGTCTGTCCCCACTTTCCATTGGATACAGTCACAGATGATGAATTGTTAATGAGTGAACAAGGTGTTAATACCTGTTATCCCTGCAAAACAAAAACAATTCTGCATGAGTCAGAAGGAATCAATGTTACTGGAAAAGCAATAATTTGTCACGCCCCTGTATGACTCCTAAAATTGCTGAATGTTGAAAGGTAACTATTGAATAACGTGTCTCATTTCAACTACCAGGGGATCAGCCTGAATCAGGTCCAGCCTCATTACCAAAAATTTTCACCACTACGATGGAGAAGACCCAGAACAGGATCCAGGTGGAATAGGGATTCTGTCCAGTCTTCCTGTCTGTGGATGCCAATGTGGTGATTGTGTTGAACCCCAGAACACTGAAAAATGTCCTGAGAGTTCTATTTATTCAAGGGAGTTTGGTCTAGCCATCACTCTGAGAGGACCAAATGGATAAAGAATGCCTTTTGCTCACATTCCAATGTACATTTGAACAGACACCCTAGAGCTTGTCCATGAATATGAAATCTAGAACAGTCAAAGTAGGACAAAGTTAGGGCCAGCATTGTAAAGGAGAAGAGTGGGTTGGATTGCTCTGAGGGAACCTTAAAGTTGTTTACTGGCTCGAGGTTTCCCATGAAAACACATGCCACATTTTTAGTACAACCATTTTGCTGGTGTAGCTGCCTAGGATTGAAACCTAGAACAGTGCTGTTTCTAAGGAACTAATGATAAGCATCACATAGAAGTCAAAGGTGCAACAAAAAAGCATTGGGGAACCCCGAAGAAAAACCAAGAGTAAAGAACATCATCAGAAAATGGTACATCAGAAAGGGATGATGGGGTTGGTCATGCAGTGAGAACAAGGGATGTCAAGAAGATGACCAGAGTGTCTCACAGGTACCCTCAATGGATTGCAAAAAAATGAGAGAAGCTTTCCAACAATTGGATGGATTCTTTGTGGTGAACTTGTGGGAGGACATGAGCCAGAGTCCCTCAGGATAGGGAGGTTTGGATGGATTGAAAACTCTGCAATTCCAGAGTTGATGTGATCATAGATCCAAGTACAAAACAGGTAGGGTAGGTCATGGATTCTTCTGTTTGGTGGAGAAACAGCGATAGTAATTGAAGTTGTGACTTCACTGATATAAGGAATTGTTGGGAGTTGAGGGTCCAACTCTTCATGACCCCATGCGGGGTTTTCTTAGCAAAGATACCAGAGTGGTTTACCATTTCCTTCTCTAACTCATTTTACAGATGAAGAAACTGAGAAAAACTTGAGTGACTTGGCCAGGGTCACACAACTAGTAAGTGTCTGAGGCTGTATTTGAACTCTTTTCTGCCTTACTCTGGGCTCAGCGTCTCTGTCCATTGAGCCACTGAGATGCTCCATATAATAATTCAGGCCTCCCTGACTCCAGGTACTCCATCCACTGTGCCTCCTAGTTCCCTATTTCTGGCAGTGGAAAATCCATATAACGAATACAGTTCAGCACCATCTTTATAGTTTCTCATTTTAGAGAGCTGCTAGAACATTGAGAGATGAATACTACTACTAATAATAAAATTAACTTTTATGTAGCACTTACTATGTGCCAGATACAGTACTGCACACCTGACAATTACTATCTCACTTTATCCTCACAACAGCCCTGAGAGGTATGTGCTGTAATTATCCCCATTTTGTAGAAAGAAATGGAGGCAAACAGAGGCTTGAGTGACTTGCCCAGGATCACACAGCTAAGAAGTATCTGAGGCTGGATTTGAACACAGATCTTCCTGCCTCCAGGCCTAGCACTCTATCCACTGAAGTGTCAACTTCCTCTCAGTGTATAGTCTCAATTTTTTCAATTAAATATGAGGAAAGGTTTTCAACTGATACCATGGAGAGAAGGAGAGCCACGGGAGGCTTAAGGAGAGATGAAAAGATTTGGAAGAGCCAGTGTGGTGGCTGATTGAAGAAAATAAGAAGAACATATATTACATTTTAAATAATAGTAATGATGGGGCAGCTAGGTGGCTCAGTGGATACAGCCCCAGCCCTGGATTCAGGATAAGCTGAGTTCAGATCTAGCCTTAAATATTTACTAGCTACACGACCATGGGTAAGTCACTTAAGCCCAACTGCCTCCCCTCCCATACCAAAACAAATGAAGTCAGCTCTCTAGCCACTAGATCAAAGGTGTCAAACATCTGTCCTGTGGACCCTCAACACTACCATGGTTCAGCCTGAACCAGATTAAAATGCAACTGGGAAATATTTAGCAAAATAAATAAAAATGGGATAGATCAACAAATAGATAGATATATAGATATGAATAGGTATATATACATATATACATATATATATATATATGATAAACATAGAGAACAGCATTTTGAAAACCAAATCAATCTGCTTCCTTCTGGGATCCTGATGTGGGCTTTATTGGCCTCGTTTCTATTTGAGCTGAGTTGCCTCTCGACTCTATGAGCTATTGAAGAAATGTTCCCTTAACACAGGGAAAATCTGTGAATGTTAGGTGGAGACAGCTGTTCATGACATGGATGTGAGCAAGGAAACAATGACTAAGGGGAAATCTCAGTATGCCAAACTGTAGAGGGCACCTGTGTCACTGACATTTTGACTTTCCCTAGAAAAGACAAACACCGGGTGTTTGTGGTATTGAGGAAAGTAGTTGAAAGTTTTGTTTTTAATTTTTTTCTATTGAATTTTCTAAGTTCAAGAAGATGGGTGGCCTTCCTATGCTCTCATCCTGATGTGTTTGTCTTCTTTTCATCCTCCTTTTCTGCTGTGTCTCCGTGCACATGGGGAGGGAGAATTTGGCCCACGAAGGGGAAAGCCCAACCCAACTGATGGAAATGCCCCAATGTCAAGCCTGGAAGATTAGGCTCACCGGCTGGCTTTAGGACCACATTTGAAAATGGAAATAAATGTGAGGATTTGGAAGAGAACACAGCGGATCTGAATCTGGAGAACTTCAGAAATAACTAACCTCAAGAATAATAGTAAGTCTTCTCTTGGATTAAAGGTGGAGAGCTGTTTCAATGATTTAATAGGAAAAATAATGCCAATTCACCAAACAGGGCTGAATGAAACGGAAGGAAAGGTTAAAGAACGATTCATGGCTACAAGGAAGGTCAGTTTCAACCATGTCTCTCTTGAGAATTAAGCTAATTCAGTCGCCCCTGTGTATTCTGACATACATTTATTTAATTGAGCTGTAAAATCAATAGAAGATTTAAGAGGACTTCTTTTTGTTGTTTATTTTTCCTAAAAGCTAGCTGGAAATGCCTGAATAGTAATGACAAGCAGTAAACGCTGGAGTTTTACCGTTTGCCCAACAACAGTGGCCTGCGTTTTGGCTGAGCCAGGAGGAAAATGTGTACAGAATGGCATTTATTATTCTCCGGGCAGCCATGAAGCCAGATAGGACAAAAGATGAGACTTCATGTTTCCAGTTTCACCTCGGCTTCTTTTTAGAAAGGGTTGAGAGAGAAACTTTCTCCCTCAAGCTTTGGAAAATGTTCAGCTGGCATGCATTTATTTCAAGAAAGATAAAAGTGAAGAAAGGAAGCTGGGGGGAGGCAGGGAGAAACCATTGGAAGGAGCAAGGGAGCTAGAAAGTAGATATAGAAATTTCTCAGAAATGGAGACTTTGGGCTTAAGGGTGAAGCCTAGTTTTTGTGGCCAGATGAAGGCCTTTGGTGAGTGTCTTGGAAATTAACATTTGGATAGATATGAATTCCGATGTTAATCAGAAAGATCCATGGCCGTGATCACTCCCACTAGCCTGCGCTTCTCAAGTTTGAACACGCTTTGGCCTTTCACTCATCAGGTCAGCTCCAAGTACTTGGAAAATCTGGGATCAGTTTCTTCTGCCTCACTCTCACAAAAGCAAACAGCATCTGTAGTTCATGCTCGGTTTTAATGCAAGTCCAGGCATTTGCTAATATCTGGACCTAGAATTTCTTTCTGTAAGGCTTTTTCCTCTCACAAGATGTTATCTACATTAATGTCATAGCATTTGATAACATGATTTTTCAAAAAATTTACCCCAAAGGAAATCAGAAAACTAAAAATTCACATTCATGGAATGCTTTTAGTAGGGATGTGCTGGTAAATGTTTAACAACCAGCTCTCTGAGGGTGGGGGTGGGGAATGTACACAAAAATTATTTTAAGTTTAATCTGCATTATTTTCACTCATCCAGTAAACATTTATTAAGTGCCTATCGTGTGCCAGGTACTCTGCTAAAGACTGGGGATACAAAAAGGGGCAAAAGGCAATTCCTGCTCTCAGGGAACTTACAATCTAACAAGGAGACAACATGCAAACAAATATATACAAAGAAGGTACGTGGAGGATAAACAGGAAATAACAGAGGGAAGGCATTGGAATCAAGAGGGTTTGGAGAAGGCTTCCTATAAGAGATGGGATTTTAGTTGGGATTTGAAGGAAGCCAGAGAGGTCAGTTGACAGAAGGGAAGAGGGAGAATGTTCCAGGCATGGCGGACAGACAGAAAAAAACAGTCAGATCTGAGAGGCAGAACAGCCAGGAGGCCCCCATCACTGAATAGAAAAGCACATGATGGGGAGTCAGAGGTAAGAAGACTGGAAAGGGGTTAAGTTCTGAAAAACTCTGAATGCCAAACAGCATTTTGTATTTGATGCTGGAGTTAATAGGAAGCCACTGGAGATTGATTGAGTGTTGTGTGTGTGTGTATATGTGTGTGTGTGTGCGTGTGTGTGTGTGTGCGTGTGTGTGTGTGTGTGTTTGTGATATAATCAGACCTGCATTTTAGGAAAATTACTTTTGTGGCTGAGTAGAGGACAGGTTGGAGTGGTGAGAGACATGAGGCAGTCAGATCCACCAATGGGCTACTGCAATAGTCAAGGCACATGGTGATGAGGGTCTGCACCAGCGTCAGAGGAGGGACATAAGAGATGGCAAAAAGGTAAATCAACAGCCCTTGGCAACAGCTTGGATATGGGGGATGAGAGATAACGAAAAATCCAGAATGACTGCTAGTTAGTGAAGGTCAGGGACTGAGAGGAATATATTGCCCTCTACATCAATAGGGAAATTTGGGGGAGGTTTTAAGGGGAAAGATAATGAGTTGTGTCTTAGACATAGTGAGTTTAAGATGCCCACTGGACACCCAGGTTGAGATGTCTAAAAAGCAGCTGAAGATGGAAGACTGGAAGTCAAGAGAGAGATCAGGAACAGGACAGGTACATTTGAGAATCACTGGCACAGAGACAGTCATTAAATCCAGGGGAGTTGATGAGATAACCAAGTAAAGTACAGAGGGAGAAAAGAAGAGGATCCAGGAAAGGACCCATTTTTTCCATCATTTTCTTAAGTCTAGACAATCAATGATAAACAAAACCCCAATGGGCGCATTTGCCAATTTCCAACGTATAAATGCTCACGCTAAAAATTTAACAATCAGTTCTCATGAGCTAGTACAAGCTGGTTCCAGCATACCTCTGCCTCTCAATCTCTCAAAGAAATTCCCTTCTGTAAAGTGGACAGTACAAGCATTATTATCTTCCCTATTTTATAGATCACACTATTAGATTTACAGGTAGAAAGGACCTTAAAGGTCATTGAGTCAAACCAACTCACCTTACAATTAAACTTGAGTAGCCTGCCCAAAGTGATATAAATAGTGAGGGACAAATGTGAGATTTAAACCCAAGTTCTCTGTCTCTACACCTGACACTCTCCACTATACCACACTAGCAAAATTATGGGAAATTTAGGTTAAAAATTAGCATTTGAATAAGGTGTTAAGGTTCCCAAAATACTTCAATTTGTAATAATAGTATCTTTATAGGACTTGAAGATTTACAAAGCATTTCACAAATATCAACTCATTTGATCCTTAAAACAACCTTGAGAAGTAGGTGATGTTATTACCCCCACTTTGCCAGACAAGGAAACTGAGGCTGAAAGAGGACTTGGCCAGGCTCACACAGCTAGCATCTGAGGCAAGATCTGAACTCAAGTCTTCCTGAATGAGTCCACTGCACCATCTAGCAGCCTGTGTTGTCTGTAGGTAATGATAAACATTATTGACATCATTTTGAAAATGAACAAACAAATTTCAGAGATATGAAATGACTTACCTTTTATTGGCAAGGGGACCTAGTGAGGAGAGTAGTTTACCCAGTTGGAAGGAAGGACTGAAGGATTGTGGGAGATAGAAAGCCACTCTGGATAGGAGAAACTCAGCAAATTTCCCCCACTCTCTGAACGGGGTGGGCAGGATGGAGTCTCATCTGACTTGGTGGCCCTCTTGTGGAGTCATCTGCTTGCGCACATTTTGTTTTTTGCTTTAGGTCATGATGGAATTATCTTTACCCCACCTTCCCATACTGCTTCACTACTGCTTTGCCAAATGAGATTCCTACTCTTGTGAATTTCCTGCTTTATTTAAAACATACTTGCTTGCTACCTGGACGTTTGTAAAAGGTCTTGTTCTCAGATAAATACCAACTCATTTTAATTGCTTTCTGAGAATATGTATGCTAAAAAGAAGGAACCATTCAGGAGAAAGGTCAAAAGGAAACCTGAGACCAATTTCTTTAGACTTAATGTGAACTGAGTACCAAGATGGTGGAGTAGAGGGAGCATTCAAGCTGAACTCTCCCAATGTTCCCTTCTAAACAACTTGAAAATAATGTGTCAAACAGAATTCTGGAGCAGCATAACCAACAAAAGATGGGATGAGACACTTTTTCCAGTCAAGAACAATTTAGGAAGGAAAAGTTTGGGATGTACTAGGATGGGAGTTGGCTGGGAGTGCAACACTAGCTGTAGGGCTGGGAGGCAGTGGCAGCAATACCAGCAGCAGAAGAACCAAAAGCTTTCACTGCCAAAGAGGGTAAAAGGATTGGGCACCTGGTCAGAAAGAGATTACAAGAGCCCCCCGTGATGCCAACCTGGCAACACCATTGCCCATGACCCAATTCTTGGTAGCAGCTCCAGGTGGAGAGAGGAATGCTAATGCTTATGGTGGCAAGAGAAAAAGAAATACTGTGAAAGAACAGTATGCAAACTAGGAGAACAATGGCCATACCTCTCCTCAGATCTCTCCTGCCAAACTTTGGAAGCATTGAAAATGTATAGACCCCTAGAACTAACAGTAGAGACAGCAGAGCCAAAAAAAACCTGAAACATGGGACTGTGACCCCCCCCCCAACTTCCTCCCCAGAAGGGAGCAGGACCCAACTGTAACATGAAGTTCCCAGTCAAGAAATGGGTTGGGGAGGTGGGAGGGCGGTATTAAGCAAACAACAATAACAAAAGTGCCTGACTATAAAGCTACTATAGTGACAGGGATGTCCAAGAAACAAACTCAGAAGAAGACAATGACTTTAAAACATTTACAAGTAAAGATTCAAAGAAAAATGCAGATTGGACATAAACCTAACAAGAATTCTTAGAAGATTTAAAGAAAGAAATTAAGGAGAGAGAGAGAGAGAGAGAGAGAGAGAGAGAGAGAGAGAGAGAGAGAGAGAGAGAGAGAGAGAGAGAGATTTTAATCATACAAGAGCTGTAAAAGAGAAAGTGGAAAAATAAACAAGAACAAAGCAAAGAAATTATGAAAAAAAAGAGTTAACAGCTTGGTTAAAAAAAATTGAAGAAAATAACTTCTTAAAAAGTAGGATTGACTAAATGGTAAAAAGAGGTACAAAATGTTTTGGAAGAAAAAAAATCTTTAAAAAGAAGAAGTGGCCAAATGGAAAAAGAGGTAAAAAACCCTCCATGAAGAAAATAATCCCTTAAAAAGCAGAATTGTCTAAGTGGAAACTAATGATTCCATGAGATATCAAGAAGCAATAAAATAAAGTTAAAAGACTGAAAAATAGAAGAAAATGTGAGGGGGAAAAAACTATGATTGACCTGGAAAATAGATCAAGGAGAGACAATTTAAAAATTATTAGATCCCCCCCCCAACAAAGAGTCTAGCCGCTATATTTCAAGAAATCATGAAGGAAAACTGCCCAGATATCTTAGAACCAGATTAACAACAAAACCCAACAGGAAAAGATAGAAAGAGAAATTCCAAGAAAAATAACTTCACATAATATAAAATATTTGGCAATCTATCTGCCCATGAAAATCTGACAAATGAATTGATATGATAATAGAGGTTAATATTTTAATGTGTTCTCTTTTCCAGGTAACAAATTTATGTTTTAATAGCATCTTAAGGAAAGAATATCTGAACCCACAGAGATGGCTCTCTATTTCTATCTCTGAGTTTCTTTGTCTCTCTCTGTCTCTGTCTGTCTGTCTCTCTATATCTTTATGCCTCTCTCTTTCTCTGACCCTCTCTGTGTCTATATCTCTCTCTGCCTCCCTGTCTCTGTCTCTGAGTGTTTCTGTCTGTCTTTATCTCTCAATTATAACTGTGATCTCATCGTATTGGAAGTTGGGAAACCTGCTTCTTCCCTCGGAAAAAAAAAAAAAACATATCAATTAGCTTATGTATGACTCTAGAAAAATATTTCTGAAGGTGAGAGAATAAGCCTCCTGTCCTTTTTCTGGCATTAACAAGATCTCAGATTTTCCCCACATTTTTGATATCTTCCCCTCCTTCAGACAACTTGTGTATTTTTTTCTCTCCATTTCCTCACAAGAGTGCCACTACCAGCATGGATCTCCCCCTGGTCCTTTTCATCTGCTTTTCCTGTTTATTTTCATTATTGCTATTTTTATTTCCCCAGCTGCACAACTGTGACAGTTATCTTAGGGTCCAAATGTGATCATTCTTTCACAGAGAAAATGTTATAATTCTCTTTGTTCATCTTTTCCATTTTTCTTCAATTTGTTATCCTCTCATTTTCATCCTTGTATCCTATGATTCAAGAGTTTGTTTGGTTGTATATCTTGAAAATATCTTTCTTCTTTGGTGGGAAGATGGGACAGATAAACATATTCAGGCAAAACAAATCCATACATTTCCTAGGTCCAATGTCTAATTCTATATGTTAAGACTATGTTGTAGTCATGGTGTAAATTGTTCTCCTGTTTCTACGTACTCTCCTCTGTTCCAGTTCACAAAAGTCTTCCCAGGTTTCTCTGAATTTGATTCTTTTCATTATTTCTTATTGCATAATAATATTCCATTACATCCATATACTATAATTTATACAGTCATGTCTAAAGTGATGGGTATCCCCTTAGTTTCCATTTCTTTCCTATGAGAAGTAGTGCTGCTATAAGTATTTTTGTGCCAATGGGGCGTTTCCCACTGTCTTTTATCTTCTTGTGATATTTCTGGGTAAAAACACATGACTTAATGACTTTTGGGTCATAGTTCCACATTACTTTCCAGAATGACTAGATGAATTGGATCTACCATGAGTGAACTAGTATGTCTGTTTTTCCACAACCTTTCCTTTTTTTTACAACTGTAATCATGCAAAACATATTTCCATATTAGTCACATTGTAAAAGAAAATACAGATGAGAGAGAGAGAGAGAGAAAGAGAGAGAGATGCTTCAATCTTCTAAGACTTTATCAGTTCTTTCTTTAGAAGTGGATAGCATTTAAGCCCTTCAGAACTGTTTTGGACATATAGGATTGCATGCCTTCTTGGAGAGGGAGAGGAGAGGGAGGGGGAGAAAATTTAAAACTTATACAAGTGAATGTTGAAAACTAAAAGTAAATAAATTGGAAGAAAAGAAAAGAAAAAAGAACTATCTTGAAAAATTGTATTGCTGAGAATAGATGTCATTCACAATTAATCACTATACAGTATGGCTGTTACTGTGTACAATGTTCTCCTGGTTCTGCTCACTTCACCTTGCATCAGTTCATATAAGTCTTCCCAGATTTTTTCTGAAATTGCCTGCTCATCATTTCTTATCACACAGTAGTATTCCATCACAATCCTACACCACAACTTGGCTGGCTGTTCCCCAATCAATAGAAATCCCTTGATTTCCAATTCACTGCCACCACAAATATTTTTGTACAAATGGATTCTTTTCAATAACCTTTCAAACAACTGTCCTATTCTTTTATCCTTTCTTTGCAAATGTGTAAGTGTGAGGTAGAACTCAAGAGCATTTTAAATTTGAATTTCTGTAACCATCAGTGTTTTAAAGCATTTCTTTATATAATTATTACTACATTGGATTTCCTCCTTTGATAACTGCTTGTTCTTTTTCAAATGATTCCTGTGATTATTTGTCTATCAGAGAATTACTGGAATTCTTATAGATGGATAGATAGATAGATATAGATAGATATAGATATATAGATATAGATATATGAATCAATTCCTTATATATATTGGATATCAGAGAAACTTGCCACAAAGATTTTTTTCTCACTTAACTGTTTCTCTTCTAATTTTAAATGTATTGGTTTTGTTTACGCAAATTAAAAAAAATTATGTAATTAGCATCGGCTATTTTGTCTTCTATGATCCTCTCCATCTCTGATCTGGTCATGAGCTCTTTTCTTTATTCTTATTTGCAAAAAGCAGTTTTTCCTTGTTCATGTTTATGATTGGCCCTTTGATGTCTAGACTGTCTTTCCATTTTGAGCACATGGCAGTACATGATGTAAAATCTCAGTCTAAAACTATTTTCTGAGAAACCACTTTCAAGTTTTCACAGCATTCTTTTGTTGAATAGCAAATTCTTATCACAGTAGTAACTCACTTTGGATTCATCCAATACTGTTATTAGCTTTGCTTCCCTCAGCATGTTGTGTACCTAATCTGTTTCACTGATTGACTTTTCTATCTGTTAGTCAGTACCAAATCATTTTGATGATTACTACTTTGCAGTATAGTTTGAGATCTGGTATAAATTTAGGCCTAAGGAGGCCTAAAGGCCCCTTCCTTCCCATTTTTTTTCAGTTACTTTCCTTAATAATCTTGCCTTTTATTCCTCTAGAAGAATTTCATTTTGTTTGTTTTCCACCCTACCTTTCTAAAGTAATCCTTTGGAGGTTAGAATGGCATGGCACTGGATAAATAAATTAATTTAGGTAGTACTGTCATTCTGTTGGAACAGTCCAGTGTTAAGCAATTAATATCTCTCCTCTCATTTAAGTTGTTTGTTTCTACAAAGAGCACAATATAGTGATATTCATATAATAGATATAGATATAGATATATAGATATATATGTTGGATTTTGGTTCTCAAATACTTTGAGCCATCTGTAATCATTTTAAATGGACTTTCTAGCTCTTAATGGTGGGTTTTATTGTAATACAGAAAAAGGACAATAATTTGTGCAATTTATTTTATATCTTGCTACTTTGCTGTAATTATTGTTTCAAATAATTTTAGGTGACTCAGGATTTTCTATATCAATTTTCATATCATCCATAAAAAGAATTTTTCTCTCTTTCCATATGTATATTTCCTCAGTTTCTATGTCTTGTCTTATTGTTACAGACACCAACTCTAGTACCTCTATATGTTAAATAATAGTAATGGTAATGTACATTTTTGCTTTACCCCTAATCTTGTTGGAAAGTCCTCTAGAATATCTCCATTATGACCAAAGCTGGCTCTTGGTTTTAGATGGATATTATTTACCATATTAAGTAAAAGTTCATTTATTCTTATACTTTTTAGTGTTTTTCCCAGAAATAAGTGTGGGTTTTTCATTGTGTTTTGTCTTGTTTGAAGACATCTCCCTGTCTTGCACCAGTTGGAAGTGGAATAACCATTCATGGGGCCCATCCTATTGTTGATCAGCATGAAGACCTTGACCTGCTCCATTTCTGACTTGTGTTTGTTCACCACTCTTAGGCAGCCTGGTGTTCCCCATTCCTTGGAATTCATCATATTGGTTCTGCAGCTCAGAACTCTCAAGCTTAAGGGATCCACCAATCTTAGCGTCTTGCAGTTGCATGGATTACAAATGTGCCACTATTCCCTTGTAGTACGTTTTTTGAAAAGCGCTTTATTTTGGCATCTTTTGATATAATCATATAATTTGTTTATTTTTTCATTAAGATGGCCTGTTTTGTTTATAGTTATACTATAAAGTAATCGAACTAATCTTATTCTTGATATAAATCTTACCTGGTCATAATATAGAAATTTTTTATTGTTGCTATCACTTCTTGTTAATCTTATTTTAAAATTTTTAATTGATGTTCATTAAAAATATTGGTCTACAGGGTTCTTTTTCTATCTCTTCTCTAGGGACAATATTTGTATCAGAAAAGGAATTTGGTAGCACATCAACTTTTATTATGTTTGCAAACAATTTATGCAATATTGAAATTAATTTCTTTTTAATGTTTAATAGGATTCTCTTATAATTCTATTGGATCCTGAATGCTTTTCCATTAAGAGTTTAAGACTTGCTTGATTTCTTTTCAAGAGATTGAGCTGTTTAAACTCCTGGTCTGTTAATCTGGATATTTTTTATAGTTATTCATCCATTTAATTTAAATTGCCTATTTGGGGGATGATGATGGAGTAATTGTGCAAAATAGTTTCTAATAAATTCTTTTTCATGTGGTTTCTTTGCATTTTTCTGTACTGAAAATTTCATATTCCTCTCTTTTAAACTCAGACCAGCTAACAGCTAGAATTAAAAAAAAAACATTTTATATTATTTTTATTCCTTAATTCAACTGGGTTCCAAATTTTTTGCTTTTGGTCTTACTAGTCTCTTTTTTATTTTCAGAATTTCTGTTTTGATATTTAGTTGCCATTTGAAAATTTGTTGGTCTCTCCATTGTTTTTTTTTTTAGTCACATGCTCAATTCATCAATCTGTTTTTTCTCCTTTTTGGTGAAGAAAGTTAAGGTATAAATTTTCCCTTCATGATTACTCTTTGCCAAGTTTTCTTCCAATTTGTTTTACCATCTACTGCTTCTCAGTGCTTTATAATGTGGCAGTGTTCCTGTCTATCCTTCTCCACCTTGATTTTAAAACAAGTTTATATTCTAACATGTGGTTCCTTTGGCAGCCATCTTTCTCACAAGTCAGATATTTGTTTTCTGAGTAGCAGAATAAGGTGCTTTCTAGACTCACTGGGTAGCCATTCTTCTTTAGATCAACCTTGGCTGGCAGGCCTAGAAATTATACTCCAGAGAAGAGGAGCCAAGATGGCGGAGTAGAAAGACTCACATATGCTAGCTCTGAACCCACAGCCCATAAATTTTCTGTGAAAAGAACTCCCCACAAATTCTGGAGCAGTACAAACCATGCAGAAACACAGTGGAAGAGATTTCCATTCCAGAGAGCCCTGAAAAATCGACCCCAAAGGTCCATCACGCAACCGGACAGTGGAGCCCACCCCTGCGTTGCCCTGGCCGTGTAGCCCCAGAGGAGCAGATCCATGTAGGCTTCAGGGGCGGAATCTCCGGGAGCCACGAAGGTCCCTCCACCCACAGGTGCTACAGGTCAGTGAGAGAGACTCTGGGATGGCCGAGAGGGGAGTGGGGTGTCTCCATAACTCAGGCCCCCTTGGGAGGAAGCAGCAGAGGCAGCGGCTGCTTGAGACTCCCGGAGCAGGCTCTGCTCCATTACTGAAGGTCTCTGCATAAACACCCTGAGGGAACTGAGCCTAGGAGGTGGCCCTGCCCCCACCTGAGCACCAGAACTTAAGCTCACATTGAATAGCAGCCACACCTGCCACAGAAAGCCCTGAGGCTGGGGAGCAGCATTTGAATCTCAGACCCCAAGCACTAGCTGGGTGGATCTAGGCAGGGGTGGAGAGGAATCTCAGAAGTCAAGTAACTGGCTGGGAAAATGCCAAGAAAAGGGAAGAAAAATAAGACCATAGAAAGCTACTTTCTTGGGGAACAGATGATGTTTCCTCCTTTCATTTCCGATGGGGATGAACAATGCTTGCCATCAGGGAAGGACATGGAGGTCAGGGCCTCTGTATCCCAGACATCTGAGGCAGATGTCCAGTGGGCTCAGGCCATGGAAGAGCTCAAAAAGGATTTTGAAAATCAAGTTAGACAGGTGGAGGAAAAACTGGGAAGAGAAATGAGAGAGATACAAGAAAAGCATGAAAAACGGGTCAATATCTTGCTAAAGGAGACCCCAAAAAATGCTGAAGAAAATAACACCTTGAAAAATAGACTAATTCAATTGGCAAAAGAGGTTCAAAAAGCCAATGAGGAGAAGAATGCTTTCAAAAGCAGAATGAGCCAAATGGAAAAAGAGGTTCAAAAGCTCACTGAAGAAAATAGTTCTCTCAAAATTAGAATGGAACAGATGGAGGCTAATGACTGTATGAGAAACCAAGAAATCACAAAACAAAACCAAAAGAATGAAAAAATGGAAGAGAATGTGAAATATCTCATTGGAAAAACAACTGACCTGGAAAATAGATCCAGGAGAGACAACTTAAAAATTATGGGACTACCTGAAAGCCATGATCAAAAAAGAGTCTAGACATCATCTTTCATGAAATTATCGGGAAAACTACCCTGATATTCTAGAACCAGAGGGCAAAATAAGTATTGAAGGAATCCATCGATCACCACCTGAAAGAGATCCAAAAAGAGAAACTCCTAGGAACATTGTGGCCAAATTCCAGAATTCCCAGGTCAAGGAGAAAATCTTGCAAGCAGCTAGAAAGAAACAATTCCAGTATTGTGGAAATACAATCAGGATAACTCAATATCTAGCAGCTTCTACATTAAGGGATCGAAGGGCATGGAATTGGATATTCCAGAAGTCAAAGAAACTAGGACTTCTCCCTGAAAACAGTATCCTCAGTGATCCTATCTGTTCTAACTATACCTCTTCCCATTGCCCCCAACAGAGTGGTCCTGAGAATGCTCCTTGCTCTCCACAGTCACTTCCTTATACTCCATTACTTTTTCTCCTTTGAATTCCATTCAGTCAAAAGTTTGCTCCCAACCCAAATGATGGTGGCTGTGACATAGTGACACCTCCCCAAAGTCATTCTCCCTACTTGGTTCATTATCTTCATCTCCTTCCCAGCTTCTGCTCCTATTAGGAGACTTCAACATCTACTTGAATCCTAATTCAAATATCCTGACCTTCCAATTTTCAGCCTCCTCAAATTCTAAGACCTATTTTTTTATTCCACTTTAGTCATACATTAGGATGGTCATATCCTGCATCTATAAATGCCTATAAGTATTCCACTGATCTAATTAGCAACTCTGACATTGCTCTATTTGACCATAACTTCCTATCATTCTATCTTTTCCAATGCCTCATCTCCTTCTAAACCTATTTTTTTCAGTCATCAAAATTTCCAATACCTCTACCCCTTAGTATTTTATCAGATTAATATGCCTACATCAGCTTCACTTTCCTCCCTCTCCATTTTAGTTAGCTCTTTTATTAATACACTCCTCTGCTCTCTCTCTCTCTCTCTCTCTCTCTCTCTCTCTCTCTCTCTCTCTCTCTCTCTCTCTCTCTCTTTCTGTGTGTGCATGTGCGTGTGTGTGTGTCTTCCTCTTTCTGTCTCTGTGTGACTCTCTGTCTCTCTCGACTTTATCTGATTCTCATTACTAATTCCTTCAAATATGCCCATCATTCTTATTCTTAAGGATTTTTAAATTTTTCAGTAAACCCCAACATCTCTTCAAGCTATCATCCCCTATCTCTCTTCAACCAAACTCCTTGAAAAAGTTGTGTACATTCTCTTTTTCCACTTCCTCTCCTCTCACACATTCTCAGTCTTCTGCAAGCAGGCTTTTGATTTTGAATTCACCACTCAAATGAAACTGCTTTCTCTAAAGTTAACAATTACCGAATCTGATGATTTCTCCCGATCCTTCTCTAAACAGTTATTTCACCCTGTTGACTACCCTCTCCTCCTCCTACTCTTTTTTCTCTGGAATTTTGTGACACTGCTCTCTCCTGATTTACTCTGTTATCTGTCTGACCGTTCCTTCTTTGTCTCCTTTACTTAATTATTAGTCTACTCAGGGTTTCTTAAACTTTTTCCACTCCTGACTCCTTTTTGCCCGAGAAATTTTTACACGACTCTGGGCACATAGGTATATAAATAGGTATGCAAATCAAACACCTGCTGATAAAAATCATAAAGAAATTTAGAATTCTCTGGTATACCTATAACTTTACCATTTATTAAAAACAAAAGTAAATTTGCACACTAATGAGAAAGATGTACTTGATTATTTTTACATAAAGAGTTTAAATCTTGATGGAATAGCTGATACTGATATTTTGGTCCTTGCATGTTCAGAAATCTTTTACTGTTGCCAAATTTTTCGAGACCCCCATATTCAATTACACAACTCCATTTGGGGTCATGACCCACAGTTTAAGAAGCATTGAATCATTTTCCTAACTGTGAGTGGTCCCCAAAGTTCTCTTCTGGGTCTTCTTTACTTCCCCGTTTATGTTCTCTCTCTTGGTTACCTCAGTAACTTCCTTAGATACGGTTATCATCTCCATAAAGATGATTCCAGCCCTAGATACTACCCTGAGTTTCAATCTCACATCACCAATTATCTCCTGGACATTTTAGCTGTATGTTCTAGAGGTATCTCAAAGCCAATGTACATAAAACAGAATTCATGATCTTTCCCCACCTTTTCTAAACTTGACTATTCCTGGAAAACACCAGACTATTTCAGCATCCTTCCAGGGTCCTCATACTATAATCTCAGCATTATCCTTAATTCCTCACATCCCACATACCCAATAACTTAACAAATCTTGACACTGATAGCTCCTTAATATTTCATGCTTCCCAAGAAAATGGATTCCCACTCACAGTAACCACACTTGCCCACTCATCTTGCTGCCTCAAGTCTCCACTCTGGTCCATCCTAAATAAAAGCAAAGTAATTGTTGAGTGTAGTTCTGACCATGTGACTCCATTACCTAGTGATCTCCAATCATTTCCTATTGTCTGTGGAATGAAATATAAATTCCTCTGTTTTATCTTTAAAGACCATAAGAACTTGACCTCAAGTTATCTTTTTAACTTTGTTGAGAATTACTCCCCACATCCCATAGTTACACACACACACACACACACACACACATACACACACACACATATATATACTATACCTTTGCACTCGCTGTACACATGCCTGGGTTGCACTCCCTCCTTATCTATGCTTCATGGAGTTATTGTCTGCATAAGTCAATCACTGTCTTCTGAACGAATCCTTTCCTGATTCCCCAACTGCTACTACCCTCCCTTCCAAACTACTTTGTGCATGTATATGTATCTATACATACATCTGTAAATATATATGTATATACAGAGAGAGATACATGTATATACATATATATGTAATGCATTTGCTGCTTCTCCCATTAGAATGTAACCGTCTCATGAAGAGAGATTTTGTTTTTTAATTTGTATTTCCAGTACTTAATAGAGTACCTTTTAGGTATTTCATAAAGGCTTGTTGATTGACTTATTGTTAAACTTTTGCATAAAATTACGATAATTGATGTCATTTCTAACTTCTCATTGTGGGTTTTGAGTTTAAATGGCCTAGCATTCATATAATGTGTTTAAGGTTTGCAAAGCACTTTCCAAATACTATTTCATTTGATCCTTACAACAACCATGAGAGGTAGATACCGTTATTATCCCCATATTACAGATGAGAAAACTGAGGCAGGAGGTGGTTAAGTGATTTGCCCAAAGTACACAGCTAATACTACCAGAATCTGGATTTGAAGTCAAGTCTTCCTGATGCCAATCCATGACTCTATCTACTGTGTCATTTAGCTACCTCAAGAATTACTAGAAATCCACAATTAAAGAGGTTAGGAGATAGACCACAAAACAAAGATACCATTTCCTAATCCAGCACAATGAGTCAAGTCTCAAAATCTCCCCATCAGGTAGAGGAGTCAAAGAAGTCCAGACAAGGTGAGTAGTAAAAGATAGTTCGGGAGTTAGGGGTGTGTTTTAGTTCAAAGGCAACTCAGTGTATCTCAGGCTGAAGGAAATCATCCCATCCGGGAGATAAGAATGAGTTTAAATAGGAAAGGGTATCCTCTCAAGGTTATGATCAAAATATCCAGAAGACATTACCAGAACTGCTAGCCTTAAGGATAAATGGGTTTCTTCTTGGCACTGCATCTTTTTTTAAGATTTTCATGCTTTTTGGTCAAGTTCAGAAATTGGTCAGAATTGAGTTGTTTCAATTATACCCTGAATCACCTCCACCACTGCCATCATTATCATCATCATCATCATCATCATCACTTCTCGCTTCTTTCTATGTCAGATCTTAGCTCTGATGGATGAGTCATTTACCTGACTGTACACAGACAGCTGACTCAAAGATCTCCCACATCAATATTTCAATCTCCTACCAACAATGTCTGTTAAAATATAAACGACTTCATCGTTTGTGTGATGCTATTTGGTACTCATCCTGTCCAGGTCTATCAATTCTTTTCCAAAAACACAAAAACAAAAAAACAGCATTCATGATCTATAGGCACGAGGTCTTTGTGTAATCTGTAAGTCTTTGACTTCTCCCATCTATTCCTATACATTTCTTCCCATCTTCACCTCTTCCTTCCCTTAGATTGAAGTCATCAAGTATCAGAGAGTTTACTGATTTGATAACATGTCATGTTTTATAAAGTTTTTATCCCTCTTCATTCTCATCAACCAATGTTAGTGCATCAATTACAATTATTTTCATTGTTTTCTTTTAATGAATGTTTATTGCTTGTATTAGCAACATGCAATGGTCAAAAGACCCCATGACATAGCTTCTTTTTGCTCTTGGTCCCATGAAAAAGTTCACTCAGCTGACAGGAGCACCCGGGAGTCTTCCTTCCATTCTGTGGCAACTTCTTCTTTCCTCTAGTGTTGTTTACAGAGAGAATGTCACGCTAGCTATGATTCAGCAACTCCAGGAATAGGGCAAGTTGGAGAATTGGACACAAATTTTACATTTGGAGTGCCAATAAATCAAATGCAACCTAAAAACTGTGTGCTTCTTAGAATCCTGGGCTTCCACCACTACTATTATAGAAGCAGAGGGAGGAATGCACACAACTGAGGGTCATTTCGTTTCACAGATGATGACGATCCCAAAATTCATCTCCAAGTAACCAGTCTTTTGCTGGTGAGTCTCTATACTCAGTTAAGTTGGTCCCCAGAAAATAGACTCACTCCATTATTTGGCCGTACCACAAGGCCTGGTATAATTTTCCAAAGTTTGTATTCCATCTATACAGGCTTTAGGAACCTAGAGTTACCTGCATCTCTTGCTAAGGCACTAGAATAGAACTTTGTGATTGATGTGATTCTGATGGTGGGGAAAAAAAAAAAAATTACAACAAAATAATAAATTTCCAGGTCTACTAGACTCTAAATCTAGATCTCAATCCACTCGGGCCCTCTGCTTTGTCAAGAGAAGTTAGGGTACTCATTTGTCTTTGTTCTGGTTTGTTTTTGTTTTTATTTTTGCTTTTTCTTTTCTTGAGATTTGATCTATCTCTTTTTGAATATTCTCTCATTTTATCCTCAGAAGGTAGATGGTATTATCCCCATTTTATAGATGATGAAACTGAGGCAGACAGAGGTACCATGACTGGCCCAGAGACACACAGCTAGTAAGTGTCTGAGGCCAGATTTGAATTCACATCTTCCTCACTGGTCCAGAGCTCTAATCACTGTGCTACCTAGCTGCAAGTATTAATATTAAGGGAGAACAGGAGATTTTTATCCCTGCTTTGCAGATGAAGAAACCAAGATACATACATCATTCATGGTCACACAACTAGCGTCAGAGGCAAGATTCAAACACAGATCTCTCCTGGCCACAACTTACCTATTCTGTACAGAACACAACTGAACTGAAATTCTATGCTTAAATTCTAAGCCCCGAGCCTGATGCTCAAATGAATGGAAATGTACTGCTTGAAACCAACCTGTTTCTTGACTTCAGACCAGCAGAGGAGGTGTGGTTTGAGGGGTGCTGAAAACTCTCGATGTCCCAAAATGTTACCTGCATTGCCCTCCTGAAATTAACGTCCACCATAAAAACTACACAGGTAGATTCAGATATTTCCTGAAAGACTCGTTGAAGTGTAAATCTGTTGCCTGGGGAAGAAAATGCTTTAAGACATTAGCTTCTATTATTGTACAGATTAGTTTATCAGATTTTGTTGGGACTTCTAGAGAAGGGAAACAGGAAGCTAAATTTTGATGAAGGAAAATCCTTTAGGGAAAAGGTCTAGAGCTTGGGGGTGTAGGGGGAAGGAGCACTGGCTGGGAGGGCAGGCCTCAATGGAGTTCCATAACTGATGGAAAGAAAGAAAGGCTGGAACACAAGAAACACTGTGGTTGGGGGCAGGAGGGGAGAGGGAGAATTGCCAAAGGGAAGGTCAGAAGGCAGATGTCTAAGCCAAATGTCTCTGAGCAGAAAGTGCATCCATAAGATCAGTTTGACTAAAGTTATGACTATGTATGTTATGTATTCACCTCATTGATTAATAAGGTTCCCTAAAATAACAATAAGCATAAAATATATGTACAAATTGTGCTTCTATTTGTCTTTATATCCTCAGTTTCTATCAGAGTATCTGCTACATAGTGAGTGATTGTCTACAGATTCGCATTTCTAAGAATTACAAACTTTAACTATTTCTTAAAGAAAACATTAAACTTACATTTTAGAGTTCCTGCAACTTGCTCCCTTTGAGCAATTTAAGTGTCTTAAAATTTTTCTCACGTCCTTTAATTAATGGAAATTCAAAGAATAATCATAAGAATAAAATTAAATTGTTTTAAGGTTTGTAAAGGGTTTCATGTATATTATTTCATATGATCGTCACAATTTCCCTTTGAGATCATCAGGCAGTCAACCAACATCGCTTAAGTGCTTACTATGTGCCAGGAGCTGTCCTAAACTCGGGATGCCACAAAAGGCAAAAAAGCAACAACAAGAAAAACCAGTCTCTGCTTCTCAAGGAGTTCACAGCCCACGGAGGAAACCATATGCAAACACCTATGAACGAATAAGCTACAGATGGATAAATTGGAAATAATCGGCAGAGGGAAGTTATAATATTAAGAAAGGTTGGGAGCATCATTATCCCTACTTTACAGATTAGGGAATTAAGACTCAATACAAATTAAATGACTGGCCCAGGATCACACAATTAGCGTTAGAGGCAGGATTCAAACACAGATCTCTCCTGACTTTCCATGATATCAGATGAATGCAACATGCCTTAAGTACTACATCCTCAATCTACTTGGTTTTAAAACAGTACCTCCATAATTAGCAGAGCAAACATCAGCTTCAGATCTTTCTTAAAGATAATGCCTGGATGAGGGGAGGGGCATCCAAAGAGCACGTGATTCTCTTAATAGTTAACACATTTTATGACACTCTTTCTACCAGCAGGGAAATAAAACTCAAATTCATAACAGCTTTCTGTGCTTCCTTATCAAGTTTGCACATCCTTTTATTCAATGCTGCTTCATCTATTCTCGTTTATCCTTCTCTTGCCAGCTCTATCTTATATATGTCCTATACATATATACATATACATGTGCATACATATATATGTTACTAATTACATCGATCTTTTGATATAAGAAGGAGTTTATGAGGAGGCAAATTATGAAGGGAACAGGAGAGTATCAATCACCATTTATGACTGACGTGTATATGTACGTCAGATAGGTAACTTTACAGGCATAATCTACATATGCACACAATGGAAACATACAATTATGATATAAGCATTATGTAGCTAGTCACAGCGGGTCAAAATCTAGGTTTAGAGTCAGGAATACCTAGAGATAAGTCCTTCCTCTAACACATACCGGCTGTGTGACCTTGGACAAGTCCCTCTCAGTGCTCTAGGCACTGAGATAGATGAGGAATGACGGGTGTAGAATAGCATGTTCACTGCCAACCATGATCATTGTAGCAATTGGTTTTGCTCAGAAGGGGAGGGTGATGGTGAGAGGCAATGTCTAGAAATGACTTTGATGAAACAAAAGGCATCGATAAAAACTTTTTAAAGTAATTCTTCACAACAGCCCTTATTAAGAAGTATTAAGCAACTTTCCCATGGTCACTAGCTCAGGTCGTCTGGTTCCAAGGCAGAATAAAATTCTTTGCACTACTCTCATCATGCCATACTATCTCTCTTAGTGTATAAGGACATGTGAGTTCTTTTTATAGAATATACACAAAAATATATTTGGGTCTCAATATTAGGATCTGAGAGCTCACTGCTACGGTCCACCCTCCATTGGTGCAGATAACAACCCATCCATACTTCTCAATGCTTGACCACATCATTTCACACATCCACTCAATATGGTTTTCTCTCAGCATTACTGGATAAAAATGAGTATGTGACTTGTCCATCTGCTGACTTGATTTAGCCTCACTGAAAGATTTTATGGTATTATACTATGATAGGCGTATGGAATCAGGTCTTACCACATTTTAAAAAAGTTTTTAAGTCTCATAAACTTCCCCTCCCCCAACAGTATCCCTCTGTTCTTTAGCTGAAAAACAGACAAATCAGTTATAATGACTGGACTAGCACCAGAAATATGTGTGTGTATTCATCCTTCACTGTCGAAGAAGACCATGCCCTCAGAGAAATGATGACATGACTTGCACTTGACTTTGAGTGAGGGAGGGCTGTGCAGGTCACCAGCCTAACTTCCCCTCCAGGGCCATCTGAATCCAGTGACCAGATATTCATCAGGATGACTGGAGATGACCCAGGATGAGGCAACTGGGGTTAAGTGACTTGCCCAAGGTCACACAGCTAGTGAGTGTCAAGGATCTGAGGTGAGATTTGAACTCAGGTGTTCCTGACTCCTGCACTGGTGCTCTATCCACTGCACCACCTCGCTGCCCCAGCACCAGGATATAGAAAAGAGGATAAAAGTGGATTTAGAATAATATCAGCCACTAGGGGATGAAGACACTTCTATCAATGTCTGTAGGATCTGGGCCAATGTAAAAGGATGTACTGTGTATCATTTCATAATTAGGTAATTCACATATATATTTATCTGACATCTGAAAAGCCCTAGAACTTTTAAAGTTTTATTGATAAGAGTTAGCTAAGATTCACAAACCCCTTTACAAATATTATCTCAGTTGATCCCCATAACAATTCTGGGTTCTTGTTCATTCATTTTAGTTGTGTCTGACTCTTCATGATCCCATGGGGTTTTCTCAGCAATGATGCTACAATGGTTTTCCATTTCCTTCTCCAGCTCATTTGACAGATGAGGAAACTGAAGCAAACATGATTAAGTGACTTGCCCAGGATCACATGGCTAACAAATGTATGAGGCTGGATTTGAACACAGGTCTTCCTGGCTCCAAGTCTAGCCCTTTATTCACTGTTCTGCCTAGCTGCCTCTAATACAGACAAGGGAAAATCAAACTATAAGTAAAATGTCATTCTGAGGAAAAAGGTTTATTTCAAGAGAAAGAATGAGATCCGTCAAAGTAATCATGATTCCATGACTGGCCCTTCTGAAATTAATTTAAATTAATGAAATTAATTTAAATCCTTCCCCATGTCCTAAGATAGAGAATCTATTATACAGAACATTTGTGAAATTAATTTAAATTCTTCCCCATGCCCTAAGATAGAGAATCTATTATACAGAACATTTGTCAGCAAAAGAAACAACTTTATTTATTTTTAATTTCTACTCCAAATAATAATAGCCACCATTTTTATAGTGCTTACTATGTTCCAGGCACTGTGCTAAGTGCTTTATAATTATTATGTCTTTAATCCGCCCAATAAGCCTGGGAGATAGGTACTCTTTTTATCCACATATTACAGATGAGGAAACTAAGGGAAACAGAGATCAAGTGGCTTGTTCAGGATCACACAGCTTTTAAGCATTTGAAGCCAGGTTTGAACTCGGGTCTTCCTGACTCCAGGCCCACTACTCTATCCAGTATGTCACCTAGCTGCCCTAAAACACACCCACTTCACTTGTTTTCATATCAGAGGCAGTAAACAAAGAAACAGAAAAAGGGAAAATGGACTCTTTGCTGAATATGTATAAGTATTGATGATAGGGCTTCTCAGGTTACCGCTTATCACTGAGATTCCTGGATCGAAGTCCACCTTCTTTTCAAAAGGCTAAACCAGCCAGTGAAAGGTGAGTGGGAATTTACATTCTGGCATATGCTGAGATGTGCCAACAAAATGAGGCAAGAGCTGATTAAGTATGTGAACATAGAAGGGCTTGCGAGCAAAGGCAGCAGGGCGGTATGGAAGAGGCCAAGACATAAACTCATGGACTGTTAGAATTAGAAGGGTGAGTGAGTGCAGAGCTTGGCCAATCTTGTAATTTTGTTGTCACTGAGTCATTTTTCAGTTGGGTCTCACTCCTCATGGTCCCATTTGGGGTTTTCTTGGTAGAGATACTGGAATGGCTTGACATTTCCTTCTCTAGTTCATTTTACAGATGAGGAAACTGAGGCAAACAGGATTAAGTGATTTGTCCAAGGTCACACAGTTGGTGTTTGAGGCTGGATTTGAACTCAGAAGGTGTCTTCCTGGCTCGGAGTCTGGTCCTCTATCCACTGTGACACCTAGCTGCCCATCTAATTTTACAGATGAGAAAATGGTGTCTCAGAAAAGTAAAGTGACTTGCTAAATTAACAGCAGAGTCAGAAACGGGCATTTACAATGCATTTTAAAGTTTGCAGATTGCTTAATATACTTCATCTCAACTAATCCCTGTGACAGACAGCAACGTAATGCGATAGGTAGAAGAAATGTCATGGTTCCCATTTTACACATTAGGAAATTAAGGTTAATGACTAGCCCTTAGTCACACAGTTTGCTAGTATTGTAGATTAGAATTTGAACATACATATTAACTTCCACTACAGTAATCTATCTAGTGTGTCTCTATACTCAGAGGCAGCCAGGTGGCACAGTAAATACAGCACTGACTCCGGAATCAGGAAAACTTGAGTTCAAATCCAACTTCAGATACTAGCTGTGTGACCTTTGCAGATGACGTGACCTCTGTCTGCCTCAGTCTCCTCATCTGTAAGATGGAGATAACGATAGCACTTCTCCCCCGGGGTTGTTGAAAAATCAAATGAGATTATTTCAGGAAAGTGCTCAGCGCAATGCCTGGCACTGGCTTCAGAGTGGGTGTTTCATAAATGCATATTTCTTCCCTGACTGTTTCAAGTCAACTTCCAGAGTTCTAGGTGTTCTCACTATACAAGAATAAGGAAGACGGAGTCTCTAAGTAGTAAAGGCCCTTGTAAAGAATGGAGGGTAGAGAGGAAAGGGTCTGGTGGCAGAGGAGACAGAATGGCTTTATGACATCTTGTGTTAACCTGAAAAGCAAAGTTTTTCTAAGTAATTAATTTAAAGTGAAGTCAAGGTTTATCTTAAATTGGAGTACATGAAGTGCCTATTTCTTATACTTGATCCAATGATTCATCCAGTTCAGGGAATAGTGAACTCAGAAATGATTTGCCTAATTAATGCAGAAGAGTCATCTAGTGGTTAATATGGGTAACTGCAGATTTTAAAAGCTCGCGCTCTCACTTTTTAAAAGAGAAAAAGGAGCCATTCCCATTTCTGCTTTGTCCCTGGGTTAAAACACCACGGAATAAAATACGTATAAAAGTTGTTACTAAAAGACTTAAGAAATAATATATTTAATGTTGATTGCCCACAGGAACAGACAAAGGCAACAGACCTGTCTGGTAGACCCCTTCTGGGTTCTAGTCTCACCAAGAGCTGGGAAGTTGGAACCGTCCCTAACATCTTCTGGTTAAGATGGTGGTGGGAATGGGAATGGAGGACAGGACAGGGGAAAGAAAAGGATGGGAAGGGAAGGGAAGGGAAGGAAGGGAAGGGAAGGGAAGGGAAGGGAAGGGAAGGGAAGGGAAGGGAAGGGAAGGGAAGGGAAGGGAAGGGAAGGGAAGAGAAGGGAAGGGAAGGGATCTAGTCAATGTGCCCCAAGTTTACTGGGCAGCTTCTGGCCATCAAAGGTGTGAACTCAGGGGTTGGAAAACATAACCCTCTCAAAGCAAGGAACAATAAAGAGAAATAAGTCCCAAACCCAAACTGGTTTTTTCTCATTGAAAGTGCATAAAAAAAGGAACGGTGAATGTGGAAAAGGGCAGTTGGTGAGTACAAAGCTTAACCCAATATTAAGTGGCTTGGAACAGAAAGGATATAGGGGTGCTAATACTAATACGGAGCTGGAACAGAGTAAATCTCCTGCTGATTCCCCATGAGACATTTGGGAAAAGGAAAAATACTGTCAGTTCGACAGGGAATGTCCAGCATAAACAGAACACAGTAACCAAGACTTATAATTGTGCGAAAAAAGTTTGGCCAGATAAGTCAGTGACTTTAGATAATTATCAACTATGCATGTTAAAAACAAACTTGGAAAACCTAGAGACTAAGAGAAAAACTAAGAGAAAAAAGAGAGCCATCAGGCTTGGCTGTTTGAACAGGCAGGACCAGTGATCTAGCTGTGTTGCACTACTATTGTATGCTCTGATGAGGTTTCAAATCTTAACTTCCCAATGAATTGTAATGTAGCAATAAGTCAGGATACTGAATCCAGTTTAAATGGCTCTTTCAATTTGCACTGTGGTTCTCTTATATTTATCATTATTTTCTCCGTGGAAATAAATAACCTGCTTTATACCCTGTCCAAGTTACGTATTGAATACCTCTTTAAATTTCCCCTTGTGGAGAAAATCTGAGACTAGAGTCAAAGTTAGCAACTTTTACTGCAATAAATAGGATGAGGGTGATGAGCCAATGAATGTAAAAATGGCACCTTACTCCCCTTGCTGAGAAGTCAGATACCCCCAGAGTTGGACCTGAATAATAAACAGTAAAAACCCAAGGATTGGTATGCACAGGTCAGCAGCATTGGGGCCTTATTCAAGTGGCTGTTTCTGATCTTAATGATAAAGTTTTATTAAAATTATACCCAGAAATCTTGCCTAATTAATCTTTTTTTATTTTTCCAGGATCTAGCCTATTTAAACTTTTTGCTCTCTTTATGTTCCAGCTCCAACTTTAAATAATTTCTTTCTTTTCTTGCTTTGTCTCCTATGGTGGACTGAGCCAGACTCAGGTCATTCCTCTGGCAGGCTAGATCCAAAAGTGAAATAAAATGGAAATCTTGCACATGCAATAGTTAACAGAGGTTGGCTTAGACATAAGAGGGGGAGCACATTGAAAGCAGAGAAGCAATATTCATTCAGGACTTAACTTTGATTCAGCTGAGCACAGTTCTCCAGGGTCATCCTGCTAGTATGAGGTCAGAGGCTTGGGTAAGGAGCTCTAGTACTTTGTACCCTGGCTGTTTTGTACCCAGGTACCCAGGAAGCTATGGCAATGGCTTGAGTGTTAATCCTCTTTATATTTTCTTTTATTTAGTATTTTATTTTTCCCCAGTTACATGTAAAAACAATTTTTAACATTTGTTTTTAAAACATTGAGTTCCAAATTTTCACCCTTCCTTCCTCCCTACCCCACCATTGAGAAGGCAAGCAATTTGATATAGGTTATACATATGTAGTCATGTAAAGCACATTTCCATATTAGTCATGTTGTAAAAGAAAACATAGACCAAAAAAACCCTCAAGACAAATAAAGTTTTAAAAAAGTATGCTTCAGGGGGGCAGAGCCAAGATGGCAGAGTAGAAGACACAGATACGCAGGGTCTCCCCACACAGCCCATAAAACACCTGTAGAGAGGGACTCTCAACAAATTTTGGAGCAGCAAAAGTGGAGAATAACAGAGTGGAGGAGATTTCCAGCCCAGGGTGTCCTGAAAGGTCCATGGGAAATGTCTGTTGCACTGGCTGCGGAGCAGAGTCCAACCCAGCCTTGGCTGCTGGACTCAGGAACAGCCCTTGGGGGTGGAATCTCCAGTCATGGAATCCCCAGTCCCAGCAGCAGTGGGTTCCCAGGTCCCTCAACCCACAGGCACCAAAGGTCAGTGATGGGATTTTTTAAGCTGGCCAGGAAGAGAAAAGGGCCTTTCCATAACTTCGGCAGCAGGCAGTGGCCACAGAGGTCACATCAGCAAGCGCAGCAGTTGCATACATTGTTGGAGTGTAAAACCCCTGGGGGCATTGAAATGCTGAGTCTTGCCTCCACCCTGTGTGGACACCCTGGGTGAGCTGGTCTTTGTCTCACACTGAATGGTGGCCCTGCCCATCCAACTTATCTGAAAATCAGCCCCCAGTGCTGACTTGGTGGAACTGGAGGCCAGGTGGCTGTGGAGAGGTAACTGCTAAGATTCTGGGCACAAAAATCCCTCTATGCATCCAGACCAGTACACACTTGATCATGCCACCTTGGAGGAACTGAGATCTCACAGATTCCCACTCTTGACAAAGCACCCAAAAGTCAAGTAACTGTTTGGGAAAAATGCCCAAAAAAAGGGAAAAAAATAAGACTATGGAAGGTTACTTTCTTGGTGAACAGATATCTCCTCCCATCCTTTCTGATGAGGAAGAACAATGCTTACCATCAGAGAAAGACATAAAAGTCAAGGCTTCTATATCCCAAACATCCAAAATAAATATTCAATGGGCTCAGGCCACGGAAGAGCTAAAAAAGGATTTTGAAAATCAAGTAAGAGAGGTGGAGGAAAAATTGGGAAGAGAAATGAGAGAGATGAAAGAAAAGCATGAAAAAAGGGTGAACACCTTGCTAAAAGAGACCCAAAAAAATGCTGAAGAAAATAACACCTTGAAAAATAGGCTCACTCAATTGGCAAAAGAGGTTCAAAAAGCCAATGAGGAGAAAAATGCTTTCAAAAGCAGAATTAGCCAAATGGAAAAGAAGGTTTCAAAAGCTCACTGAAGAAAATAGTTCTTTAAATATAGAATGGAAGAGCCATGAGAAACCAAGAAATCACAAAACAAAACCAAAAGAATGAAAAAATGGAAGATGGTGTGGGGTGTCTCATTGAGGGGGCAGCTGGCCTGGAGAGTGGATCCAGGAGAGACGATTTGAAAATTGTGAGACTTCCTGAAGGCCTTGATCAAGAAAGGAGCCTGGACATCATCTTTCATGAAGTTGTCAAGGAGGGCTGCCCTGATATTCTGGAACCAGGGGGCAAGGTGAATATTGAGGGAGTCCACCGATCACCTCCTGAAGGAGATTCAAAGAGCAAAACTCCTAGGAAGATTGTGGCCAAATTCCAGAGTTCCCTGGTTGGGGAGAGGATGTTGCGGGCAGGTGGAGGGAAACGATTCAAGTATTGTGGAAGTACAGTTGGAATAACACAAGATCTAGCGGCTTCTACATTAAGGGATCAAAGGGCATGGAGTGTGATATTCCAGAAGTCAAAGGAACTGGGACTGGAGCCAGGAATCACCTATCCAGCAAAACTGAGTATAATACTTCAGGGGAAAAAATGGTCTTTCAATGAAATAGAGGACTTTCAAGCATTCTTGATGAAAAGATCAGAGATGAAAAGAAAATTTGACTTTCAAACACAAGAATGAAGAGAAGTATGAAAAGGTAAACAGCAAGGAGAAGTCATAAGGGACTTACTAAAGTTGAACTGTTTACATTCCTACATTGGAAAGACAATATTTGTAACTCTTGAAACTTTTTTCACACACACACAGACAGAGAGAGAGACAGAGAGCAGAGGGTGAATTGAATAGTATGGGATCATATCTTAAAATAATGAAATTAAACAGTGAGAGAGAAATATATTGGGAGGAGAAAGGGAGAAATGGAATGGGGCAAATTACCTCTCATAAAAGAGGCAAGTAAAAGACTTTTCAGTGGAGGGCAAAAGAGGGGAAGTGAGAGAAAAATCATGAAGCTTACTCTCATCACATTCAAATAAAGGAAGGAATAAAATGCACACTCATTTTGGTATGAAAACTTATCTTACAATACAGGAAAGTGGGGGAGAAGGGGATAAGCAGGGTGGGGGGGATGATGGAAGGGAGGGCAGTGGGAGGAGGGATCACTCTTGGGGAGGGACAGGATCAAAAGAGAGAATAGAAGTAATAGGGGGCAGGATAGGATGGAGGGAAATACAGTTAGTCTTACACAACACAACTATTATCGAAGTCATTTGCAAAACTACACAGATATGGCCTATATTGAATTGCCTGCCTTCCCAAAGGGAATGGGTGGGGAGGGGAGGGATGAAGAGAAGCTGGAACTCAAAGTTTTAGGAACAGCTGTTGAGTATTGTTCTTGCAACTAGGAAATAAGAAATACAGGTAATGGGGTACAGAAATTTATCTTGCCCTTCAGGACAAAAGAGAAGATGGGGATAAGGGAAGGGAGGGATGTTAGAAGGAAGGACAGATTGGTGACAGGGGTAATTAGAATGTTCAGAGTTTTGTGGGAGGGGGAGGAGAGAAATGGGGAGAAAATTTGGAACCCAAAATTTTGTGGAAATGAATGTTGAAAACTTAAATAAATAAATTTAAATTTAAAAAAGTATGCTTCAATCTGTATTCAAATACCATCAGTTCTTTCCCTGGAGATGAATAGCATTTTTTATCGTAATTTTTTATCGTAAGTCTTTTAAAGTTGTCCTAGATCATTATTGCTAATAATAGCTAAGTCATTCACAGTTGATCATCTTGCAATGTTGCTTTTACTCTGTAAACAGTACATTTCACTTTGCATCAGCCCATGTACGTCTTTCCAGGTTTTTCTGAGAGCATCCTGCTCATCATTTCTTATAGCATAATAGTATTCCATCATAATCGCATACCACGTTTTGTTTGGCAGTTTCCCAGTGGATGGGCATCTCCTCAATTTCCAATTCTCTGACACCAGAAAGGAGTTGTTAGAAATATTTTTGTACATATATGTCCTTTTCCTTTTAGTTTTTTATCTCTTTTGGGATACAGACCTGGTAGTGGCATTGCCAGATCAAAGGGTATGCATGGTTTTATAGTCCTTTGGGCATAGTTCCCAAATGCTCTACAGAACAGTTGGATCAGTTCACAACTGACAATTCTCAAGCCAATTAAAAACCCCAAGGACAATTCAAATACTTGGGGGGAAGGGAGGATATTGCTCATGCCACACTTCCTCATAACTTTTCATGAAAGTGCAATTAAAAGCCAATTACATTTCACCTCCAATTCTAGTAAGGAAAGTATTTACGTTTTTAAATATATCCATCTGTAATACTCATTCCCACTCAAATGAGGTCAGGAAAGAATTGTAGCTAGGAGGCACAGTGGATAGAGCACTGGTCCTGGAATCAGGAAGCCTTGGGTTCAAATTTGGCTTCAGACGCTTACTAGCTGTTGTGACAAGGAGCAAATCACTTAACCTCTGTTTTCTCAGTGTTCTCATCCGTAAAATGGGAGTGATGGCACCTACTTCTCAAGTTATGAATGAGGACCAAATGAGACAATATTCATAAAGCACTTAGCACAGTGTCTGGCGCAGAGTATGTGCTTAATAAATGACTATTTCCCTCCTTCCTCTCTGCATTATATGGAATAGAAAATACCTCCTGGCTGGTCTAGAGAACGCTGAGCTTGATACACTTACCTGGATAAGGGACTGATTTTAATTAATGGCAAACACTCTTCAGAAATGCACATGGACACAGGACCTCCGGGGAAGTAGTCGAGAGAGAAAGATTTCGGATGTTAGTTTGGACGTCTTTGCACCACAGACGTGTATGTATGAAAGACAGCCCCATCAAGTGCCAAGTTCTCAAGACTTGTCATTGCAGAGATTATTGAGAAAGAACCTTCCTCTCACTCCACTCCCAGTTGAAGAGTTCACTTACTCCTGTACATTTTTTGGCATATTTTGATCTGTAGAACTTCTCTATTTTCTCTTTGCAATTTTCTTTAGATAAATGGATTTGCTCATTTCATATTCATTATTTGTGACAATCATTTGTGTTAAGTAATGCTTGGTAGGGAGGGACTGAGCAGGTAATTGTAAGTTCAGAGCTACCCTCTTCCTTAAGAGTCAGTAGAGGAAAGAGTTTTGTTTTAAGCCTATTGTACTCCTAGACCAGAAATATTTGAGGGGTGGCATGTTGCTAATTCTAGCCCAGTGTCCTCCTTGGAGACTGAAGGAGAGACACCCTAGTCTTGTCACACCTAGACCTTACCTATTTTTCCTTCCAGCTTGCATACAGAAGTGAAGGCATGGTCTTCATCCACCTCTGCAAAGGTGGGTCAGAATTCACACCATGTCTATACATGCTATCAATAAGGTGCATGCATATATTTAGACAACTGATACACACACACTGTGAGACATCTTACATAGCCAGTTAAAGGCTTTAGTGTCCTCTTCTAAAAGATAAAGTCCCTTCCAGTTCTGACATTCTATGTGCTCTTTGCTGCATAACAATTGTCTATCATAAACACTGTAAGTCACACAAATGAATCTGTTCATCAGCTCAAGATCACTTCCATATTGTCTTCCTGCTCCAAAATCTCATCATGCACATTTTAGACATACATAGAGCATAGCTCTTCCAACTAGAAACTATCTTCCACTTTTAAGGTACCAAGCCAGTGGGACTCCCAACCGCAGCTTTCTGTGCAATGCCTCACAGCAACTAGCAAAGAAGGCATTCGCAAAGTATTTACTTTCACTTACTTTTCACTTTCAATTACTGCAAAAAGTTGTAAGAGGCATTCTTTAAATTAAGGTGCAATTAATTAATGGCAAACACTCTTCAGAAACGCACATGGACACAGGACCTCCGGGGAAGTAGTCGAGAGAGAAAGATTTCGGATGTTAGTTTGGACGTCTTTGCACCACAGACGTGTATGTATGAAAGACAGCCCCATCTAGGTAGAATACACCACTAGGTGGCAACCTCCACGCACATTCAGCAATTCAAACTCTTAAAACACAGCAAATATTTGTTATGGGTGAAGTTCTGAAATAAGAACTGTGAATGTGTGTGTATGTACACACACATGAAATGTAGGTTTCATATGTGTGTACATATGTACATATATGTAAATACAGCGATATCGGTATAGATTTATATAAATGTAAATTTCATATGTGTGTATGTATACATATAGATATGCAGATATCTGTATATGTAGATATCTATATAGATTTATATAAATGTAAATTTAACATATGTGCATATATACATACATATAAATATACAGATATGTGTATACATAGATAGATGGCTATAGATGATATAGATAAATACATACATTCACCCCAGACTTTTCTGCCTCTTTTTTTTTCAAACATTGTTGGTAGAATAACTTTTTCAAAAAATAGATAATCTTGCCTACTAATGCCTAAATCATTTCCCGAGAGCTCTCATGTATTACACAGCTGCTGTGCTGGGCACTGTACTGGGAATACAGTTATGGCAACTGACACAATCCCTGTTCTCAAGAAGCTTTCATTCAGCTTTTTGATCCAGCATTAAAAACCTTGCCCAAGCTCCCTCCAACTCACAGTCTCAAAAAGGCTTGGTTCATCACAGCTTGATGCCAAATCACCTTTATTCATGTCAAGTACTCTAGAAAATGATTCTTTTAACAGCCCCAGGGGTAGGGGAGGGGGAAGTATGATGTAAACAGGAATAAAATTAAAATGCATGTTTCTTTACCTTTACATGATGTTGTCTTTATGTTCTGAAAACAATTTCACTGACTGGTTGGAAGTCAAATATATCCTTACAAAACTTTAATACTCAAAAGAGGAAAAAACTGGCACCAGGTCATTCAACCCTTGCCAAGTTGAGGCAATGTTACTGAGGATGCCTTACATAAATGTTCCTTGACCTCTGAGTGAACCAACAGGTCTTAAAAGTTGCATTAGCCAAGGCAAATTCCCATAGCAAATAAAGTTTTTAGCTGAATGCATCAGATTTTTCCCTTCTTCTGCCTGAAGAGAAATTGCCACCTTTGGGAACAGTAAGGTAACTTTCTGGTTTCTTCCAGAAACCAACTTCCATGTTGTTTCCATCAAACCTTTCAAAATTTCTGGTTCACACAGAACACTGGGTCAGTGCTGGGAGACAGGCATGAGGTAGGGAGACAAAAGACTCAGATGCTTATTATAGAATGCTGCTAACCTAAAAGCACTATGATATATTGGAAAGATCACTGGACTTCAATTCAAATCCTTACTCTGTCATTTGCTGGGTGAGCATGGAGAATATGTTATATTTCCCTAAGCCTTGTTTTCTTTATCTATAAAATAGATGAAAAGCAATCAGAATCATGCTGCCAAAGTCACTGAATTGTGTGTACTATTTGACCCAACAATGCTACTTATACTCTAAGAAATTAAAAGAAAGAGGGAAAGGACCCATGTACCAAAAATTCATAGCAGCCCTTTTTTTCCATAACAGCGGGCTGGAACCTCAAAGTTTGGACTTGATAACCTCCAACAGGCTTCCTAATTCTTCCACAATTATAAGATACTCCATTCAAGAATTAAGCTTTGACAAAATGCCATATTCCTCTCATGCTATATCCAGACAACACTTCTCTAGGCTGACTGAAATTCTTTCAAATTCATTAAAATCTGTTACAAAATCTGTAAGCATAACATATGTTAGTGATAATGCATCACTGCCAAAAAAAAAAGCAGTAAAAAATAATCACATAGTTATACTGATCATTTTTTTAAAAGCTTTTGACAAAGCATAACATCACTTTAAGTTAAAGAAACCACACTGAAAAGAACCGTGGACACTTCCTCAAAATGGTAAACAATTGTAAGGAAGAGGGCCCTCCCCATCCGAGCTGATGAATTCACAAATATTTATACAAGATGAGGATTTAATATGTGAACAAGATGGATACTTTATGATTCACTCAGCTTAGTCCATCAGGCCAATCCAAAAGGACCAACCACATAGGATGAAGGTTGCCTCAAGGCAACTTTTAAATGTTTAAAAAACTGAGGCCAGGAGACATTCTAAAATAGGAAGCCACCTCCAAAAAGGAAAGAATGGAAGAAACATGGGGCTGGAGAGAAAGGGAAACTGTGAGAATCAGCCTGGAGCTGAGGTTGGAGCTTCCTGCAGAGGTGAATACCACAAAGAAAGGGTCCAGGAGTTGTACTGATGAAATCCTACCCCACCCCCATTGGCCCTTACTAAAGACCCCAAGGTGGTCATCCCATATCTCTTTAGGGGCGTGCTGGTAAATATTTTGTTGTTCATCAGTCATTTTTCAGTTGTGTCCAACTCTCCATGACCCCATTTGGATTTTCTTGTCAAAGATACTGGAGTGGTTTGCCAATTCCTTCTCCAGCTCATTTTACAGATGAGGAAACTGAGGCAAACAGAGTTAAGTGATTTGCCCAGGGTCACACAGCCAGTATGTGTCTGACACCAGATTTGAATTCAGAAAGATGAGTCTTCCTGGTTCCCAACCTGGTGCTCTATGCACTATGCCATGTAGCTGCCCGCCTCTAAATATGGCTCTGTGGGGGGAAAATATGCATGCAAGACACACTTTGAAGTTTAATCTGCATCATAGACACTTTTTTCATGCTTTCTGAAGTCTCGATGACCAACAAAACAATAAAGCAAGCACTCATTTATGTCATGTGCTGATTTCCAAGGTGTCAGTGCTCACCCTGGAAATTGACCAGTCTGGTTCTCACCAGCTTCCACACTGTTACCTCTCTTCTACCTTGAATTCCTTCTTGGGAGCCTGGTGCACTTTCCTGTATTACCTTAATTTTAAATGATTCATTGACCTTTATAAAGTGGAGACCACCTCCAAATGCTGCTGTGGATTGCATAAAATATCAGAGACAACACACTTCATATAATATGTATGTATGTACATATATAAAATATAGAAAACACAAAATATCACCTATATATACAGAGAATATGTGAATGTACCTATAACATACTCTTTGGCAGCTCAGTGGTACAGTGGAGTGCTGGGCCTGCAGTCAGGAAGACTAATACTAGAAAAATTGTAAAGTAGTCCAGAAGAAACTGGGTTTAGACTAAGACCTCACAGTATGTAATACAACATGTATCTAGATGGCTATATGAACTAGATATAAAAGGTTATATTATTTTTCTTAAAATGGAGGAGAAGGAAAGGAAATACCTTTCACAATTGTGGATGGAAGAAGAGTTTTACCAAACAAGAGATAGAGGTGATTATAAAAGATAAAACAGATCATTAAAACAACATAAAATTAAAACTTTTTACACAAAATTTGTTAGAATTAGAAAGAAAACAATTAACTGGGAGAAATCATATAGTAAATTTTTCTGATAAAGGTCCAATATCTATGACATATAGGAAGTGAAATAAGTATGAGTAATTACCATTCCCCAATAGCTAGTGGTGAAGTGATACAAATAGGCAATTGTCAGTAGAAGAAAGGTAAACTACTAACACTTTTTACATAAATAAAAGAAGAGGAAATAATTGAAGAGATATTAATTATTGGGCTGTAAGAATACAATGGAAATGACAATACTATCCGAATTAATTTGAAAATTGAATTCCATGTCTATCAAACTACCAAAGGATTTCTTTACTGAATTAGACAAATGCAGAACAAAATTTATCTGGAAGAATTAAAGGTCAAGTATCTCAAAGAATATTACAAAAAAAAAAATGAACACAAAAGAGGGGCTTAGCAGTACCAGATCTCAAATTACGTTATTATCATCAAAACTAGATGGTTGCAGTTTAAAAAAAAAAAAAAAAAACAGCCAAGGCTTAACTCTAGCTAGTTTTCTGGTAGTTTAGTTCAAATATTAGCAAAAAAAAAAAAAAAAACAACAACAACCAAAAAAAAAAAACAACCAAAAAAAAAAAAAACATTCCTTAGATCACTCAACATTTAACAAAAGCCAGTTTGCTTAGAGTAACATAGAAAGGATGCTCAACAATACCTAGCTCAGGTATATTGAGTGAGTGGTTCATCTTCATTTGGATTAGTCACCAGGACAGGAAGTGCTGATTACGTGAACAGGTATAAACCTCATCTGAAAGACTCTAAATCCATGCCAGTAGTTCTTTTTCCCTTAAGAGAACAAGAAGCCATATCAACTTAATCTGAGACCGCTGGAAACTATGTCCACCATGAAGAGCTGTTTGAGCCTCAGTCTCTGGTCTCAGACAAATCTTGGGGACAGATTTCTTGCCCTTAAAGGGGAAAAAAATGCACCTAATCTATATGTGAGAGTGGGTGCAAAATCTGAATGTATATGTATGTATATGTGTGTACGTATTTGTGTGTGTGTGTAAATCGTTCCTTCTTATTGCAGAAGTTAAAAAGGATCAAGAAGCATTAGAACATGGCAGCCTGATGTTCAAAAAGTAATCAGCTATAGGATGGCTATTTCTTCTACACATAAGCAAAATGCTAATACAAAAGTCTCTACTCCTGTTTCTGGTGAAGAAATGGGCTTTGCTCATGCCAAGGCTTAACCTCTTTTATCTTCTTGATCTTATCCCCTCTCATCTAGAGGGGGTGAGGTTGCCATGGATCATTCCCTCTCTTTGTATTATATTCAGTCTTTCCTTAGCCATTGCCTCCTTCTCCATCACCTACAAACATGCTCCCTTATGTCTCTAACATAAAACAGAAAATCTTAAGACTGGATTTTAATGTCCTCCATAATTTGGATCCCATTTACACTGACAATCTTGTTATTTCCTTACATGAACTCTCCATTCCAATCAAATTGGCCTATTTGCCCTGGAATATACAATATTCCCTCTTTAACTTTTGTGCAAGTGATCTCCCTATTCTGCATTATCCTCCTTCATCTGTACCTCCTAAGATTCTCATCTTCTTTCATATCATAGTTCTAAATATCAAAGTAAAAAATGCAAATAAAATACTAGCAAGAAGATTACAGCAATATATCATAAAGATCATAAACTATGACTAGATGGATTTATACCAGGAATGCAAAACTGGATCACTATTAGGAAAACTACTAGCATAAATGACTATATCACAAAAAGAATCATATGATTACCTCAATAGATGCAAAAAGAAAAGCTTTTAAAAAAAAATACAACACTCATCCCAACTAAACAAACACTATAAAGCATAGGAATAAATGGAGTTTTCTCTAAAATGATAAGAAGTGGGGGGAGGAGCCAAGATGGCAGAGTAGAAAGATTCACATTTCCTAGCTCTGAACCCATAGCCCATAGTTACTTGTAAAGAGGAACTCCCAACAAATTCTGGAGCAGCGTAAGCCACACAGCAATGGACTGGAGGATATTTCTGTTCCAGAGAGCCCTGAAAAACTGACCCCAAAGGTCCGTCGCGCCCCGGACATGGAGAGGAGTCCAGTTCTGCCTTGGCCTTGTGGCTCTGAGATGACCAGATCGGAGCAGGCTTCAGGGACGAAAGCTCCAGCGGCTGCACAGGTCCCTCCACCCACAGGCACTACAGGTCACTGAGAGAGTCTTCTGGGCTGGCTGAGAGGGGAGCGGGTTGTCTCCATAACTCAGGCTCCCTCAGAAGGAAGAGGCAGGGAAAGAAGTGGCCAAGGGCTCCCGGAGAAGACAGGACCTCAGATCCATTACTGAGGATCTCTGCATAAACCTCCTGAGGGAACTGAGCCAGGGAGGCAGCCCTGCCCCCACCGGAGAACCTGAATTTAATCTTACCCTGAATAGCAGCCCCACCACCTCTGAAAGCCCTGAGGCTGGGGAGGAGCATTTGAATCTCAGACCCCAAGCACTAGCTGGGTGGATCTAGGTGGGGGTGGAGAGAAATCTCAGAAGTCAAGTCACTGGCTGGGAAAATGCCAAGAAAAGGGAAAACAAATAAGACCATAGAAGGTTACTTCCTTGGTGAACAGATGTTTCCTCCTTTCCTTTCTGATGAGGAAGAACAATGCTTACCGTCAGGGAAAGACATAGAAGTCAAGGCCTCTGTATCCCAAACATCTGAAATAGATATCCAATGGGCTCAGTCCATGGAAGAGCTCAAAAAAATATTTTGAAAATCAAGTTAGACAGGTAGAGGAAAAACTGGGAAGAGAAATGAGAGAGATGCAAGAAAAGCATGAAAAACAGATCAATACCTTGCTAAAGGAGATCCAAAAAAATGCTGAAGAAAATAACACCTTGAAAAATAGGCTCACTCAATTGGCAAAAGAGGTTCAAAAAGCCAATGAGAAGAAGAATGCTTTCAAAAGCAGAATTATCCAGATGGAAAAAGAGGTTCAAAAGCTCACTGAAGAAAATAGTTCTCTCAAAATTAGAATGGAACAGATGGAGACTAATGACTTTATGAGAAACCAAGAAATCACCAAACAAAACCAAAAGAATGAAAACATGGAAGAGAATGTGAAATATCTCATTGGAAAAACAACTGACCTGGAAAATAGATCCAGGAGAGACAATTTAAAAATTATGGGACTACCTGAAAGTCATGATCAAAAAAAGAGCCTAGACATCATCTTCCATGAAATTATCAAGGAAAACTGCCCTGATATTCTAAAACCAGAGGGCAAAATATGTATTGAAAGAATCCATCGATCACCACCTGAAAGAGATCCAAAAAGAGAAACTCCTAGGAACATTGTGGCCAAATTCCAGAATTCCCAGGTCAAGGAGAAAATATCGCAAGCAGCTAGAAAGAAACAATTCCAGTATTGTGGAAATACAATCAGGATAACACAAGATCTAGCAGCTTCTACATTAAGGGATCAAAGGGCGTGGAATAAGATATTCCAGAAGTCAAAGGAACTAGGAGTAAAACCAAGAATCATCTACCCAACAAAACTGAGTATAATACTTCAGGGGAAAAAAATAGTCTTTCAATGAAATAGAGGACTTTCAAGCATTCTTGATGAAAAGACCAGAGCTGAAAAGAAAATTTGACTTTCAAACAGAGAAGAAGCATGAAAAAGTAAACAGTAAAGAGAAGTCATAAGGGACTTACCAAAGGTGAACTGTTTACATTCCTACATGGAAAGACAATATTTGTAACTCTTGATACTTTTCAGTATCTGGGTAGCTGGTGGGATTACACACACACATACACACACACTCACACACACGCACACACACATACACACATGCACGCACACACAGAGACAGAGAGCACAGAGTGAATTGAATTGGATGGGATCATATCTTTAAAAAATTAAGGTAAATGTATAAGAGAAATGTATTGGGAGGAGAGAGGCTGAAATGGATTGGGGCAAATTATCTTTCATAGAAGAGGCAGGCAGGAGACTTTTTAGTGGAGGGAAAAAGAGGAGAGCTGAAAAAAAAACCATGAAGTTTACTCTCAACACATTTGACTAAAGGAAGGAATAAAATGCACACTCTTTTGGGTATGAAAACCAATGTTACAATACAGGAAAGTGGGAGAGAAGGAGATTACCAGGGTCGGGGGAAATGATGGAAGGGAGGGCAAAGGGAGGAGGGAGTAATTTGAAGTCAACACTCGGGGGAGGGACAGGATCAAAAGAGAGAATAGAAACAATGGGGGGCAGGATAGGATGGAAGGAAATACAGTTAGTCTTACGCAACACAACTATTATCGAAGTCATTTGCAAAACTACACAGATATGGCCTATATTGAATTGCCTGCCTTCCCAAAGAGAATGGGTGGGGAGGGAGGGATGAAGAGAAGCTGGAACTCAAAGTTTTAGGAACAGCTGTTGAGTATTGTTCTTGCAACTAGGAAATAAGAAATACAGGTAATGGGGTATAGAAATTTATCTTGCCCTTCAGGACAAAAGAGAAGATGGGGATAAGGGAAGGGAGGGATGTTAGAAGGAAGGACAGATTGGTGACAGGGGTACTTAGAATGCTCGGAGTTTTGTGGGAAGGGGAGGGGAGAAATGGGGAGAAAATTTGAAACCCAAAATTTTGTGAAAATGAATGTAAAAAGTTAAATAAATAAATTTATATTTAAAAAATAAATAAATAAATGAAATGATAAGGAGTATCTATCTAAAACCATCAGCAAGCATTGTATGTCATGAAAATAAACTAGAAGTCTTCCAAATAAAACTAGGAGAAGAGCAAGGATTTCCATTATCACTGCTATTATTCAGTATTATATTAGAAAAGCTAGCTATAGCAATAAGACAAGAAAAAGAAATAGAAGGAATAAGAAAAGGCAACGAAGAAACAAAGCTATCACTCTTTGCAGATGATATGATGGTACAATTAGAGAATTCTAGGGAGTCAACTGAAAAACTAGCTCAAACTAACAACTTTAGCTAAGTTGCAAGACATAAAATAAACCCACATAAATCATCAACATTTCATAAATTATTAACATAACCCATCAGCTACCTGTCAGTTCCACATATAAGGGAAGAACTTATGACCAGAAAAGATCACAGGAAATAAAATAGATAATTTTGATTGCATGAATTTTAAAAGATTTTGCACCAACAAACAAATGTTAGCCAAAATTGGAAGGAAAGCAGGAAACTGGGTGGGGCATTTGCAGCAAGTTTTTCCAATCAAGGCCTCATATCTCAAATATATAGAGAACTGAGTAAAATTTATAAAAATAAGAGCCATTCCTCAATTGATAAATGATCAAAGGACATCAACAGGAAGTTTTCAGAAGAAATCAAAGCTATTAATAGTCATATGAAAAAATGTTCTAAATCCCTGTTGATAAGAGAAATGAAAATTAAACCAATTCTGAGGTACCACCTCACATCTCTCAGATTGGCTAATATGAAAGGAAAGGAAACAACAAATATTGGAGGGGATATGGGGAAATTGGGACACCAGTGTACTATTGGTGGAGTTGTGAACTGATCTAACCATTCTGAAGAACAATTTGGAATCATGCCCAAAGAGTTATATACATGCCCTCTGACCCAGCGATACCACTACTAGGTCTGTATCCCAAAGACATCAGAGAAAAAAAAGAAAAGGACCTGTATTATTTATAGCAGCTCTTTTTAGGGTGGCAAAGAATTGGAAATTGAGGGGATACTCATTAACTGGGGAATAGCTGAAGAAGTTGTGGTATATGATTGTGATGGAACACTACTTGATGAGGATGATGGTTTCAGATAAGTTGGGATAGACTTATAAGAACTGAAGTGAAGGGATCAGAACAGGAAAACACTGTATACAATGACAGCAATATGATATGATGATCAGCTGTGTATGACTTAGCTATTTTGATCAACACAATAATCCAAGACAGTTCCAAAGGATTTATGATGAAAAATCCTCTCCATCTCCAGAGAGAAAACTGGAGTGTACGTGCAGACTGAGGTACATTTTTGTATTTTCATTATTTCTCTTGCTTTTTATTTTTTGCAACATTATTAATATGAAAATGTGTTTTGCATGACTTTACATGTGTAACTGTTATCACATTTCTTGCTTTCTCAATGGGTGGGGAAGTGGTGGAAGGGAGGAAGATAATTAAAAACTCAAAAATTGTTTCAAATTGTTAGAAATAAATAATACTTTTAAAAGAAATTACTCTGAAGTATTTTGTATTTACATTCTTTTTCACATGATATGATATATTCCCCCTACAGAATGAAGCTCCTTGAGGTCAGGGACGGTGTCACTTTTGTCTTTGTATCCTTATCACCTTGCACTTAGAATCACAGCACAATAGAAATCAATCAATTAAAACACCTACTATGCTCCAGGAACTTTCCTAAGTGCTAGGGATAAAAAAAAAAAAGCAAATGATAGTCCCTGCCTTCAAGGAGTTGACAATCTAAGGAAGGAGATAAGAAGCAAACACGTGCAAACAAACCAGATATAGGACAAATAGGAAATAGCAGAAGGAAGGCACCATATTCCTGTAGAATCAGGTGAGATTTTAGCCAGTACTGCCAGTGCTCAGAGGTGGGGAAGGAGAGCATTCCATGCAGGAGGGCACAGGAGTGACTTGTTTGTGAAACAGCTAGGATTCCAGTATCACTGGATCAAACATTATGTTAGGGAGTAAGGTGGAAGAAGACTGAAAAGTGAGGAAAGAGTTCAAAATTTAACTATGTGAAAGACAAGATAATAACACAGGGAGGCGCAAAGTCCCAAGATATGTAGCCCCTGAGTCCCATAGACTGTTTTTTCATGCCATTTGCCCAAACCACCAAAGGACTTATGTGGTATCTAACATGAGGTTGGCACAAGAAGCAAGAGCAGAGTGGAGGTATGGGGTTCATAGTATTTCTGGCTTGGCAAAACCCTCCACGTTCATTCAGGCCATTGTTGCCAGCAATTAGAATGAGAATCTGTAGAGACTAAAAGCATAGACAATCACATCCAGCTGACATTACATCCAATTTCCATCATGTATCATTTACTACTACTGTTCCTATATCCTGAGATGGCCTTATTAAAGGTATAATTAGCGTTATTATAGGCTGAGTGTTCTTTTGAGCTAGATCTTGAACCTGAAATCCCTCAGGGTAAATTCTGAGATCCTCCTTCTTTCCAATGGCCATGGTTATTTTTCTGGAGAATTCCCATGACAAAAATTTGCTAACATGCATAGAACATATGGAAAGTTTCTAAATGGGCCAGGGAAATCATTCTTAAAAATAGGTCAAAGGAATTTTCAACATTTCCAGTAAAAATACAAGGGAAACTCAGAATAATTTTACTTTAGGATCTGAATATTATTCTTATTGAAAAAATAATAGAAATATGAATAATTCCATAAAACCAGAATTAATAGTTAACTGCTCCCCCCTGCAATTTTGCTCTTTACAATGAATGATAGGTGACCATTCGGAGAGATCAGGCTAGCTTCCTGCCTCATTGTGATGAATACATCTTTTCTCTTTTGGTCAAGTTGCTTTTCACATCTAGGATGAGATTCTGTGAAGGACTAAGAGAAGCATGGATAACCTCATCCAGCTGATATAACATTTGTTCTAAACTGCTCTAAAGCATCAAGATTTGTTTCTTTCCATGGCCAGTTTCTGAGTGTGAAAGAGCCAATACTGCCTCTTTCTTGAACTTCACAAGCATACCAACAGCTAGGAGCTTTAGAAGACCATGTTCTTTGAAAGCTGGGTGAACTACCAAGGAGAAGAATAAGTAAGAAACATCGTGTCACTGGAGAACTCAGTTACACTTTAAGCCAAATTCCCCAGCAGAGGGGCACCAAACAATGACCCATCAGCCAGATGAGTGCCCAACATCTTTTTTTTAAGCAACCTGTGAGCTGAGAGTGATTTGTACATTTATCAGAACACAACATCCTCATTTCTTTATGGACTGTCTATGACTGTTTTCATCTACAACAGCAGAGGTAAGACCTTACGTGTGACTCTCATCACTTCCCACTGTTGCTGAAGCACTACAAATTTCAGTGATAAAGCCATAACAACAGCAGTTCTAGTGCCAGGCCATACCACACAGGACCAACAAGAACAATCCATGAGTCTCAGCTAAAACCCCTTCTGCCAGAAGCCTTTCCTGATCCCCTGATCCCCTGGATGTTTCTGCCTTTCTTGGAGACTCTTTCCACTTTATACTGTTTACATCTTGTTTGTAGGACCTCTCCCATTGGACAGTGAGCTCTTTGAGGAAGGGGACTGGTTTTGCCCTTTTCGGTACCCCCGGCACTTAACACAGTGCCTGATACATACATAGTAGGTGATAATTAAAAAGCAGTTGACTTGACCTAATAGCAGAAAAGAAATGGCTCAAGTTCCTGGAGGGAAGTGACTTTCCCTCTTGTCTTTATACCTCCAGGCAGTTCCCAGCCCATGGACTTGCTGACTGATCATGGGCCTGACCAGAATTCCTATTCTTCTCTTTTAGCCAGACTAAAAAAAAATCACAGGCTTAATAGTGATTTTCAAGAAGAAATACCATATAGTTGATGATGTCCCTGGGTAGGAGGGGCTTAATCCTGGTCCCATTCTCTGGTCTGAAACCTCTGCCGTGACTCTGTCCTCATGCCCCCTTCTACCCTGAACTCTCAAATGAGCAGCACAGTTCAATGAAAAGAATGCCAGTTACATTTGGAATCAGAAAACAGGAGCTGAGTCATAATTCTCTATTTGTCAGGAATGCAAGATGGGGCATATTATGACATCTGTCTGAGCCCTAGTTTCTTCCTATGTAAAATGGTGGTGATGATAGTTTTCATTGAGTTGTTGAGGGAAAGCATTGTTTGACCTGTCAAGGGCTATATATGTGTGATATGTGTATATATTGCTTCCTCTAATAAAATATAAGCTTCTTGAGGGAAAGAATTACTTCCTTCACTGTATTCCTACCTCTAGCACAATGTAGGGAACAGAGTATACACTATCAGGGGCATGCTGGTAAATGTTTAATAACTGGCTCTCCAAAACAAATTATGCCACACTTTAAATTATAATACATTTTTAGGTTTACTAGGCAGCATCAGCATTTTCTCCATCACTTCTTAAGTCTAGAAAATCAACAAAACAATCAATTGAGGCCTGCATTTGTTCATTTCTGTGGTATTAATGCTCCTACATAAAATTTAACAACCAGCTTTCAGGAGCCAGTAAGAGCTGACTCCAGCAAGTCTCTGCACTTAACATGCTGATTTCGTGACCATACATAGTTTCACTGTGAATTCCACTTTCTGCTTCTTCTCCTTCCTTACCTTGCACCAGGGAATCTTTTCCACCCACACAGAATGATACAATTAAGCATTGTGCTACAATGTATCCAATATGATTTCCTAGAGATTTGGAAGCCCTTTAAAGCCTGGAATGGACCCCAAGATGCTCACTGCCTTCTACCTCTTAGAAAAAAAGATGCAGATCACTACTGACAAATGAGGTTGGACCAAACCTCAGACCAAGTCAAGCAGGAAGAACTTTTCAGGTATCCAAGTCAGAGGGTGAAGCACAGAACAGGCAACAATTTCATCCTGGCCTGTGTCCTCAGCTGGAAGGAAACCCAGAGTGCTTCAAGCCCCTACTTCCCCCATCCCATTCTACAGATGAAGTAACTGAGGTCTGAGGATGATGGTGTCTTACCCAAAAGCATACGGCCAGTAGGCTCCGAGGCAGAATTTGAATCCAGGACCTCTGACTCCAGAGTCAAGATTGCTTACACCACACCTTGTGATAATTGCTGCATTAGAGCACTGAAAGGCTGGGAAATCTTTGTCTCAGTCAGGTTCCATCAACTCTGCAAACTCAAGATCTGTGCACCTCATTGTTCCACTTGTTTACAAAACAAAAACAAAACAAATCAGAAAATGACTGTATTGCAGATAGATGGATGATGTAACAGGGCAGAGACAGCAGGTGGGAAGGGGGAGTACTTAAGTATATGTATGCCATACAAGAGCCTTTTGTATGAAAATGACTCGGCAGCACAGGAAATGGACTGGATTTTATAGCAGGGTCTCTAGAGAGCACCAGAGTCACAAAGTCTTCACTAGCTACACCATGCAAGTCACTGACTTTTGATCTAACTCCCTCTGGAATGGTTTAAGTTTTCATTGCCACAGAAATGACTTCTCCCCACCACCTTGCTAGTTTCCCCTAGCCAAGTCACTTCTGCCAGCAGTCTCCAGGTGTGAATACCAAAGGTTAGAGGCAATTGTATTTTCCACCGAGAAATTCCAGTTTTAGAATTTGCCTTTCCAGTTGGTTTCACCAAGGTTAGAGATGTTGGGCTTCAGGCCACAGAAAGCCCAATTTCCTGTGCTTAAGGGTACATTAGCTAAGAACAGAATCATTAAGAGAATTAGCATTATTCAGAGAAAATAAGTAACCTGGCTTAAGTGCTCAGAACTCCCTGATTTCTTTCTGAAATGCCCGAAAGAATGCCAGAGTGCTGGAATAATAATAAAGTCTTCCCACTCCTGCCTGCAAATAAAAATGTCTACTTAAATAATAATGGCTCTTTAGCTGTCAGCAATAAATACTAAAATGATGAGCCATAAATAGAGACTTACTGAGTTTTATTCACCAAAATCCAAAGAAGTTCAGTGACACAGCACTCGACTGTTCGTTCACTTGAGATATGTCAATCAGCAAGTGTTGAGGTGCTTACTGTGTGCTATGAACTAAGGATACAGTTCTGAAAATGAGATGGTCTCTGCTTTCAAGGGGCCTCTTTTCCACTACGGGGATACAAGTCCACAGAGAAGCGAATGCAGGATGTTTACAAAACAAACAAAGAGTGATGGGTCAGGGACACTAATAAGTGGGGGAATTAGCAAAGGGTTCTCCCTACCCCCCATCTAAGGAAGAGGGAGTTAGAGGTTCCAGAAATTAAGAGGAAGAGAAAATACATTCCAGGGATGGGGACAGCCTGTACAAAGGCATGGAGGTAGGAAATGTAATGTTGTGTGTGGGGAACAACCCAAGAAATCAGCTGGCTAAAGTGGAGGATCTGAAAGGTAAAGAAGTATGTAATCAGAATTGTGGAAACAGATGATCAAGGTCTTTAAGTGACAGAGAAATTTATATTTTTCCCCTTACCATCATGAGGAACTGCCAAAGCAAGGGAGTAACATCAGAACTGTTCTTTAGAAATACCAGTTTGGTAGCTATGTGGACAATGCATTTAAGAGAAGGGAAAGTGGTTGCATGGAGACAAGAGTGGAAGTCATGGCAACAATCCAGCCAAAGATGATGAAGGCTGAACTAATGTTGTTGTATGAGTACGGAGAAGAGGAGGCCAAATGATTAGATGTTGGGGATAATGAAAATGAGAAGTTAGGGATAATGACCTTGAATTGGTGAGTACATGGAAGAAGGTAGGTGCCCAAACAGGAAAGTCAGGGCAACGGATGGGCTTGAGTAGAAAGATAACAAGTTCTGTTTGGGGCTTTGGAAACGCCCAAGGGACATCCAGGAGAGGTCTTCAAGCCAGAAGTCAGAGAAATGGGTTTGTAACTTAGAACAAAGATGAAGGATAGATAGTCAAGTAGATTTGGGAGTCATCTGCATAGAAATGATCATTAAGGCAAAATCACTCAGAGTACAAAAAGAAGAAAGGGCCCTAGATAGAGCCCTGGAATACAGCGGCAGGTAGGAAGAGAACTGAGAGAGGGCAGTATCCTCCTCCAAAAAAGGAAAGAAACAATATTTAGAAAGAAAGGATGGTTAATAGTATCAAAGGCGGCAAAGGTCAAGAAAGTCTGAGAAAAGGCTACTAGATTCAACAATAAGGAGATAATTGATGACCTTGGAGGCAGTGGAGAAAGGAAATCAGATTTCAAGGGACTGAGAAATAAGCGAGGAGGTAAAAAAGTGAAAGTATGTAAGTGTAAGCAGCTGACAGATTTCAATATCTAACAATGATGCATAAATGCTATTCAGCCTTAAGAGGTAGGAGCTCAATCATTTCCTTCCAGTTATTCTCATTTCTCTAGAGCCTAAGGGGAAATACAGGGCCTTCCAACAGTAGTTTTTAGCCACATGCTATTATCTAATTAGGTAGTAGCTCAGCAGCCTTAGAAAAATTCTCTCCTCTCCTCTGTCTCTTCTCTTTTATCTGTCTGCATCTCTCTTTCTCTCACACATACACCTTTGTATCTATACCTAATTTTTATGTCCCATAACTTTTCCCTCCTCACCTTACTACCAACAAGGGTTTCAAGATCTGATGAAGGAACCCAAGGGGACAAACAAATGGTACGGAATCAGTACATTATGGTCTCTAGTCCCTGGGAACACTTCTGAGACACTCTGGTTGGGATACTCCTTGTGCCCAATAGTTCCACACAGCCTCAGTTCCCCAGCCCTGCCTTGTGTTGCCCCTCTCCTTGCCCTTTGTGGTCTTCTCCTTCTAGCTTCAGACTCATCACAGTCTTTAGCTGGGGTATGGCTGTTGTCTTTCAGAAAGGAAACAAACACTTACCCTGGACTGGCAGAAGCCTTCAGTTCTGTGCTCTTGGGAACTGGAATCAGAGGTGTATCACCTTCCAGGCTGGAGATGTTCCTATAAGCTAGTGCCTTCCTACCACTCGCCCTCAGGCTGGGTACCCTTGGTAAGAGACTTCACCCTAATTTGTGGTAACTCTCCAGCAGGCTGGGCCATAACCAGGCAATGGTCATTTACCCCCAAATCACTAGAAAGCTCTCAGAGTTCTTCAAGTTTTTCCTGTTGGTCCATACAAATGAGGGGGAGAGAAACAGGTACAAAGTCAACCTATACCTCGACAGCAAGTCCATTATCTCTGCTGACTGCTCAGTTTCTTTCTCAGCCTCTTTACAAACAAGGAGCCGCAGCATGGGCTAGTAACACAGGTTCAAGTCCTGCCCCTGATACATCCTGGCTGTGCGGTCCTAGGTAAATCACTCCATCTCTCAGTAGCTAAGGCAACTTCAATACTACAAATCATAGGGAAGGGGCTGACTTTCACTGGCATCTCCCAGTCCCAGACAAAGGAAAGCTCCAAGTGTTATCCCTCTGTATATGTAAATGAGCTACTTGAAGTTTCACATTTCTTATAGAGTAGAAAGTTTTGGTTAGAGTTTTATCTGCTTTATGAGGGGCAACATGATCCACTGAATCTCAAAGGATTCACCCTTTACCAAGTGCAAGTGCAGTCTCAATGGATACACCTTTTTATCATCAAAGTAGGAATTTAAATAAGCTTCTTGGTCTTGGAGACCTTTCTCCTTTTTCTTCTCCCTCCCTCTTTCTCTCTCTTCCTCCCTCCTCTCCCTCTTTTTCTGTCTCTCCCTCCCTTCCTCATCTGTCTTCCTCTCTCCATTCCTTCTTTCTCTGTCTCTCTGCATCCCCCCCCACACACACACACCCTTCATTCAGTAAAGGACTGGTGACCACATCTATACTATGTCTAATAGATTAACTTCACCACTTTTTGTACAGTGGAAAAATTCTCCTAGTGATTAGAGCTTTGCAGAAAGCACAACAATCTTTTCAAGGCAGTGTTATTTGTTTTACTCTCTAGATGAAGACAGTTGTTTTTTGAATGGCTGTCAGTAAATAGCAATATTGGTCAGGTGGACCCTGGCCCTCTTCTGTCTCCCACTCTGGTCCCTTCCCCAGCCACTTATCTACCAAAGTTTTCCACTGGTATTTGAACTATTCTCTTATAGTTTAACTATTAGAGATAGGAATGTTAATGTCAGTACTAATTAGTTTTCAGAAACAGCTAAATGCTATTAATATTCAATAGACATTACACCACAGAGAGAAGCTAATGAGCATAGTAGCCTGGTGTGTGATAAACCAAAGATCACAGTTATTAAGATAAGAACTCAGTATCTGAAAAGAATCCTTCAAAACTTGTAAGGCAGTCTAGCAGAAACTAGATAGAGGCTGTCATCTTACACCCTATACCAAGATCAACTCCAGATGGGTACATGACTTGGACATAAAAGGCGACATCATGAACAAATTAGAGGAGCAAGGAAGAAATTACTCCTCAGATTTATGGAGAGAAGAAGAGTTCATTATCAAACAAGGGATCAAGAGGATCACAAGTAAAATGGAAAATTTTGATTACCTAAACTTTTTTAAGCTTTTGTACAAACAAAATTAATATAGTAAAATTAGAAGAAAATCAGGAAATGGGGGAAATATTTGTAGTAATCTTCTCTGATAAAGGTCTTATCTCTAAGATATATTGGGAACTGATGCAAATTTATAAGAATAAAAGCCATTCCCTAATTGATAAATGGTCAAAGGACATGACTAGTCAGTTTTCAGAGGAGGAAGTTCAAACTATAAATGGCCCTAAAAATACTCTAAATCACAAATAATTTGAAAATTAAAATAACTCTGAGGTTGGCCTATCAGTTTGGCAAAGCTGATAAAAATGTAAAATGACAAATATTGGAAGGGCTGTGAGAAAACAGGTACATTAATGTACTCTTTTTGGAGCCCTGAACTGGTCCAACCATCATGGAAAGAAATTTGGAACTATGTCCAAAAAACTATTAAACTGTCAATATCCTTTGATTCAGAGATACTGCTAGTTGGTCTATGTCTCAAAAAAAGCAAGGAAAGAGGAAAGGAGCACATATGTTCAAAATATTTATAGAAGCTCTTTTTTTTCAGTGTCAAAAAGGTGGAATCTAAGTGGGGTACACATCAATTGGGGAATGGCTAAACAAGGTACAATATATGACTGAGATGGAATTCTATTGTGCTTTAAGAAATGATGAGGGAAAAGAGGATGGTTTCAGAGAAACCTGAAAATGTGAATTGATGAGAAATGAACAAAAGCAGGAGAACAATGATAATATGGTAAAGAAAAACAACTTTGAAAGGCCTTAGAATTATGATTAATGTAATGACCAAACACAATTCCCAAGGACACAGCATGAAACATGCTACCCACCTTCTGACAGAGAGATAACAGACTGAGAATGCAGACTGAGGCAATTTTTAAAAATTATTTTTAAATTTTATTTATTTATTTTTAGTTTTCAACATTCACTTCCACAAGATTTTGAGTTCCATATTTTCTTCTCATCTCTCTCTTCCACCCACCCCAGAACAGCGTGCATTCAATTACCCCTTCCCCCAATCTGCCCTCCCTTCTATCACACCCCTCCCTTCCCTTATTCCCAACCCCTCTATTTTCTTGTAGGGCAAGATTGAGGCAAATTTTTTGACATTGCCAATGGGTACATTTGTAGTGCTTGACAATACAGGTAACAGGCGTTTAGTTCTTTGTTTCTCAATAGTAGGTTTTGGGCAGTGGGGAAGAGGTGAGAGACCGAGGGAAGGCAGAGCTCATTCATTAAAAGAAACCTAGAGGCTATAATCAAGGTTAACTTAAAGCAACAGGTTGTTTATCAAAGACATGTTTAATATTCAATTAAATAAAAATATGGTTTCACGATAAAAAATTAACAACGTTATGTCAAAATCTTGTGAGCACAGCGTCAAATCATGTAAAAGAAGTCCTTGCATTAGAAAAATGACATAGTGCATATTAATTTTTAAAGATGTAAAAAGTTTTAGGTTTTATCATGTCAATTAATTATTTTCCTTTGTTCTAGGTTAATTTTTTAAAAACAACAATTAGTAGACATGTTCCTAACACAGAGACTTAGTCCCGTGATTGGTAGGTGTTCTTCTGAATACTCACAGGAAGACAGTTTCAGATCTGACAAATCTGAAATTGTGCTACAGAGACCTGCTTCATCCACATACTGAGTTGTCTTAGCAGAGAGCTTGAGCTAAGTGGCCTGGGGAACAGAGTTCACACCCTAGTAATAGTAACAGAGTTTTGCAAGTTGGAGGAATCTTGGACATCATTTAGTCAGTGATGTTAAACTCAAATAAAAACAGGGATGGGGGCTCACAATAATCCATATGTAAGGGGGCTAAATACTGCCTTTGTTTTAAAATGTAATGTTATCCATGCTTTACAGTATTTTCATTTAGTTTGTTAAGTATTTCTCCGTTACATTTTTATCTGGTTCAGGCTGAAAGGCCATGTCTGACACCTCTTATCATGTCTGCCCCCTCATTGGACAGATGAAGAATCTTCCCCTCAACTTCTCCAGAGACTTGACCACAGCTTGAAAGAGGTGAACATATAGATCAGGGTCAGAGAATAACAATGGGGATAACTGTAGTAACCATAAGAAGAGGCTAAAGGAATATGGTTTATCTATTTGTGGGAAGAAAAAGCTTAAGGGAGACAAGAATTTTGGGAGGATAATCTGACCTTTCCACAGGGTCTGAAATCCATTCCCTCCTCAACTCATCCTTATAGAAACCCTAGTTTCCTTCAAAGCATGCTCAGTTACCACTCCTGTACAAGGCCTTCACTAAACATCCTTTCCACCTTGGAATTACTCTCTCTTTCTCTGTACACACACACACACACACACACACACACGCACGCACGCACGCACGCACGCAACATGGATGGTCAAATACTGAAGCTGAAGCTTAAGTACTTTGGCCACATAATGACAAGATGGGACTCATTGGAAAAGACCCTGATGTTGCGGAGGATTGAAGGCAAAATGAAAAGGGAATGGCAGAAGCTGAGGCAGTGTCGTGGAAACAATGAACAGGAGCCTCGAGAGACTGATAGTAGAGGGCAGAAGGGGTTGATGTGCTTTGTATGGTCTGTGAGGTCCAACAAAGAGTTGGACATGACTAAATAACAATAACTATATACACACATATATACACATATATACAGATTATATATGTACATACACACACACATATATATATACACACATGGGTGTGTAAGTAAGTTGTGGCAGAATCCAAATTCAAACCCCAGAGCTCTTTCAGAGCCCTTTCCACCACCACACCACATTCATATGCCCATTATGTCTTCCCAAGGGAAGGTAAGCTCGTTGGGGGTAGACTGTCTCACTGGTTCTTTGTATTCTCAATCAGTCAAGAGTTATTAAGCACCTACGTGACAGGCACCGTGCTAAACATCAGACATACAAAAGAAGTCCCTGCCCTCAAGGAGCTTATGATCTTGGCACAACAACCGCTCTTGGTCCAGATCAATCACTTCACGGGCTAAGAATGATAGAGGGGTGGCAGCCGCAAGGAAGCTGCACTGCCCACACTGACAGGTGAGCTGGGAGAAGTAGAGGTAAGGGACAGAAAGAAGTGCAGCTTAGCTGTGAGGACTCAGGTCTGAAAGCTGCTCTGTCCTAACACTGCCCTTCATTTCAGACCATGAGTTTCCCAGGGAGTTCTTCCTTTTTTTTTTTATCAGCAGGGGAGTCTATAGGTTATTGAACTCATTCTTATATGGGGGCTGAGAAGGGAAGGGAAGAGGTATTTACGAAGCACCTACAGTGTGCCAGGCATCATGCTAGGTGCTTTACAAATATTACCTCATATGGTCCCCACAAACACCCTGGGGAGTGGATTATTTTGTTATCTTTATATCACAGTGGGGGAAACTGAGGCACAGAGGGGGTCAGCAAAAGAATCTTCTCTTGCTTGATTGCTATTCTATCATAATTAAGTGATGGGGGAGGGAAGGGGGAATTACCTCCATTCATTGAAGCAAACCAGCAATCTAATAACCTTAGAGGATGCCTGGGGTAATAAGAAGGAAGTAACATGCACTGTGCTCAATGTGGAGTCAGAGCCCCCGGGCTCAAAGTCCCACCTGCTCTTTAATAATTGTGTGAACTTGAGCAAGTCACTTAATCCCCTCTGCACCTCAGTTTCCTCACCTATAAAAACAAGTTTTGGCCTAGACGGTATCTGAGGTCTTACAATCTTTGAACTAGCACTTCTCAGAGGCAGGCCTTGGACCCAGGTCTTTCTTGATGACTTCAAGACAGTCCTTTATTTATTATGTCCCACTGCCTCTTGCTTGTCCCCAACAGGCATTTAATGAATATTTTATTGGGTTGATTTGAATTGGATATCTAACATCTCTTTCAAATACAAAATTCTATTGTTCTAAAAACACAATGGAATTACTCTTCTAGCACCATTAAAAAAAACCATCTAATCCTCTATCCCACTAAGGACAGTTGAGAACACATGAATTTCCTGGGGCTTCTAATATAATCACCTTCATATGGTCTCATCCATCCAGTCAGGTTCCTTAGTCATATCCTGCCTTGAGCAAGCAAAATGGAACAAGATGATTTCACGACTTCTTTCGATTCTCATGACCAAAACATTTGCTATGTGACTAGACTTGCCCTCAAAGAATTTGGTCCAATCCAGGGATAGGGAACCTGTGACTTAGGGGCCATTTGTGGCCTCTTACGTCTTCAAGTGTGGTCCTTTGAATGAATCCACACTTCACAGAACAAATCCACTTAATAAAATAAATTGCCTAAAATTGAGGCAATTCTAAGTTCTCAGGTATGCTTGACCTCACAAATATTTGGGAAGCTCTTATTATGGACATTGTATGTACCCTGAAAAGTTTTTATTCTAAATAATCAAAGTGAGACTTCAGCTTAGGATGCTTTCCATAGAGGTGCAAGTTAATGTTTAATAAATGCTTACTGTTGAATGATTTCTCAAAGAATACTTAACACTTACCACCAGGTTAAAAATAAAACTGCATTGGTCATTACTCTCCGGTAAGTTACAACCTGGTGCACAGGCTGATCCTGCCCTCTACTCTACACACACCCCACTAGTTCCTGAACTTACAAGGGCTGTGTTTCTACAGAGCTTACTAAAAGTAATACCATCAAGAGAAGGTAATATTTCAAGTTTGACAGGCAGTTCCACCTTGGCTTGTGATGAATGACCAACAGACCTGTTCCGGTGAGGACAGAAGAGGGTGTGGGATGTTGATCTGTAATAAGGGAACAGTATGATAACCTCTATGACAGGTTCAATAAAAATGCCAAAGAGATATACCATTTAAGCCAGGGAAGGAAAGGGAAAGGATGCTATGGTGTGGTTAACTATTAAGCTGGTTGTCCTATGCAACTGTGGCACCCCCTGGTGGCACACTCTTAGGGCACAGTCAGTTGGCATTCAGTCAAGTGCATGGACCACTTTCCCTATAGGGACCACTGTGTCTGTTGTTCTTTCAGCCCAGAGTCTTCCTCCTCCTGAAACTCCCAAATCCTTTAGGCCTGAACTGTTTCCCAGGAGGGGGCCTTGGCATGGAGAGTATTCAATCCACCACTTTCTCACTGGGTTAGAAGAAAGAAGGGCTCAGGTGGCCTGTTTTATGCTAAGAAAAAAACATACCCATTGTTTTGTGCAAAATGGGTTTTTATGAGGCCACTCACACTCGAGGCCACTGACTGTCTGTCTGCCTCTTAGGTTCTTCCTCCTGCCATGGGAGAGGACTCGATCTCACTCCGACAGGGTCTGTCCCATCTCCTTTTCATATAGGCAGTCATTCACATCATTATCTTCCTATAATCTGATCCTAAACTCCTCTCCTGCTGCTCAGTTTTCCATAACTGAACATCCCTAAATATGACTTAAACTAGTGCTGAACATGTGCTTGAAGGCCTTTCTCCTCTCCCCTACTCCTGACCTGCTAAAACATGGGGACTTCCTGTCCCTGAAGTAGTCAGTACCTTTGTTTCTATAATTATATAAATGTGCTGTTATAACTCACTGAAAAGCTGCACAGATGGGGAAATTCACAGGAGAAATCTGCCAGCTAAACAAAATATGGTTTTTCTTGTGTCACAAGGGCTAAGGACCAATGTAGGGTAGGGGAAGAGATGAGGGTAGGTCTTGGATAAGGAAGGGAGATACCTACACCTATGAAATCACAAAAATTTTGGAGGGTTTAAATATTATATCCAATATGAGCATACCAGATGGCCTACAGGCAAACTAGGAAGTTTTGATTGTTTAAGATAGGAAAGTGGTAGGTTGGAGAGGATACTTAGGGAAAACATAGGAAGACTAGGTCCCCTCTCCTGTAAAAAAAAAAAAAAAGGTAAAACTGCTCTTCACAGTAAAATGCTTGCATTTCTCTCTACCTTCCTGCCCATCCCAAGCACGCAGTTTTTCTTTTTCTCCTCTACACTCACCCTGTCCTGGGAATGGAAGAAAAAAAAGAAAAAGGGAAAATAGTAAATGATCACTTAGGATTCCCAAATTTAATTCCCAAACATTGCTTTTCCAAAATGGGGGTGGGAACACATACCTGTCCAACAAAGACATTAAAAGACTAGCTATACATATGTAGCTCATCACCACCACCTACAGGTTATGATCATAACTCTTCTTCCATTTCAATGAACTGCAAACATTAATTTTTTTTCAAAGATCTGCCTTCTCTCCCTCCCACCTCCCCATTTCTCTCATTTAGAGGGCAAGAGAAAAACAAACTCCTGTTACAAATATGTGGAATCAAGCAAAACAAATTTCCCTATTGGCCATGTCCACAAAAAATTACATCTCAATCTGCACTCGCCCTTAAACATCAGGGGGAGGAAGCATGTTTTATTATGAGTCCTCTGGAATAATGGCTGATCACATTGTTGATCTGAGTTCTTAGGTTATTCAAAGTTGTTTGTTTTTACAATACTGTTTCCATTATATAAATTGTTCTGGTTCCATTCACACTGTTCCACATCAGTTAATACAAGTCTTCCCAGGTTTCTCTTTCATCATCATCCCCTTCATCGCTACTTACAAGACAACACAGTGCAACATACTATAACATGTTCAGCCATTCCCTAAGCTAAGAGCACCGCCTCAGTTTCTAATTCTTTGTCATCAGAAAAAAAAACTGTTATAAATATTTTTGTAAATTTGAGTCCTTTTCCTCTTACTTTGATTTCTATGAGGACATAGACCAAGCAATGTTGTCTCCAGGTCAACGGGTTTCATAGTTTAATAACTTTGGGGTCATAGTTCCAAACTGCTTTCCAGAATGGCTGAGCCAATTAGTCACAACTCTGACTAGGGCAGATTAATATACCTGTTTTCCTATAATCCCCAAAGCATCCGTCATTTTCTTTCTTAACTACATACATTTCCAATTTAGCAGCATGCAATTCTCCCCATTTACAGCTAACATTCATTGGTGGAGTACAATATTTGAAGTATTAATGTGAAGTATTCATAAGACCAAATATTGAGCTGGTAGTATTAATTGAGCAATGGCTGAACTAGTTGTGGTATATGGTTGTAATAAAACACTGTTGTGATATAAGAAATAATGGAGGGGATGGTTTCAGAGAAAGACTTACATGAACTGATACAAAATGAAGTGAGCAGAATCAGATCATCATACAGAGTAACAGTAATGCTGTAACAACGATCAACAGGGAAAGACTTAGCTACTTTAATCAGTGCAATGATCCAAGTCAGTTGGGAAGGACTCGTGATGAAAAATGCTATCCCCCTCCAGAGAGACAGCTGATGAACTGAGTGAAAATTGAATACTCTTTTCCCTTTATTTCCTTGCTTTTTTTCTACAACATGGCTAATATGGAAATGTGTTTTACATGATATTACATATATAATTTATATCATATTGCTTGCCTTCTCAACAGGTGGGGGAGGACCTAAAGGGAGGGAGAGAATTAGAATCTCAAAATTTGTGGGGCAAAAGTGTAAAACATAAATTTCAAAAATAAAAGTCTAAAAACTTTTTTTTAATTAATTAATTAATTTATTTATTTAGCTTTTTACATTCATTTTCACAAATTTTTGGGTTCCAAATTTTCTCCCCTTTTCTCCCCTCCCCTCACCCCAATACCCCAAGCAATCTAATTTTCCCTATCTCCAATCTGTCCTCTCTTCTGTCATCCCTCCCTTCCCTTGTCTCCATCTTCTCTTTTCTCCTGTAGGTCCAAATGACTTTCTATTCCTCATTAACTGTATGTCTTCTTTCCTAGTTGCAACAACAATACTAAACAATTGTTCCTAAAACTTTGAGTTCCAAATTCTCCCCATCCCTCCCTCCCCACCCATTCCCTTTGGTACGGCAGGCAATTCATTATAGGCCATATCTGTGTAGCTTTGCAAATGACCTTCCTGATAGTCGTGTTGTGTAAGACTAACTGAATTGCCATCCCTCCTAACCTGCCCCTCATTGTTTCTCTTCTGTCTTTTGATCCTGTCCCTCCCCAAGTGTTGACTTTCAATTACTCCCTCCTCCCTTTGCCCTCCCTTCCATCATCCCCCCCCCAATATCTCCTTCTCCCCCGCTTTCTTATACTGTAAGATAGGTTTTCATACCAAAATGAGTGTGCATTTCACTCCTTCGTTTAGTCAAATGTGATGAGGGTAAACTTCTTGTTTGTTTTTTTTTTTTTTTCCTCAGCTCTCCTCTTTTTTCCCTCCACTAAAAAAATCTCCTACTTGCCTCTTAAATGACATATAGTTACCCCCTTCCATTTCCCCCTCTTTCCTCTCACTACATTTCTCTCTCACCATTTACCTTAATTTCTTTTAAGGTATGGTCCCATCCTATTCAGTTCAATCTGTGCTCTCTGTCTCTGTATGTGAATGCATGTGTGCATGTGTGTGCATGCGTGTACATGTGTATGTGTGGTCCCACCAACTACCCAGATACTGAAAAGTTTTAAGAGTTAGAAATATTGTCTTTCCCTGTATGAATGTAAACAGTTCATTTCTGGTAAGTCCCTTAATACTTCTCTTTGCTGTTTACTTTTTCATGCTTCTTCTCATTCTTGTGTTTGAAAGTCAAATTTTCTTTTCAGCTCTGGTTTTTTCATTAAGAATGATTGAAAGTCCTCTGTTTCATTGAAAGACTATATTTTCCCTTGAAGTATTATACTCAGTTTAGCTGGGTAGGTGATTCTTGGTTTGAGTCCTAGTTCCTTTGCCTTCTGGAATATCCTATTCCACGCCCTTCGATCCCTTAATGTAGAAGCTGCTAGATCTTGAGTTATCCTGATTGTATTTCCACAGTACTGGAATTGTTTCTTTCTAGCTGCTTGCAAGATTTTCTCCTTGACCTGGGAGTTCTGGAATTTGGCCACAATGTTCCTAGGAGTTTCTCTTTTTGGATCTCTTTCAGGTGGTGATCGATGGATTCTTTCAATACTTATTTTGCCCTCTGGTCCTAGAACGTCAGGGCAATTTTCCTTGATAATTTCATGCAAGACGATGTCTAGGCTCTTTTTTTGATCATGGCTTTCAGGTAGTCCCATAATTTTTAAATTGTCTCTCTTTGATCTATTTTCCAAGTCAGTTGTTTTTCCCATGAGATATTTCACATTCTCTTCCATTTTTTCATTCTTTTGGTTTTGTTTGGTGATTTCTTGGTTTCTCATAAAGTCATTAGACTCCATCTATTTCATTCTAATTTTGAGAGAACTATTAAATTCAGTGAGCTTTTGAGCCTCTTTTTCCATTTGGCTCATTCTGCTTTTGAATGCATTCTTCTCCTCATTGGCTTTTTGAACCTCTTTTGCCAATTGAGTGAGCCTATTTTTCAAGGTGTTAATTTCCTCAGCAATTTTTTGGGTCTCCTTTACCAAGATATTGACCTTTTTTTCATACTCTTCTTGCATCTTTGTCATTTCTCTTCCCAGTCTTTCCTCCACCTGTCTAACTTGCTTTTCAAAATCCTTTTTAAGCTCTTCCAAGGCCTGAGCCCACCCAACACCCCTCTGGGGTGTCTGGGGTACTGAGGCCCCGCCCTCCACATCTTTCCCTGATGGGAAAAATACGTTCTCGTCCTCCCCATCAGATCCGAAGGTCGGGATCATTTGCATTTGTTGGAAAAAACTCTCTAAAGTCTTATTTTTCTTCCCTTTTCTAGGCATTTTCCCAGCCAGTTACTTGACTTCTGAGATTCCTTTCCACCCCCGCCTGGATCCGCCCAGCTAGTGCTTGGCCTCTGAGATTCAAATGCGCTTTCCGGAGGCAAGCTTTAGTTCTGGCGCAGGGGTGGGGGCAGGGCTGCCTCCTAAGTTCGGTCCCTCAGGGGCTTTCTGCAGAGACTTTCAGGAACGGAGCGGGTGGGGGCGGGGTGGGGGGCCCTGCCTCCTATGTTCAGCTCCCTTGGGGGTTTTATTCAGAGGCGTTCAGCAGTAGAGCAGGGTGGGGGGCAGGGCCGTCTCCCCGGCTCAGCTCCCTCAGGTTGGAAAGACCTTCAGTATTGAAGATCCTACCTGCTGCTGGGGGATTCCTGAGTCCCGGGCCGCTGCCGCCTCAGCCGCCCGCCCACGCCTCTGCCTCCGCCGCTTCCTGCCCCCGTCTCTGCCGCAGCCGCTTCCTCCCGAGGGGGCCCGAGTTACAGAGACGCTCCGCTCCCCTCCCCTATCGCAGCCTTCTTTCTTACTGACCTGTAGCTTCTGTGGGCGGAGGGACTTTCCCGGCTGCCAGAGCTTCCCCTGGAGCTTTCCTCTCTGAAGCCTGCTCGGGTCAGCTTCTCTGGGGCCGTGGCCAGGGGTGGGGGTGGGGTCCACTTTCCGGGGTGCGATGGACCCCGGGGACGGCTCTCCAGGGTTCAGTGGAACGGAAATCTCTTCCCCTATGTTTATGCACCCCCTGCAGAGATTCAGAATTTATGGGGATCTCCTTTTACCTCAATTCCATGGGTTGTGGGCTCGGAGCTCGTAAATGTGCGTCCTTCTACTCCGCCATCTTGGCTCTGCCCCCTAAAAACTTTTTTTTAAAGCTGGCAGATTTGTTTAGTCATATCTTCCTATCTCCGTGTCATTACTTAACAATACATCTTCTATTTCTAGTGTTAAACAGAATGAAAGTAGAGTCACAGGACTTCCAGGCTCCATTTCCCTCCCCAAACCCCACCAGAGAACTAGCCTCAATTGGAAAAAAAGGAAAATATGCCTTTAAAATATTAAATTCAAGCTACAAATTTGTGGAATTCACCTCCAACACATCCTTTAATGCATTCCAACAGACAAAAGTAAAAAGAAAGTACACTCTATATAGTAACCTTGTGGGCTCAAAAATAAAGCTAAAACATCTGGGAGAAATATTCAGTCAATAATCTGTAATGTTCACCCACACATCATCGTCCTGGGGGAAGAAAAAGTATCCTAGATCCCAAGGATCTCTATAGCGTCAGGGTTTTTGAAGCATCAGGAGAAGAGGAGAGAAGATACGGGAGTGCATAGAGTGCTAGGGTTGGAGCCAACAAAACTCGGTGTTCAGATCTCACCTTGGACACTTTTGACCCTGGCTGAATTACTTAACTTCTCTGTGTTTCATTTTCCTTATCTGCAAAATGGTGTGGCTGGACTCAAGGATCTCTAATGGCAGTTAGGGTTTTAAGTCTATGATCTTATGAAAACAATGGTGTCCATCCAGGTGAAAACGATTGGGAGGCAAGAGCTTCTAGGGGCCAATTTATAATTAAACCACCCACTTGGTTTCACATTTTAGACATCACTTAGCTCTCTTACATCTTATCAGGCTGGTTCCAAAAGTCCTTAATATTTAAGCACACTGGTGAAGTGCTGGTGGAACAATGAATTGATCCAATCATTCTGGAAGTCTATTTGGAACTATACCCCAAAAGTGACTAAACTGTGTGTGCTCTCTGACCCAGTGATACTGTCTCTCTGACCCAGTGACACTGTCTATGCCCATACTCCAAAGAGATCTAAGACAGAAATGACCCACACATACAAATACATTTATGTGCCCATAAACTGCAGAATGGATGAACAGATGAGGACATATAAATTAAGGAAATATCATATCATAGGATTAAAGGTATAATTTCAGAGAAACCTGGGGAGATTTGCATGAACTGATGCACAGTGAAATGAATAGAACCAGAAGAGTTTATTCAAAAAAATCTGTAAAGACAAAAAACTTTGAAAGACTTAGGAACCCTGATCAACACCATAATTTCAGAGGACTCAAGATGAAATATGCTGCCCACCTTCTGAGAAGGAGGAAGAGGAGGAGGAAGAGAAAGAAGAAAAAGAACCATTGAAATATATTTTTTAAAAATTTCAAGATGAGAACAGAAGTAAATTCATAAGGAAACACAGGCAAGAAAGATTGATTTGAAAATAACATATTGAATTATTATATTATTTCTTTAAAAAGCAAGCTGCACAGAAGAGATTTGCAGCTTTATATATAATTCTCTTTTTTTTTTTTTGGTTCTACCTTGTGTGCTGAAATAGTCTTTTTTTGTGTGGTTGTGAAATCCATATATTTTTAAATGAAAAAAAAAAAACCATAATAAAAACCTGTCTTGAAGAAAGCAGGGCTCTACCCAGAAAAGAATAGATATCTTCAGTGGCAGCCCATTGGTACGTTTCTTTGTTTATGAGAAAACACAAATGAGCAATACTGGATTAAAATAGCTTGTGCAAATTGTCCCCTTATAGACAAAGAAACATGCTCTCTGAAGCTCTGAAGCAAAGTGGCTGAATTGTCTCAGAACTGATCAGCAGCTTGCCCACTGGTTACCATAGTTACATCACCAGATCTTCAAGATAGGCTTAATGTAAATGGATCTGAGCCCACAATCTCAGGAAAGGGACACCTTCTTGGAGAAGAAACATAGGAACAGGTGACCTGGCCTTCTACCTATCTGTGTGTAGGTAAATGTTTTTAACATAGAGGCTACTGAGACTCACTCACAATTAAGCCATTAACTTCATTTAATCAGTAACCTCATCTCCCTCCACAATCCTTCATCAACCAAGTCTAAAGGTCCATAGTTCCAAATGCAGAATTATTAATTCAATTATTCAATTAATTCAAAATATTAATTCAATAATTAATTCAAATTATTAATTCAAATATAATCTATATTTGATTGAAATAGCTACTCTGTAAATTTATATATTTCCTAAAAGGGTGCCTGCCAAATTTCTGCAAACCTGCTGCTCCCAGCACAACACCACATTGCCATTTGGGTGACTGTGGTGCTGCTGCGTGGGTTTTGAGACAGTTTGCTCACAGCTGATGTGCAAACCACAAGAACTGAGCAAGTGGGAACCTCTGACCTCAATCCCTAATAAGAGTCTTGCCCCAAGTACCAGCTAGTGACTGATTGGTGGATAGGTTCTGCCAGCAAGACTCCTATCAATTTAATCCAACAAACATTTATCAGTTACCTCCAATGGGCTCAGTTCTGGGGAATGGGAAGGTAAAATAAAAGAGCCCCTGACCTATCTGGGTTCAGTTCTACAAGTTTCATTTCCCTATATCATGTTTCATTAAAATAAGCCAATCCTGTATTGTCAAATTCATTCTCAGTCACCCCTAAACATTCATTGGCCTGAAATTCTCAACACCTGAAGCTGATTAAAAAAAATCACACTGAAAGATAATAGGCTGTCCTCAACTGATTCAGACTACCAGTCAATAAGCATTTACTTGTGCTTACTATGTGCTGGGCACCATACTGAAAAATGGAGATAGAAAGGCAAAAGACACTCCCCACTCTCAAGGAGTTTACAGACTAATGAAGGGGTCAATGTGCAAAAAATTATGTACAAACAAGATAAACTGGAGCTAATCAATGGAAGGAAGACACAGGAATTAAGAGGGATAAAGAAAGTGTTCCTGAAGGCAGGATTTTAGTTAGAATTCAAAGGTAACCAGGGTGAGAGGCAGAAATTAAGATGGATAGCATTCTAGGCATGGGGTAGCTAGGAAAAATATTTAGAGGGAAACATCTTGTGCCAGGAACAACAAGGGGGCTAGTATCACTGGATCACAGTGTGTGTGTGGGGTGTGTGTGTGTGTGTGTGCACGCGCGTGTGCGTGCATGCATACTGGAGGCAGGAGGAGAGGTGAATAAGGCATAAGGAAACTAGAAAGGTAGGAGGGGGCTAGCTCATGAAGGACTTCGAATACCAACCTGAGGATTTTATATTTGATCCAGGAGGTGATAGGGAGGCAATGGAGTTTGTTAAGGGAATGCCATGATCATATCTTGGGTTTTAGGAAGATCATTTTGAGAGATAAGTGGAAAATAGACTAGAGCCAAGAGAGACTTAAGATAAATTATTATAATAGTTCATGTATGAAATGTATCAGGGTGATGCCAATGACAGAGGAGAGAAGGTAGAATATAGGAGAGATTATAGGAAGATAAAACTAATATGAATTGGCAACCTATTGGATGTAGAGGATAAGAAAGAGTGAGGAAAGAAGGATGACACCTACATTGTAATTCTGGATGACTGAGAAGATGGTAGTAGTCTTGATAGAAGTAATAGAAGTTCAGAAGAGGGTTTGTGGAGAAAAACGAAGTCAGTTTTGGATAGATGTCCATGGTACATCAGTCTGAGATGTCCAATAGGTGATGGAAATGGGCATGTTAGGAGAGGGGTTAGGGTTAGAAAGGTAATAACAGCAATAATCATGATAGCATTAATATAACACTTTGAGCTACACAAAGCAGTTTGCAAACATTATTTCATTTGAGCTTCAGAATCCTAGGAGGTAGGTGCTATTATTATCCCCATTTTACAGATGAGAGAACTGAGACAAACAGAGGTGACTTGCTCAGGGTCACAAGAGACATAAACTGAGGTCTCCCTGACTCTCATTCTCACTTTATCCCCACCTCACCCCAACAACCTAGCTGAAAATTATCAGCAGAGATAATAATGGAATCTATGTGAGCTAATAAGATCACCGAGTGAAAAGGGATAGGAGAAAAGAAGAGGGTCGAGGACAGAGTCTTGTGGGACACCCAGTATTAGCAAATGTGACTTGGACTATGATTCAAAAAAGGAAATTGAGGAGTGGTCATATAGGTATGTGAGTGCAAGCAAGGTGGGATTGTTTTTTCTTGGCATTCAGTTTCCCAGACTCATGCTAAATTGTAAAGATTTGAAGGATTAATCTCCTTTGAACCCTGGTAATTCACAGCTATAACACATCAGGTTCTGAGTCACATAGGCTTTGGTGCCTTCTGGCTCTGAGCCTATTAGTTCAAAGTGTGTGTGTGTGTGTGTGTGTGTGTGTGTGTGTGTGTGTGTGTGTGTATCCTGAGGTGAGATACTGCATTGGGGCTCACTCATGGGAAGAATGTTTCACCTGAGGTCTTTTTTTATTTTCCAGATGAGACTCTGGGTAGGCATTGTTAAGGCACCCCTGCCCCAGCTTTATGAACTCAGATGTTCATAAACTCTTTCAGTCTGGTGACATACATAAAGCGTTCTATTACTCTGTTTAGACAGCTTGAGGCCTGTTTATTAGATCACTAATTGATTTTCTCCACTTTCAGGGTCCTGACTCTTTCTCCTGAATTAGTGGATGATGTTAGTCTTTCTTGGGTACTCAGTTCTTTATCTTTACTACCATTTTGCTGTGTCCATAGCCCAGACCGGAGTGGCCCTTCCCCCATGTAAGGCTGGGGGAGGACGAGCTGCTTCAGAGTCAGGGTGCTATGAGCCAGAGATGAAGGCTGGGGGCAGGAGCCCCAGAACCTGCTGTGCCTGGACCCAGGTGGAAGCAGGGAGAGCTTGAAGTGGAGTACTCTCTTCCCTCATGTAATGAGACATGGAGCAGGAGTGGAGAGCTGCCTGTATGTGAACACAGGCAGTAGCAGGGAGTGTTCAACTCCTGAACCTGCAGGAAGAAACACAGAGCTCAGGACTCCTCCCTGAGTTGAGATGGAGACTTTGAAGCAGGGCAGAAGTAGTGAGTGTGATTTTTTGCTACATCCCCCTGGAAAGGGTTGGGACCCAGGAGGTGGAGTTGTCCATGGTGGAATGGGAGAAGCGCGCTGGCCCCTGGGAACTCACCTGGTTGGCTTTGTCATCCAGCCACCCCTCAGGATTTGGAAGGAGGGGCTGGAGCAGTGTTGGGACTTGGATTCTGGCTCATTAGAACATATGTGCACCTGAGTGCTAGGTAGAAGCCTGCATCATTAGCATGGGGAGAAGGTCACATCCCCAAGAGGACTTTTCTTAGACACTCTGAATTGAGGGGACTGTAACTTACTATGACCTAATGGTGGCGTGTGTTGTGTTCTCTATTATCCTGGGGATGTGCTGTGCTAAGGAAGACCCTGTCCTGGGACCCCCTAATTGTACAAACAAGTATTTTGGGATAGTGCCTGAGTGAGGAGGACTTGGCTGCTGACTCCCCAAAGATTTTGGCCCCCAAAGAATTTATAAAGTGGGAGGTATGTTGTTATGTTATATATTTTTGTGTCTGTTTAAGGCCATGTGGCCCCACCAGTAATAAGTTGTTATGTTGTTATGAATTGTGAATGCTTTAGTTTCTTGAATAAGATTGTTTTATGTAGACTGCTTCGACCCTAAATATATATATATATATATATATATGTATGCATGTATATGTATGTGTACATATGTATGGATGTGTGTGTATGTATTCACAGCTTCAGCCCTCAAGTGTACTGTGCTGACTGGCATTACAAGGTAGAAGGAGGACCAGGATACAGGAAATCTAGAAAGAAAAGAATATCAAGAATAGGGTGACTGACAGCAGCAAAGGCTGCAGAGAGATCAAGGACCAAGACTGAGAAAAGGTCATTCAACTTGGCAACTAAGAGATCACTAGTAACTTTGAGGAGGGCCGTTTAGGAAAGACTGTGGAGAGTCAAGAAGGAAGTGAGAAGAAAGCAAGTGGAGGCACTGATTGTAGGCAGCCTTCTCAGGAAGCTTAGACATAGAAGGGATGAGAAACATGGGGGCTAGCAAGGACAGATGATTCAAGTGAAAGCATTTTGAAGATGGAGATGGGAACATATTTACGGGCAGTAAGGAAGCAATCAGATAGGAAAAAAATTGAAGATAAGTAACAAAGTTAGGACCATGGAGGGGACAATCTGCTTGACAAGGTGGGATTAAGTGGGATCACTTGTGCTTGTAGAGGACTGGCCTTGGCAGAGCAGGGCCACCTCTTCATGGGAGATGGTGAAGGAGGAGATAGACAGAAGGCATCTGAGTAATGTGAGATGAGAAAAAGTGGAGAAGTCTCAGACTTGGTAATATCAATTCCTACATATCCAAGAGTGTTATGGTTTTCTGATCATTCCTCTCACCTTCAAAGATACTTTGGTCTGTGTTAATGCACAGTGAACTAAGCTATTGCCCGTCTGCCATTCTCTGAGCAGATCAAAATAAGCCAATGGATACGAATTATAGGGCAGCTAGGTAGCATGGTAGATAAAGGACTGGACTTGGAATCAGGAAGACTCATCTTCCTGTGTTCCAACCCAGCTTCGGACACTTACTAGCTGTTTGACCCTGAACAAGTCACTTAACTGTTTGCCTCAGTTCTCCATCTGTAAAATAAGCGCATTTAGTATGTTTGCCAAGAACACCTCAGATTGGGTCACAAAGAACTGAACAACAGTGTGAATCACAGGGTCAAGGATCTCAGAGCTCTTCTACAAAACCCCCTATTTTTACATTCAAGGAAACAGGCCTCAGAAGAGGAAATTACTTGTCTAGTGTCATATACTCAGTAAGTGGAAGTGTTGGGTCTCAAGCCAAGATTCCTTAGCTATAAATCCAATGCTCCTTCCATTAGATTACAATTTACAAATTAGCAATATCTTGTTGTAGTCCACATTTTCTTCTCTCATCTTTTTGTTGTATTTATATACATTCCCCAGCCATGTCTGTATACAAAGCTTCAGTTCTGAGAACACCATGAAGATTTTACATTGCTATTTTAAGTTCTCATATTTGTTCCTCACCATAACATCTATTCTATTAAATAATTAGGTAGTAGAGGTTTCATAATTCCCATTTTAGAGGCTGAAAAGTAAAGCTCAGAGGCTAATTGGCTTCTCCATGATTACAAGTTAAGTTGGGGGCAGTGGAAGATGAGGGAATTTGTAGCCCCCTCCCCCAAGGGCCTCACAGATCTGATCACGTTTTGAGTTCCTAACGCCCATTTACATTTCCCTAGGTTATTGAAGTAAATCCAAGGAATGTGCAGATAATTACTTAGCAAACCTGTTCTACTAGCCTATGAGCTTGTCTGATAAAACGGCCCACAAAGCAGAGCCAAGAGAACTCACAGTCTGCATTCCCTGGGATGCTACAAGGTTATAGTTTGGGAAATGCTTTGAGTGCTTTATTTCTATTTCTTGAGATCTTTTATTCTCTTTTAAGACCATGTTCCTTTTGTATTGCTAATGGATGGGGCACTGGGCCTAGAGTCAGGGGGATTTGGTCATAAATCTCCCCTCTTATACTTAGTGTTGTAATGGCAAATAAAATAGGATCTTGTGCTGTTTTTGTATAATCAAGAAGTATAATACTTTTATTTGAATGTGATTAAGGAGGATCTTTTCCACCCACTGTGGGGCCTGGGAAGATTTGTAAGAAGGTCCATGCCTTTTGTTAATGAGGCACTGGTTCTCAAGGGATGTGATGCCCTCTGGCTCTAAAAAGTGTACAAAGACTCTGAGGTGCAGTTTTATTTTGGGGCTACCTAACTGGAAGTGTTTGTTTGGCCATACGAGGACTCTGGGAAGCCATTTTAAGGAGCCCCCCTGGCTTTGAAAACCCAATTGTCGGCGCTTCCCTCTCTGGTAACTACAGTCAGACAGTTGAGGTCCAACTGTCTTGAGGTCCAACTGTCTGTTGAATTCAGGCGCAGGAAGCCATGTCTGTTGACTTTTAATTTCTCTATATTTTCTTTGAAGTTCAGGGTGCTGATTCCCCTGAATTAGGTGAGTGATATATGTGCTTGGTTAAAGGAGTGATACATGTGCTTGATCAAAGTGACTGTTAACTCCTTAAAAGCTGCCTTTTCTTTTATGAATGCAGATCTAAGAACCTGTGATAGCAGGCCCCCTGTGTATGTTGGGGTGCTTACTGCTATATTAGTGGCCATGGACAAGTGAAAACCTCTCTGAAATCACTTCCTCATCTGTGAAATCTTGGAATAACATCTGCTTCATAAGGGCGCTGAGACTTAAATGAGATAATACGTACAATGTGCTCTGCAAAATTCAAAGCACAATATGTGCTTTACATTTACAACTTAAAATGATTAACATACAACTTATAATTACTAATATTATATCATTAGGCCTCAGGTGACTAGGTCCCATGACTAATAAAAAGTGAACCCAAACAGGTCTGACTTTCAGATGGAAACGCCAAGAGTAGTTTCCATAACCGTCAAGATGGCAGAATAACTGTTTTTTGCAAACTTCTGCAACATGAAATATTTTTGAAAAATATTATCCAACAAAAAGAGTAACTGAAACTGAATCCATAAAGCAAGACAGAAACACTGCAAAATCTCAGTAAAAAGCTCACAAAATATATCAGAGCCTTAGAGTGCCCACTCAGCATTCCCACTCCTCAGTTGCTTCTGCATCTTGGGCAAGAACAGCATGGATCTAGGAGACTGTGCCTGCTGCTGAAGATCAGCCCAAGTAAGTGTAGAGAGAGTCATTATCAGTAAGCTAGAAACGTAGTGATGAATCCTTCAGTCATGGCAAAGCAGGAAACAACTAAGAGAGAGCCTGCCAAAAAGCAGGCATGTCCTTTCAGAACCCAGAGCTACTTCCGGGTCAAAGTTGGTCTTTGTAAGAAGTCATTTTCCATGTAAAAGCTTCCTTGTATCCTTCAGATGACTCTGCCCTGAGGTGACTGGTGAGTCCTTGCTTGGATTCCCATTTTTTGAGGAGTCCCAGACATGCTGCCCACTTCACTCCTGGCTCAAAGTACTCTCTAGATTGCTCTACCTCTCCACCTGCTGTTTGACCCTCACATGGGTACCTTTCTTCCCCCTCTCTCTGATCTCCAGCTTCCCTGAATATGTTGTTTTCCCCTATTAGAACATAAGCTCCTTGAGAATAGGGGCCATCTTGTTTTCTTATATTTATATCCCCAATATTTAGTGCTTAACACTCAAGAAATTCTAATTGTAAATATAATATATATGCATGTGTACATATATACACATGCATACATATATGTATGTCTATATTAATGTAGTCATGCATATATGTGTACATACATATATAATGTATATACATTCACATATATTAGAAGTCCAACACCTGAATAGAGATAAAAATATATTTATGTATGTATATGCACACATATATATATACTCCTACACACGGCCTATATTATCATCTATCAAATATTTGTAAAGTACTTAGCACAGTGCATGTCACATAGTTAGTGCTTAATACTTATTCCCTCCTCTCCAACCCCTTTGTCCTCTACTAGGGGGGAGGGAGATGAAGGTGGAGAATAGGAGGAGGGAAAGGGGTGGGGATAGAGAGAAGCAGAGTGGTATGTGGCAGTCCCTTTCTGATTTTGCCTCTTTCATACTGTAGGTGGCAATATTTGCACAGGGAAAGACCAGGAATTCACCAAGTCATCAGCAGAAACAATGATCTTACTTCCCAGGTTTGGGATACTTCTGTATCTCCTACTCTGCCAACTCATTTTCATGGACAAGTGGGAAAAATTCAAAGTAAAAACTAGGGGACCCCTGAACTCCTGGACTGTTCCGTGGGTTAAAGGTGTCTGAAATATGATTTAGTCTAACAATTAAGTAACATATTGGTTAATCACCATAAGCTAATGTCAGATTTTGAATAAAAGGCCTCTAACCACCCTGCATCCTACATGCAAGGAAGGACTTGCAGGGAAAGAGAAAAAGCTAAGTCTAGGGGCAACACCTTGCTAGTATTACTATGCTGTTTGTTCTAAAAAGCTTAGAATCTGGGCCTGGGAATTCCCTACTCATGCTCAAGCAGTACAACATGAAAGTGCCTTCCGCTAGCTCTAGAGTAAGGGTTATACTTTTTCTAAAAGAACTAGTTAAAACTTAGTGTATCATGGTCAAGGATTTATATCTAACCCTAAAAGGCCTGGAAGCATGTAGCAGGGCAATGAAGGACAAATCTCACTGAAGCAGTATCTAGCAATGGTCTTCAAAGTGGCATTAGGAAAAGCAGCATTCAACACCACAGAGTAGAGCAGTGTCCGGAAGCATTCAAGATTTCGTTGTTAGTTCTCCACTTACATTTGCGTCCTTCGGTTGTGTTTAAACTGGTATGTTGTTTTGACCTATACAAGATGTGTTTAGAACTTCTAATTTTTATATAATTTCATCTTAGTTTATAATCTATTACTGCAAATGTGCCATATGGTACTAGGAAATGTGCATATTCCTAAATGTTTCTATTAAGAAGAAATATCTTTTAGCCCCCAAATTTTCAAGTGTGTTCAGTTTTTCCCTTTTATTTCCTGCTTCTAGATTTGTCAAGCTCTAGAATCTCCTACTACTGCTGTCACTTCTTTTCTCAATTTTTGCATCTAGATCTAACATTGATAGTGGCTGTCTAGGGTTAAGTGTAATTTTCTTATTTTCTCTACTGAAGTATTTTTATTGCATGACTAATTCTTGTTTTTATATTCATCTGATGCAGAGTCAATTTTGTTCTTGCCTCTCATACTGATTCTATGTGCCTGCTTTTTTTCTTGTAATGATGAGTTTCTTGTAAACAAAAAGGACTGTGGGGTTATACTTTCTTAAGCATTCTGCCACTCTCACTTTACTGAATTATTTAATCCATACCCACTTACAAGTTATATAAAAATTGACATTTAAATTTAAATTCGTTTTCTTCCATTTTATTTCCCTAGTATTTTTTAAAAACTATTTTGTTGCTGTTCAGTTGTTTCAGTTGTTGTCTTACTCTTCACGGGGTTTTCTTGGCAAAGAAAATGGAGTGGTTTGCCATTTCCTTCTACAGCTCATTTTAAAAATAAGGAACCTGAGGCCAACAGGGCTGAGTGACTTGCCCAGGGTCACCCAATTATTATCCGCGGCCAGATCTGAACTCAGGTTTTCTTGACCTTTCTTCCACGGAGCTTACAAACCACTGAGAAGGGCCCAGGCTAAGTGCTAAGAGATCCTTGAGGTAATCACTTTTAGAGCAAGCGGAGGGAGTAAGAAATGGGGGCAAATCTTCGGAGAAGGGACAACCATGTCAGACTTGAAGGAGCCAGATCAAAAGTGCTGCAATGATGGCGGCGACAAGTAGAGACAAAGGGACAGCAGGCAGAATGCCAGACTGCCACGGGGAATCAGAAGGCGTTCGCAACATGTACAGTGAAGAAAGAGACTGAAGTCAACTGTAGCAGGCCTTGGAATGTGGGATCATGGGTGTATTTAATCTGCAAGCAACGCAGACACATTTTTTTTTAAATGAAAGTAATGCCAAGTGGTGGACTGGAAAGACAAACTGGGAAGTGTAATGAAAAAACTGAGGAAGGACTGGATTGGAAACAGGAAGATCAGTGTAGACCATGACAAAACACTGACCTCTCACCTTGTTTCAAATTAATTTAGATGTAAGAATTTCTTTTGAGGCAAATTTTACCATTCTAGACTTTCCTAAATCCCTCCCTCCCTATTCCCCATCCCCCACCCCTTGCCCCAAACCTCTTTCTTAGAACTCACTAGGGCAGAGGTATCAAGCTTGAAGGAATCAGGTAAAAATGCAACTGTGAAATGTTAAAAATAAAATACAACATGATGTAAATCTGTGATAGTTTCTAAGTCAATATGTAGCCCTCAGCCTATCTGAGTTTGACACCACTACATCGGAGCGCTCCTTAATGCTGCTTCTAGGTATAAACACAAAAAGGTTATTACTATATTTCTCGTAGCCCCAACCTATGACTGTCATGGGATGCAAAGCATATGGTAGACTGATATGAATACTACCCTCAAGCCTACTACAAGGTAAACCATTTCACCTCTGGGCCTACTTGCTCATTTTTAAATGGTGGTCTGAACTGGAGGGTTATAATTCTCTTGCTTGCCAGCATTTTCTCAATTCTTTCCTCTTCTTGAAAACATCCAAGTTTTTCAACCTTTCCTCAAGGCATGGACTTCCAATAAAACTTGCTCCCCTCCTTTGCATCTTAGCAGATGCCCAGACTGACTGAAGCCTGAAGACAACACCAACTGAATCATTTCAGGAACGCTCAAGAGGCGCGACTCTAAGAGGTTTTCTTACCATTTTCACCTCCCTTTTACTCAACCTAACACGCAGTTAGTATCTCTGCAGTATCACCCGTTACTATGTCAAGAGACGTTTTCTTTCATAGAAGTCAGTTCTCCATTTTAGATGTATGGGATTTATTGATACCTCCCTTTTGCAATTCAGGGTTTTAAGTGTTTCCTGAAATCCCAGCACATGCCACCTGCACATTCTTCAGATGTAAAACAAACTTTCTTTCCACCATCCAACCACTAAAGCTCACGTGGCCAGATCTTCACATAAGTGTCATACAGCGCGGCAGCATGTTAAACCCTAGCTAATGGCTTTGTACATTCCATGACATGGTGTCACATGAATAACTGTCACCAAGATCTTAACCTTCCATTTTTAAGTGATGTGATTATCAGATTTAAAGTCACTGAGAAAGAGATCATTTTCTTAAAAAGAATCTGGCATAAAAGACAGCAAAGAGATCCTTGTACGGAGTGTCTGACTGTGCTCTTGTCCGTGGTATGCGGCAGAACTGGCGAAATCCCGGGGAGCGCAGCAGCAGGTTCTGTGAGAGACCTAGGAAGCTGGAGCACAACCAGTACAGGGCTATTGACTAGAAAGAGAAAAACAGACACAAGCATCAGCGCCAAGGAAGCCCCCGAGAGCAAGGACAGGCAATGCTGCTCCTTTTTGGAGGACTGCTCTGCCAGCTACAAGGTCTTTCTTTGACAGCTGCAGAGCTGATGTTGCATTTGGCGTCCACCCCACAAAAACCACCTGGGTCCATCGGGTTGGATGACTGCCCAGCGGGGTGTATGCATATTCCATCTGTCACCAGACTTACCCCTTCTATGGTATTCTCTGCAGGGAGCCAGGACAAGCCACCAGGATGGCCCCTTTCCTGCCCACACCACCCCATCCATTCAGGAAGCTACGTACAGCAGCCACACACTGTCATCCTGCACCAGTTGCCATGTGGCTAAGCCTTCACTGGCATCTTTTACTGTTTTCTGTGTCTCTTCTCCAGGTTTTATTGGCGCTCCCTGGGAGGAGGGACTCTGGTTTTCTTTTCCTTTTTATACTCCTAGTGTCTCCTATTACAGAATAAAGGCTTAATAACGGCTTTTCACTCATTCATTCCATCTGCTCTCTAATCTTGTATAAAGAATCATCACAACACAATGACATGTGGAACCCAAGTGTTTTTTGCTGCATGGAATTATTAAAAATGACCACAAAACATTTTTTAAGTATGTTAGCCGTCGACATTATCTGACTTACATTTGACCAAATGTACAAACTAATTAAATAATCAAAAAGCACTCATTGAATTCCTAGTATTGGCTCAGCATTCTCCTAGGAACTGGGAGGCATACAGAAGTATCCAGTTCTTGTCCTCAAAGAGCTTACAATCCAGTTGGAGAGACAAGATCAAAACTAGGAAGCAACTTCAAATATTAGAACACTAATTACTGCACTATATGATGGAACACCGAATTGCATTATGGTCTTATCATTGAAAGGTGGTGCTGTGTAGTGCTTAGAGAGCTGCCTTCTGTGTCAGAGGTGGGTTCCAGTCCCACCCCCAGACAACAGTGCTGCCTGGGCACTCGCAGGGGATGCTGGGTTCAGAAAAGATGATGGCCTGGGTCAGCAGACAGTTTTCTGATTAGGACCCATGATATACAGAGGAAATTATAATCCCCAAATTCTATGGTTTCAACTCCAATAGATTTGGGAGCTTAATGAACTCATCAAATTGAGTGTAAGTTATTAGGATGGGTAAGAAACAACTCAGCGTAAGGTGCCACGTCAACAGCTGGGGATGAATCCAAAGAGGGAGAAGTCAAGGTCCCTAAAAAGGAGGCATAAAGCCACACAGACTGAGGACGAAGTGAAAAGAAGGTCAGACTTGAGTTGGGTGGGTATCCTGGGATTTAATAAACACTATTGCACAAAAACATACAGTGCTCTTACCGTTCTAGATTACTTACTGAGGGGACAGTTGCAGCAATGGGAATCATCAGCACAGATATGCCACGAATAAAATGTGTGACATACTTTTGAAAGCGGGACTTTTCAAACTTTTGTGATGCAAAAATCTGAAGGGAAGAAAACACATAGACATAAAATGCAAACCAAATCAGACACATTTTGACTAACAACTGCATTTTGCACCTAAGAAAGGTCAACAAAGTTTTAAAACTTGAACTTTGAGAAATCTGTCATTAGAGAAAACATGTTCAATTAACTATCCCTCTATTTAAAAAAAACAACTTATTAAACAGTCATCTGTAATCTCTAACCAGAGGACTCTGACTTGCTACTAATAAGGAAGAAACTATTCCATCTAAAAAGAACTCAAGGGCCTCTATCACTGCTGTAGTATCACTGAGGACAGAGTAGGGAGTTGGTCCCAAATATGTTTAATGTGATCAAAAAATAAATTAGCATCTATTTGCTTCAGTGACCCCCTATCCTTTCTCCTGCTCCTTCTTTTACTCACCCATCTGTGCTTTCACCCATGATCTTAAACAGTGGCAGGTGCTCAGTAAAAGCCCATAACCACACCAATGCAAGCACCCAGTCCTGCATGGGGCTGCATCAATCTCCGTAGAAAAGAGGGAAGGGTGATGAGGATGTGCCTGGGTGGAAAAGCATACAGTTCTTTATTTGTGATTAAGGGTGGTAAGGTGAGAGAGGAAGCAGGCATGGGAGGCCCCTGGGTGATTTAATCTGTGTGAATGCTAATAACTTGCAATAATCTTCCTTCCAGTCTGAAAGGAACCCTTCAGGGAGGGTAATCTATCCATTTCAATCTAGTGTGTGGAGCTGCATAAACATTTAAGATACCCACTATCATTTCATTTAGCTGAAATCATGAATACAGGTTTAACTCTTTCCCCAAGCCTGGATCCTAAGTGAATAATACTCATTATTTTTTCCGATCTTTATTTTTATTCTTGAGTTGCTTGTCATTCAAGCGTTGTAACAGACTGTGTTTGCTAACTGTTCCCTAAATGTACAAATACGTATTTCGTGTTTATGTGGGTAACCACTTTGCAGTATGACTGTTACGCCCTAACAGCTATTATGTGTGTACAAGAGACAAGACAATTGATTTGTTTAATCCATGTTTGTTAGGGCTGCAGTAATGGAACTGGCCACGTAAAAAAGGTCAATGATCTTTAAAGACTGAAAAGGGTCTCTACAGCCACTACAGGAGCCAGTTTTCATTATAAAGAGTTGAAAATTTTTTATGCATGTCTATGTAACTGGAAAAAAATTTGCATGCAGTGTTTCATTTTCCTTTCTCCTGCCCTAAAACAGATCTATATATGAAGAAATAGATATGGATATATAAATATTTTTCTCAAAACTGTTCTACAACACAATGCCAACACATGGCTGAGAGAGCACATTTTAAAATGTGGGCTTTCTTTTATACATACATAGATAGATATGTACACGCACATTTTGAATCAGTGCAGTATATGAACAGCTTGAATGTCTACAAACACATTCAGATCTTTCCCATCGTTTTTTTTTAAGATCTTTCTTATCTTAAAATAAAAGTGTTCCCTGACCCTTTGGATGTCTCAACTTCCTTACTATATCCCACTCTCCTCAATCCCTGAAATATAGTTTCTACCTCTCTTATTCTACTAAAACCACTTTCTCCAAGGTTATCCATAAAAAAATCCCTAAACTCAACAGTTACCTTTATTTCTCTGGGACTGAAGCTGTTGGCCACCCACTCATCCCAATGTGAACATTTCTCTTCCTGGGATTCTTACAACTCTTGTGCAATGGTGCTGCTTTCTCTCTCTCACCTACTTTTTCCTTTCCTAACTCTTTGATGTGGGTGTTTCTCTAGGTCTTTCTTCACACTCTCTGCCTCTGAAATTTCAACAGACTCTAATGGCTTCAAATACTACCTTTATACAAAAAAATCCCATTCACAGGTCCAATCTTAAATTCTCTGGAGTGCTGACCTCTGGTTTCCAACAGCACACAGGACCCATGGGATGACAGACCTAGAACTAGGAGGGATCTTAGAGGCCTCCTTGTCCAACCTCCTCATTTTCCATGTGTAGAAACTAAAGCCAAAGAAGATTCAGTGACTTGCCCAGGTAACAAGCATTAGAGGCAGGATTTAAACCTAAACCCTGGGACTCTAGAGACAATATTCCATAATGCCACTCATACCCACCTAGATGCCCACAGACTTGAGTGCTTTCCACATCCAACTCCCTCATTTTACAGAAATTTTACAAAGCAAAGGCAGAGGAAGGGGCCCTGACTAGCTCTGAGTCACACAGGTAAGATCTGCACCTATGTCTTCTTCCTCACTCTAAGTTTCAGTCCACGGCCCCAAGTTACTCTCAGTCTTGCCCTACACCCATCTCCCACATCCTGCTGCATTAACATAACAGCATCTTCTTAGGAGGGCATCATTTCCCCTTTTTAGTCTCCTGCTGTTTTCTCTAGGATATCACTTCCCTTTCACACAATCTATTTTAAAGCCAAACTGGCTGACTAGGCCTCCCTCAATCTGATATTTGCTCTCTTTCCTTTGCCTCTTCTTCTACCTGGAATGCAGGCCCTCCCCTCCTGACCAAAGAATGCTTCTCCTCATTACTCAGCATTTATCTATCTGGGGGCATGCATGAAGGACCCTGATGGCCAAGCTTATTCCATATGGTCTCTGTATACCCGATGCCTGTGTATACTTCAGACATGGCATTCAAAGTGCTGCGTAAACTATCAGTATTATTATACATGTTATAAACATTCCTTTAACTGATTAGTGACCTACTCACACTTCTCATGTACATGAATAATTTTCTGCCATCATAACTTTAAATGACTATATTATCTGCAAACCAAGACGTTAAAGAAGTCAGGTCTAACAACTGCACACACAAGCACACATGTAACACAAAGTTTTCAAGGACCACTTTTCTACTGCTCAACTTGTCCTCAATGTACATTTAACAAAAATAAATCCCTCAATCTAAACAGTTACCTCCACTATTAACAAATTGAGGACTCCAAGTGAGATTGGAAGAATCCATGTGGAATCAAGCATGGTGAGGTCAGGAAACCACAGGACTCCACCTGTTGAAAATTGTTCCCGAATAGAAATGACTCCTGAAAAAGACATGTCATATTTTTACAAACTGATAGATTATAATTCTTATGGAAATTAGAAATAGAAAACATGAACTGAGGAAACTAAAGACCACATGATTCCTTTAAACAAGGCTTACAGATTTATTTTCATCTGACATTCATTTTTTCTACAATATTTAACACGTCTTACAACACTTAAAATAGGTATATAGAGATTACATGAAGGATTTATCTGAGGCAGTGATCACTAAAAACTCAAAGACATATACACACACATACACACACACACACACATACACACACACTCTTAGAAGTTTTTTTTTGGACTAAGATTATTATTAGCCCACAAGTTTTTTCTTCTTCTTTTGCGTTTCTTTTGTCTATTTTTCCCCCAGGTAGTGGGGAATCTTATCTTACACTATTTTTTTCTCCTTGTGTGTTTAAAGACAGAAAGTGAAAATTTTTCTGGCTTGGTATCATTTTAATAAAAAAAAAAATTCCATTTAGGAATCAGAATTAGAGAACTAATAAATCAATTCTACAGTGACTCAACCTATAGAAGAATCACAAAGTGGAAGAGAGCTCAGAGGACTACTTAGTCTAAAACTTAACTAAACTGGGTCTAAACAATGACCAAATGGGGATCTACTACTGGCTAATCAATGAGAGGGAGTGATTTAGGGTTAAGGCATGGTCCTTAAAAATGAAACGTAGCCTTAAAACCCACAATATGTAAAGCCCAATATTATCTTGGGAGATTTCAGGGATCAAAATTTACATTCCTTGGCTCAGAGTAAACGTAAATAGCAATTGTTTCTGTTTTGGTCAGAAACCCTAAGGGTCTTCCCCTGCCAGATTGATTTTTTTTCTTGACTAGGCAAAAGACACCATTCTTTGCCTCATTTCTTACCTAGCCTTAATCACCGAATGCGTGTTGCTTCAGTCAAACTGAGATCGAGGAAAGTTCTTAGCTTATAAAGGCCAAAGTCTCCCACTGCATCCAGGACATCTCCAGTCGCCCTGATCTATTTATCTGGACACTGGACCCCAATGGTTCCAGAGGAGAAAGTGAGGCTGGTGACTCTGCACAGCCCTGCCTCACTCCAATCCTATTCACTTGCACGGGCCTCACCTCCCTGACATCATGGTCCTCTTCCAGAATGAAAGACAAACCACAACGTGAGCAGGAATGCCCTCTGCACCATCCACGAGGAGGTCGTGTGGCATGCAGGAAGCCCACTGCCCCTTGAAACAGTCCATTCGGGGAAGGCCCTGATTCTTAGAGGCCTCTCTCTTCTCTTCTGTAGCCTCCAGTCACTGCTACTCGTTCTGGCTTGAGTCCACACACAGTAAGACCAGTTTCTCTTTCCAACGACAGTCCCTCAAATATCTGGAGTCATTTTTAAAGTTTAGTATCCCACTCATTTGGCCATCTTCATTCACACATCCCCTCTGACTGCACCCCAACTTTCTAAATCTCTGCAGGAAATGTTACACAGAATGAAGCCTAATTCCAAACCTATTCTGCCCTGATCAGACCACAACTGGACTATGATGTCCCTGGTTCTGGACACAATTTTTCTTTCATGAAGCCTAGAAAACCATTCCCCTTCAGTTACCCTCTCGCGGCTGCCTCTCCCTGAGCATGGAGCCCCCTAAACCTGCAGACATTTCTCAGGCAGGTGCCAGGCAGAGCACAGAGTACAGATATCCCACCCCAACAGCACCTTGCTAGCTACTGTTATTATCCTCATTTTAGAATGGAGGAAGCTGCGGCGGGCAGAAATGAGGAGCCGTCCTCAGCCACACAGCTGGCAACGTCTGAGGCTAGACTTGAACTCAGAGCCTCCTGACCAAGGCCCAGAGCTTATGCACCATGTTATCTAGGTGCCTTCAGGTACTATCATGCAGCATGAGATGAAAGAAATGACTGACAAAACAAAGGATCAAGCTTCCAAGCACACTGATTTATTAAGCAATACAAAACTGCTGCCAAAGCAAATCAGGATTAGGAGCCTACCTCAGCTCTGGAATTGGACCCCAAATATAGGGGGAAACAGATTTTTCATATGCTAAAAACAAGTAATCAAATAAGACTAATTAACTAAAAGAAAACAATTAATCAGGATACAAAATGAGGCAATCTGATTTCTAACTGGAGGAAAGATTAGGGACTTTCCAAGTTGAGAAAAAGAGAGGGAATGGGTACAATTTGATGAATTCAAAAGAAAAGGTGTCCCAGTCCCCCCAAGTGTCTGTGAACAACCATGGGAACAAGAAAATAATACCTTGAGAAATCTCACAAACTGTCACAATTTAGATAACATACTTCAGGAAGAAGCAGACCTCTGTTTATGCCAGTTCAACTGGGGGATGTTCTCCAGGAGGGAATCATGATCATATCCCTTTATTAGATAAACCCTTCCCAGTCACTGTGGCCCCTGAGATCCACATCATCATTCTTTGAATCATAAGACAGAACTTCTTTTTGGCTTTATCTAGATATCTTTATACCACTGCTCCCCTCTAGCCACAGCAAAAACAAAACAAGAAAAGCCCTTCTTTAGGCACATGCATGTTTCATAAATTGAAAAGCACCTTATGTTACCAAAAGGAAATGAGAATTAATATTTATAAATCATAAAATAAACAATGTTATTACTTTTCATCATAAAATTAAAACAAGAAAATGAATTTTTGGTAAAAATCAAAGAGGATAGAGTACTCTGAAGGAAATCATGTTTTTTAAATAATCACCTTCTGAATCCGTTATCCCTAGACTGAAGTTCCGAAGGGCAACAGACATAAAGATCCACATTGGTACCTGAATCCATACCACCAGAGTGGCTTTGAATGGGTGACAATTATCCCGAATATACAGCTCTGAAACAATCCTCCTCATGTTGTTTAGGTAAACGAGCCTGAATGAAGGAGAGAGGAGAGGAAGAAAAAGCCCCCTCCCCACCAAAAAGTCATTTGAAATTAAGTTTTTTAAAAAAACTTCTGTAATGAACAACACTGCAAGCTAGCATCTCATATCCAGAGCACAAACTAAGTTAATGCTATATAGTTTTCTAATCTTCTATTACCATAAGCTTCATAAGAGGCCATCCAAGAAAATACCACATAAGAAATTTCATTTTTAAATCTTTAATAATTCAATTTACATAAAAGTTTATTTGTAACCTGTTATAACTGATGTGAATAATGTTGCTGTTAAAATTCTTACTTCATTGCATCTGATTTAAATTATATTAAATTATGGATTACTTATAAATGAAAAAGTACACTAATGAAGCTATTATTCTTCAAAATCACATTAAAATATATGAAAGGCTGAACATTTTCCTGGCAAAAAGGTGGAAAGTCTAACAATAATCGCCAACATCATTTGTACGTTGTGTTCAAAATTTGTCTTTTGTAGTCTGCATTTAGCTATTAAATTATATCAAATTAATATTTAATAAATGTCTCCTATGTGAAATGATCTCACCTAGTTAGTCTTTTTGACCATCCCAACTGTTTTGCTTGAAGTGCAACGTCATAATTCAGATTCTTGGCAATTGTTTTTATTTCTGGTTGCAAATTTTCCACCTAGCTAAAAACAAAGTAGAATTTGTTATACACATTTAAAATTTTTATGTATAGTCACTTCTGCTTCTTTCTCACTGCATTCTGTTATTTTAAAAAAAAAGTAAAACACTGTATACACATAATCTTAGACCCCAGGACCAGAAAGGTGAATCTACCGAGATGATAAAAAATAATCACCTCACAGAACAACTAGACATAAACACAGTGATTTCTACCAGAAACTTGCAGCGTTCTCAATAAACATGAACAGACGAGAACTGTATATGAACCCATGAACTTTCACCATGTTTTTGAAATCTCTATTAACTGCCATGTGAAAGCACCAAAGTTGCCCTGCTTATTATCTGTGTCCTCTTCCAGACTCCATTCTGCAATCTTTGTAATTTTTTCATGTTTAATTGATGTTCTTCATGGGGGGTCGGGGAGGGGCATTCCTATCATCACCCACCTATATTCATCGAAATAAAATGCATGCTGGGGAACATTCGTCACCCTCAACTCTGAAACAGATAAAAGCCCTCAAGGCCCTCTAACAAATAAGTATTGCCAAACAAAACAAATTCATATGCTGACCATGTGTGAAAATATGTCCTGCTCTGTACTTCTAGTCCATTATCTCTTTGCCAGGAGGTGGGAAAACATGAAAAATAATGCTTTAAGGTTTTCAATTTTAACCATCTGAAAAAGTTTTATCATCAGTCTTCTGGAGTCATAGTTGGTTAATGCACTGATAAAGAGCTATAAATTTTTTCAAAATTATTTTCTTTTACATTACTGTAGGAGCTATCTACAATACTCTCTTGATTCGGCTCGTTTCACATATTCTTCTCAGGATTCCTGAAAACAGCCCCCTTCAGAATTTCTTGCCATAGGAAGAGTCTTCCATCACACACACAGAGCCACCCCACTCAGCTTCCAGAACCTGATTCCAACAGAAAGTACTGCCATCTTTTTGTATGCCTGGGTCCCTTTCCATCCTCTCTGATCTCTTGAAGGTCTATGCTTAGGAGAAGTGACTGCTGGCTCAAAGGGCAGATACAGTGTAGCTGCTGTTTGGATACAGTGTCCAGCCGGTTAGACAAATCCCCAGCTCCACCACCAATGCATCAGGTTGCCCTGTTCTACTCTAACAAGTGCTGTTTTCCGTTTTTGTCATCTTTGCCAATCTAAAATGCATTAGGTGGAATCTCAGAGCTGCTCTAAGTTACAGTCCTCCGATTATTTGTGATTTGGGGCATCTTCTTATATACTTGTTGACGGCCAGACTTTCTTCCTTTGAAAACTACTAGTACCAGATCTCAGGTGATACTACAAAGCAGTGACCGTCAGAACAATCTGATACTGGCTAAACACACAGAGGTCAATCAGCTGAACAAATCAGGTACACAACATACAGAAAGAAATGAATCCTGCGGCGTTGGGTTCAATCATCTCAAAGACCTTGTTACTGCAGTAAAGAGCACTCACTACCTGACTCCAGCTGTGAGAAAAGCGGAGAGCAGCCTGGCAGAAAGCAGAGCTGCACCAGCCCCGTGTGCCATCTACCAAGATAAATTCAAAAATGATACGTGACCGCCTCCGTGGTCACAGCACAAAACAAATCAGAGCAAAATGGAACATATTACAATTAAGACAAAGGAAGAGGGGAAGGGTTCGGGACCAAATGATGGAGAGAGAATGAGGAGAGGTAAAACGGTCAATTCTGATGACACAGGGTAGAAAAGGTCTCGAACAAAGAAATCCAACGTAACTAATACTGGACTGGAAACACGCGGGGAAGAAGCTTGGCGTCCAGCGTTTCTGATGACCTCATTTCCAAGCAATAAGAAGCTGATTATCATCTATGAGAACGGGGCTACATTCCCATTGATAAGCGGCTGGAGGGGACAGACCCGGGGCCCTAATCGCCGTTAGAGAACTCCAAGGGAAGCCCGTCCCGACGGCCAAGCGGACAACAAAGGAAAGGCGGGGAGCTGCGGGGCTTCTGCAAACCGGAGGGGGCTGTCAACCGCCCATCCGCTCCGAGAGCAAGGTGCGATGCGCCCCTAAGGTTACTAGCACGCGCGCACGTGTGTGCATGCTCGTGTCTACATACGCCTGTATGCGCCGCCGAACTCTGGATAGCTCCCGCAATCAGCCCCGGCAGGGGGCGGGGCTCGAGACGGCACGCTAGGCAGATGCCGCAGGGGGCGTGGCTCGGGATGCGCGCGAGGGGGGCTCGCGGGGGCGTGGCTAGAGCGGGGCGGAGCTGCCGGGCTCTCCTCTCGTAACCCTCTCCCGCCCTCCCGTCTCCGCGCACGCGTGCTCACCTTAGCCAGAATGTAGCTCTGGTAAGCAGCGAGCGGCAGGGTGACGGCGCTCCTCAAGGCCGTGGTGGTGACGATGATGCTGGCCCACCATGGCAGCCCGGTGGCGTCCTGCGTTCCCAAGAGCAACGCCTCCGCCCAGTGCGCTGGGGCTGACGAAGCCAGGGTCTCGTACCAGCCCCCGATGCCGGCCGACCCCGCGGGCACGCCGTAGGAGCAGGCGGCCGCGGGCAGGAGGGCGTTGGGGCTGCCCAGCGAGCCCTCGCCTCGCCCCGCCGGCCACCCCGTGCGCCTCAGGAGGGCGGGCAGAAGTCGGCTCCGCAGGGGCTGCCGGGCACCACACAGCATGCTGGCTCTTGCGGGCCGAGGACGTCCTCCCCGCCCCGGCGCAGAGCGAGCGGCGAACCCTAGGCCGCGGCGCACCCTAGGCCGCGGCGAGGCGGAAGTTCCGCCCTCCGCTTACGTGCGGGTCAGGCAGCGCCGTCGCGCAGGCGCGGCGTAGGGGAAGGCCCCGGAAGAGTCGGGTTTGGGGCTGGCACGTGGGCTGAAGGGGAGCCCAGCTGGGTTGCTGCGGCTCGGGGAGGGGGAAGGCCCCAAGTTTGTGCGCTCCGAGCGCGGTCGGGGGCCTCCTCGTTCCGGCGGTGCCCCCGGGAGTCGGGCCTTTCCTCTTTCCGGGAGCGCTGGCTCGGGGCCGCAGCCCTGGCCGCGGGGGCTCCCGCCGTCTTCGCCCTCTTTCGCTGGAGTCGCGTCCTGCGGGGGGGCAGGGCGCTCCGCCGGCCATACACGCTTCCGCTTCCGACGGCGCCCGCCTTTCGGGGCTCCCTGGAAGGCCTTCCTGCTGAGCGGGGGCAGGTCTCCACCTTTAGACGGGGGCGCCCTTTTGCCTTTCCTCGTATCCCTGGCCCTTGGCGCCGTCCCTGTCACGTACACAGTAGGCACTTAACAAGTATCTGCAGGCGTAGTTTTGGGAAGGGACTCACGTAAAGCTTGATTTGCGCATGCGCCGTTCCCCTGCATGTTGACGTCGGGCTGGGGGGCCCCACGTGCCGAAGGAACGCTGTGTTAAGGGCAGGGGGTCTGAAAGAGGACCCCAAAAATGGTTCTGGACTTAAAGCAAAGAATCTATTTTTCTGGTCATGGTAAGAACCCTTCGAAGGGCTTCATTTGGATTTAAAACCACAGCCCCAAACAGCAGTCGTTGCAACCTATTTTCTAGTAAAAAAAAAAACCAAAACTAATTCTGTTAAGCGCAATATTACATTTTCAAATTAATTTCTGTTATAGTATTACTGAAAAATATGCATGCTCAATATTAGAATTTATCTTGCCATAGATGAGAGTTAGAAATAGTAATTGGTATGCAATTAGAGTAAACAGAACTCGTTTTTAGGACAGTTATCTATTGGATTTCCACCTGCCATGATCAGACTAATTTAAGATCCAAAATCATTGTACAAATGAGTCAGTATGGCAAAACAGAGGTGCTTGCGAGTGCTGAAAATATACCAGGGTTATTGTAGTCGTTCCGATGTGGGCAAATGACGGAGGGGCCTTACAGATGCAGATAATCCGCATTTGGCTGTAGCTATCCACCGAAAGACCTTCTACATGGAGCAGATGGGCCTCTAGCTACTTTGTTACACAATGAAATGATGTCGGGACAAGAATATAATATATGGAAGCAAGAAACAGAGTACTCCAACTCATCTAAATGTCAAATTCAAATGGTTTGCAATTGTAATCCTTAGACGGTAATCTAAATGCTTCTTTAAATGTTTGTAATTGAACCCAGAGGAAGGGTTACAATGGATAGGGAGCTGGCCTCCTGGTCACAAGGACCTGGCTTGGAGTATTGACACTGAGTCACTTCACTTTTCTGTATCCCAGGCTAAAGCTTTTTAAGTTGTGGAAAATCATGCTCATCTTTACAGGCAGAGGGAGTTTCTCAGTCGAATTTCCTACACTTTGAAAATCACAGGGCTGGTAAAAAAAAAAATTAACCACCGTCTTTTATTGATGTCGTATGTCACCACCTCCTGTAAGTTTAACTGATGTTAACAGTTATAACAATGAGATTGCCAACAGCCATGAAGCAATCAACCTAACAATACATCCAGGAAAAGTGGATGAAGAATCCTGTTGCCCAGAACATCACGTGAAAACCGGCCGTGTAACTGACTGAGCCCCTTACAGTATCTCTATCTTGGGCAACAACAGCGGATGGCCAGTTAGGTGGACCCAGAACAAGAGAAGGGAAAAGGCAAGGAAGGTTGTGTGTGGGAAACTACACCTATTTTGCTTGTAACAAAACCGTTTTAACAGTATTCTCTTGGTGATGCCAGGTGGCTGGAATCATGAACACCGTAATTTACAAAGAATCAAAACTAGACAACAGGTGAACACACAGTGGATGTAAGTAGGCTGCAGCTTATTACCAGAGATAATTTGCATTTATAAATTGGGTAAAAGATACCATCCATGAAATATGAGTGTAAGGGAAGACACAGATGAACAGAAAAACTGCTGCACTGGTGCCTCAAGGATACTTAGACTCCCTCTTAACAGATCCTCTAGTGTGTCATATGGGAAGGTATTTACGTTGTGATCTGCACTGGGGGAAGGAGTTGTCTTCTGCTTCCATACAGGTTTTGCTGTCTTATCCCTAGAATTTTATTATTCTTCTCCTCTGCCTCCTGGTTTCAAGTCCCAGCAAAAAGATCTGACTTTGCTTAATATTAGCATTTTCCATTTGAGATTACTTCCAATTAATTCTGTACATATCATTTGCCTATGACAGTGTGTATGCCTTCTGCTTCCTTAGACCGTGACAACTTGAAGGTATCTGCTTTGTACTTTTCTTCTGCGTTGTGCTCGACAGTGGTGAGCATGGGGTGGTCACTCACCATTATTTCCTGGCACAAAAAGTCATCAATCAAGTTGGGCCAATGGGTCAGATTTCTGTTACTGAATCCAGCAATCATCACTGTTCAGTTTCTGTTATTGCTCCTAGATTAGCAGGTAAATTTTATTCAATTTAACCCAGTAAATGGATAGGTGTTTGTTATGTCTAAGGCACACACAGTTCGTTTGCTTTGAGTATGATGGTTCAAAATGGTTCAATAGGTTAAATCTCCTACACAAATTTCCATGGGTAATTTTTCCCATTGCTTCTTGGAATTAACATGGATTTATTTAACTATAGGTGATCTGTAAGTCATAAGAGGCACACCACATTGTGCTCATCTCTCTTATTTAAATAAAAAAACATGGCTATGTGGACCTTTTTATTTTGTACTTTGTCCTTTAGGGATATGCTGAGACCTAAGAGAATCTCCTTTGATAAATGATCCAGCTGGGTGCCCAAAATAATCCCCCAATACTAAATTCACCCAATAGCCAAATAACAATTTTAAGAGCAAGTTTAACTATTTCTTAAAACTTAATCCCTTTGACAAACTGATTTCTATTCATTTCCTTATACAAAAAATATAGTAGTTATGAAGAAGCTCCTAAGTTAGGCTGCTGATGCCAAAATGTGTTTGAAACAAATGAAAATAAGAGTAAAATTTCATTTTAAGTCAGATATTTCATAGATTCAACCATGCCCTGAATGTTTTCTTGAGGTGAATATTATTATCACGTTGGCCTCTAGGTAAACTTACAACAGGAACAAAACCCTTTTCAGTCCAGCTATAGGATTTATAGGCTTCTGAACAGCATGGATTATTTTATTATCTCAGCTGCTCAGTAGTCCCTGGCATCTCAGAAGTACTTAGTAAAGACTTTTATTTGCACGATAACACCTACTTTCTTTTTTTTAAAAAAGGATTACTGAATCGATGACAGATGAAATGTATGGAACAGAAAGCACTTGGCATAGTTGGAAAACTTGCCCATGAAATCTCAGGCCATCAGTATGCATACTTCAAGTGGGGTTCATTTTTTTCAGATACACAGTGGTGAGTTTGGACTAGATCTTTGCCAAAGTTTTGGTTTTTTTTTTTTGTTTGTTTTTTTACTGCTAAAATTCTATAAATCCTGGTGATCTCTCCATATCTGTTTTTGGAGGAGATGTGCAACAGAACATGCCTATATTGTGTCCAGACTTTTCAAATTAAAGCTTAACAAAAAAGCTATGCCAGTTTTTGGAGAAAAAAATCATAGGCTCGTAGAAGTAATGTTTTAAATTTGAAATAAGAAAGAATTTTATGTTATAATGTGGTTTCCTTATCTCATTCAAGATAAAATCTTTCTGAGACCCTTGGCATTTGAATCCAATGTCCATTAATAATTTAATCCTGTAAAAACAATAAGCTCAACTGGCTTTTGGCTTAATAACCTTATTTTTCCCTTTCCTTTTTCCTAAAAGCAGCCATGATACGTAACTCTGTGTGAACAAACCAATGAAATTTTGCATTTCCATGTAAGAGTTAATTTCATGGCAAAACTAGTACAGAAAACAATTTTTATGTAGAACAAAACTGAATTTAATTAATGAATTTTTCTAAGGAAAAAAATGTCCATGAAATAGATTATAGTAATTTAGGAACCCCCCTCCCCCAAAATTCAGCTCATCATAAACTTTAATAATGCAAAACGAGGAAAAATGCTTATTTAGATTAAGCACCAAAATCCAGTTTCTTGGATAGTTGATAGAAAAAAAATTAGAAGCTATGTGTTTGAAAAGATAAATAAATAGAATTTGCTAAGTGGTTGGTATAAACAGATTACGTATTATACTGACTAAAGTAGTTTAAGTTGTGAATTAACTCAAGAACAACTCATGAGTTAAGTCACTCCTTAAATGATTATGTGAGAAATAAATCACGTAATAGTCTGAATATACACATACCAATTCTTGAAGCTCTCCTTAAAAAGTGGGAACAAAAAAGAAAAGACCTACATGGTCTCAAAAGGTTATGTTCCTTCTTTTATTTGTCAAATAAAAGGCATTACATTTAAAATATAAAAAATGTACCTGAAAAATGTTCCTAGTACAGACTAAAAATCATGGTATATTTAACAAGCCTAATTGACAAACTAAACATGGGGCATTCCAACTTATATCCCCCTTTGTAAGAAGTTCTGACTTCAAGTTAAAAAAAAAAATACAGATTTTTTTTTTTTGGTAAGAAATCACACATTCTCAGTAACTCAGTTTTGTTGGACCCCAAAGTACAATTTTTGTAATAAATAAATATTGGGTTGTATCTATATCTTAGGATTATTTAAAGATAGAAAATAATCCTAGTTATAGTACAAGAAAGGCCATTAAGCATAAAATTGTTAAGATAGTGGCAAAGGACACAAAAAACACTTCAAAATTGGCATTCGTTCCCCACTCACATAAAGTGCTAATATTTAAGTTAATAGCTGTAGGGCATTTTGATTCATTTGTTCCTTAAATTTTTGATGTTATAATCACAAGACAGCTGGAAAAAAATATGTGCTTTAAGGCAATAACCGAAATGCAGAAAAAGAGAAAGATTATTATTCATAAACTACTGGACACATAATAAGGAATGAATGCTCGTCTTTCTCCCCATCTCTCCCTTCTTGCTCTGGCTACCACAGTAGATAAAATCACTTTATTTAACAGCAAGGAACTACATTAATTCATTTAAATTAGGATGATACTTCAGATTTGGTAAATCATTTTCTTTTTCAGAGTGTAATTAATGTTACTGAAAATGGACAAACTAAGGTACACATTATTTCAATTTGTTCCCACTCATTTTGCCATGTTACTTTTCAGCAACAAAGACTGACAATGTTAGGTACAAATCTACAGCTTGCTGTGTCAAATGGATGGAATTTAAACAGCATATATAAATCTGAGGGTCTGTGTGCAACATAAGCTGGCTAAACCTCAAGTTCACAATGCCCTTTATAGTCAGCAGGAGCTGGCAGGTCCTAGGGTCAGAGAATGCGCTGGTGACCAGAACCAAGCATCGTTCATATAGTGTTCAACACTATCCACTAAGTTGTCAAATCGAAATTTTAGGATAAACTTAGGACAGACGAGACTGAAAGTTATCTAGAATAAGCAGTTCATTCAACTACTTCATAATACAAAACTTTCTATTATGATCTACCAAGTAAGATAAACTGCCTTGGTAGCCAGTAGTGTCTTTTTTCCACTCAGGAATGCAAAACCTTTTAGAATTGGAAGGAGCTAAATGTGATCTTTGAGGTAAGCCACTTGGTGGCAGCAACTACAAGGATGGAAATCATTGCAGGAATGATCCGACTAACATCACGCCAAGGGATCTTACTAGGACTGGAGGGCCGAGGAGCATGGAGGAGATTGTGCCTATGGGTTCTCAAAGTGCCAAAAGATTAAGAAACACAGAAACTTTTGCAAGGTAAAAGTAATGAATTGTTCTCTAGTCTGTGCCTTGCTACAACCTCTCCCATTCCCAAAACAAAACAAGTTTAGCATTTTTGAAAGCTCATCTGGGGAAATGAACTGATAATGCCCATTCTCCTATGCTGTACTTAAATTACACAAGTAGAAATGTTATGCTTATTAATAGTTTAATGTATGAAGGAAACATCCAGATTTCTGAATATGAAGGTACATATCTCACATTAATTTAAGTCTACATAAAGTAGAGCCTCTATACTGACATATTGAAATTTACTTTCTGCTTAGCCATTTCTGTTATGTAAACAATTGTACATTTATTTGCCATTCTAAAACTTCAGGATCAAGTTTACATAATTTTGCTAAATTTCCGTGTTTGCTCAGAAGCAGTTTACAGTACTAAAACCAACCAGCCAAGGAACAGCTTCAACAGAAAGTTATGTCCGGGGCAGGGACAGGACTGGGGTGAAGGGAGAGAAGGAAAGAAAAAAAGAGAAGGAGAAAGAATGCTAACTAAGGTGAGATGGAGAGCGGCAGGGAACGGGTGGTCACAAATGTTCACAGAAAAAAGGTCAGTTAGTAAGATCTTCTGCAAAAGCCTACACACTTCAGTCAAGCACATCAGTAGAATGATTTGGGAACATAAAAATTATTTCGGCCACTTGTGATTTCCTCTGAATGAAAAGGAATCTGCAGGCTAACAAGTTGATCCCAATCAGCCAAGCTGGTTCATATGTACGCTGTTCAGATGAGGTGCCCAAGTTCCAGTCCACACCTGAGGAATTAAAAGTATGTAACACTGAATTAGAAAATGCTCAAGGATCAAGTATTCTGAGCATCTTAGGAAACAACAAATCAACCTTGCCCCCACCCCCCAATACACGATTCATCAACCTGGGAATGAATGGGTAAATCTGACACACCTCAAACCTTCCTCTCCAAAACATCCTTCTGTCACAGGCATCTCCATCCTTCCACATCTTCCAGGATTCATGCTCTTAGCATTCTCCCAGACTCCTCACTCTCCTTCCACCTAAGTTCAGACCCTCTTCATATTACCACCCTAACCGATCCCCTGCCTTAAGGCCATCCCCCTACCAGTCATCCACCATCCTACTCAACTATGTCACTTCTCTACTTAATCTCCAGTAATTCCCTACTACCTGTAAGAAAACAAACTCCTCGGTGTGGCCCTTTCCAACCTGACACTGATCCACGGATCTTCTTGGGCTCCCTGGATGTGGGCGGCTCTCTCCCTCGTCGATGCTGCCAGAGTGGCCTCATCTGTAATGCTTATGCACTGGCCATCCCCAAGCCTGAAATGTTCCTTCTCCTCACATTCATGTCAGAAAATCCCTTTCTTGCTTTAAAAAGCAGCTTATGCACCACCCTATTCACAAAGCCTCTCTTCATCCTCTCCAACTTCTAGTGGCCTTCCCCTACAGATGACCTACACACTCCTATTTATTTTTATTCAACGGGGGTTCATTGCTTTTAATGTACTAAGCACTTTTCTCCTTCCCTATCTTACTGTCAAGTCCTACTTGTACAAATGAAGACATAATAAAAATATATTCACAGGATTAATTAATTGTGTTTCCTATTTGATCACATCCACCTTACCGTTTGAGGGCCATTATTTTCTGTAGAGTTTGAAACCATCTTTATCAGGGAGTTCCAAGAGGGGTCAGCAGCATGAGGACCATTAAATATGGGTCCTCCCGCACTGTCTGGGATAGGCGCTACTGGAGGGATCATTGCATTCCCATAGACAGAAAAGGGCATACCCTTGGGGGGGAAAGGGAAAGCAAATTTAGACATGTTCATGCCCACAGACAAACAAGTTATTTTCAAATTTTAATGTCAATTTGTTCTTGTTCAATGTGGATATTAAATGGGTAATATGAATTTTATAGTCATATATGTTATCACTTCAGTGCCAGATGTGACAATGTGACCATCACAAACTGTCAACGATAAACTTGAAGTTTACATATTACTTCATAATATGACATATCATGTTGCTCAAAAAAACAAAATTTTTTAACACAATTAATATGAAAAGAAATTGTCCAATATGCACCACACAGAATTACTGTTACAAGTGTTACAGAGATCAAATTTAACATCTAAAAATTAAGTGGCTACTCCCTCTTAAATGAAAATTACCCCAACTTTAGGAAAGTCCATGTATCCTGCAGGAACATGCTGATGGAATGTACCAGAAGGAGTTACAATTCCTGTACTATCTCGCTCCATTGCTTGATGCTGTGAAAACACTCCTGGATCAGACATTGGCCTGTGAATCATATGGTTTCCCATTCCACTATGACACCAGTCTACTTTGTCTGAGGAAAAAAACAGAAATCCAAAAAAATAAATATACTTATAACATTATAAAAAGAATCTCAATGAAAAGATCAAATGTCTGATTTACAAAACAAAACTATGTGACATACTTTGTTTCATGGTTTGCCATAGCCCAACCGGTCATAACTCCATTCTGGTAACAAAAACCTGAGCTACACGGAGAAGCTGCATGAAGAAAGGATTCAGTCCACAGCTAAGACCACAGCCAAAACTTTCCAGTTTTGTAGAACACTCCAGAGGTGGAAATCCAGTACCACAGACTCAAGAACCCCTATCTCAGCATGAAGCAGGTGAGGCTTACTTTATGGCAGCCCTTTTACTATATTACATTTTGACTTATCATGGTAAGAGCAGGACCTAGGTTTAATATATGTGCATGTTCTAGGTAGCCATGGGCAAGTAGTTATGCATTAAATACATGGCGATCAGCTGTAGAAATAAGAAAATGAAGAGGGCTCACAGATTAATACATAATGAAACTATTCCTGTGCCTTCAGGATCTGATCAAATGAACACCTAGAATTCCTTAGCAGAACATGCTCTCTTTGGACATAGCTATTTACAATACCCTGTCAATTACAATGCTTAGAACAAATCCTCAAGTAGTGTCAAATAAATAATAAAGTCAGAAAAAAAGGATATGATTTTTAAAAAAACAGACCTTAGGAAAGGTAAAATACTCTATGATTATACTCATACAGAGACATTTCATTTCCCAAAGCCAGGACAGATAAAACCTCCTACCTTGATTGCCACCTATCCCTTCAAAGGACCAGATGCCACTATGGCCTACTGGGGTGGCCAAGTTACTCCCAATAACAGATGGAGTGGAAGTTCCAGTTTGTCTAATACGGGCAGAGCGTTCTGTCCCAATGGGAACGGGAACTTTTCTGTCCTGACAGACACTGCTGGCCTTCTCTGCCCCTAAAGATACTGCTGATGGGGCGGGAGATGGTGCTCTTACTCCAGAGGATACAGACTGAGCAGGAGAATCTGCAGAAAAGTTATTGAAAAAAATGATACGTTCTTTTCTCCTAAAATAGGACTCATTTTAAAGCCATAAATTATGCATGGTAATACAAATAATGTTAAAATAGACATAACCAATTGCCAATAATTATATGAATTTTTCAAATTTTATTCCTATTTTATAGCTGAGTAATCAGAGATAAAGAAAGAAGAAGGCAGAGACTGCTAAGTGGCAAGGACAAGGCAAGCTCAAGTCTTTCTTATGACTATGAAGTAAAGTTTTCTTTTGTGCAATTTATTATGAAACGTGAATTAAACGCGTGAAATTTTTACACCTCAATGTCGCTTTCTAAAATACAGTTCAAGTCTGCATGTCACTCACGATCAAACCCTTTACACAACATGAGGAAACTAAGTACCAACACCTAGGCCGGATTCACCCTGACAGGCTGTGGTCAGCCTGTGATTTCAATGCTCCTTGGAACTCTCAATCAGTGAAGGTAAGGCACCTTCAGAGAGGACAGTTATACAGCCTATGTATACAGCGGAGGTTATGATCCTGAGTCTGGGACATGGTTGGTTCTGAGGATGGCCCTTTTATACCTTACACTGCCTCTCCTGATTTACTTACTGTATAGAAATTTAACAAGCTCAATTTCCTTATCACAAAATGACTGATTATACATACTAGAAGAATACTAGATTATGTATCCCAGAAGGGAACTCAGATTACAAAAGTTCTTAGACATGAAAAATTATGATTGGCCAGCTAGAAGTCCAGTTGGTTGTTCTTGGAAATACATCCCAAATTGCAGCTGTAACTAAAATAAAGTATACAAATAAGACACCTACACTGCAAAAAAAGAATCAACAAAAGTCTGAAGTGAAAAGTGCCACAGTGGTATTTTGGTTACCAAATACCCCAAGTTGTTTTCACCATTTTCACAAGTAGGGGACATTTTTGGAATTTATTTCAAAGTATTTCAGCACAATATACAATAAGGTGGTATCCTTAAAAGTCATGCTGGCATTATAGGGTTTTAGAAATAATATCTTAAAAATCTGGATTAAACTAACACTGAATGAAATTACATAATAAAAACCTAATCAGACTTCAGAGACATCCAAAGTTAATGTATTCACAATTTCCTCTCCTATGGAATCCTATTGCATCTCTCCTTTAAGGTACAAATAACTCACCATTAGATGCTGACGAACATGGAGTCAACAAACTAAGTGGGGAAAAGTGTTGTCTGTTAAAATTAGCAGCTGTAGCTGGTCCTCCAAGGGGTGCCCCAGGTGCATACATTTGTCCTCCAGAAAGGTTTGAGGCAAAGTTACTCAAATGTGTAGAGGAAGGTGTTACAGAAGCATAAGGGGGGTCTATATTGACAATACCTAAAGAAAACAATTACAAAATACCAAATCATTCTTGGATAAAGTATGCAGTTATGATTAGACAATCCTAATGCTGCAAAGACTACCAAACAAATTGAGGTGATGAATTCAGACCTCTAAACAATTACTTATTTTCTTTAACCTGTCCTTTTGTCCCTTTTCCTTTCATATGGAAAAGGAAACAGTCATTAATTTTGAAGAAAAAAATTCCCTATTTCAGTTGTCCTGAAATGTTCTAAAATATTGTTAAGGTCACATCCTCCTGACTACTTCCTCATGTCCTCACTCCTCCCCCTCCAAAAAAAAGAGTAAAAGAATTAACTTGGTTTTCTAAAAATAAATGGTCAGGTTACTTCCACAGGGCCATACATAAACAACACTGAAGGCAGAAGTTAGTCACTCAGGTAAAATCAAGCAAAGGATTCAGGGGAGCAACACAAATTGGAAAAATCAGATAGAAATGTCAAAATAACCATCCTGCAGGTGAAATCACCTAAAGATACTCCCAAAATTAAAATACTGAATTTTTCAATACCTTGAATTTTATTAGATTTTCCCTTAGGGTCTTTCTTCCCCTTGTGGCTTGCACTTACAGTACAAATGTAATTTCTACTTGTTACCACAGTCTATCACTGATACTTTATATGCAGCTCTGTGCCTCTCCCACAGTATATAAACAAGCTCAATTCTCCTTCCAGACTTGCTCCTTTCTCCAAATTTCAATCTTCTATTACCTTTAAAATAAGGTCCCAATTGTCACGTTTTATGAAACCAGAATTCCTATTACATGGACAAAGAATAATTTTAAAAACAATCTAACATAACATCTCAGAATTTACTAGTAACAACACTGGAAGTTGATTTACCTGCTACATTGTATCACATGCTTTAAAAAAATATATTTTAATTCAACTTCATAAGTAAAAATATATGACCTCACTCAGTGCACTTTGCTCAAGCTGTGAAGAAAAGTACTCCTCCTCTCCCAAACTCCCACTACTGTTCCGAGGAGGGGAAAAAGGCAAAGTAAATTTTCATCTAAAATGCACATGATGCTTCGGTGCCGAAGTGCTCTCTACACAATGGTGCAAACCAACTTTGTTTGCTTCAAGCACTCATATCAGAGACCAATACCTGACAACCAGATAGGTTCTTTATATCCTACCAGTTACAGGAACACAATTTTTAAAAACAAAAATCCATCAATCAAGAAAAACTTAGTTTTTGTGAGAAGCAAACTGTAATGGAAAAATCTTTGTTCATTCTTTTGAATAAAAATAAAAGCATAATTTATTAACCACCACTAACAATGTTCCCCTTTGTTCGGAGAAAGAGTGGGTAAAAGTCTGGCAAAGCAAATTAGTTGACATGGATATTAGGAGAAATTGTCACCAGAGCATTAAGAAATGCAAGCGAGCTCTGAACAACAACCAAAAAATAGGACTGACAAAGACACATAAAGGGGGCAAAATGCCAGAGGAACATAAAACACACACTAATTCCAATGACCTGGATACAAAACCTCAATCTAAAAAGGTGTAAGCAACCATGAAATCAAAGGTTTCCCAAAAGCTAAGGAATGTTACTCAGCATAAGGCAACAGGGGCTGTGCCATCATGGGAATGCCACAACAGACTCACCTGAGGGACTTGGAGCAGGCCTTTGCAATGGTGGTCGGAAGCCTGGTGCTTTGGAAGTGTCAGACTGATGTAAGGGATCTGAATTTGGCAAATAGGAAGATTTTCCTGATAGCATGGATTCCGGTGTTGACTGAGATGAAACCACAGAGCCTCCCCAGAAGGCATGGGCAGAAGTGGGACTGTTTTCAAACAATGTGCTAAAGGGCCCAAATGGTAAGGGTGCACTAAAATTGGGGGCCATGGATTTATTTGCTGGATGTGCTGAATTCTGAGAAGCACTTTGTGTACTTAAGGTCGAAGGTAGCTGGACAGAAGAGGGGACACTGTGGGGTCTCTTAATATGATTGACACTGAGGACTGCAACAGATGAATTCTGCAATGGTACTGGATTTTTGTGAGTTGGAGCTGTGGCATGAGGCTGAGGCCTGATGGCAGGCAGTTCCATCTTGGGAGTAGGTTGTGAAGACCCCATCTGTGCCTGAGGAATAGGGTAGGTGCCTGGAGCAGTCGGTGGCAGTGCCACTGGAGCAGAACTAGTCGTTACTAATGGGGGAGCTGTCATTCTCACTTCGGGTGGAGGAACCTGAGATGGCGGTGGTGGTGGTGGCAGAGGTGGTCGTGGTTCTGGAGCAGCAGCCCCAGGAGGCGGCTGGGGAGCAGAATGCCCTGCAGAACTCCCCACAGAACTGGTGCCATTTGGTTGTCGAGTGCTGGTCACTTCTACTACTGGTGGACTGCCCGCTTCCTGGTCACAGGGAGGGATCCCTTTGTTTGGAGAGGATGCTACACAATCAGAAGGGCTACTCCTAGAAACACCTCCCGGCTGGGCTGGAGGGGATGGGGAGGACGGGGACGACAGGGGGTAGTGTTCTTTGGCAGTAGGTAGAGGATAGGTGGCATTGGTGGGGGCGGTGCTGCTGTTGCTGGCTGTGGTTGTGACTGTGGTGGTGGTGGCATTGGAGGTCTTCACCACGGTGACAAAGAGCTGCCTTCTGACTGAAGGTGAGCTTGGGCTGCCGTTTGTAGAGGTGCCGGGCCCTGTCGACGTGGGTGCACTGGTGGTCACGGCGGCAGCAGACGTAAAAGAACCTGCGGGGTTCACCTGAGAACCGCTGCTGTGCTGCTGACTGCTGTGGCGAGGCACCGCGTGAGGCTTGGGCGAATTGGGAGCTCGGGCCGGGCTCAGAGGCCTGACAGGAAAGGGACCCCAAGTAGACTGCGCTGGTGGGAATGTCCCTCCAAAGTGGGTCATGGGCAGCCTAGGTGGGCGGATTTGCTGGAAAGTCTGAGCTGCAAGCAGAGCGTGTGCAAACTGGGGTGGGGGGTAGGCAATGGGCAGCGAGACAGGGAAGCCCGGTCTCACATTGCTGACAGGGTTCTTAATGGTTTTGTGAGCCGAGGCAGAGGAGAGCGCAGGCACAGCCAAGGCGGGTGCGGTCTGCGACGCGGACGACAGGGCCACCGTGGTCATTTTAATCCCCATCAGGGAGTTGTTAGCAGCAGTCGTGGCAGGGGCTGAAGACCCAGTTTTGGAATTCACAGAGGAGCTTTTCAAACGATTCTTTGGAATAAGCTCATCAATTTCTTTGTCTGGATCCTTGATCAGAGCATTGATCAACTGTGTTGCTTGCCTTGTTGATTCTGTGCCACCCCTAGTTACAAGGAAGTGGAGAGACAAAATTAGGTCCCATGCTTCTGATGAGCTTCACCTCTATAGACAGAACAGTGTACTTTCTATCAAGCTATCAAAAAGCAATCAGAACAAAAAGAGAATTCTATCACTGGAATGTTCTACAAAAAACCAAACACAATTGTTGTGGTGTGGTGTGCAGAACTACAAGTGTACAGAATTATCAATGGACAGGTATTCTGCAAAGTTCATAAATGGGATCAGTCTTGGAATACATTTTCCCAAAGAAATATTTTTTTTTAAGTACTGGGTAGGTTCCCAGAGAGGGCTACACAGCCTTATTAAGGCTGCTGGAATAGAAGGAAAGAAAAAAAAAAAGTTGAAAACAAGCAGGTAACACGATGCATTAACAACAAAAACCACAATGAAAGTGAATGAAATTGTTCCCTAATCCACACACTGCTTACTACTTATTAACGATGACCAGAGGTATTTTTGGTTCACAAATGAAAAGAGAATGGTGGTTTTACAAGAGACTGTCCAGGGGGCAACTGGACAGGAGTTTGCTAAGAAGAGAATGGGGAGGATTAACATCCACCTGAGAAAAGCTGGCTGAAGTATTACCTGTGAGCACTACCTCCTGCAAGAAGGAGCAGAGAGAAGGGGGCACAGAGAAAGGCTCAGACAGCTCCCTACACTGCTGCCGAAATCTAGGAGGGTCTACAGTAAGGCAGGACGACAGGACAGGAAGGAGGCCTACGTCCAACACAAACAGCAAACGGCTGTAACTCGGGAAGTGACCGTGCTCTACCAGACTACGGAAGCACAATCATTTGCTTGAAATAACTCTTGTGTTACATTAAGCAACCAGATCAATCAACTCTAGATAGTAATAATTATTTGCTGGATTTCAAATATGAAAAGTTTACAGTTGCTACATATCTGAAGCCTCTACAAGGAAGCTTAGAAGAAATATTTCTGATTTTGGCTTACATCAAGCATGGGAAAGGTGGCAGGGGGGATGATGGAAGTCTTCTGAAGGTACCCAGCAGGAAGAAAGGTCTCCTCATTTCACCTCCCACTGTCATCTCCCGGGATCTTTTCCTCCACACCGGTCTCACATGAAAAAGGGAACCTTCTCCCTGACATAGCAAAATCCTCTATGTGCACCTTGGCTTCCTGCCCTTCCCATCTGGGCCAGCAGATTCACCCCAACTCTCTCTGATTTTCAGTCTTCCTTTCCCTGCAGCCCAGGTCTCCTTATTTTTCTAGAAACCTGCTGTGGCTCTACCATTCCTGCTCACTATTGTCCTCTATTCTCCTCCCATGTCTACTCAAGTCTGTTCTAAACTCTCTGATATCATTCAACAGAAACTTCTCTCTCTAAAGCCACCAATGATCTCTTAGTGGTCAAATCTGTTTTCTCCCCCAATTCTAATTACTCTTGATCAATCTGCATCAAGTGACACGGTTGAGCAGCTTCTCCATTTGGACACTGACCTCTGCGTTTTCAGGTCGTGGCTCTCAATTGGATCTCCTTTTAACCTTAACAAATCATTTTCATGGTCCTTTATTAGCACTTTATTCATGTAGATAACTGGGTGTTTTCTCAGTATTATTCTTTTTCCTCAATAACATCTCACTTGATGATATCATAGTTCCCATGGGTTCAATTATCTTTATAAAAATGATCCCCTGACAGGCACACACACACCTCCCTAGTCTATCTCCTGACCAACTATCTCCTGGACATTTCAAACTGGATTATCTGCGGGCAAAACAGAACGTATTATGTTTCCCTCCAACACCCCTTTTCTCAATTTCCCTATTACTTCTAAGGACACCAGCATCCTTCCAGTTACCTACAATTCCAACTTCAGTGTTATCCTTGATACCTCATTTTCTCCGCCCCCACATAGCCATTCAGTTGCTCAACTTCTTCCTTTCAGCCTTCACAGTATGCACCTCCTTCTTTCTACCCACTACTACAGTGCAAACTCTCACCATCTCTCCCTTGGAGTACTGCAACAGCATTTTATGTCAACTACCGGCTTCAGGTCTCTTCACACATTGAACCACCCTTCACACAGCTTACAAAGTGATAGGATCTTTGACATCCTTCAAGACTATGCAAAAAAATATCATCTTTATGCAGGAAGTCCTTTTCCCAATATTGCCATTTGAAAGAGACTTTATTCTCTATAACATTACCTTCCAATCATTCTGCTTACACCACTTTATCTCCTTCCCTGAGTGAATGTGAATTCCAAGAGGGAAGGGAGCATCATTCTCCTTTACTTTGCACATAGTAGGGACTTACAAGGTTTGCTGCATTACAGGGAGAACTCTATCAATCAAGAGGATACAGTCAAAGATGAATCTAATCCATAGAGATGGGAACTGGCTAAGGGTTCTGGTGAAAATCAGATGGTTTAGAGTGAATATATAAAAACATTAAATACCAATGAAAGCATGTGATAGTCCTTAATGATTAAATAATTAGCAACTACCTGGAAATATTCAGAATTGATAAGAATCAGAGAAATGTAAATTAAAACAACTATAAGGTATGACCTTTTAGCAAAAAAGGGTAAAATATGTGCTTATATACTTTGACACTGCAATTCCACCAGTAGGTTATATTCTAAGCAGTTTATCAACAAAAAGATTCATTTACACAAAACTATTCACAGCAGCACTATTTAAAATAGTAAAAGTCTATAAACAAACTAGATGCCTAATGGATATGGGCAATTTAAATTTTAGCATCTGAATGTTATGGAATGTTAGCGCGCCTTAAAGGAACAAAAACTATGAAAGAAAAATTGAACGTACATGAAGTTAAGGCAGAGTGAAGAAGCAGATCCAAAAAAAATATTCATACTGACTAGAATTATGTAAAGCAAGGTAACATTAAAGGACAATAAAATTCAGGCCAAATACAGAGAGTAATGCTGGTACTACCTTATTAAAGTTAAAAATTGTTTTTCTTTTCTCTTAAATGGTGAATCAGGAAGAATGCACAGAAGCAGTATTTCCAAACAGATTTAGTCACAGACGCTTCTGCATTATTTTCAGTGAGTATACTTGGTTTGGGGATGTTCTTTTTTGTTTCATTAAAACAAAATTTACCAAACATGAAAAACTTAGAAAATCCCTAACATTTTATGTACAGAGCACAATCGTTATTTTTAATACTAACACAACAATGGATCAGTTTCATCAACAGTGATGATGATGTTCCCAGTGGACTTGCCTGGCTGCCAATGCCTTATGGCTACCCTAAAGTAAGAGTTTCTTAACTTTGAATCATGGACCCCTTTAGCAATTGTTAAAGCCTAAAGATCTTTTCTCAAAAATCACATTAGAGGACAGTGAAAATAAATATGTAATTTTCTTTCCATCTCAGTTATGAACTCCATCAGCTCTTCACAGAAAATGACGGAAATGGAGAAAGATAATGCCCAGCTATTAATGTAATGACCATCTCCCTGAAAGGCACAAAGTGCTATAAAAATTCAAGAGAGATCACTGAAGACTTATAAATACAAAGTAACCTGGAAACAGTATAGTTCCCTCTACATTTTGAATGATGTGGACGATCTGGATAAGTGAAAAAGGAGAGAGTATTCTCGAAGGAGTTTTTGTTTTTGTTTGCAGGTGGCTTTACTGTTGTTTTAAGGGGTGGGGTAGTAATGGTAGGAGGAGGAGAGAAGTAGTCATGGAAAAGGTGTGCAGAAGGTAAAGATTAGTTTATTTCAAGTAAAAGCTTAATGTCTTTGAAACAGAATAGGAGAGCCCAAAGAGATCCCTAATTTGACAGACAATGAAGAGAGGCTGTCACTTTCCAAAGGCCCCACATCTGGCACAGCTGATGCTGGCTCTCCTCAACAAACCATTTTGCCCTGTTTGGCATTTAGTGGTACTGGACAAGTCATGGACACTCTGGGTCTCAGCTTCCTTCTTCACCTTTAAAATTAGGGACAGGGCATAAAGAAACTTTCTAGTCCTTTCTAGTCCTGCAATTTCAATATTCTACTTCAGAGACTACAGGTTCTGCTCAAACCCCTCCTGAATATTTCATCTGTTCCTGCCTTGGCCAAGCGGACTGCAGTTCCCCCGAGTTGACACTTTTCATGCTTTATTCCTTCTCTGTCTGCTTAAATCTACCTTTGCTTCTCAAATGTGGATGAAATTCCACTGGAACCATGAACACTTTTCCTAAATTCACGAATATATAGAATAATGCCAATTTTTCATACTTATATGCCTTAGTTCCTTATGAAGACTCACAGATATCTGTAACCACCTCCATCCCCCTATTACTTGAACACAATGCTATTCACATGGCGATTGCTGGTGTCCAATAAATGCCTACCAAACTGGAACAAATTCAAAATATTAAAATATTATCTTGGCACACAATTTCTTTCAAGAGGGCACAATGATTGTCAGAATAATGTAGAAGCGTCTAAAAGTTTTAAGTAAATGCTTCTTGGCATCCACTTTGTTTCCTAGGATGTGATTCCCATTTTAAAGGACATGTAGGCAGGGTTAAAACATTTTCTCATGTTAAATGCATTACTGAATATGATTAAATCTCATAGCATATAAATGTTCAGATTCCAAGGACAAATCTTAGCTAAAAGAATTTCAAACATTAACATCTGAGGAAGTATAGTCTTCCCTAAAAGGCTCAGACTATTCTAGGCTGTGGATTCAAAACTGTGGACCATTGTCTGGTGAAGCCCATGGACTCCTTCTCAGAATCATGTTTTAAATACATAACATAAAATAAAGAGAAACCTATCTTAAAAGGAAGACAATTATATTCAAATAGAGATACTAAAATAAAAATACCAGTTCACGATCTCCAGATTAACAACACCCTATCTAGACAATATTTTCACCACAAAGTTAGGGAAGGTAAAGGACAAATAATTTCTACTTTTTAACACACTGAATCAACATTCTCTAATTCTGAAGGAACAGGTGACACTTATCACAGTTCTCTAAAATAGTTTTCAGTGGAAAAGTAGAACGTCACTAAATTATTTTCTCCTATAATTTTAATTTCAGTGATAGGCTTCTAAACATATATGAAACATTTCTTCAGCCTTCACTATAAAAGTAAAATAACGAAAAAAAATTTAAGTCCTAAAGGAAAAAGAATTTTTTCCAAAAATTAAGAGAAAATTAATCAGAATGAATAAGGAGAGACTGCTAATAAATTTCAAGTTCAACTAGAAATGCAAAGAGTCCTGACGTTAAATTAAAATACTACAAAAGAGGCAGGGAAAAAGTACAAAAGAAAGTCTATTTTGCCTTATTGTTATTATCCGGTCCCCTGTCTTGTCTTTCTGTTTATCGATATCTATATGTGCTCCAGTGAACTCGCGAATAGCATTGATATTACAGCCGCCCCTTCCAATCACTCTGGAAATAACTGTTGATGGAACAGAAACTTTCTTTGATCTATTTTCAAAAAAAGGGAGAAAAAGAAAAATAGTTGTTAATAAACAGGAAAACATTGAAAAAAATCACTAAACATTTCTATGCTATTGCTAAATAGAATTGAATGTAATTCCTTATGTGGCTAAACTTTGCCATTTCATCTTCAATTTCTTATCCTCTAATACACGAATGGAGAAAAGATAACCAGGTGAGGAGCAGGGAGGGATAAGCATCTCCTGCCCCCTTTCTTATTGCTACATTTCTTTTGTCTTCTTGTGGGCATTTGTTTTGAGTTACAAGTTGTCTTCCTTGATTCTCTAATACCTGAAGTGTGTGTTATAAATCCACAAAACCTCCAGCCTTAAACCTAGAGATCCAGTAAGTTTTTGAACCATCTTAAGTGTAACAGAACTTCATGTATTTCCATTAACTGGTGAGAGAAATCTGAGTTGATGGAAACCTTGAATTAAGCAGTTAGAAAGATTCACCAGGCTCAGATAGGCTCATATCCATGATACATATGTGTGTGTGTGTGTGTGTGTGTACTGTGTATGTATGTGGAAAGAATTTTAATATACAATATTCATTTCAAATAGATATTTACACAAACACTCATAAAGTGTTTAACACTTATTTTCTTACAGAGATTAAATACAGTCATTACAACTTTAATTAAACTACAAATTGCTTAGTAACCATTTCTCCATAAACAGAGTCTGAGTGTTTAACTGTCTACAGAACTATGTTTTCATTATTTTTAGGCACAGGTCTTGTTTTCTTTCCAAGGATTATTCCTTAACACTAGGTACGTAGTTGTAATAAAAAGAGAGACACAAATGAAACACTTGCTTTGGTTTTAATTACATTGAGAAGATCCTTTGATATTCTCATTCTAAGTTAATGGCTTCAGGAAAGAGTCAATTTAAAACTGTTATGAACTTGAACATTATGAATAAAATAAAAAGAAACCAAAGTTTAGGATCTGGGGCTTATTAACAATTATCCAGGGCACAGATAAGCACAGTTTTGGGCTAGTCTTGCTTTTAGTTCATTTGTTTGCTCTTTCACGTTCCTATAAAGAAGTATTTTTTTTTTTTTGGGAAATCTGATGTGGTCACAGCCAGATCAAAGATATACAGGGAACCAAAAAAACTGGTAATATATGAGTATGTGTACTATGACATCAAAAAGCTGTACCAATCATTCCAATATTTTTTGAATCACTGACATTTTATTATCATTTGATTTGGAGGAAAATGTTCTCCACTCTGCTCTGGCATATATTTAATTGTGACTATACATTTGGAGGGAGAAAATTTTCTGAAAGTCCTTCAGAGAAATGGAGATATCATTTAGATGTCACAAAACCTGAATAGTAAAACATAAAAATAAAACTGGAACATCAAGAAAGACATGATGAAAAGATGCCAAACCAAAAGAACAACTTAAACAGTGATAACAGTACTGGAAAGACCAACACTTGGAGAAGCTTAGGACCTCTGGTCAACACAATGACAAAGTGATGGACAGACTGTAGCATATGGTTAAGATGGGAATTTATCATTTTTTTCAATAGTAGTAGAACACTTTGAGATAAGAGGGAGAGAATTCAGAGTTATACACAAGATAAATAAGAATTTTAAGACAAATAGATTTTACTGACCTTCTTACAACTTCCTTCCAGCCATCTTCCCTCTTTTGCCCACGTTTAGGACTAGCTACCGTCAACTTCCCATTTGGTGAAGAAAGTGGAGAAGGAGCAGATTTTGTGCAAGTGGACAACGAATTGCCGGATACCTCACTGATACTTTCAGACAATCTTAAAAGAGGAAAGCGGAAAAATCTATTAAATGTATTTAAAGGCTGAAAAAAGCTAAACAAAACGTAGAGTAAAAGTGCTGGAGAAGTAATTTCATCTGCCTTCTCGTATGTTTTACCAATGAGGTTAAACCTGATGAAAAGGCAGCAAGCAAGTGTGTAGCACTTAATAAAAATGGAGGGATAATAAGCTTGAATATTCATCTCAGTGTACGATCTGGAAACATGCCAATGATGACTTTCTACTTTCCTGGGAAAGCAACAATTTCAAATTTATCTAAAAATACTTGAAATGTGTTGACCGTAATGGCACAGAACTCTACATCCTTAACTTTAAAAAAGCCCATAGTGACAAAATCAACATCATTTAATAAAAATTTCAAGTTTTCTAAACTAAAGCACAAGACAATGAAAAGAACTCTAGTCCAGAAGTCCAAAAAGCTGGGTTCAAGGCTTTACTGTCATTTATAACATGTGTGATCTTAGGGCCGTCAAATAACATCAACTTTAGTCTATGAAATGGGGATAATACTCATTATTTTATTTACTTTGAAGGGTTTTTTAAAATGAGGCCAAATCTTTGTATATTGTAAATTTCTCCATAAATGTGAGCTGCTATTTTCTAATGACCCATTAACTTTACTTTGAAAAACCCCCTACAATATTTATCAAGTTCAGCATTAAGAGGCTAACTCAGACTTACTAGCTGGGTTAAGACAGAAATTTAAATGAAACTGACTTGACAGAAGTCTTGGCAGAAGCCGCCTTTCTCTCCTCCTTAGGAAAGGTGACAAGCACAGAAGGCTGCTTCTTGCTGCTGGGAGCAGGTGGTGGGGCACTGGAGGACTGACTGTCGCTCTTGCGGCTGCTGTTGCTGTTGCTGCTTTCGTCACTGCAGCTAGAAATCCTCATGTTGTCGCTGTCGCCGCTCTCGCTCGTGCTGCTGCTTTTCGACTCCCCATTTCCCTTTTCGGGTTGGCTGTATGAGATGGGCAGCTGATCATCAAAGAGAATCTGAACGTTTTCTGGAGGGATTTTGTTTTTTCTGTTTTTCCTCTTGGAGCTGGCTGTGGTCATGGTGCTGTTTCTTTTACCATGGGAACCTGCCAGAGTCGTCCAGGTTGCAGAGATACCAATGGTAGTTGTGGTGGTGGCACTGGGAGGTTCCATTGGAACTTCAGGCTCATCTGGTGGGACAGAAAAGGCACAGCAAAGATCGTCAGAATTACAAGGAAAGTCGCGGAAATACAAATTCGTTGCAAGGCTTAAACATGTGAAATTATGACCTACTGTTCCTACAAGAGGCTGTAAAGGAATTTAAAATTAAAAAATAATCATAATTATAGTAACACTATAGCTTCTGCATTTATAGATACAGAAAAGATTCCTCACATGCTGTTTATATTTACTCTATTATAAAAAAGAGACAAAGCTAATCTTTTATAATGAGATAATAATTCATATTTTCTAAACGTTTCTAAATTTTCTAGATGTTCTTGATTTCAGAAGGGATCCTAAGATCCTAAATTAAGAGCTGGAAGGGGCCTTACTGTATAGGTAGTAAAACAGGCCCAGAAGCAGAGTTTACTAACCTAAGATGACCCAAGTAGTGCAGGGGAACGATCGGATCCCCAGTCCTCTGATGGAGCTGTCACATTTCCACTACATCACAAGACTGCTCTAACCTAACCTTGTCCCTAAGAAATGGCAAACAAAGGTTAAATATAAAGCACTACCTGGTTCTGGCCACTATTTTGGGGTCAACAAGGAATTGCTCATTTCATTCTCCCCAAATACCATTAATTCTTTTCTCCCTGTTTCACACTTATTTTCCCAGAGCTAGAATAAACACATGCAAAGGGAAAGGCAGGAGGGAACTGCCAGGGAGAAAGGCAAATTAAGGAGACAATAAGACAGAAGTAACTTCCTGATCCTTCTTCCTCTGGGATAAAAGGGATAAATAGATTCTAAATATAAATGCTGCATTCTGTTATATTAAAAGACATCCTCCTTTTCATTAGAAGGAAAGAAGAAATTTTGCTGGCCTTAAATTACTGCTAAAATTGTCACTGTGTAACTGTGTCAATGTTATTTATTTAAAGGAAGTGAGAACAAACAAGAATTCTTAAATTTGCAGATTAGCAGTGGTGGAGGACACAGCTTCTCACATGATTATTAGCTTGTAACTTACCAATTTAAGGGTAAGAATACAATTAAAAATAAATATCATTAAAATATGAAACATATTTCAAGGGCTTTAAAATGTCTAAAAGCTTTTGTATAGTTCAAATGACTGTTAGGAAGGAACGAATGAAATGTGACGTGATACAAACGTATTACGTAGATAAGAAAATGAAGAAAGGATGCTTTGATATGTGTACTTCAAGAATACCTTCAACTTTAAGCTTTTCTTTCTCTTGAGCAGCTTGTAGTTCAAAGTTTTCTTTATTTTTTGCTTCAATTTCTTCTAGTTTTCTTCTTTGTTCTTCCTTTTTCTTTCTTCTCTTTTCCTTTCTTTTTTCTCTTTTGGCAGCCAGAGCCAACCTCCTACTTTCTTCCCTTAGCTATTGAGGGGAATAAAAAGAGATTGTAATACCTGAATTCTAACAAAAAAATTTCTCATTTCATACTAGAAATGGTAACTTCTAAATTCAAAGTATGAAGTTCTGAAACAAATTTGATTCTTTTAAAAATCCCAAACATTACTCTCACACTGAAATCACCCGAAATTACAAGAAAATGTATTTGAACTTGAAAAACACGAAACATTCAGTAAGTAACCAATGTACTAAGGGAACAGAAATAAGACTCTTAAATCCCTTTGCTAGTAAATAATTCGATAGTTTCTATTATTAAATAATGTCATCTGTTAATGCCTTATCTCTTGATCTATAACCTCTCATATAACCTTAAGCTCTAAATTTTCAACTATCAGCAAGATATTTATACTTATATATTGGAGAATTGTGGAACTTCCAAGGCACATCTCATGTGACCCCAAATCTGGAAAAGAATCCCATCTATCATTCAACATGCCAAAATAAAATGGGTAATTTTCGCTGGCCAGATGAGAGATCATTGTTCCATTTCTTCTCAGGTTTAGAAATCATCACTCTCCAACTCAACTAGAGTTAAAACCTTCAAGTTCTCTCTGAAGCTTTCCTCTCTCCTCCAAATTCTACTATTTCCTTTCACAATTTTAGACTAAGAATTCTCTATTTCAACAATCCTAATTCACAACTCATCCCCCTGCACCTATCTTATACACTTTATCCACATTCATTATGTTGGCCTCCTTGTCAGGACTCCACAAAACCTCTACATTGTCTTTTCAGACAATTCCCAGTACCTGTCCTCACATTAAAAACTTCCCTAATCTTATTCTACTTTATTCATCTACCACTGATTCCCTTGACTTGGCTATACATACCCTCTATCGTCATTAACACAAGACAAATATTTATGAAGCTTCGTCTTTTTCCAAACAATTAAACTTTCTAGAACATGGATTCAAATATATCCTAAGTCAACTAAGATCGCCTGTCAACACTTAGAACAAGATGTGTCATTCTTGGTTTGAAATATCTGCCCATCCCCAAAGGGTTTCTGGGAAAGGGGAAGCACCAAGAAAAATCACTTGCAAAGTTGGTTGCATAGGGCAACGTCAAAACTAGAGGACATTCTCCTGGTATACATCTCTATTTTCCACCTGGTGAAAACATGCAGGAAAAGCAAAGGAAAGCAACTACCAACTACATCTTTTGGAGCAGGCAGACTTCCAAGACATCACAAAATGTCTTCCCATGCATTCCAGAAATTTAAGATGTGTTGCTTCTTGAAGGAAGAATACTTCAAGAAGGAGAAGACTTTTTGCAATTTCTGATGTTATGTTATTTTTCAATGAGACATCCCCCTTTGTGAAGGGGAGTTATAGTTTAGGAACAATATGGAAAAGCAGTTTTAGCTGGGGAAGAGGTGGACCAAGGTGACAGGAAAGAACTGGATCTGGACCAGGGCGGTGTTTGGTGCCACTGAAGTAGCAACGCTTTGTAACAGCAGCATATTGCCAACTGGCCCCTCAGGACTGAAGTCCCACTGAACCCAATTCTCCAGCACAGCTGCTCAAGTTCATTTATCATGCATCACCCTATCTTGCTGCTCTTGGTCCAACTTTCGTAGGAAAGAGGGAAGAGCTATGCAACAGCTGTTTGGCCCTCCTGTGACTCTCCAACGCTCACCAGTCCTACCGTGCCCCAAACAAACATTCAAGTAACTGAAACCTCTATGTAATTTCCGTCTATAACAACAGGCTAATGGAACACAGGCACATCCCTAGATAACACACAGCATAAGACAGACTGCTGCATTATAAAATGGCTTTAGAATTCAACTTAGTTCTCCCTGGAATCATAACAGACTGCTTATGTTGAGGGTGAAACCACCTTGCCCCTGGCACCAGCAGGGAATGAAATGCCACAGTATTCAATAAAGAATAGGTTCTTAAATGATCAGACACAGAGTTATAGAAGGATACTTCATTTGTAAGAAGAAGTCACTCTATCTGTACTTTAAAGATAGCACTGGTACAATCAAGGACACTCTCTGTAGGTCCATAATATCTGAAAGTAACATCAAATAACTTTAGAACAACTACATTAATAACTAGACTAGAAGCTACAAGAATACATAATGACAGTAGTCACAGATCTAATACAGAAGCTGTATTGCTTATATCATCCTCTATGGTAACTACGTTAGTCACGTCTTGCCTTAAGACATTTGTTGTTCTGATACATTTTCCATATCTGTTTTGTGTACAGGTGTGTATACATACAGTCACAAGTATGTGAGTGTATGCACACGTGTATGTGTCACCTCTCCTTACTGAAAGGTAAATGCCTCAGGACAAGGTATTACTGAATTTTCCTGTCCTTCTCTCTCTGGGGTACAGCACAGGCCTGGCGCTTAGTGGTCACCAAATAATGTTGGCTGAGTGACTGATACTTACGGTATCCTCTGATTTTCTGTACCGTTTTTTTAACACCTAAATAGTAAACTAACACGTGACTTCAGAAAATTAGCTAATCCTAAAAGCGCCTGCTGTTAAAGAGAGGCATTACCTTTTCCAAGTCTAATTCCTCCAAAAGGATGCTTGCATTTTTGTTTGCTTCAGCAGCCTGTCTATCTTTGGCTTGTACTATTGACTCCATACACAGGTGGCACTTCTTCAGCATCTCCTAAAAGGAAAAAGGAAATAAATTTTCAATCCAAGAGGATGACTGCATGACATGAAATTAATAGCATAAATTGCTAAGACAGGGATTTCCTACTATACTGAAAAGAAGAGTTGGCCTCAGAGTCAGGAAGGCAAGGGTTCCAGTCCCATCATGGCCATATACTTTCTCTTCCCTTTCAGGGTCTCAGACAACTCCAAGACTGTCAGTGAAAGGTGGAGCTGACCTGCACTGTGTCAATGCACTTACTCTGATGAAATCACAGGTCCAGTCCCTCCTTCCTATTTAAACCCTGCCCTCCCAAATCACAAGAAAAGATAAAAATGGGAGGCTGACAGTTGAAATGTTGGCTTAAATAAATAGGCAAAACACACACACCCACACAGCTCTAGTGGTCAAAGATATGAGGTTTTTCATGAAGCTACCTCTGAAAGAGGTATTTAACCTATCTGGGCACTGGAGACATTAAGAATTGCTTCCAATTTCAGCTGTAACACCTAACTAATGAAGGCAGATGAAACAGCTAAGGGCCTTGCTCAATTCAATACAATTCAACAAACATTTATTAAGCACTAATTCTGTGCCAGTCACAATGAAGGAGGCAGCATGCCAACAACATAGAGGAAAAGACAAGTTGGGGCAATCTCAGAAGGAAGGCCAGCAAGTTGGTACAAAGGCTTTCTTGCAGAAGGTGCAGCTTTTGCTGAGAGCTGAAGGAAGCCGGGAAAGCGAGGAGGCAGAGACGAGGAAGGAGAGAACACAAAGTGGATGAGAGCCAGGGAAATGTTTTCTGGGAGGAACAACAAGGGAGTCAGTCTCACATGACCACAGAATGCAGAGATGTATAAGACTGCAAAGGTAGGAAGGGACGCTGAAAGTGACATGATTGTATATTTGATCCTGGAGACCACAGGGAGCCATTGGAATTAAGTGAACTGAGGGGAGATAATGGTCTGACCTGTGCTTTAGGAAGACTGCTGACAGGTAATGAAGGACATAGAGGAGTGGGGACTAACCTGCCAGGGAGAACAGGCTCTCAGAATCTTAGAGGCATGTAGTGATGAGAGGCTCTGATCAGGCTGTGTGCACTGTCAGAACAGACATGTTACTAAAGTAAAAATTGCAGAACTTCACAACTGACTGCATATGGAGGTCGAGAGGGATTTTAATAGAGAGGCAGGAAAAAAACAATTGTTTGAAATGGGAAAACAGAAACATTGCCAACAAATTTTTCCCAGTTATCTGATATAGCTCTGCAAATGCCAACAAAATGCTGAGGAAAATAATAAAAAAGCAAGTTCCTACCTACCCCAAAGAAGCCACTGGTAAGAAGAAAGCTTCATCTACACCAAAACATTTACAGCATCAGGTTTCGTGCCAGCAAAGAATTGAAAACAAAGTAGATGCCAGAAATTGGGCACATAGTTAAACACATTGTGGTGTGCATGCATGTAAGCTATACAGAGGGGGAGATAGAGAAATATGGAATAATTATCACACTATAAGAAATAATGCAAGTGATGAATAGAAAAGCCTGGCACACTCTAATGGAGGAATTCCACGTATAAATAAGTAAAATTTTAGATAACTCGAAGAGAAGAAAAGATCCAGAAGGATAAGGCAAGACTTAACCAGGAGAGGTATACCTGAGATAAGTCTTTAAAAACATGAAGGATTCAGAGGCCACGATGAGGAAGGACTGTATTCCAGGGAAGGCCAAGATGAGGAAGGACTGTATTCCAGGGAAGAGTGTCTTGCCCAAAGAAATGAAACACTGAGTTTGGGGAATCAGGAAGCAGGCCACAGACAGAGTGAGTGAAGGAAAAAGACAGATCATGAAAGACTTGAAATTCTATGCTGAGCAATTTTTGTTGTCTCCTAGAGAAAAAAAGGGAGCCACTGAAAATTACTGAAAAATGGAAAGACATCATCAAAATGGTGCTTTAGCAAAATGAATCCAAGAAGGAAGTGCCTGACAGAGATGCTGAAGGCCACTGTGGCAATTTAAGAGGAGACAAAAAGGCATGGGGGAGATGTAGTGGAAGAATTATTTTGTGTGCATTCATCAGTGGTCACATCCTTTACCATCTTGGTGCCTACCAGGTACGCTTATACTGCCCTTTGAATGACCAGGAATGTTGCTTCTTCACAGATGATAGTATTCTATGACTCAAAGCCATACAAGAATGAGAATGAAAACAGGTACACGGCCTGGATCTAGGATTTCACTGATTTACCCCAATGTAGATGAACACTCTCTACCACTGAGTGTTAGACAATGGCCTAAGGAAGCAGAAATCTTGGCAGCATCCCAGAGCATGTCTGTGTCAGAGGTGAGATCTGGACCCAGTTCTTCCTGGGTTTGAGGCTATCTACTATGCAACAGCATCAAATAAAGTAAACAGATATGTGAAAGTATTTTGTTTCAGGGAAAAGATTTATGTCACCGAAAAATATGACATTTCCTAAACATAGACTAGCACAATTTCTGCTCTAAATCAGATTTTAAGCCTAGTTTACTGTGTGCTGGAAAAAAAAAATCCATTTATGGGCAAGCCGATGGCTCATCTGACTGCAAATTCAATCTGAATGGTAGTTCCTGTCTAGGAGCCTGTTTTTGTTCTATACAGGTAACAAAGTTTACCTCATATTGAGCAACTATGCATCTCACTGAAACGTTTTCTGTCATACTGGAGCTCAACTTAATTAATCTAGGGTCATCTACAAACAGGAGTCACACTGAGGCTTTCACTATCTTGGCCTCTCCACATAGGTCACCAACAACAAAGGAAGCAAACAAGCAACTCTGGAGGGCAGCTCCACATGAATGAGCAGAGGTCAACTAAACAAACTTGCTCTGCTGTCTCTAATAGGATCTTAACATATTAGAACAAGAAGACTCAAGTTTGAATCTTACCTAAAATGCATAGGAGCTGTACAACCAGGAGCAATTCACCAAGCCTCCCTGTGCCTCAGTTTCCTCTTCTGTAACAGGGATAACACCACCTACCTCACAGGGTTGTCCATGGTAGTGATTAAATGAGTTAACATATGAAGTGCTTTGAAAACCTCAAAGCAGTATGTAAATGCTAGTAGTTCTATGCACTATTTTGTTGGAGGAGACCTCTTAAGGCTAACCTATGTTCTAAAAGATCAAAGCTTTTTTTATGTAGCTAAGAATCAGAATGTATACAGTAGAACCTTCTTTGTATGCTCAGCCACAAATCTTTATCATCTTGATGATTGTAAAGATTTGGTCAGTTGAAGAACACAGTTTTTGAAAGCCTCCTGATGGTTCCTTTTCATATTTTTGCAAAATATACACTTTTTGTTTGTTTGTATAAATTATCCTCAAAATTTTTGTAGAGATGAGAAAGCAGTAGGCTACTAAGAATGTCTATGATTTTCTGCCAGCATTTAGGTATTTCTCTCTCTCATGTATTATGAGAACAGTTCCCTCACCTCCTCAAATGATGCTGCCTCTAGTTCAGGTTGGTTCCTCATCTATCTGGGGCAAGCCCAGGACCTCTGCTCTTCTTTTTTTTTTTTTTAATACTCATGCCACTTTTATTACCCTACATAGCACATCAGAGACAGTAATGTGGTGATCCAAAGTGGTAGTTCCACTGACAATGAAATAAAAAAGGAGTTTGTTGCAGATTATTGACCAGAATAAGACCTTTCCTCTTTTTCTTTTATAGAAGACCCAGTTACATCTTTAAATGCTTTGGGGATGATGAAACATTTTTGTGAGGGAAATCACACTTAAAAGAATAGACTTCAGTCACTAGAAAGTTCAGCCAGTTTGGAACACCTCCCTACCTCCCTGGCTGATGATGGCAGATAAAACAGAATATTACTGTAACACTGAATTGTGATGTTCACATGAAAACGGGATTACTACTAATACTGGAGTAACTGACATGTACACAGATGTATCTATACCTAGATAGCCCCTATTTAGGACTCTGGCAGAGAGATCATCTACTTAGTGTTGTCATGTTTATCAAGTATTTAAAATACAGAGCTGTGAACCTCTGAGAATTATTCTGGTCACATGGTACCAGCAGAAAACTGCTGATGCAAAAGAGTAACTTACCTTATCTGTGATGGTCGCTATATATCTCATGCACTCAGAATCGGAGGGAAACTGATTAACTTCTTTCACCAAGTAACGCACCACTTTCACATGACCCTGAAAATAAATTTCAATTTTACTTTGAGAGGGTTATAGAAATACCACTAAAAATGCAATCAGATATTCTGACAACTGAAGTAGTTCATCATTCACATACAGGTAAAATTAATTGAAGATCTGGTTACAAAGAATTCCTCAGGAAATGAGCTTTCTCTCAGATACCTGTCACTATACTGCTCCATAAAGAAATAACATGGCTGACTAATGTTTAGATTATTAGTAAAGAGAAAAGTACAGGCGATCTTATATCCACCAATATCCCCAATACCCTAAACATATCAACCACTATAGGTAAATACAATCAAAAATCCAAACCTCACTAGATAACAAATCCTTTACCTGGTGAAAAAGGATTTGAGTAGGGATGACTAAAGGATCAAAGACCTTTTCAGTTCTAATTCACTTCAAGTCTTAAACTTATGAACAGCTTTGTTCAGAATACCAAGACACCTCTGTATGAGGGATAATAATGATCTTGAAATGCCTAAACAATGTACTAATACTCTGAAACTGGTGACTGCTCATTATTTATCAAATGAATTTCATGTTCAAGATGCTGGCATTCAAGGAGGTCTACAATCTGGATCCAAACTAATTTGACAATTTTACAGCATAAATTCTATGCATTAGTCAACCTCAACTGTGTAATAATATGCCACGCAAAATGACCTTTAACACCTCAAAACTTTTGTTCCCTCATTTCACTCCACTTGCAATTTCCTCTCCTTACATTTTCATCAATTAATATCCTACTCATTACAGAAAGTTCAGCTAATGCTCCATGATTCTCTCCCTGGCAATCACAATTGGCACTGATCGATCCCTCTTTCATAATACCCAGACCTCACCACTAACAGGGCATTCACACATAGTACTTTCTAGGTGGCTTTATTCTCTCCTCCTGTCTATGTCTGGCACAATTTTGGTTCTTGCACTGCATTTTTTTAAAAACTGTAACAGGCACACTCAATTTCTACCCTCAAAGTCTACTGAGCATCTAGACAAATAAACATGACACATATAGATAGTATCTTAAGACAGTGTAAGACCAGAGGTCAAAATTAACAATAAATACTTGAAGAGTTCAGGAAGGAGACCAACATGGATTAGATTGAGAGAAGGAAAGACTAGAGGTAGGAATAAAGATTTAGGAGAGGGGAAGAGCTCTACAGAGAGGTAGAGAGAGTGAGCATAAAGTATTTGGGGAAACAGAAAAAAATACAGCTTAGACAAAAGATTTGTATCTAGGAGTACTGAATGAAAACTAAGTGAAAAGGGGAAAAGTGATAGGTAAAAGGGGAGAACTGATAGGTAAAAGAAGGCAAAGAAAAAGCATGATAAAAGCAGTGGGACTGAAAAGAAATGAATTGAGCATAGACACAAAGGCTAGACTTTTAGAAGCAAGATTATTAGAGCAAAGAAGACCATTGTTAAGTAGGTGTGGAGGTGGGAGCAGCAGGGAAGCAGAAAAGGTCCAAGGGAAGGGCATGGAAAATGAGCAGATCAGCACAGATGGTTTAACAACTTATTTTCTATTTCATTACTAGAAAAAAAATTTTTTGCTGTGTAATTACTTGCTAATGCTCAGGAATATAACTTTCTCCCTCCTTTTATCTGTGGCAAGCAGGGTAGTATTTTGAACTCTAACAGAGAGGGCTTTAGATTCAAGTCCTGGGTCTGCTGAAAATTTACTTAAGGAAGTGATCATGAGGCAAGGTTCTTTCTCATCCATCAAATGAGAATGATGGTGACCGTATAATTTCATTTAAAATTATCAGTATTCTTTTGAGGAAAACATGTTATAAACCGTCAAGAGCTATGTAAATGTGAGCCATTATTTCAATGTCACACTATCACCACAAACCATTGATTATATGCAAGAAGTTCTATGCTAACCACTCTATAGAGCAAGTGAAATTGCTACCACAGGATCCCAGACTTCGAGATGCAGGAAACATGGGAGGCCATTTACTTCAATTCCTTTATTTCAAGCATGAGAAAAAATACCTCCCCAGAGGGTGGAATAGTGCCCAAATTCAGAAAAGCACTAAGTAGCTGAAATACCAACCCTAACACACTTAAGATTCCATATCCCATGCTCTTCTTCCCATAAAACTTCTTTTCCAACATCAGATATACATTTTTCAACCACAGTCATCAGCTTCCACTTGCCCGATTCTAATTTTTAACAAATTGTTTTCTTCAATTAGCTTTTGTACCTCCTTTTAAAACTGGCCAATTGTATTTTTTAAGGAATTATTTTCTACAGTTAATTTTTGTCTTTCTTTTCCAAGCTACTGACTCTCTCTTGCATTTCTCTCATTTTGTTTCCCAATTTTCTCTCTACCTCTCTGACTTGACATTTAAAATTCTTGAGCTCTTTCAAGAAGGCTTTTGGGATTGGGACCAGTTCCTATTCCCCTCTGAGGTTTCAGACATGGGTATACTGACAATGTTGTCCTCTTCTGAATCTGGGTTTTGAACTTCCCTGTCCCCATAAAAAGAATCTTACTGACAAGAATCTATTCAGTTTGTAGATGTCTGAAAGGGCTAGCTAGACATTTCACCTCTTCTTCCTTTCTTTGTTAATATTTGAATTCACTGGCAAAGAAATGAGATAATGATAATAATTAAGATAACCAAGATAATTAAACCTACCTTACCCTCTAACCTACAAGCCCATGCTGGCTCACTTCAAACTCTAGATCAACAGAGTCTGTGATCCCAGACAGCTTGGGGATAGAAGCCCCTCTTTCCTTGCTACTAGAAATGGAGCCCCCTCCTACAATGCCACACATTGCAGTTCTAGTTCTGGTGCTCTCATGATTCAAAACCAGGTCCTGCATGAGCAAGAAATGAATGACTCTCATTTTACCTGAGATACTGTCTCAGGATTTTTTTTACTTATCCACTGCTAAATCATATAAGTATTTTAACATATAAATAGTACTTTAAGAAGAATCTACTGTTTTTTTCCCCCACAGAAAGTTACAAGACTTGCATATTACCTTTCTAAATGCTGCCATAAGGGGAGTTATCTTTCGATTATCAGCTGCATCCACATCTGCCCCTGCTTGTACCAGTAACTGGACAACATCTAGATGCCCACCATTGGCTGCCAGCCACAAGGGGGTATTCCCCTTCTTATTACGAACATCAATATGAGCTCCCCTAGGAAAATAAAGGTATTATACATTAAATGAAAATAACAATTTCTATGAAATTAAAAAATTAGTAGTCATTGAAAATATTACTGCAAGGACATATTTTAAAATCTATCCTGGAAAAGACATATACTTTTCTGTCATTTTGTTTTTAATCAAGTTTTAAGAAAAAAAATTCAAAGATATAGAAACCTCAGGAGTTTAAGAAAATGAGTTTGATTTGTTTTTTTAAGTCCTACTCTTTCTATAAGTCTTTCTACAGGTTGTTGTTGTGTTTGTCCTTCGTTTGCAAAGAGGACCATGACATCAAGGTGATGATGGTTTGCACTTGACTTTGATTTGAGGGAGCAAGGGCTGTGCAAGGTCTCCCACCTCACTTTCTGCTCCTGAGCCATCTGGGTCCAGTGATGTAATATTCTTCAGGACGACTGGAGATGGCCCAGGAAGCAATCAAGTCTTTCTAAAAAGATTTAAGGAAATGTTATATAGAAAATTTTGCCTGAGTAAAACTTAGGAATATTTTAATATTTAATATTGTGTCACTGTACTAACATGCTAGATACCCAAGTAAAAAAAAATGAATTTAATATTCAGATTTCACATGACTTCATATTGTTATTTTTTTGTTTAAAAAAACACATGTAAGTTTATACATAGGAATTTTAACAGTAGCTGGGTCTCACTATAGGTGAAAAGCACGAAATTAGTAACTATTTATTACTGAATTCTACTCCATAGGCAGGACAATATTCAATACTTGACCAAAAATAGGGTAAAAACCTAAATGAACGTTCACATGTTATCTTTAGGAGACAATACACAGAATTAAATTCCAGATAAAATTGCATGAATCTATCGACAAGCACCTACTATGAAACACATTCTAAAATCGAGTATTATTTCCAAGATGACTGAGGGTCAATGACCCATTTCTGACACTTTAAACCATCACGTCTGCTCTAAGCTCAAATTAACAGTAAGTGATAAAACAGGATCAACAATGAGATCTTACATTTCAGCTAATCCAAAAGAATCAAACTGATGATTACTGAAATACAATTACAGGCAAGGAGAGACATGAAGGGAAGCACTGCATTTGAGGAATCAGTTTTTGAGTAATGATCTCATGGGAGTGGGAAGCCTCTACAATAATCCTGAAGAGACACATTTATCAAATAGTTAAGAAATAAAAGCACCATAGGATGTACTAATACTACCACAGAACAACATCAAAAAAGTCACAAAAAAAGGCACTAGCTTGATTTATGTCTGACATGCTGATGACCCACATTTCTTGTGCTTATATAAACAACTATCACCACCAGAAGTTTCATTCTCAAGTCTGAAGGCCGGTCCTACCTTACCTGCTAATGAGCAGTTCACAGAACTTGTAATGCCCTTTATCCGCTGCTATAGTTAAAGCTGTATCTCTTGAGGAGGGCACAGGAGGGGCATTAACATCAGCACCTTTATCTAGAAGGACTCTGCCTACCTCTGCATAGCCACCAGAAGCAGCTTCCATGAGTGGTGTTAGGCCAGTCTAGGAATAAAGGAAAATCAGAACATTAACTGCCTAACTTACTATAGAAACCACCACAAAGACAGTAAATATTTTCTTATTGCCTCCATTATCACATTACTTCCTATTAAAGTCTTTATCAAAGTATGCATGAAAGCCTGACATTTGAGGGTGAATATTCTGATAAGACCTGAAAAAAAGAACAAAAATGAAAACACCATTTTAGCTACAAAGAACGGCAATGTCATGTGAGGTATAAAATGAATCACCTCACGACAACTCTAGAAAAACATGCTGCCCATCCTTCTTACCTTTGCTCTATGCTCAACATTGGCTTTTCTGTCGAGGAGAAGACTGACCACTTCAGTTCTTCCTTGGAAGCACGCCAAGGTAAGGGCTGTATTACGGTTAGTCTCTATTTGAGCATTAATGTCAGAACCCATGTCCAAAAGAAGTTTAACAGCAGCTGTGTGACCATTCATTGCTGCCAACATCAAAGGAGAAATGCCCAATTTGCTACCAGTTCTGAAATGGGAAAAAATACGTATTTTCAATATAAGACAGGACTAAATATGTTCATCTTTATTTACATAATATTTGCTTATTAACAGAAAGAGGCTAGGCTAGCTAGACTCTTAAAAGAATTATCATTCAATCTGTCAACACATTTATTAAAGTGCTGCATGGGAAAAAGACGATCCCTGCTTTCAGGGAGTCAAACACACAAGCCACTATGGAGAAACCTAAGAGCAGGTCTAGTGGCTACATCAAAGCATGGAGGGTGTATCCTGGATCCAGAATCCTCTGGTGTCAGACTTCCTTTGGCCATATGCAGTCACTGAGTATCTACTGAGCATCCTTCATGTGCTAAGCACTGCTTTCAAAGCCATGTACAACAAAGACAGACACTGGCTGAGCTGGAGATACCCAGAACAAGAATCGAATCAAGAAATACCTCTTGGGAAGACTTTAGGTGCCACGTGAAGGAAGCTGGGAAAGGGAAGCTACAAAGATGAGGATGAGAAAATTCCAAGCACAAGGAAAAGCTAGAGAAAACGCTGAGTTAGGAGATGGACTAAGCATCTTCCGTGAGGAGAGTGAAGCTGACAGTGTCACTGGATTATGGAGCATTAGGGGAGGAAGGAGAGAGAGGTGTAAGAAAGCCGAAGGGGCCAGGTCTGAAGGCATCTGAATGTCTAACGGAAAACTTTTATGTTTCATCCTGGAGGGGAGGGGACCGAGCAAGTTAAGTAGCGCAGTCAGACCTCCACTGTTGGAAAAGCACTTTGGGAGCAGAGGGGAAGAGAACTGAGGCTCCCTCTGTCTGAGGTAATGGGAGCCTGCACCACAGTAACTGCAGTGTCAAAGGAGAAAAGGGGGCATATTTAAGAGACGTCACAAAGGTAAAAGTCAACAGCACATGGCAACAGACTAGAAATGAAGGCAAAGGAGAAAGGAGGTGGGATGACACGTAGGTTTTGAACTTGGCCGACTGACTGGGAGGATGATGGAATCTACAAATGCAATAGGCAAAGGCAGAAGAAGGAAGGGTTGGAGGTGGGGGGTGGGGGGTGGAAAAGTGTTCTATGTCGATGACCACCTAACCAGTTCCAGATGTCCAAGAAGTAGCTGAAGATATGAGAATAGAGGTCAGTAAAGTGGCTAGGGCTGGTTAAGTGGATTTCAGAACTTTCAGAAAAAAGTTAGAAATGCATAAAGAGGCCACAAATATAAGATGGGGCTAGGCTGAGTTTGTACAAGGTTTTTAAAGCTAACAAGAGTTTATAATGTATTCCAAAGGCCAAATGGAGTCACTGGAGTTTGCTGAGAAAGGTCAAGACATGGTCGGACACACTTTTAGTTCATCAACTTGGCAACTATGTGGAAGGAGGATTGGAGTGGGGAGAGGCTTAAGACAAGGAGGACAGCAGTCTAGCAAAGAAGTGAGAAGGGCCTGCACTAGAGTCACTGAGTTAAATTTAGTTGGGAGGGACACCAAGTGCTGAGGCAGAATATAAATCCAAGTATTCAATTCCTAGAACCTATATTTTCTTGATTTTAACATGATAAAAAAAAAATTACTCTGTTTTACTTCTATCAAAATTTAACATTTCATCCCCACAAAACCCTGGAAGGCCAGTACTGTTACTGTTTGTCCCATTTTACAGACAAGGAAACTGGAGGCAGAGAGCTGTTGAGTGTCATGCCCAGGGATACAGTTCAAGCTACTTAAGGGTCTGAGGCCAGATTCAAACCCAAGTCTTCCTGGCTCCAGGTCAAGCAGCACTCTGACCACTGGGCCAAGGAGCTGCCTGCCCCCTTGTATGCTTTCTGTTCCAAACTTGAGATTAAGTTCTGGACACTAAATACTTTGAAAAGATGTCACAGGAATAAAAAAAAAAAAAAGGATAAAGCTTACCGGGAATTGATCTCTGCTCCTGCATTTAATAATATTTTGATGATGTTCACGTAACCCCCAGAAGCAGCTAGGCTCAGAGGTGTGTAGTCAGAAACATTCCTGTGTTCTTTATTCGCCCCTCGAGCTAAAAGCAGCTCTACCACCTAGAAACGTCATAGGAAAAATAATGGGTTTTTTTTTCTGTTTAACACATTTTGATAACGTTCATTTCTGTTCTTCATAGAGCACAGTCACAAAATAGTTGTGACACTGAGCCATTCACATAATAACCTTAGAATCATGAAAGCAACGTTAAATTACTGGGCTCCAAAAATGAAATGAAGAATTGAGAGTGACATGGGATAGTTTCCATTAATGTATATGAAGAGAAGAAAGCAGAACCAAAAAAATACATATAATGACCACAAATAATAAAAATGAGTATCACATTAAAAAGCTACAAACTTCAGGTTAAATATAATAACTGATCTTCTTCCAATAGACTGGCGTTAACCTACTTAAGAAATGGTAAACAGAGTCAAGATAGCCAAGGCCTACACCCAGCTGAACCCTCCCTACATTTCCCCCTAAAACAACTGTAAAATAACACCTAAAGTCAAATTTTGAACTGGTAGGGCCAAAAAAAGGAAGAGGGAGACATTTTTTCAGTTTCAGACAATTGAGAAGGTCCACAGGAAGGGGCAGCAACACAGAATGGATATAGACCTGGAGAGCAGCAGGAGCACCAGTGGTAGACTTTGGAGGCGGCAGCAGCAGCAGTAGCAATAGCTTCAGGAGCTCTCTGCCCAAAGATGGTAAGGGGATCATAAAACCGGTCAGAAAGAGATTAGAGGATCTCTGGCGGCACTGAGTATGGCTGCACTGATTGGTTCCAGGGTGGAGAGGAGCACCTATGAGCGGTCACCTGTGACTGTAAGGGAACAGAGGCCCGTCCTGAGTAAGGACCAGATCTCAGACCAGAACAGGAGTGACCACCTCAGGATCACATTACCATGGAAGCACCAAAAACTTGCAGATACCCAGGAGCAGTTCTGAAAACAGCAGCACAAAAAAGCCTAAAGCTTGGCATGGTGCCTCCCCACGCCCAGGTGAACAGAGCCCAACTTTAATAGGTCAAGAAATAGGCTAGAAAAATGAGCAAACAACAAAAAACGCTGACTATAAAAATCTACCCCAGCAGCAGAGGCATAAGCTCAGAAAAAGATAATAATATAAAAATAGCTGCAAACAAATCCTCAAAGAAAAATGCTAATTGGACCCAAGCTCAACAAGAATTCCTGGAAGAATGGGAAAAGAAATGAGAGGGATACTGACTTTAATGTAAAAGGAACACGGAAGGGCAGAGGAGCTAGGATCACAACCAAGAATAACCTACCCAGCAAAACTAAGTATAAATACTTCAGACAAAAATGGACACAATGAAATAGGACTTCCAAGCATTCCCAATGAAAAGACCAGAACTGAATTTTAAAAAGTGATATTCAAACAGTAGACTCAAGAGAAGCATAGAAAAGTAATCATGAAAGAGGAATCCAGGGGACATAAAGCAGTTCAACTGTTTACATTCTGATATGCAAAGATGACACATGAAATTCCTAAGAGCTTTACTGTTATTAGGGGAGTTAGAGGGACATAAATGTGAGGAGGGGTAAGAAGGATATAGTAGAAGTGGGTAGTGAGAGGCAGAATGGGGAAAAATTTCTTATATAAAGGGAGGCATAAATGGAAGAGCTTTTACAATGGAGGTGAAAATGGAAGATTGATGGGGTGTCAGGCAATGCCTGAATGTCACACACACACATTCCCATACACAGACATACGGGAGGAGAAGGGGATAAGGAGTGAAGGGGTCAGGCTGGTATACAGACAAAGGTAGAGTGAGGGAGGCAGTGATCAGAGGTATGACAGATTTTTGAGGAGGGAGAGAGGAGAAAACAACCTAAGATAATGATATGGAGGGAAATACACAGTTAGTGATCATTAGGATGAGCTAATCCATAAAGGTAAGTGGATAGCAGAACACAATGGAAACTAGAATCCAAAAATATGCTGTGTTCAAGAGGCATACCTGAAACAGAAAGACACACACAGAGCTAAAATGAAGGGCTGGGGCACAGTCTATTATGCTTCAGCTGAACTGAAGAGGGCAGGGGTGGATATCATGATCTCAGACAAAGCAAAATGAAAAATAAACATAAATGAAAGGTAATTAGAGACTACATTTTCCTAAGGTTTTTGTTTTTCTCATTTGTGGAATATATAGAAAGCTGAGTTAAATTTACAAAAGAGCCATTTCCCAAGCGATAAATGGTCAAAGGATATGAAGAGGCATTTTTCAGAAGACGAAATTACAGCCATTTATAGTCATATGAAAAAATGCTATAGATCCCTAAGGAAAGCAAATTGAATTACCACCTCACAAACATCAGAAATGGCAAATGCCAGTGTGAAAAGGGGAAAATAGGTGATAAACTGGTCCAACCATTTGGAACTCTGCCCAACGGGTTATAAAACTGTGGAATACTCTCTGACCCAGTAATACCACTACCAGGTCAGCACCCCAAAATAAAAGGATCTTTACGGACAAAATATTTATACGCCAACTTTTTTTTGTGTGGTGGCAAAGAACTGGACATTGAAAGGATACTCAGCAACTGGGGAATAACTGGACAAGTTGTGTCATATGATTGTGATGGAATATTATTGTGCTACAAGAAATGAATGAGAAATGGTTTCAGAAAAAACATGCCAAGACCTATATGAACTGATACAAAGTGAAGTGAGAAGAACCTGAAGATCACTGTACATAATAACAGCAAATGTTGTAATGATGATCAATTGTGACAGCTGTGAAAGAAAAATTTTATCAATATAGCAATCCAAAACAATTCCAAAGGACACATGACAAAAAAATGCTATCAATCTCCAAAGAAAGAATTGATGAAATCTGAGTGCAAACTGAAGTATAATTTTCTCATTTTCTTTTTGCTTCCTTTTTGTCCACCCTCAGAAATGGAACGGATGAATTCTGAATGCCACTAAAGTATAATTTTCTTGCTTTTATTTTTCCTTTTTTTTGCAATACAGCGAATATAAAAATGCTGTGGATGATTTCACATATATAACTAGTACACTGTTTGCTTTCTCAGTGGGTGGCAGTGGTGAGACGGAGGGAGAAAATCTGGTACTCAAAATTTATAAAGAATATTAGAAGTAAATAAATAATTTTTTAAAATTTTAAAGAAGAAATAGTAAACTAAAATAGTGGATGGTTACATATAATCTATCACAGCTGCTATATATTATCTGGCTTTATCTAACTTTTTACCAGAAAGTGCTCGGGGGCCTATTATTTGTAAGTAATTGGCATATTGAAATAATTCATCATTCAGTTTTGTTTTCTTTCTTTTGGGGGAGAGTAGGGGAGCGAAGAGTGTTGGAGGGAGATTACTGACAATGGTGCTGAAACCCTATCTATCCCTTCTATCACTACCCAGATCACTTAAGGCTGTGGGGCTATTAGTTCATTCTGGCCACTGTGTCCATAAAAACTTCCTCAAAAATTATCTTGACCTTGCATTACTAAAAAAAAAAAAAAAACAAAAAAAAAAACCTTACATGTGTACCTCATATCCCCATTGAATTCTCCAAAGGAGTATAATCCTTTGAGGACAAGAACCATTTCATATTTGTTTGTGAATTTCCAGTGTGCTTAATTATCTATCTTGCCCCTTGCTTACATCTTTTGCAACATCATATTAAAATCTATGTTCTGAGATAAATTTCTTATGAATCCACAAAAGTTTCTTTAGGAAAAAGGAAAACAAAATAAAACCCTTTCTTTTGAAATCAGAATCCTTTCCATTTCTATCTTTCAAATTTCATTTCTTCAGAACTTTAAGTGTCTCTTGGACTGCCATCACTTGCATTTCCACACACTGCCTCCTTCTCTTCTGACAGAGAGGAGAACCAAAAAATGATACGCTGCTCTGCTTTTTGCAGAGAAAATTCTACCAAATGTCTGAAGAACTTATCTTTTCTCACTATTTGATTATGCCTTTGTGCTAGGCTGTGCTGTTTTCTATGCTTCTCTCATAGCCTCAGAGAAGACATCAACATCCAAATATCTTAACTGCCCAGCTCCTCGATACACTAATCTCCCACATCCCATTCCTCTCTATGCACTTCCACAATCACGGACTGTCAAATTCCTTTTCCTCCTCTACATCTGTTGTCAGTTCATCTTCATTCTGTGCTTTCTGCATCCCCAGGTCATCCCTGCCACACTGGCCACATTCCCCACTACGGCCCACCTAGCCTGGCCAAGCTCAGTCTTGGATAAATCCCCTCACCTGATGCCTCCATTCCTATCCATGTGCTAATGAATGAAGATTGAGAAAAACCAAGAAGCGTGGTGAATGAGTCCTCTACAAATGTATCATATGGTTTCACTTGGACTCTGAAGGTTGGCAAGGCAATCTTTTTACGCTTGACTAATCACACTACTATCTTGCTTCCACAGCAACCTATGGAAGCTTTCATACATCCTCAAACTTCCACAGGCTCCCTTAATGCTGAGAAGGAAAGAAAGAGAGGGTAGGAGGGATGGAGAGAGGAAGAAAGGCCATTTGCCAAGAGCTCCCTCTTCCTCATCTCCTATCAAAGGCCTTCTGCAATTCTTTCTTCCTTCATCCCTGTCTCCCTGCAGGGAGGAATCCCTTTCTAGCCCATCTTCTTTAGAAGATTTCTCCAACTATCACCTCAATTCTCTATCTGGCTCCTTGCTTCCTACAAGTATGCTCACATTGCCCCACCCTCAAAAACCTACAGCTGAAATCAGCCTGCTCCCCCTTCTGTGGATAGATTCTTTGAGAAGACTTTCCACAAGGTATCCACACTTCCTTTCCTCTCTCTCTCTTCACAATTCTCTGTACCTTGATTCTAAACTTCTCTATTCAACCGAGTCCACTCTCTTCCATGTTGCCCGTGACCTCTACGTTGCCAAACTGAATGAACGGCTTTTCCTCAGTCCTTAGCCTTCTTACCATCCCTGTACCATTCCCCACCCCAAGACACTGCGTTCTCCTGGCTACCCCCTGACCTGATTGATCAGTGTTGCTAAGTCCTACTAAGGCACCAACAGCTTGGACTAGACCCTCCTCAGCTCAAGCCTGGATTGCTGCAAGAGCCAACTGGTTTCCCTGCCTTAAGTATCTCCACTCTATCCATCACCACTTAGCGGTAAAAATGACCCTTCTAAAGATGCACCCTCTCTGGTTTTAATAAACAGTAACAGTCCCCTATTAACCCCAAGATCAAATATAAAATCCTCCGCTGAGATTTTAAAAGCCCTTCACCACCTGGCTGCCCATCACTACTTTCCAGTCTTCTTTACTCCTTATTTCAAATACTGCATTACATAGGGACACAGACCTCTTTGCTGCTCCTCACCAAATGCATCAACTGCCCAACTCTGGACATGCCCAATGGTGCTATCGCAGGTCTGGAATGTTCTCCTTTCCATCTTCCTACAACTTGCAAGCTACCTTTCTTGGTTCCCCTTACTCCAGGGCCTTCCCTATCCCATGATCTCAAGTTATCCTGCATATACCATTTTTGTACGTGTTTGTTTGCATCTCTTCACCTACTATTAGATTGGGAGCTTGTTATAGGCAAGGACCATTTTTTGCCCCTTTTTCTATCCCAGGACTTAGGCTGTTAACTTACTTTCTCTCCAAGTGGTTCTGTACTATTCTCTAATGACAATGGTGATGGTATTGTAGCTTCCTCTGATCTTTACCAAAATATTCTCCCCACCAACGTTCCCTCTCTGGGTCTTGGGTTCTCTTATAACAGGCAGTGCTACTACCTCGTCACAGCCCCCCACACCTGCATGCCCCTATACATCCTGTTCCTTTGCTCCCATCTCCACCCTATCTCAAAGATAAATGTGACTCCTTGAATCAGGATTATATTCCTAACTGCCCACCTAGCCTACATTCATGGACAGATAGCAGAGTCTACAAACAACAGTGACAGCTCTGTTCTTGGACTTCTTAGTGTCTACTGCTATTCTCAATGGCATTGGTATCCAGTTTCATAAAAACATGTGTGTTTGTGTGTATGTGTATATACATGTGTCTTCTCCCTCCTCTTCTGTTGAAAGTCTTTTTGATTACAAAAATCAAGAAAATATCTTTTATGGGCCACTTGTAATTCCACCTCTGACATACCCTGACTGTGCCAAGTGGGGTGAATCCCTCAACCCTAGTGCTTTTAGACCTTGCAGAGAAAGTGTCCCCTGAACATGGGCCAAGTTCTCTATACCAGCGCACTACCTGATTCAGTCTGCTTGTCGGTCTCCTTGCAAAAATAACCACCATCAGATTCCTTTCCTACATTTTGATCCAATAGTCCATATGCTATTTTCAAAGGCAGTAGCAATTACCTCTGGTGTTCCTAGGGTCTGAAGTGTTTACCCCATACTTCCTTCCTTAACAATACTTTCTAGATTTTGGCCACAATCACCCTTTGTAACCAATGAATTCTCCTAAAGCAACAGTACTTATCACACTGGAGTAGGCTTGGGAGTTTCAGATTTTAAATGACTACATCATCATGCAATTAAAATTAATTTAAAGGTAATAGTGCATTTGATTAACTCTGTCTCATTCTAGTGGGATGCTCTTTTCCAAAAACAAAGTGTGCACCTGGACACAACCCATCCACCCATCCCCTCCTGTGCTTATAAGGACTCAGGGATTCTAAAATAAAAAAAGGGGAAAAGCTAAAACATTTCAACTGACTAAAACATCAAAAATTTAATTAAAGTTACCCATTTACCTACACAAGACTTTTACCTGAAGGGCTATTATTTTGAAGAGTCTCTCTCAAAATTTAAAATTTTTTCCTATTAACTCTTTTATAAAGACTAAAGTATAACAGTCTCCAAAACTGCTTTTAAAGGAAAGAAATTAACCCTAATTACAATCTGCTTTAATATTTTAAATTGGCTATTTCCTGCAATAACTGTCCTCTCAATAAAGACAAAAAGTTGTAAATTTTAGGAAGACATATAGTTAACTTTACACAACACTGCTGTGGGGTTCATCTACAACAATATTTAAAATTACATTGCCTATTCAGGTACATTGGGAGAGATTACACTAATAACTTCATTTTAAGATGTAATAGGTGAATTACAAATCATTATTTTTATTAGCAACTCCCAAAATACTAAATCATCCCCTGCAATGTAGCAAGACAGCATCTTCCTGAATTTTAAGGGTTTTACATAGAGAATGACTTAAAGGTTAAGAGGGAGCTCCAACAGTATGAACTGTCACTTTTTTGGAAACATCTAGACACAGACAGCATTTCACTATGCTGTCTCTAGGGCCAGAATAAGAATGTACAAGACCGGCTGGAGAAGCATCTGAAACAACTCTTAGACATTATTAGGTTTTACTTCTCCTTCTAATATAAAATACTAAGAAAAGGTTGGTCATTTTCCCTTTGTGGTTGTAGTTCTGGTCATGTAAGAAGATCAGTATAGACTACTCAAATTAACACAAGAAATTGGTAACTTAAACAAGTAAGTCTCAGAAACAGCATGAAGACAAGCCAGAATTATAATAACAAAAAGTTCATCCAACTGTGAGCTGTCCAGCAATTTATGTTAATGGGAATTTCACAGGATCCCAGCTCTAGATCCCCTCAACGGACATTAAGGCCACCAAGGTGGTGTCAGAGATGGGGATCTGAATCTAGATCCTCAGACTCCAGGGTCGTCATGTTTCCACAGCGCTATGAGGCTCAATGTACCAAGGGTGTCAAACAGGAATGTCACCCTAGGCTGCAGGAACAGAAACAGGGCATGCCAAAGGGTTCTTCTCAACAGCGTATCATGTGCCGGTGCATCTCATGTAGTGGGATTCGTTTTGAGTTCCACATTTGTGTAAGAAGTAGCTAAATCTGGAACGGCTCGACAGAGTGGGAATCGTTCATTTGGAAAGGCCTGAAGAGGGACACACTTGTCACTGCTAAGATGCATGGCTCCAATGTGATGGGTGGTTTATAAACCAGCAGAAACATGGTAGGCTGGGTGGGACAGCTATCAAGCAGCTGGACTAGCGGTAACAGTGAGAAATGCTCCTGGGCCAATGTGGGCTTTGGGCGGCTGCTCCAGCTCAGGACTCAATGACCCACTTTGGTGCTGTTGTACACACTATCCTCATTTCCCCCTTCACCTTCATTTCTTCATTCCGAACTTGCTTCAAAGGTCAATTCGTTTTACAGCTCCAATGGGAAGTCCTTCCTAATTCTCCCAGCCAGTAGTATGCATTTGTGTTTGTATGTTGTATCTTCAGAAAACCTAGGTAAGAATCCCTTGAATTCTGTGCTTCACTTTCCTCACTATAAAATGGGGATATGATTCTTGTATTACTTATGACACAGGGTTGTTGTGGAAAAGAAAGTGTATAAACTAGTGCTTGCACCAAAAAAACAGGTGAAATGCTGAGAATTTTATACGCAGAAATAATTCATATTCTTAACTCTTTCAGTCTGCCTTTTCCAGAGCTTACTCCAAATGCCCCCAAAAGACTCACAAGCCTAAGGGGGAGAGAATTCAAAGAAACAGGAAAAGCCTTATAAAAAGCCAATGCTCAGGTAAACTCCAGTATGACCAAAGAAAACCAGCTCTTCTCTTTCCTGTTCTGATGGAGCAACAATACATGAGGCCTTCCTATTTCCTCCAGATGAGGCTTCAGAATTACGGAAAGTACTCACTCTTCTGGAAAAGCTTTTGTTTGGTTTCGCCTGGTCAACATGCTAGAAACATTCTGTCCACTTCAAACCCTGTTAAGATGGCCAGTTTTAAAAGTTCTAAAAAGTACACTTATCCAACAAAACCGGAAGGGCAAAACTTCTGGAGCACAAAGCCTTACCTCTTGCCTTCCACCGGAACAAGCCAACGATAGCGGCGTGTCCTTAGTTCTTTCGGACTGGGCTTCAATGTCCGCACCATTGTCCAGCAATATTTCAACAACACCAACATGTCCAGCGGTAGCAGCCAAGATGAGTGGAGTAAAACCTGAAAAACACTTACCGTCAGAACACTAAGCAGAATTAAAACCCACGTCAGACATTCCGAGGCCTAAGACTAAGGCGGATGAGACGCTGAGAGCAACAAAAACAGCTCCTACCTTTTTTGTCCCGATGTTCAATACTGGCTCCTCTCTCAAGCAGCGTTTGTACCAGTTCCTCGTGCCCACCAGCACAGGCCAGCGTAAGTGCTGTATCATGATTGCTTTCAGTCTGTTTAAAAAATTTAAAAGACAGTTTTTGGGGGCGTCCACATTTGTTGTAAAAACAACTTTTAGGTTTTTGTCTGTCTTTTGGTTTAGTTGCTAAATCAGAAACTCACTCGTCTGTCTTTTCCAATCCTGTATTAAGATCACAGGCTTAGAACTTAAAGGGGCTTTTACAGATCATCTCATCCAACCCCTAATTTTACAGGTGAGGAAACTGAGGTGAAATACCTCACTCAAGGTTATACACACAGGCAACATTAGGATTTGAACTTAGGTTCTCTAAATCTAGTCCACCAAAACCCATTGTTTCCCACCAATACTAAAAAAAACATTTATAGATTTCATTTTAATGGTCAAAAACCTAAGTGGCCTTTGTAAAACTCCATAACTAGCTGTTGAAACAAACTTGAAGAAAAAAAGATTGCTACTAAGAATTATAAATGTGTGTATGTGTATGCCAAAAATACTAAGTTCACCAAAAGGTTTAAAATGACATAATAATGCGGGAGCTTGACACATGGAGAACAGGGGAATTCTCAATACAATTTATTAAAAGTACTTTTATATATAACACTGCTAAGTTTTGCTTCTACTCCTCATGAGATGGGCATACAATGAACAAACCTATTCCCGCACATTTCTATACAAATCTGCCATCCAATAGTTACTGAAAGCCAAGATAGTTTTCATTTTCTTTGTATCCCTAGCACTTAGCACAGTACCTGGCCTTTACTGTTAAACTCAACTGTAATCATCAAGATAATCTAAAATGGCCAAACCCCTCAAACCCAAAGAGCAACAAAAATAACAAAGCAGAGTTAGAGAGACAAATAATTTACAGAAAAACAAAGAGGCACTTAGACTGGCTATAATTACGGGGGAGATCCAGAAGAGAAGAAAAAAGAAATGCCAAAACAAATGAGAGGTGAGAGTAAATCACAGCAATCAGTGGCTGGAATGTAAGTAGCTGCAGACATCGGAAGCCAATCCATCAATCCTATGCACAGATGCGAGCAGAGAATAAAGGAGAAACATCACATACAGCCCGCGGACATGAAGTGCAAGGACAGATGATACTACTTGGAGCAAATCAAGAGAGTAGAAAGTTGTGGCTTATATAAAGGTGTGTATGTGTGTAGGCAGGTATAGTCATGCACAAAGATAGAAGCAATTTTACAGCATGAGGACTCCAAACTTCCTCCATGTCACAAAGAGAAGAAATGGCAGGAACACTATGATAATGCTAAAAATAATGCATCAAGAGCCATCCAAAGCTTGCCAAGAGTGAGAATCGATTCTGATGGATCCAAACAATGCTGATTCAATTAGGGTACCTTATTTCCCATCTCAGAAAAGATCACTACAAGACTAGAATAAAGCTACCATGCATTCCTGCATCCTGTATACAGCTCATAAACACATCAAACCTTCTTGAGTGAGGTGAATGAGAGAAACAAACAAGTACATGAGGAGGTGGGGAAACAGCCCTTGGACATGCCTAGCACAGACATGACAGAGGAATGCCGTGGTCCACCACCCCGGGAGCCGCTCCAGCTCTCTCTATTCCCACAGCAGAATAATTAATAAGTTTCTGACTTTGTCTTAGCTGTAATTTAATGCTTCAAAATAGAAGAAACAACGAGGAGACATCCCACAATGGATATGATTTAACAGGAAATAGATAGTTTCCAGGCTGATGGGAGAGAACCACATACTTCTGAAAGAGGAGGAAAGGAAACCTCAACAGTCTAACATGTGCCCTAGATTTATGGAAGTTGCAAATGATACCAAGGAAATATCCAAAGAGATGAAAAAATAAGTTGTATTGAGACTGACCAGTTATTAAAGCTTGAAATCTGCACTAAAACTTCTGGGACATCTTGTATATGCCCAAAGACCACACAACCAACTTGTGTTTTTAAAAGAGATGCACAGAAGATAGAAATACAGGCAGAGAACATATTGAATTTAAAATCCTACAGAAGAGTGAGAAGAGTGCTGAAGCTGAGGCTGATATGAACTGCAGGGTTTTTGTTTAAGAAAATTCTAAACAGATAGAACAGATTCAAAGAATGGCTAGAATTGCTGCTTGGAGTCAAGGTGAAAATGGTTAACTCTCAAGACAGCTGCTCAATTTAAAATCAACAAGAGAATGGAACAGAAGACCTCTTCTCCAGTTCTCTCTACTGATCATGACAGAAGCAATCCAACTGTCTTCCTATCTGTTCTCCCTTCCTGGGCACTCCACCTCAGGGAGAAGAGCTTTCACTTTCTCTTACTGTAAATCCAGCCTCCATGCTATGCACCTGACTCCCTCACTTCTCCCACTCTGCTTTTATGTGCTGTCACAGATAAGCTCCCTAAGGCCAGGAACTGTCTTGCTAGTTTCTCTTAGTATACTACTGGGCACACTTAATAAATTACAACACTCATTTTGGACTTCTTTGACCATCCCCCCAGAATGGTAGGCACCTGCGCCCTCTGTGTTCGGCTTCCTTTTATGTCATCTTCCCTCACTAAGCACTTTGAGAGCAGGAACGGTCTCTTTTGTATCTGCATTCCCAGCACCCTGCACAGTTCCTTACACATAGCAGGCAATTTTTGTTTACTGACTTATCTGCATGAATTCAAGTCATTTGGCCCAAATAAGCTACATCCTTGGACACGGCTAAGTCGTTGTCAGTGATATCAGAGGGACTGGAGAGACGCTATGGAACGGAAATGTACTGATTTTCAAAGAAGGACTGGAAGAATCATCTCCTGAGAAAATTTGATAACTGATCATTATGGGGATGGCTAATGAGGAAGTGGAAAAGGAATTGTTGATTACAAAAAGCAAGCATGGTTTCATCAAAATTGATCATACTAGATTACATCGGGCTTATTCTCTTTTATAAAAAGGTTACCAATCTAGCAAATCAGGGACCTGTTCTAAGTATGTTTACCTAGATTTTAGCAACCTATTCGATAAGGTACCCCATTTTTCCTTATGGAAAGGATACAGAGATGATGAAATAATAATACAAGTTTACCAGGATCACAGACACTGGAGTTGGAAGGCACCTAGGAGGTCATACTGTCCAACTGTCTCATTTTACAGGTAAGGAAACTGAGGTGAAGAGGCTGACTTGAGCAAAGTGCCAGAGGCAGGACTCAAAGCCAAGTGATGACTTAAGAGCAACGGAAACTGAAACTAGTGGAAGGACTTGGCACAGACATGTAGCAAAGTTGCACAGCACAGACAGAGCACAAACACTCGGGTGAACATCTTAGCCACAACCTGGGTCAGATAAAACCGTCACCAAGTAATTGCCTGGCATGGAAGCCTCGCATGCATGCATGCCAGAGTAGCCATGAAGCAGAGGGAGGTCTGTAAGCAGTGAGGGATCACTATTAGCTTGATAGATGGTAATGGGTATTTCTTTCTTCTTCCAATACTTCAAGACTAATCCAAGATAATTTTTAAACCCCTGAGGAAAGGGAAGGTGGAAAATTCACCTTCTGCCAAGTCATGGAATATGAGATCTGGCATCCTTATTTTACTAATTACAGCCTGTTGGAAATCGTAAATATTCATAGGTACACTGTAATAATGAATTGAAGAAATGACTAACTTTAAATTTTATATTATACACTGAGTGTGAACAGTGAATATGTATGCTATTAACCATCCATGACAGTTACATGTCATGTTTTGCAAACAAAAAGTATTAAAAACTATAGTGACAAAAATAAGAAAATAAAGCATTTATTAAGTGCCTATCATATGCCAGATACTGGGCTAAATGCTTTAAAAGCTCATCTGCTTCACACTATAACCCTGGAAGATGCTAAATTCCCCATTTCACAGGTGAGCAGCCTGAAGGAGACAGGAGTTAAAGTAACCTGTCCAGGGTCACACAAAAATTAAGTGGTGACCTAGGGGTTATGTTTGAATTTAGGTCTTTCTGACGCCAAAGAAATTAGAAACTAAACCACTGGCCAAAATATCTGTGAAGCATGAAATATGATACAAAAAGAGCAAACAGTTGTAAACAGCATGAATCCTTCTGCATATGGTTTATAAAAGGAGAACAAGACATTTTCTAAAACTGCCAGGTAAAGGTTTCATGAGCCTGCCAAAGGAGTCAATAACACATGTACAAAGATGAGTCCAGGTCTCTGGGAATAAGAACTATGAGCTAAAAAGTTAAGCCCACTTCCTACTGAGAAGATCAAGGAACATTTTGTCAGGAAGCAGGGCTCCTCCATGTGGTGTATCCCCTATAAGTCAGGAGTATTCTCCAAAAATTTATTTGATGTAGAACTTAACTATCTTCAAGAATTTGATATTTATAAATTGATAATTTCACAATGTTCTCTCCCCTGCAGAAAATTTCTTAAAACATTAAAAAATGATTGCAGGTAGTATCACCTAAATTAACTTACCTATACTTCATATTGCCCCAATCAAATTAACAAAAATATTTTAGAGTTCCAAAAAAATTTGACAAGATTTATAAAGAATCTCAACATTAATAATAAAAAAAATGAGGGGAGGGGCAAGGAGGGAGAAAGATAGGGGGTCCATCAAGAACAGAACTAAATCTCTATCAGAAATCAATGATCACTAAAAGTACACAGTACTAGCTCAAAAATGCACAACATTCAGAAGCACATAAACATAGTTTTCAATAAATCAATGACCATTTCTGAAACATATTCTGGGCACTGTGCTAAGTACCTCGGATATATAAAAAAAAAAGGAAAAACCCTCCTCTCAAAGAACTCACAATCTAACAAGGGAGGTACCACACAAATAAATGGCTGTATAAATACGAAATACGCAGGATAAACTGGAGAAAATTTCAGACGGAAGGCTAATCTTGAAGGAAGGCAGGGAATCCAAGAGACAGAGGGTAGGAAGAAGGAAATTCCCAGAACTAGGGCCAGCTAGTGAAAACGCTCTGGGTTGAGAGTGAAGTATCACGCGTGATACACCTGAAGACTCCAGGTACTGAGGCAAAGGCTCAGTATTTGACAAAACCTTCTGAGAACAGTCTGGTAGAAATCAGACTTAGATCAATATCTCATACATTTACCAAGTAAGGTACAAATGACCTAGATTAAATGTCATATCCTAAACACGTCAGAGGAGCAAAGAATTACCTTTTAGAGCTATGAACAGAAGACACAACTACACAAATAATGAACAAAAAACGGAACACCTTGATACTAAATTTTTTAAAAAGTTTTTGCAGAAATCCTAAGTAATTTAAATTAAAGGGGAAACGAATATCTGCATGGGGAGTGAACTTTGTTTCTCTGATTAAGTCTCATTTCCAAAATACATAAGGAACTGATTTAAGTGTGACAAATTAAGAGATGCTCTCCAATTAATAAATGGTCAGTGTGAACAGAGTTTTTATAGCACAAAATCCAAGCTCTCAACAAGCACACAAAAATGCTCTGAATCACTAACGATCAAAGCCACTTTGAGGTCCTACTTCATACCCATCAGATTGGCAAAAATGCAAAAATGGCAAATGCTGAAGAGGTGGCAATATGCTGTTGCAGTACTGTCAATGCTGGAGGCTGTTTTGGTCGTCATGAAAAACAACTGAGAACTATGTCCCCAAAGCTGCTAAACTATGTGTACCCTTTAGACTCACCAACAGAGAACTCTGCTAGGCTTTTACTCCAAACAGACTGAAAAAGGAAGGAAAAGCCCGACAACCACAAAATTATTCAAAGCAGCTCCTTTCACAGCAGCCAAGAATTGGAAACTAAGGGATTCTCCCAGGGAATGGCTCCACAAGTTATGCTGTATGAATGTTAAATCAGAGCAAAATGGAAAACCTCTGTGAAGTGATACAGAATGAAGGAACAGAACGAGGAAGAAAAAAATATACAATAACATCACAGACAAAAACAACTTTGACACACTGTAGAACTCTGATCAATGCCACAAACTTAGTACACTGACCAATGGTATACACCATTCACATCTTGCTGGAGAGGTGATGATCTTTAAAATGAGTTGACATCAATGCAGAAATTTTTTTAATTTTATTTTTTGGTTAAACTCTGCTTGATGAGCTTGATTTTGTTGATGTTGGGGAAGGGAAAATGACGGATTACAAATGCACATAAAGCATGATGTCAGGACATGCAGGCTGTGCAAGTAGAAAAGTGCCTTTTGTATTCTAAAACCTTCAATTTCCAACTTCATCAAAAATGTTCCCTTACCCATGACAAAGCACTCGCTTCATGTTATGGTTATCTCTTTCTCACGGCAAAGCATTTCCTTATTATTACAGTTATTCTACTTTTCCTTATCTTTTAATAAATTTTAATTCAGAACCAATATTATCAAAGGATTTTCTAAAAATTACACAAATCATTTACTCCTCCTGCAAAATATACTCTTCACAGATTTTAATGGATTAATGAAGTTTGCCCACAGGGAAGTGTTTCCCCATAGAGAAAATGAATCTCTAAAATACCTTCACAGGAGGAATCATTTTAGTTCACATAAAACTACTGTTTAAATGATAATGACCATCTGTAGGTACTCCCTAAGGCTCTGTTCTGGGCCCTGTACACTCTTTTCTCTCCTGACCTTATCAGCTCCCCAGGGCATAATAATCATCTTTATGCATATGATTCTCAAATCTACATTTACAGCCCCAGATATTTCCAAATGGATGTCCTGCAGGCATTTCAAAACTTAACAAGTCCAAAAGCAACTACATTATTTCCTCTCCCTCCCCACCCACCATCTCTATCAGGAACACAGCCAGTCTTTCCTCCACTCCAATTTTGCTACATAGCTGGTATATCCCTGACTTTTGTTCTGTCTCCTGTGTATCTAATCAGCTGCCAAATATTGGTTGCTTCCTACTTTTCTCTCTAGTCATTTGGCTACTGCCCTAATTTAAAATTTCATCTTGCACCTGGGCTTTGCCACATGTTCCTAAAGGGACTCCATGATGCAAGTCTCTCCTTTCATGGCTGCCTCTTAGAATTTAACTTGTATTTATTTTCTATCTATAGATTCAATTACATGTCTCCCTCTGTAGGGAAGCTGTTTGAGGGCAGGGGCTGTTTTTTTATCTTTTCATCCAGAACATCTAACACAACTCATGGCATATAATATGTTCTTAAATAAAAGTTGGTTAGATTGACTGGTATTTTCTTCTTTCACATACTATAAAATGATGGACTTACACTTTCTTTTATCAGACTATGCAGCTATTTGGTCAACGTTTCTGAGACTTTCTAGTGCCCCAGAACATAACTAACAACATTGTAATATTGCTGAACCAATATTATTCTCAATTTTTAAGATAGGTTTTATTAAGTATACCCTCATGTGTTATTTTATAGGACTGGATGTATCATCATCTGTGACTTATGAAAATATAACAATGACAGTGCCATAAACATTTAGGCTTTTTGCCAGCTTTAACTAATCTATAAGTGTATAGGAAGGATTACTTAACTTGTGGTACGTTTTTTCTAAATTAACTAATGAAGGTAAGAACTATTTTACCATTATCTAATTGATTCAGTTGTTTCCCTCTATGATTTGGGATTCCTCACCTGTGCATCAATATCAATGGCAGGGTAGATAGGCAGCATGGCCGAAGGAGAGATGATTGGGCTTGGAGTTGGCGTCTGAGGTTGGGAAATAGAAGCTGAAATACTGTGGGGAGGAGTGTTGGACATTGCAGATGCTCTTCCACTCACTGCTGTTGAACAAAATAACATCACTTAGTAATGGCAAATATTGTCATTATATTACAGGCAAAAATTAGCAGAAAACTAGTACTAATTTTAAGAAAAGTTTCTACATTCAGATCTCATCTGTTATTTCTCAGACTGGGGAGCAATTTAAAATTATAAAGTGTCCCATCTATGGCATTGTGTCCCCCTTGTTACATTACCCAAAGCAGATCCAGGACTGACTTGGTCTAGCCTTCAGTGACATGACAAGTATAATGGAAGTATAATGGAGCATATGAACTTGGTTAAAAATTAAAACTGCCTGAATTCTAACCTCTGAATCTGAAATTGTGACACGTGAAGACAGAAATGTTTTATTATCCAAGAACACAGCCAAGTCTCTCATTAGGTCTTTCTAGTACTTTTAAGTCAAACTGGAAGAGTAAAAAAAGAGCAAACCATGTGGATTCTTTGTTGTCAATTATTTCTATGGTACAATTGCCAATATTTTTCCAGGATGAATTCTGCTCAGGAGAAGCCCTCCATAGCCAAGCAATCCGTACGCCACTGCTTCCCTCATAAAGTGAGATCTTCCCCCCAGCTAAAGACTGGTAAAGGAATAGTGTGCATTATGGCATTCGGTATCTGTTTATAATCTAAGATAAACATTGTGAGACAGGTTTGTGGTTTCTCACGTAAGAGATAATTTAGAACATATAATAATTTCAGAAATTCTAGTGATGTATAAGAATACTAATGCAGAAAATAATTATATACCTAATAAATTTGGATGATACTCAGTACATTTTGCTTCTGATATATCCATACCCCTTTCTTCACACCCAACTCGGGAAATTCAGTGCTTCGCTGGGAAAGTTCCAAGGGCGCTACAGAGTAGGCTCTGAATGATTGTGGACTATGATTCTCATCAACTCACTACTGGACCTGATGCGTGAAGACCAGTCCCAGATCTTCCCTCCCTTCATGCCCCATCTTCTCCAATTACAAACTCCACTAGATTAAAGTACGGGAACCAAAAAAGCATTGTGGATGCTCATCAGAAAAGTAGCTATCACCTGCATTCCAAAAGACAGCATTACTTCAGGGAGAATTACCATTGGTTCTGTTACCTCAAAACTAGCTTTGTGACTAATCGAAAGAGTTAGGTAAAATTCATTTTGAAGACTACCAAGATATCCTGAGCTCAATATACACAAACTGTACATCATGATGTTGGTATTTTAGGTGCTTTTATTGTTTCGAATGAAATGAGTAATTCAACATCACCACCACCATTAAAAATAACATGACCACAGATGACAAAACTATAGTTTTTAAATTTGAAAGGTACTTTAGAAATCATCTTGTCTAACCTTATTTTAACAGGCAGAACAACTTAAGTCCATTAAAGGGGCTACAAACTTGGCTAAGCTAACAATGCTATTTAGTAGAAGAGCAACAACTAAAACCCAAGTCCAAAATAAACTTCAAGTAAACACTTTCATTTGTTATTGTCTTTTAAAAGTCCATGACTGCATAATGTTTAATGAATAGCCAATTTATTTCTTCTAACAAAAAATTAAAAGATTGCTGAAACCAAAGGGGACAATTTTTGACCCTGTCAAGTACAAAGAATAAATGCTGACCTTGTTAAAAGATCTTGTTTACATAAAAATCTCAGCCTGTTCAATTAACTAGGACCATATGAGTACCAATATACATCATGGAAATATATATATATATTTAAGCCTACTTAAATTTAGGACAATGTAAAAATTATCTGAATAAAAACAAACAGATTCTCAGGGATCCAAATGAGCTAGCCTGCGAATATGGAGACAAGAAATTGCATATCTACCTTGACATTTTTATTTCTAGGTCAGAAAAATGTGATTAATATTTTTTTCCAAAAAAAGGAAAAAAATTAGATCTAGATTAATATGCACTTTCCCAAACAAGCTTCAAAACCAAAAGCATGCCCCACACTGATAAAGTACTGAGTACTGTCTCTAGCAGTGAGCAATGGTGGAATACAATAAGCAACTTCAAATAGATCAAATACAACTTTATTCAGTGATATAAGCATCCTAAGAAAGGTAAGTGAATAATTCAATTCATCTACACTTCAATTCTGAAAAGGAAATTACTAAAAAAGAAATCATAGTTATTTGTATATATTTTGCTAAATGGAGCTTTTGCATTATTTAAGTATGAACAGGAGATCTCTGACTTGTAGGGCAAGTCTCCATAGCTAATATTATTTGGTCTGATTTATGAAATAAAGTTGCTAAATGGAGTGTTCATTGGCCACCTTCATCCCCCATGGTTAATAGCAACAAGTACAACTAAGGCAAGCTACAGGAGATAAGTAGCGTACGCACCCATGCACACAAGCTCATGCGCACACGCACGCACGCACACACATACACAACACCCATGGTCTGTGCCACTTAGGCAGAACTGTAAAGGGCTTGCATAAAATAAACAGCAGGTCGACTATGCAAAGATAAATTTCATCAAGAGGGGAGACAAACAGGTGGAAAGGAGTGTGGAGGGAGAGATGAGGTAGAATGCTGGGTATTAAGAACCAGAAGCTGAATGGGAGGTTTTGGCCAGCTAGGAGTTTAACGTGGAAGGGAACTTCACCTGCCTGAAGTAGGGAGTAAGTGTAAGAAGACCAGAGGCTGCGCTACGGATGTGGCCACAGGACAGGTAGGAACCTTTTATTAAAATTGTTATTAAAAACGTACCAAGTCTACACTACAAGTATGTGAGGTTGGAAAAAATCTTACTCTGTCCATATCTTTCCTTCCATTTCTACACTTCATTCACTCTTTTTTAAGTGGGCACAGTGAGAAATTTAGATGTACTTGTTATAAAACTAACTTATGGGAGAAAACTATATGGCTGGTTTCATATTCAAAAGTGAATAAAATACTGTCTCACACAGAAAACACCGAAAAACACTATAAAACACTATAAAGTTCACCTTAAGCTCTTTTTACAATTTATGTATCTCATTTATTTTTACTTTTGGAGTAAATCAGTGGCCCTGTGCAGGAAAAGTCATCCCAATTTTACTACAAAGGTTTTCTGTTTCTATTGTGCCTCTGGCCAGAACTGAAAATGCACAAATGCCAGACCATTAATGGCATCCATAAACTTAATGAGCATCTTATGATTACATGAAAAAATCAAATGTAATCAATTATAGTTTTAGCTTATCTACAACTCTGTCCTTCATTAATCTGGATAAGTGAAAGTTAATTATGATTACTCTGGACAGGTTTCTTTAGGTTCTAATACAAACCAGGGCAAAAATAATAAGGGGGAGTTATATGCATAAAGAGCCACTTAGCCTTTTGTTTTTCTGAATACAATTAGCATCCCCGAGATGAACTTTTAAAGAATTTAGGTTATACTTTCAAAACTAAATTACATGATAAAATGATATATACAGATATATATCTATATGTCTATATCTATATCTATTTTAAACTGGATCTCCCTCTTGTCCAGGATGAAAGAACAGGAGCCTTTTGCCTTGCTGCTCTTTAGGTAATTTGGTGGTGCTGTCCCCTTGGCTCTGTGAACTTCACCATGAGCTCCCTGGAGCTCATGACATCTGTCAGGCATAGCAAAGCTCCTGGCACTGGGAACTACCATATCTGGTTAATTCCTTGTTCAGTTTAACTCCAAAAATGGTAAGACATTAGTCCAATTTCTAACACACAACTAGTATGTCAGTGCTATAAGTTACACAGTAACATTACTTTTTCCATAACATTATAAAATATAGGTTTATTGCAACCCATAATGTGCAAAAGAATTAAACAATTTATACTCTATACATTACTAAGTGAACTGAGGGGGTGAAATACCAAAATAATGTGATTATGTCCATTTTTGAAGTTTTGTCCAAATTACCAAAATATTCAAAGTATTTTGCATTTTGAATCTGGACATTCAGAATTCAGAGTGACTTTGGAGGTAATACAGGTTTACACTGACATTGAAGCATAATTCATGTTTTGTAACTGGACAGAAAATAAACCCTTCTCACTAGAGATCATATTTTAAAATAATTTATTCTGTGGACTTTCACTAAAAAGTTGCGTGTATATTTCTGCGATAAATTTTATAGGCCTGGTTAAGTGATATTGTACTGACAATGAATCACTTTGGCAAGAAAAGCCAGTTTAGTCATACAAGCTTGTATACATTTTACCTTAAGGACAAAAAAAAAACCATGTGAAAGTGTTTCTAAAAATTATTCAACTATTTTCTCTGTTAAATGGTGCTTGATTTTTATAATTATTCTTAAAAAGCTCAGTTATTCTTCCAAAACGGATAGAACTTGATTCCTTTATGTCCCCACTACTCAAGAAGGCTACTTTTCTTTCCTGATGCTGACCTTTTTGGACATTTCAGTCTTAAGCAGCAAACTAGCAAAGGTACAGTTCTTTAGGGTTTGCAAACTGCTTTACACGTTAACTCATTTAAAACTTAGGAGAATTGAGACAATCCTCTGAAAAATGTTTTATTTACAAATGTTATATATTATTCCAGGAGTGACTAAAATACAAGAATGTATTTTAAAATGTCAATGAATCGTTTTTTTCACTGTGAGAAAGAGTAAAAGCCCCATTATTGATGTTGTAGGGACACAAATTTCTGTGTTGTGATGGGAGAGTTATACTATAATTATATATACAGGATGTGACAAACATTGGTCTACTTTGAAATATATCAAGGTAAAAGGTTTTTCTTTTTCTGAAGCCTAGAACTCTGTACCAAAATATTCCTGCTCACAAATAAACAAGTCTACACAGCATCCAACCAGTTGGGAAAGTGTACTTGGAATATCTTTAAGATTCCCTAGTGTGTTGATGTAAATGCAAACATAAAAGACAATACCTTGTCTCTAATCATTAAGAAAAGAGTACTTAAAACAACAAACAAAAACCAAAACCCTGCCTGCCCACCCAGCCAAGCAAACCAGCAGGAGTCCTTTGGATTCCAAGGCACTTTCTTTAAAGCAGAGTTAAAGCAGTGATGGGCCTGTGCTCTAGGTTGGTCTATCACCACCTTAGTTCCTTTCTGTGGACTTCGGACACAGCGCTACTACGTCTACTGCCGTACAGGAATCCAAAGTGCAAAGACAGCCTTCCAGTTTGGTCACTGGAACAGTTCTGGGATGCCCTTACTTTGTGCCTTACGCAAACCACATTGTATACCTGCTCAGAACAATATAAACCCACCTGCCATGATGTCATCCAGCGTGTCATTGAGGGTCTGAGCAGGGCTGGCTACCATTAACCCTTGTTGGGTTTCTGTCAGAATTCCTTGCCCCAGCCCTGCCAACTGTGCTTGGCCCAGTACGGGCTGTCCAACTATAACTCCTTGCAGTTCTGTAAGATTTGTGATGGACCCTGGAGGTAGGGAACCTGTTGCCAGAGGCAAAGCTTGGGGTATCGCCAAAGGCTGGATTGGTGTAAAGCCCATCTGAGCAGCACTCTGCTGGGGGTCATCTTTAAGCAAGATGGGATCCACTGGCTGTAATCGGGCATAGTCTCCCTCTGAAAGCTGTTCTCCAACTCCCACTGGAGTCAGGAGGCCCAGGTGTTGACAAGGCTGCTGCTGCTGCTGCTGCTGCTGGAGTTGAATCCTTTGAGCTTTCACCTCCAGATATTGCTTTTTTAGCTGCTGTTGTGTTTTCAGCTGTAACTCTCGTTCTACTTTCTGCAACTCCTCCAAAATCTTTTGTTTCTTCTGAATTTGCTCCTCTCTTGTCTTGTTCAGCTCCTCAATCTTCTCCTTGGTGAGTTGGTCGGCATGAGCCAGCTCCAAGGACTGCAGCTGTGCATTCTTTTCTATGGCTTCTTTTATCCGCTGTTCCAGTTCTGTTAACTTGCCCTGAGCCTCTTCTACAATGCTCTCAGGAGACTGACTGGTGATGTGACCCTGTACATCCTGGCTGTTAGCTGGCAAATGGCTGCTGGACTTTTGTTTAGAAGCAGCTGTGTGAAAAAGAAACCCCCTCAGAAGTGCACATGAACGGCATCCTCATTACAGAGTTACTGTTGGGAGGCTTAGTGCCAACAGTTATGCACCAAGTTACCAAATCCATACTTCACGGATCCATGATTTCATTGGTGTGGGTACACCCTCCACCGATGCAGATCGCAACCCTCTCTACCTCTTAGAAGACTGTTTCATGAGTTGTTGTGGCCAAAAATAAATCCATCACCTCATGGCCAACTATCTGGTGATGAGTCTTTCCCAACCTAACTAGGCTGGTCCTCGGGTGACAGATAAACCATCTATCCCCAGCCCATTCTTGAAGGCTTCCCAGCTTGGTAAGACCTGACAGAGCTTGTGCTCCACTGGCACAGCCTTCGAGATCTCAGGGTGACCTCGATGCCACGAGAAGGCATCAGGGGAGGACTTTAATGGCGGATCAAACCCACAGAAGGTGGAAATGTACTGAACATGGTTATAAGCAAATAACACCTTCTACTGTATCATCAATTCAAGAGCTGTATGGATTGTATACGTACTTTATAATTCAATTCAAGATTACTGAAGGATTAGATAAGTGAAAACCAAGAGTACCTATATCTAGCTTTATGGTATCTAACTGGTGGAAAACAAGCCACAATTTGAAAGAGTGTGGATCATAGGACTGCGAGCTGGAAGGGACTTTAGAAACCACCTAGTTCAACCCCCCTCATTTTAGTGATGAGGAAATACACCCAGAGAAGCGATTGCATCTGGTAATAAAGGAAAGTAAAATTCCATTGCAAACAGGAAAATACTGCTCAAGAGTATAGGAAAAAATTTGTTTTTCAAATTATCATTATAAAGATACTTAATTTAAGGTATTATTTTTTTTCTCCTCCCCCCATTTAAGAATCTGGTTCTTTTTCAACACATAACAGTTCCAGAATCACTAAAAGTCATGGGAAAATAAATCCAACTGATATGTCTTTGTTGGAGTCTCAGGACTGATAAAATCAGGACATGAATTTAAATATGTTCACACCAGTAGAGAATAGGATGTGGCCACCCTGGAAGAAACAATGATGGATGGCTGATGTCACCTACCCGTCAGCAGCCAGGACAATAAAATGACCTGGCCATAGGTGTGGCAGCAATGGGCTGTGACATCCACCAACAGAAAAAAGTGCTGTAGAATAGGAGTCAAGACTGAAAATATCAGGTGGAAAGAATACGTAATTGTAATATTGGTAAGAGAAATAAAAAAAAAGAACACAACCATACTCTTACTTAAAAAAAAAACCCACACAACACCTTCTGAGGTAAAACTTTTAAAAATAAAAGTAATTTCAAACTGATAGCTCAAATACTGGGGGGAGGAGGGGAGAATGGGACTTAGAAACATATGTACAAGATCCTAACTATAAGTCAGATAATAGATCTAAGGGAAAATTGTAGTGAATGCAAGTGAATCTGAAATTACTGATCCAAATATAAAATTTGCATCAAAAACAGCATTTTGAAAATTTCTATCTGATTCAGGATTTTAAATCTAATACCTTGCCGAGTTTGAAGAAACTCTGCTTTAAGCAAATTATACCCAGCCTAGCACTTTACAGATAACTACAAAGGACTAATTATTTGGGGGAAATCACAGTTAATTAAAATAGCATGAAGGATGAGCTATATTCCATAAGTATTGTGCAACCAAATCCTCAAGTTGGAATTTTGGCACAAATTCACTATTTTTTAAATTCTCTCTCTCCCTCATGCTTTCTTTTGGTCCTCAAGAAGGAGTATTTCTTGTTTTATATATATATATATATATAAAAATCTCCCAAATCACCTTAGTTTTTCCAACAGCCATGTCATGAAAAATCATTTTAAAAAAGAAGCACTCGTTTCTTTAATTTCTGTGGTTTCAACCTACAGAGCATTTTAAAAGAGTTGACAGAAAAAGAACTGACCTTTGCTCCTGATGGGAAGTGTAGCAGCCACGGTGGCGGGGGGCTTATCAGGCTCCTGCGGCGGGACCACCATGGGCAGCGCTTGCACAGGGACACGAGGAGCCTACAATGGTAGAGATCAATTAAGCATATGTTCTTTATTCTTATACCTGTAACTAACATACCTGTAAATAACATGAAAAATGTTGTGACAACAAAGTCTACAATATTTGCCAAGTAGTAAGGTGGAGTATCAAATGAAATGACACATTTAATAGCTGCCACTTATAAAGCATTTGAAATCGTACAAGGGCTACACATACATTACCTCACTGAGAGATAAATGAGTGCATTTAGTATGTTTGGGGGTGAAGCTCAAACCCAAGTCTTTACAAATCCAGGTTGAGCAAAAACACACTACAAGATCTTTGTGCTTTTCAAAACATTTCATGTGCTTTTCAAAAACATTTCATTAATTCATTAGAATTATTTTGACAATGGAAGAACTGAAAAAAAGTAAAATGTAACAACACGTTTTTCAAAAAGCATATGGAAAATCAGTCTGGAGAAAGAATCTATGTAAATAAAAATTAAACTAATTTAGGTTAAAATAGTCATCAAGTGTAGAATATCAAATTAATAAATACATAATGGATTTGCTCTGACTCTTACCCGATTTAAATCATGGGAAGGGGGGGTCAACTGGGTGACATCAGGTGGAGGAGCAGAGAGCAAATTATTGGGATAATCCAAAAGATAGCAAACAACACTTGTATGGCCACCTTTAGCTGCTTCAATCAACATTGTTGAGCCATCCTAAAAGGAGAGAAGGATCCAAACAGTGGAGGAAAAGGAATTACTTTACAGGCAAATCGTGAGACATGGGACATGATGGTAAATCTCAGTCTGAAGAAGATGAATAGGTACATAGTTCCATCTCATCTAAAAGTTTTTGTAATAAAGAGTCACTGCTTTGTGACACCAAAAATTTAAATATTAACAACCCATACATTTATTAATTTTTGTAACCATATTCATTCTTATGAATCGTCAACAACTAAAATGACTTTTATTTTTTCACTATCTATTAGAATGTGCATTCTCACAATCCCATATTTCAAAATGAAGTAAAACTGCAAGAAAATAGTGGCAATGTTTTTGATTTTAATGCATTCAAGACACATTTACGTTAATTGTACTTACAAACCTATATACTAAAACTAACTAATTCTAATCACTGACTTATTCTAGTTGTTAATAGTTTCAAAAATAAAAATCAAGAAAGTATATTCATCTCTCTTAAAAAATTTTAAACCTAGAGCTCTTGACCTGGAAATTTTTTTCTTAAAACCACAGATTTTGATAACTGCATTTCAAAATAATTAGCTGCAACCCTCAGTACTTTATGCCTTGAAAAACATTCTCCTGGTAAGGAGTGAAAAGGCTCCCTAAGGGGGCTGATTCACAAAACTAAGAAGACGCCAAAGGTTCTCAAACACTGTTTAACACCTGAGTTACATACTTTGAGTCTGTGAGTGGGATCAGCCCCATGAGCCAGGAGTAACTCCACCACCGCCAGGTGGCCGCCTGCACAAGCCAGGGACAATACCGTGTGATCATTGTTCGCTGTGGTCCTGTTCACATTGGCTCCTGGGAGACACAAGTTTGAAAACATCATTCAGGTAAGAAAGGGTTTTATTCCCAATTAACGTCCAAAATCTTTGTTAGCGAATGAAGCTTGATTTATGCTCAGAACACTTCATTAGCAAACTGCACAGTAACTAACACTTACATGGATCTGTGAGGCGGGCAAAGCATTTTACAGACATGACCTCATTACATTCTCACAGTCCAACTGTAAGGACAGTGTCACAGGCATTACTGGGCTCAGTGAGATAAAGGGACTTGTCCATTACTAGCTCCCAGCTAACTCAGCCACAGCAGTTGAATTCGAATCAAGGTCTTTCCTGATTCCAAGTCCAGAATTAGGGAAATATGACTAATAAGAAAAAGGATATTCAGCTAAAGATTAAAAATCAAAGGAATCTGAATTAAAAAGTGAATATAGGAGGTCATGGAGTCAGAAATGAGAGAAAGATTAATCAATTAGAACAGTGAATTAATAAAAAATAAGGAAATGGAAATCCGGACAACTGGCATATCCAAGAGCACAGAGCAAGATGGCTTTAACGATAAAAGTACAAAAAGGCTCCACTCCTTGACTCTCAATTCCCATGTGTTTACCCCTACGTAACAGTCATGCAGTTCAATGGTAGCATAGGTGAGAATAGGGGATCATAAGATCATACAAATAAAGAGCTGAGAAGGAAGCTTACAGAATACAGGATCCAATCCCCTTCCTCATACAAAGAGGAAAACCGATTGAGACATAAAAGCAACTTGTCGCCAGGTACACAAAGACTGTATGAGAAGTGTCAGGGTTGCACTAAACTTTAAAAAGAAGCTAAGATTTCATCGGTGAGACTTCCCAGTGTGTAAACTCTTTTCTCTTATGGATCAAAACCAGTTTTTGGATTTGTAGTAAAATCTCCATCACGAAGGACAGTCAAGTGAATTACACAAGGACAAGGATGGCCAAATGCAGGTCTCACTGACTCCAAGCCCAGGACATGCTTTTTATTATTCCAAAATGCCTTTATTTTAAACCCATGCATTACTTTACATTAATCAGACATTTATTACCTGCCATTGTAATGGATACTTAAGTCTTAAAACTCTTGACATAAGCATTAACCCCTTTGGAACCCAATTTTCTCAACTGTTAAAAGGATAAAACTAACAGATAATTTCTAAATCTGCTTTCAACTACAAAATTCAAAGATGATATGGAATAAATTGATAAAAACAACAGGTTTTTTAAAATAATGCTATTATTACAAGTACTGATTAGGAAGAGATCATGGACATGTACCAACTATGATTAAAAAAAGTTCATCGGTAATGATAAATACAAGCAGTCTCCAACTTAAGAACCAGGAGATAAATATTTATGTATCTAACTTGACAGACATAATTTTTTCTAATAGAAATGGGAAAAAGAAGTGTACCCTGTTATACTTGCCAGGCCCTAGGGACAGCAACATGAATTTCAAGGGGAGAAATTAAGAAATTCATTCCCTCCTCATATGAGAAGACTCTGGAGGCCCTTCTCACTCCTGGGCTTCCTCCCAGCTTGCCCCGTTTGTCATTCTGGGGTTTGGACGTTCGATCCTGGCTGTTATGCCAACAGCCTCACCTTCTCATTTTTTTTTTTAGAGGCAATATCATAGGGGACAAACGCACCACATACATGTGCTTCAAAAGGAAAGAAAAAAACCTGCCTGGAATAGTGTGCTTTATTCTGGAGAGATTAAGGGAAGGCAGGGAGTAACAGAATTGACAGCACAGATTGAGCTGCATCCCAGCAGTGAAAGGAGGTGCATCCTGATAGACTAGGATGGGGAGAAGAGGAGAAAAGGCCAACTTGGGTCAGGCAAGAGTGGGCCGCAGGGTGAGTCAACAGGGAGAAGCAATAGAAGAGGGAGGGCCAGGAAAGGGATTTCTGATCACCTCTAGAGGGGCACGAGGGCTGCTTGTCTCATTTATACCATCATCAGACTCTCATCACAACCCACTGATATGGATCTGTCAAGCCCCATTAACAGACAAAAGAGCTAAGAAGTGGCCAAGGCAGGATTTTCAATCTGACATCCCAAATCTGAACCAACACTCCCTCCACTATCCCACATAGCTGCCCAGATCCAAAGCATGCATTTCGTTTGGCAACATCCCATAACCGCCAGTAGGAACAGACACTGCTGCAGGGAAGTTCAAAAGTCAGGAACTAAATATATATTTATATAAGGTCCTTACTGTGGTCTAATTTAAATACCCATCATAGCTCATCTACTACTCTCAGTATGAATATGGAAGTGTGTCCCCTGCATTGAAATGGACTTATTCCATCAGCACCAAAACCCACCTTTGCTAATCAAAAACTGAACAGTGCACACATGACCAGCTCTTGCAGCTTTCATTAACGGAGTTCTTCCACCTTCAGATTCATGTTCCTGTTTTAAAAACAATATTAAGAAAACATCAAATGCACTTAATTGCCTATAACATATACATTTTAATAAAAATCACAACCAAAATATAAAAAAGGACAGCATTCTTCCTACACATGTAATAATAAATTCAAAATTTGATACAAAGGGCAAATGCGTAAAGCAGTAAACAATCAATGCTTTAATCAAAGATCTTGCCCAGTTTTTTCCTATCCACCTGCTTCTAGTGGCTTGGACTCAAAAACTAGGTGTCATTTTCCAACTCGAGTTTCTCTTCCAAAGGAATTCTACAGCTGTGATGGCCTTTTACACAACTGGCCTTTCATTGCAAGCTGCCGGACCTCTCTTCTGTTTCTCATCTTGGCTCTCCTTATCTCTTTCCCCAGTGCGCCATTTCAACTTTCCCACTATGGTGCCCCCACCTTCAGATGAGCAGAACAGAGCCCAAGTGATAAGAATCTGACAATTTTTAAAACAAAGAAATACTAAAAAGTTATTACAACAGCTTTCCCTAATGTCAAAAAATTTGAAAAATAAATCTGGATTTTGTTCTTAAATGGTATGGGGGGTGGGGGAGAAGACATGGGAAAAGACAAAAAAAGAATTATGGGTACAATCTTCTTACCCCTTAGTTTTACAGAATTTTCTTTCTTATGTTTAAGCTTCTTCCTTAATTCTGAGTTTCCCATTTCCTAGTTTCCCCTCACCAGTTAAATCCTCTCTCTGACAAGTCCATTCAGAAGGCAATTCATTCATTCATTCATTCATTCATTCATTCATTCATTCATTCATTCATTCAGCAATCACTTACACTGTACTGCGCCCTCACAATACAAAGAAAAATTGTTCTCACCTTCAAGGAGTTTACATTCTTGGGGGAGGAAATGCATCAGGCATACAGATAAAGACAAAATATTCATTCAACAAGTATTTATTGAACTGGATGGCTGGGGAATAAAATAAAAATTTTCTGAGTCTCTGCTGGCAAAGAGCTTATTTGTAGCAGGGAAACAATATGCAGAGAGAGGAGGAGGGTGGCAGCAACAGGGAGATGGGGGTGGGGGGGATGAAAGAGGAGAAACACAAGGAGAGTTTCCAAAAGGAAGTAACACTTAAGCTGAATTCTGAAAAAAAAAAAAAAAAACCAGATTCTGAAACCTGTGAGGAACAAAAGTCTTTCAAGGAATAACCAGCAAAAAGGCATACAGGGACACGAAAGCGATTGTCATGTATGCCAACATGGCTGGAAGACAGAGTAAATTAGATGAAATAGGAAATGTCTGGGAAGGCAGGTTGGAGCCAGATTGTGCCAGGCTCTCCCTAAGTGCCTAAACAAGGAGTTTACATTATCTGAAAAGCAAAAGAAAATCAAATTTGCAAGACCAAAGAAGTGACATAAGCTTTTAAAATATTGATTCCACAGATACCTGCAAGCTGCAATGAAAAGGAGAAAGAAAGGAGACTGGAAGAGAAATCAGAAGTGATGACCTAGTGAAAGAAAACAATGATGATGAGGCCATCTAAGCTGAGAGGGAAGGCAGCTGAAAAAGTGAAGTGATAAGCTGTGTGAATCTGGAAGAATGGTGCTATACTCGACAAAATCAGAAATAGGTTAGAAAGGTGTATAGAAACTGCAGGGATTAGAGAAAGACATGAGCTCCATTTTGGACACACCGAATACACATGGCTATGAACAATCAATTTCAGGTATTAAACAGGTAGCTGTCGCTATCAGATATGAGCTCTGAGGAGAACACAGAGCTGCATACAAAGATCTAAGACTAAGGGACAATAAGATAAAAACTAAAACTGAAGATTTTGAGTTAATTACTAAAAAAGTACTAGGAAGTATGTATTTATAAAGACCATTCAAATCTAATCTCATGGGCCAAGATGGCAGAGTACAGGCCAGGACTCACAACAATCACCTCCAAAAATCTTTAAAAGAATACCTCAAATCCAATTTTGGAGTGAAGAAAATCAATAAAAGGTCAGAGGTAGACATTTTTCCAGCCTAACACAATTTAGAAAGTCCAGAGGAAAGGTCTGCAATGTCAGTAGGGGGCCTCAGAGGCAGCCACTGCAGCAACAGCACCATCTTGGGGAGTTGTCAGCTCAGAGACAGTAAGGAGGTCAGATGAACTGGTCAAAAGAGATTACAAAGGACCCTCTACTGGCACTGAGTGCATCTAGCACTGACTGGCAACTCAGCTGCCCAGATGCAGTTCTGGGTTGCAGTTCCAGGGCAGAGAGGAGCACCTGTGATCAGACACAGAGGACCAGAGGCACCTGTGGCTGCAGGGAATCAAGGGCCCTACCTAGGTAAGACCAGAGCTGAGAGAAGATCAGTGACCACATCTCTCTTACCTTTCCTTGGAAGCACCAAACACTTGCAGACCCCAGAACTAGCTCTGAAAACAGCAGCACAAAAATGTCTAAATTTGGCACAATGCCTCCCCACCCCCATCTCAGCAGAGACAGTTTTTACATAAAATGCAAGTCAAGAAATAGGCTGGAAAAATGAGCAAACAACAGAAAAAGAATATGACCATAAAAATTTACACTGGTGGCAGAGAGGACCAAGACATAAAAAAGCACCAAAGACAACAATATGAAAACAGCTAAAACAAACCCTTAAAGAGATAAAAGTGGTAGTGGAAAAATTGGGAAAAGGAATGAAAGTGATGCAAGAAATTTGTGAAAAGAGATTTAACAGCTTGATAAAAAAAGTACAAAACACTCTGAAGAAAATTACATCTTAAAAAAACAGATGTGGCCTAATGGTAAAAGTGATACAAAAATTCACTGAGGAAGAGAACTCCATTAAATGCAAAGAAGGTCAAATGGGAAAGTACAAAAACTCAGTGAGGAGCATGACAGACCGGCGGGGAAGGAGAGGAGGAGGAGCGAGGAGAGAGACAGAGGGGAGGAGGAAGGGGGGAAGGGATGAAGGAATGCAGGGAAATACATAGGTAGTGACCATTAGGACAAGCTAACCCATAGAAGGGAAGTGGACAGTAGAACACAATGGAAACTAGAATCCAACAATATGCTGTGTTCCAGAGGCACACTTGGAACGGAAAGACATGCACAGAGCTGAGATGAAGGGCTGGGGCAGAGTCTACTATGCTTCAGCTAAAGTGAAGAGGGCAGGGGTGGATATTATGATCTCAGACAAAGCAAAAGCAAAAATAAACATAAATGAAAGATAATTAGAGAGACTACATTTTCCTAAGGTTTTTTTTTTACAAGCTTCTCTAATAACAGCCTCATTTGTGGAATATATAGAAAGCTGAGTTACTTTTATAAAAAAGCCATTCCTAAATTGATAAATGGTCAAAGAATATGAGCAGGCAGTTTTCAGAAGAAATTAAAGTCTATAATCATGGAAGGAAGGAAGGAAGGGAGGGAGGGAAGAAGGAAGGGATGGAGGGAGGGAGGTCCAACTATTCTAGAGAACAGTTTGGAACTATGCCCAAAGGGCTATAAAACTGTGGTTATTCTATGAACCAGCACTACCATTTGCAGGTCTATATACCAAAGAGATCAGTGAAAAAGGGAAAAGGACCTATTTATACAAAAATATTTAGAGATGCTCTTTTTGTAGTGACAAAGAATTGAACTGACAAGATGCTCACCAATTAGGGAATGGCTGAACAAGCTGTGGCATGTGACTGTGATGAAGCACCACTGTCTGATAAAAAATGATGAGGGAGATGGTTTTAATAAAAAACATGCCAAGATCTATATGACCTGTTGTGTTGCAAGGTGAAGTGAAAAGAACTCCAAGATCACTGTGCACAATAACAGCAATGCTGGAATGATGATCAACTGTGAAAAGACCTGGCTACTTGGATCAACACAATTCCAAGAGAATCCCAATGGACTCACAATGATAAAGTGCTATCTACCTCCAGAGAGTGAACTACAGAACTCTTTTTTGTAATTATGGTTTTATGTGTTTTCAGTGTTCTACAATCACTCCTATATATCTTAGATATTTTTCCCCTCTTCCCCTCCTTCCCCCCTACCTTTCTGAGATGGCATACAATTTTATATAGATTCCACACAAACATTTCTATTAAATACATTTTCACCTTAGTCATGTTGCATAGAAGAATTAAAATGAATGGGAAAAATCATAAAACAAACCAAAACGTAATACAAAAGAAAATGATCTGCTTCATGCTGTGATCCAGTTCCATGGCTGTTTCCCTGGATGTGGAAGGCATTTTGCCTTGAGACCATTGGGAATTTCTTTTAAGTCCTTGCCTTGCAGAGAAGTTCCAAGTCTACCAGAAAAATTCCTCACATACTGTGGTTGTTGCTGTGTACAAAGTTCTCCTGGTTCTGCTCCTTTCACTCAGCATCAGTTCATATAAGCCTTTCCAGGCCTCTCTGAAGGCTTCCTGTTCATCAGAACTATAGAACTCTTAAAAGTAAACTGAAGTACAATTCTCTCACTTTCTTTTTTGTTTGCTTTTTGCAATGTGGCTAATATGGAAATATATTTTTCATTCATAGGTAAAACTGCCATCACATTATTTGCCTTTTTAATGGGCAAGGGAGAGGTGGCAGGAAGAAAAACTCCAATCAAAATTTTAAAAGAAAGGAGTGTTTAAAATAAATATCTTTTAAAGGGAAAAAATGAAGTTAAAGAGAGGCTAATTTCATTTACTCTTTCAAAAAAAAAATTACTCGGTGTCACTGGATACCTTTGGAGTTTTTGTTCCTATGCTATTTATAACAACATAGATGGTATGTTTATCAAATCTGCAAACGACAAAAAGCCAGGAATGAATATATATAATGTGTACTTCCTAAGTGCCAAAGACTGTGCTAAATGATCTGTAAATATTATTTCATTCGATCCTTAAAACAACTCTGGTAAGGAAGATGCTATTATCACTCCTGTTATGCAATTAATGAAATTTGGACAGAGGTTAAGTGACTTGCCCAAGGTCACTCAGCCAGTAGGTTTCTTCAGGCTGGATTTGAACACAGATTCTCCTGACACCAAGACTGGCACTATGTATCTAAAGAATGAGTCAGGGGTCTCACCAAGAGTTAACACTATAGACTACCTATGATTTTCTGATATTCAGGATTGATAAAACTACTACCAAGCTAATAGAACCGGACTGAATCTAAAAAAGATACGATTCACTCAACCCTGTCAGAGGAATGATGTTCAACAAAGATAATGCACCTAAGATAAGGAATCAGCTGAGAGGTCTTAGAATGCATATTAATAAAGAAACAGTATCCACAATTCAGGAGATTTTCATGCCCTACCCTTACCAACCTACATCAAGGATGTACGATCAGTTCTGGACACCTCATTTTATAATATGGAGGGTCACCTGGATGGGAAAAAGTCTAAGAAGGAATGGTGACTGTTTAACATGCAAAAGGGAAGACTCAATCAGGATACGATGGCCACTTTCAAAGGTTGCCATATGAAAGAAAAAACGTCCTCTGCTTGGTCTCAGGTCAAAGAGTGGGAACAAAAAAAGAAAAGGCAGAATTTACAAAGAGGAAAATTCACAGCCAGTGTAAGGGAAAACATCCTAACAACAGAGGTCTCTCCAAGGGGAACGGGCTGCCTTTGAAAGGGGCAGGCTTCCATCATTGGTCCTTTCCAAGCCAACACTGGCCAAGCACTTGTCAAGAATGCTGTGGAAGGGACCCTTCCCCCATCCAAACAGGAGCTCCTGGAGGTCAAAGTCTGCTCAGCGTGCTTGGGTTTGAGACCCCAGGGCTCATCTCAGTGCACAGCACATAATAAGTACATTATAAACGCTTGCCAATTCATCTGGGTGACTTAAATCCATCTCTGAATTAGGTTTTTTTTCTTTCTCAAATTAGGATTGACAGAAGGTAACAGAACTCACCAGATCCGCTCCTGCCTGCAGTAACACATCTGCTACATCAGTGTGGCCATTCTCACAAGCATATGTCAGCGCTGTGTCTCCTGTCGCTGTTGTTGCATGTACATTTGCTCCTGAAGCAACAGGAAACAATATATTTTACTTCCATATAAACTACAGGCAAATTTTCTATAGACAAGGCACATCCTCTTATATGAAAAGACAAATAATTTGATTATTTAAAAGTTTTTTATAGATTCCTTTTTCTGAAAATGAAACTTATTAAAAGCGTAATTATTTATGATTTCTGATACTAAAGTAGTCACCATTTAATCTATAATATGCAGAAAATAATTTACGTAATACATACTTAGTATAACAAGGAGGTTGTAAAATTTTGAGTAAGATAATCTATTCTAAGATTTTCCCTGAAATAACCCATAAACATATATACATACCTACATACATATATTAAAAAAAACATAATTCTTTTTAAATGCCTACCTGCTGCTAGTAAGTATTTGACTAATTCCAAATGGCCCTCTTGAGCAGCTTCCATCAAAGGGGTAGAACATCCCAATTCAATGTCAGCTCCTGCCTTAATAAGAAAGTCCGCCACTTCAAGGAAGCCACCACAGCAAGCTAACGTCAAGGCAGTTTCTTGGGTTTCTTCTGTCTGTGCATTGATATTAGCTCCTGTAATAAACAAACACAGTATCCCAATTAATTAATTAAAAACTATGTTCAAGAGATTCATAAAATGACTTTTTCTTTAAAAATACACTTAATAACTAATCTAAATACTGCAAAATACAGAGTTAAATATAGTGAGCATATATAGTTCCCCTATCATAGTGAACTTACTAGTGGTAAAGAAAAATATTAAAATAATATTTTACACAGATAAAATAATCCTACATGTTGCATCTTATGCAAAAACTCTGCTTAATCATTGGAAATATTATTTAAGATGGGCAAGTACTAAAGAAATAGAAAAATATTAAAAAAGTAAAATAGCTCATGACCAAATATTTTTTTAAAACCCTAAGAATTAAACAGTCATGCAAAATATAAAATGCCACTGACATGTTTTGTTCAATTAATTTTCCTCAAAGTAACAAAATTCCAATTATATAAGCATCTCATTTATCCATCCAAACACACAATGGAAGATTACATTTTAGATAGATTAAACTGGAGCATTCAAAATTCCAATTTTGAAATCTGATCAAATAATTCATGCAGATAAAGGCCATACATCAAATTCAGCATACTTTATCCAAGAATATATTTCTGTTTCCTAAACAAATTAAATAGAGGTAATATTTTAAATTGGGCAAGAGTAAGAAATATTTTTTCTTATATGTTTAAACATACTGAAAATATGTTCTGGCACAGCCTTTATTTCAAGAGTGAACTTCAAAGAAGCTTACATCTAGCCATGTGACAAAAGAAAACTATACCAGCATGGAAATAATGATGGAGAAATGCATTTAAACCTCAAGTTACTTTTTTCCTTTGCCAAAATGAAGTACTATCAGAAATGTCAATAATGAAAGGGGAAGAGAAGAAATGACAACAGGAATATATCAAGCTTTTACTATAACATGATTTAACTGAATTACACTGGATCACAGGGATAAATAGCATCTCAGATTTAGGGTTAAAAAGACCCAAAGAAATCACCTAGTTCAGCCTCTCAATGGAGAAAGGTTAACTGATTTTTCCAAGGTGAGACAGGAAGTAAATGGCAGAGTCAGGATTTGGGCTTGGATCCTCTGATTCCAAACCCAAGGTTCTTCATACCCACATTAAGCTCCCTTTCAGCAAGTTTCTTAAATATGTTATAAACTACTTACTGGGTTATTTCCTACAGAAAAAGTAATGGAAATATGCTATATTCAGTCTTAAAATATCCCATGAACTTCTAGTTTATATCTTTTCACAGCTTGCATGTTTATGAACATCTAGCTACCTTGCCCCAGAAGTAAGGCCACCATCTCCTCATGGCCTTCTCTAGCTGCTTCCATGAGTGGTGTATAACCTTCATCATTGACCTCTTCCAAGTTGGCTCCACGCTCAATGAGCAGTGCTGCTAGCTCCACATGCCCTCCGCAGGCTGCTAAAGTCAGTGGGGACTCAAAGGAATCAGCAGGCATATTCACTTGTGCACCACTGTCAAGAAGTAACCTGGCCACTTCAACATGGCCATCCTGGGCACAAAAGAAGGGGGGAAGTTACAAAACAGAATTAGATAAAGTTAATATGAAGACTAGAAATTCTGAATTAAATAGTTTTCTATAATTCCATCATCTTAACGCAATGACACTTCTGTCAAGTACAGTAGTGATCCATATTAGGTCACATAGTTTAATATGATGTTGAAGTCCATAAAACTTCTATTAAATATATATTCTTGGGACTACATGACATGAGGAAGAGGGAAAGGAGACAGTGGGTCACAGAAAGAGAAGATAAAATGGTTCAACACTAATGAGGAGTACAATGTGACTGGGCAGACAGCAGTAGAAAGAAAAACCACCAAACACTAGGTGGTAAATTACCAAAAGCAAAAATCTGTGACAGTGATTAAGTTCTATAGGAATACTTAAAACGGAATAAAAAGTCATTGTGTTACAGAAAGGCCCTCTCTTCCTTTGAAATATACTTTCAAAATCTTGTGATTTGAGATGAACACTAAAGGTTCGGAAGGATCTGGGTAAGAAGATGAAGAACATGCCAAGTAGAAAGGCAAGCATAAAGACAGCAGCACCAAAGGGAAGTAAACACTGTAGAACATAAAGAAGACTCACAGAACACTACATTTTCACCTTGGTCATGCTGCATAGAAGAATTACAATGGATGGGAGACACCATAAAACAAAACAAAACATAATACAAAAGAAAATGGTCTGTTTCATTATGTGATCGAGTTCCATAGTTCTTTCTCTGGATGTGGAAGGCGTTTTGCCTCAAGTCCATTGGGAATATTTTAGGTCCTTGAATTGCTATGAAATACTAGGTCTACTAGAAAATTTCCTCGCACACTGTGGTTGTTGCTGTGTACAAAGTTCTCCTGGTTCTGCTCCTTTCACTCAGCATCAGATCATGTAAGTCCTTCCAGGCCTCTCTGAAGTCTTCCTGTTCATCATTTCTTATAGTACAGTAGTATTCCATTACTTTCATATAATACAACTTGTTCAGTCATTCCCCAACTGATGGGCATCCCCTTGATTTCCAGTTTTTGGCCACCACAAAGAGAGCTGCTTATCATTATTTTTGTACATGTGCGACCTTTTCCCATTTTTATGATCTCTTTGGGATACGGTGCTAGAAATGATATTATGGTAGCATTTTCAAAGACAATATCCAATGAAAGATAACTCAGGCAAGAGAAGAATCCCTGTCTCACTTTCTGGAATTCCAGTCAAAAACTATTTTTCCCCACTGCTATTACAAGCAAAGCACTCTGTCCAGGGTTTTGGGTAAACACGTTTTTTTGTTAATTGTTGAATGATCTCTGGCTATCTCATTACCTTCCTGAGTCAGGCCCAGTTTAGAACAACTGAATAAGTCATGCAGGATTGGAAAAGAATAATTATGCTGAAGTAGGAGACTGCAACACAGAGGAAAGACAGCCTGGATTAGCCTCTGGCCTTCAGGAAGAGGTTCTGGTGATGCCTCTAATCAGAGTGGTTCACCCTGCTCCCCCCCTCAAGAAATTAGGGAGTGAACTGGCCATTCAGCAAAAAGAAATTAAAATTAATGTACCAAGTCTTTAAGGAAACAAGGGTTGTTTGTTTGTTCAATCATTTCAAGAACATTCTACTCTTCATGACCCCTTTTTAGGGATTTTCTTGGCAGAGATACTGGTGTGGTTTGTCCTTTGCTTTTCCAGCTCACTTTAGAGATGAGGAAACTGAGGCAAACAGGGTTAAGTGACTTAGCCAGGGCCACAGAGCTAGAAAGCGTCTGAGGCTGGATTTGAACTTAGGAAGATGTGTCTTCTTGACTCCAAACCCAGCACAATAATGCACTAAGGTGACACCTAGCAGCCCATACTGCAGGTAAACTGTCTTTTAGGCCCACTAGCTGTGCTACCCCTGGCTGCTCTAGCCCCGTAAATTAAGGGTCCTTCAAGTTTTTTAGCGAGGTTTGTCACAGAACTCAACTGACCTTCAAACTAGCCAGAAGGGTTTTTTGAAAGCCATTTCTTTCCCCAATAAAAAAGGACAAACATTAGCTGGGGAAGCAGAGGCCTCTGTATTGTGCATGGCCATCACCTCAAGTGTGGCCCATCAGAAGAAGAATCTGCTCAGCTTGAAGGGACTCATTTATATTTGAAGGTAGAAAGAACTGCTTAGTTTTAAACAGCTTTTTGGACATGATGAGGCAGCTGAACGAGCAGTCCCCAGTCTTGTGCATAACTGACAGGTGTCAAGAGGAACCCTCAAGACCAAAAGAAAGCAAATCAAGACAGATTCATGGACATTTAAGATTATTAACTGTGCTGAATAAACCCATTTGTTTTTCTGTTTTGTCTTGTCTTGTTTTCTCATTTGGAATATGAAAGGACAACCAGATTTCTGTCAGATGGTCTGATTATGATCCTTTGGTGAAAGCAGTAAAGGAAGGCACTTGAGAGGCCAAGGCTTAAAGCTCCCTAGGAGCTCAGAGACCTTTGAAGAATTAGAACTAAGGAAAATGGACCAATCAATACCCTAGCTGATGCGCTGAGAACAGGGGTACTGAACGCAAGCTTGCTCAGTAACTGTAAATGGCAACTCTCTGGGATTCCCAAAGAGAGTTAGGGTTAGGTTAGGACTCAGAAAGTTCGGGTCCCATCCACCAAGCCGCCTTTCCCTATGCTAGCAGAAATGACAATTACTTGCCAATATACAGGCCTCCAAGCCTGGCTGTTCTCCTTTCGGTTTTGTTTGATTCTTTTCTCAGAGCAAAGGTGGATACTTCCAAACTTGACCTTCTTAACCCCAGTGGTAACTATTCGCACCGACGATATTAATTAAGCATCTAGAAGGGCAGCCCCTCACTCCAACACTAGGAGGAGGGATGTTCTCAACAGAAAGGTAAGGGGAAGGACAAAGGGGGCCAAGACAGGTCCCAGAGTAGGCACAGCAGGGTCAGGCCCAATCCAATCCCTAGCTCAAGGTAACTGAGCCAGTTACTTTGAGTACAACGCTTCTTCAGGAAGGTCTGTCAGACAAAGAGACAGGACTGCTAGGAGATAACAGGCTTTCTGGCAGCCCCACCACAGAAGGTGGCAGTCCTTCAGAATACCCGAATCAAAAAGAGCAATGATTTGAAATTTCTTCTCTCCCCACCATAGAGCTCTCAGAGAAGGAAGTCCTGTCTGATGGTCAAAAGAAGCTCTCATCACCGTGAGAAGGAGGGGCATCTTGGTATAGCGCCATTTTCTTTGCTGTTCTTGCTCATGGTCACCTCTTTACAGCTTTACAAACCACCATCAACTGGAAAGATGTGGCATTATGCGCTATGTGCAACTGATCACTATAACTAAGAGAATGATTAAATGGATAAATTCACTGTGGATACAGTCCCCTTCCAGAAAAAGGGGGACTAGGTTGAGATCTCTGGTCTACCTCTCCCCATGTTTATTCAATCATAATCATTTAGGGGGCTGCTGTCACACTGTCCTGTTGTTTATTATATTTCTATTTTAGTTTTTTTTTAAACTTTCAGGTCGGGTTCAACAGTTACATCCCTAAAATCATGTTAAGTAGTGAGAGGTTCTCTTTAAAACCCCAATGACATTCCCACAAAGGGATTTGATATGGTGGGAACAATAACCTAAACCCTGACCCCACTCTAAGTTAGGCTACCATTCCTTAAAAGGTATTAGTTAGTAAAACCATGCTCTTGATTGGCTTACGGGACTGTTGACTGCATATTCTGGTGGCTGCTTGGCAAGACAACCACAGGCAATTCAGTCAAAGGAGTTTTTGCTGAGTTGAACTGACTTGAGTTATTCTCAAACCCTGTTTAGTATCCTTCTGCTCCTCAGTCAGTTATTAAGTGCCTACTGTATACACCAGGCACCGTGCTAAACACTACAGTACAAACCAGCAAAAGACAGTCTCTGCTCTAAAGGAGCTTACAATTTAACAGGGGAGACAAAGAAAGTAAACAAATACACAAAAACTACATACACAATAATGAGGACATAATTAAGAAATAATGAGGAAAACAAAAGCTGTAGAATAAGAGGGGTGAGGGAAGGCTTCCTGTAGAAGTTGGAATTGTAGTTGTGACTTAAAGGGATTTTGTATTGATCCTGGAGATTCTGAATGGGAAGGGAATGGTAGAAGGTGGAGTAGTGGAATGGTAGAAGGTGGAGTAGTTGTTACTGAAAGGGATTTTGTACTGGGAAGGTCGTGGAGGTTACTGAATGAGGGAGAATGAAGGTAGGTGTGTGTGTGTGTGTGTGTGTGTGTGTGTGTGTGTGTGTGTGTGTGTGTGTGTGTGTGTGTGTGTGTGTGTGTGTGTGTGTGTGTGTGTGTGTGTGTGTGTGTGTGTGTGTGTGTGTGTGTGTGTGTGTGTGTGTGTGTGTGTGTGTGTGTGTGTGTGTGTGTGTGTGTCTCTGTGTGTGTCTGTGTGTGTGTGTCTGTGTGTGTGTGTCTGTCTGTCTGTGTGTGTCTGTGTGTCTGTGTCTGTGTCTCTGATCAATTCTTTAGGAAAATCACTTAGATGGCTGAATAGAGAATACAATGGATCTGGGAAGAATCTTCAGGCACACCACAATACTGCCATGGTTAACTGTAGAATAGCCTATGAATGTCTCATTTTAATATTTGATATAAATTACAAGGTGGAGTCAGCTGGAGGTCAAAAGACAGAACACCAAAATGTAAAAAAGAGGCCACAAAGTCAATATAGATTACCATTGGAGAAGACAAAATATCAATGGGACCTTCTGATGCTTCTACCTCAATTTATAGATATACCCCTAATTCAGGGCTTTGGGAGTTTGGAGGGACCTAAGAAAATGAGCTCACCTATCTCCCCCCTTTTTTACAGATGTCAAAATTGAACTATCGGTTTTTTTGTCAAATCTTTTGTATGCACTGTATGCAAAAACAAAAAGATATCAATAAAGTCCAAATGGGTACAAGATTTGGGTATAAAGACTGACACTATAAACAAATTAGTGGAGCAAGGAATAGTATATTGAACAGATTTACGGAGAAGGGAAGAATTTTTGACTAAACAAGAGATATAAAACACTATGAAGTACAAAATGAATAATTCTGATGACATTAAATTGAAAAGTTTTTGCACAACCAAATCCCATGCAAGCAAGATTAAGAGGGAAGCAGAAAATTGGGAAAGATTTTTTGCAACTATTGTCTGTGCTAATGGCCTCATTTCTAAAATATACAGAGATCTGAGTCAAATGTACAAGAATACAAGTCATTCCCCAACTGATAAATGGTCAAAGGATATGAATAGGCAGTTTTCAGAGGAAGAAATTAAAGCTATCTATACTCATATGAAAAAATGCTCTAAATCACTATTGATTAGAGATGCAAATCAAAACAACTCTGAGATACCACATCACACCTATGAGACTGGCTAACATGACAAAACAGGAAGCTGATAAAGGTTGGAGAAGATGTGGGAGTCATTGCTGGTAGAGCTGCGAGCCGATTCAACCATTCTGGGAAGCAATTTGGAACTATGCCCAAAGGGCTACAAAAATGAGCATACCCTTTGACCCAGCAATATTGCTTCTAGGACTGTATCCCCAAGACATCATAAAAATGGGAAAGGGTCCCATATGTACAAAAATATTTATAGCAGCACTCTTTGTGGTGGCCAAAAACTGGAAATCAAGGGGATGCCCATCAACTGGGGAATGACTGAATAAACTGTGGTATGTGAATGTAATGGAACACTATTGTGCTGTGAGAAATGATGAACAGGAAGACTTCAAAGAGGCCTGGAAGGACTTATATGAACTGATGCTGAGTGAAAGGAGCAGAACCAGAAGAACTTTGTATACACAGCAACAACCACAGTGTGAAAGGAATTTTTCTGGTAGACTTAGTACTTCATGGCAGTGCAAGGACTCAAAAAATTCTCAATGGTGTCTTGGGGCAAACTGCCCTCCTCACTGACAGAAAGAGCAACGGAACTGGATCACAGAATGAAGCAGATCACTTTCTTTTGTGTTTTGGTTTGCTTTGTGATTTCTCCCATTCATTTTAATTTTTCTATGCAACATGACTAAGGTGAAAATGTATTTAATAGGAATGTATGTGTGGAACCTATATAAAATTGTATGCCATCTCAGCAAGGTAGGGGGGAAGGAGGGGAAGGAATGGAAAAAGTCTGAGATATATGGAAGTGCTCGTGGAACACTGAAAACAAATTTTAAAAAAAAGAGTGTTAAAAAAGATATCAAAAACATTTTTCCAAGACTATCACAGGATTCATAGATGGAGGCCCTTAGAGGACTTCTTGGTTCAGCTTCTTTATTTTACCCATAAGCAAAATGACACCCACAAAAGACCAGTGATCTGACTAGTGTCAAATAGGCAGTGTCATCAATGGGCTGGGTGTCTCCTGACTTCAAATCCACTTCTCTTCACAATGTATCACGGTGCATGACCAAGTACACCTTTGGTAGCTTGAACTTCTTACAAGAATGAGACTAGAGAAAAGCTAAAGTGGAAAACACTAAAATGATCATAAGGACTGGCCAGTTTTCTAAGAAAAAGTATTGAGTATCAGAATTCCCCATCCAGAAAAAGGGAGTGGAGGATGCAGAGGAGGAAAAAGGATAAAAATGTTAAAATCATAAAAGGCCTAAGACACATATGAATATATTTGCAAAATCCTGAAACAAGTTCAGAGAACATTTCTGTGACATTTCCCTGCTACCCATATGCGGGCTCATGCCTCCTGCAACCTGAAAACAGATCTTCACTTGACTCTACCATTCCCCACTCCAGTTATCACTGCATTTTTCACCTCTCCAAGATGATGATGGCTGTGGTGATGTGGTGATGATGACAACCACACTAACAGCTAGGCAGCACTTACTGTGTGGCAGACACTTAAAAACCCTCCTCTTGTGACCCTCCCTCTCCTGGGCCTCCACAATCTCCTCACTGCTAAATCTAACAGCCTCTTCCACTTCTCAGGCTTTCTTCTTGGTCTTCCTGCTGTTTTGACATCTTTGATTACCTCCTCAATACTCTACTTCTGTATACATGGAAATGGAAGTATCGTCCTAGAAACTGACTATGAAGTAAGTCTATGTAGACGCACCTACGTGCATAATGCCATACTGCATTCTGAAAGACACTCAAAATTAGAATAACATTCCTTCTCTCATGGACCTTATATTGTACCATAAAAGCAAACAACTGTAACACAAAATGTAAGGCATTTGAGTGGTTAAAAACGAAGTGGGATGCTGAAGTTTGTGTTGGGAGGTCATTGAGGAAAAATAAAAAAATAAAAAATAAAAAATAATAAAAAAAAAGGATCTAAAGTGGCTATATGGAAAAGGAGGCATTTTGGAGATCATTTATAAAACAGGTAGGCATTCAACAAGAGAAAGGGCAGAATAAAGGCTATTCCAGGAACAGAGAATAAGCTTCGATAAAAAAATAGCGGGAGATCAATTCAAGATGCGTTTAGTAACAGTGGTTAGCCATTTGGATAGGATATAAAGCATGCCGTTAAATAAGGCTGGAAAGATAGGGTGGTGTTAATTTGTAGAGGACATGGAATGAACATCTTGTGATGTAGCCCAAGGTCCCCAGCGTGGTGGATGTAGGCCTTGGCAAGGAGCAACTGGCATAGTCTGTCATAGATAGTCATGCCGTGTCTCTTCTGAGCCCCTAGGAGGGAGACCCTTCTCTGGCCCCTCACAATTTTTATGTGCAAAAAAAATGCAGGAGGGAGTTAAGACCTACACCAGTGCTAGCTGACCTACCAGCCAATTAGTGAACTAGAATAAAAAATGGACAACAAGCTATTCTGCTCATAGATTCTTGTTCAAAATACAATACTCCAAGGTCCTGCCCCCACTAATAGAGGAGTAGGCCTGCAGTGAAAAACAAGGAATCACAAAGAGAGAAAAGCCAAAATGAAAGAAAAAAATGATACCCTTAACCAATGAAAACAAAAAGGCATCATTACATTTTTTTCCTTTCATGGACCACAAGTTGTCTAACTAAATGTATTCTTTTTTTTAACTGCATTTAATTATGATTTTTGTGATCTAAAATGGTTAAGAAAGGAATCTTGTGGCTCTTCCATAGAGAGTTTGATATAATAGCCCAATTGAGACCATGCTTTACAAAACTTTCCTAGTTTCAAATCTATTATGAAGAAGCCAAGCTAAAGAGAAGAGAATATATGTAGGATTCTTTGGCTAGGAGCAAACTGGACTTAGGCCACAACAGAACTCTCTAGACAATCTGGACTCGTCCTAGGTGATGATACAATGAGAAAAGTAACAACATTCAGCAGGTCTCACCCTAGCTCATCAGAACCGACGTGTACCATGTATGGTTCACCAGTCTTACCATGCAGGCTTCCATTAAGGCAGTGTGCATTTCATCTGTTTTATGCTCTTGATCTGCACCAGCTTCCAGCAGAAACCTCACCATTTCTAAGTGACCTAAACCAAAAATAGACCAAATTATTGAAAAAAATAGTTCTCTATCACTCCTAACAAATAAACAGATAAATGAATGAACAAATAAAATAAAAAGAGTAATCACCATTAAATTTATTTCAGCTGTTAAGTTTAATGTAAATGCAGAACTTAATGAGAAGAGCAGCAGTTAGGCAGAGGCAAATAATATATCAAAGACCCAAACTTCTCTCTACCAACACTTTATTTATCCTGCTGTCACTAGAGTTCAAATCAGAAGAGATTTTTCCCTCTGTTGTTCTCTCTCCAAGCTGCCTTTTGGTATCAACGTTAGAAATACTATAATTTCAGCTAAACATGAAAGGATCAAGAGACTTTTGTGGGATAGTCTGGAGGCCTAATGTTGTTTAACATTATTTCTCTGCAAAAATTCATCTGGAATCCCAAATAACCAACATATAAATGAACTTTTGGAGCACACTACATTTGCAAGTTGAATAACAAATTATTTCAAAACAATATGTATTAATTTCCAGAACAAAAGCCTCAAATAACACCCTTCAAGTATTACTAAATATACTTATCATAGGAAACAATAACTACATGTGTAAAAAGGCAAATAAAATTAATTCCTCATTCGACTTAAGGACTACAGATCTAAATGACTCAATTTTCCAGATTACTTAACAAATAGAGCACTGCTGAGCACAGTGTCTAGCATACAGTAGGTGTTTAATAAATACTCATTGATATTTTTACAATGAAGTGACACACACTGATAACCATACGGTGTTGTGAATACAGATGACTTATCACAGCAAAAACGTAATCACAAGGGATTTCCTTTGCTTTGTTAAAACAGTCCCTTGTCAAGTTTGCTTTTTTAATCCCTTACCTCATTCTCATAAAGGTGGAATGTAAAACATGCAGTCTTATTACCTGCAATGCAGCATTAAATGGCCCATTTTCTATAAAATTAATTATTAAATCAAAGTAATCTCTTCTCCCAAGTTCTTATCTTAACTCTCTGAAAGGTTTCTTTTCAATTGTTTGCCTTGTCTTGTAACATTCAGAATATTATCATTCCCACATAACACAAAGAGCCACTGATAGCCCTCAGTCAGTTTCCAATTATTCACACTCATGATGGCTCCATTCTTTCAGCATTTCAAGAAATGGGGAAGAGCATACTCCAAAGGCTAGGAATTTATGGAAAGACAAGGCACAGCACAGCCACAACTTATCCTGTAATCCATGCTACAGCAGAAGCTGGCAAGCATTCCCCAAAACAGACTGATTTCACCATCACTGTTCTAGGCTGAGACAATGGGATGAAATGAGTCGTCTGAGAAAGTTGTAAAATTATTCAACAACTAATTGTGACCAGCTTACAGCTAGTCTTAAAATAATCCATCTTAATTTGTCTGAAATGTCAGTTCCATTGACTCATTAGGAAAACTTATATGGCTGAATTCTACTACACTTGGCCCTAAAAATCTTTTGTATTTTATATACACAAATCTTTCCTCCTTAAGATCAGTAACTTGTGTTTTTGCCCTTTCCCTTTCACTAGAAATTTGGTATGGAGTCTATAGTAAGCCTAATCCCATTTTGCTGTTTTTTGCCCAAAAATATCAGCAAATATTTATTGAATTCTATTCCAGCTTGCTTCTACTGCACAATGAATGATAACTGCCATTTTCTCACTCCCGGTTTACTAACCCCACTGTTGTTTTGGGAGTGGTTTGCGGACAGTCTGCCAAAGAAAGTGAAGATCTGATCTATCACAACAAAACATGCTGCGTACACATTGGAGCTACAGAGAATTGCTTATTCCAATGCCATGTATGGGCTCATCTTAAACATTTCTTTGTGCTATAATGCCATTTGTAGTATTAGGGGGCCTTTGAGCCAAATGTTATCTTCAGGGAGGGGTGCAGTGCTACTCTGACCCCGCAAAGCAGTCCAATATCGATAGAGTCAATCATAGAGCAGGCCAACGGAAGAGGGAGAGAATTAAGAGCTACTTTAAAGTGGTTTTAACCATCATCAACATCACATCTAACCTCAACACAGAGAGGTGAAGTTGACTTGTGGTCACACCTGACTGGTCAGGTGCAGAGGCAGGATGAGAACACTTGCTCTCTTGACTCCCAGTTCTGGGTTTTTGCTATATCACCACATATGTCCTCCAAGATTTCTCTGAGTGCCAATGAGAGGCCTAGGCACTCCAAAGCTCTGACCATTTCTTCAGGGTCAAAGGATCCAATACCTGTCAAAGTCACTATCTGTCACCAATTTTGCAGCCAAATGACATTTTCCTTCCACTTTTTCTTTTCTCATCTCTTCTATTTTCTTTCCCTGTTGATTCTCATTTTTCTCATAAAGCAACTCAACTCCTGCAGCAACTATCATGAATCTATGAGCACATTCATAACACCACAAAACCAACCAACACTGAGTGTCAGTGACCTCTGGATGGACAGTGTTCAAAAAAAAAACAAAACCCCAAAACTTCAGGGTTCAATGCCATTTATATGCCTACAGTTACCGAAATTACTCTAACAGAGTAATTACTATATCTGAACTTCTAAATCTTCTGTCAAATTAAAAGCAATATATTGTTAACATGTGTGGCCCTTTTACGTTACGGGGTACAATGATTAAAATTAAACACACCCAGTATTTCTTGTTGTCCAAAGATTAGCTTCATATGTTTTATTTGCCTCTGATCAAAAGAAAGTGAAATAAATTCTGTACCTGAATCTATACTTCAAGCAATTTTTATTCATTGAGAATCAATTCAAGCACTTTATTTACAAAGTAACTCTGTACTGTAGGATGTGAATGTTTTCATTTTATTCTTTACTAAAAATAAACAGATAATAGAAAAATACAAAGTAAATTTTCAACGCAAAGGTTGCATACTGTACCTTTGTAACAAGCTAAGGTCAGCGCACTCTCCTTAAATTCATTGGAGTGCGTGTTGATCCCAGCCCCGTTTTCCAGCAGCAACCTGGCCACTTGCACATGACCAGCACTCCCTGCCTCCATAAGGGGTGTGTGGCCGTTTTCATTATGGTCCTCAATACTAGCACCGGATTCCAAGAGCACCTTCACAACGTCTACATAGCCTCCAGCACAGGCATACGTGAGCGCTGTGTTTCCTGGGTTAAAGAGGGAAAAGTGGGGAATGTTACTTAGAAAGAAGTGAATGGAAATACAAAATTCTAACAAGAAAGAAAGCAACAGAAATGATAGCGGTGTGTCTGAGTGTGCGTGTGAGTGTGTGTGTGTGTGTATGTGTTTACAGTTAACACAGTCCTAAATCCTAAGCAGCTACATTGGATTTTTTTCCCTTAAAATCTTCTACCTAAATTCTTTTCTGCTTAAAATTAAGTCACATGCACCTGCAAAACTAGGGAGTGTTCTCAGTGTCAGCTTCAGTAATGGCAAAAACATCTGGTCTTTTTTCCAACAAAAGTCCCATAGGTTAGTCTTTCACCAAGCTTTCATTGTTTTAATTAGAAAGTCATTCATCCAATACAAAATGACTAGAATTTGTAGACTTTTACCATATACAACAGTTCATACTGCTCTTCCAAGACACTACTACTTTATGGAAGGTTAATGACTGATAACCTCAGGCTGCTCAAAGTTTACATGGACTAAAAGTCTCACAATGCATCAAAATGAATTTTTCTTTTGAAATAAAACAGATGATAGAAACTATTTTTACCAATTGATATCTCAGCCTGTGAATCTTTTATGGATTATTTTAATGCTTTAAAAAAACCAGGGAAATAATTCTAAAAAGAAATACAAGAAAGGGACAAACAAAAACATTCTCTGGAAAAATTAATAGCATTTGTTGGACATAAAAATTATGTAATTTGACCAAAACCAATGACTTAAGAGCAAGAAGTCTCAGCAACATTTTTCATAGCATGATGAGCCATCGTATAATAATAACAGTAGGGGATTAGGAGTCTTTCTTCCCTCAACATATTTTCAAAACCATAGGGTTTTAGAGGAGAAATTTGTGAAGGTACATCAATCAAGAACATTAAGTTCTCCACACATTACCAAATCAAGTCCAAAAGACCAGGTTCTCCATTACTGGCAAATCAATTTTTAATATATACGTGAATGAGCTGTTGTATTCAAAAAATATTCTGAAAGCAATTCATATTAACATTTAAAAGAATTTTATGCAAATGTCAAATATGTGGGCAACTGAAGAAACAAATTGAGTACAGGGAATACTGTTAATAATGGCTATTTCAATCTATCAGATTCTTACTATAGCAGGCTGTTACCTCTGGGAGGCCAAGCAAGAGATAACCATTACCTGTTGAAGACTGTGCATTGACGTCAGCCCCATGAGCCAGCAGCAATTTCACGATTTTGACGTGGCCTCCATTAGCAGCAGCCATTAAAGGTGTGATGTCGCCTTTAATGCCCCTGTCTTCTACATTAGCATGCATTGCCAACAAAACCTTGGAGGGAAAAGAGCATTACAAGGTTATGCTGGCAAAAGCAAGCATCCAAGAGCCTGACATGGAATTCTTGTGCATTTAATTTAACCAGTGCAAAATTTAGGTAAATGTTTTAATTTATTTGAGAAAACAAATAACTGAAAAGGGAAAGTGTTCACAGTTATTTAACAAAAGCTATTATCTTCAAAGTACCAACCTGTGCAAGCTCATAATATCCAGCCGAGCAAGCTAAACAAAGAAGGCTTTCCCCTTCTTCTGTATGTTCATTCACGCTCCGCCCTTCAATGAGCAACTTGCGCACAGCGTTTACATCCCCTTCTGAACAAGCTTCTGCCAAACTGCGACTATTAAAGGAAGAAATTTCAGAACTTCACTACATACAAAGCAGGTTGAGAACTTCTGACTAGAAATATCTTATTTTCCCAAGTCAAACTAGATAGTCCATCATGTGACATAGAGCACAAGTAGTTTGTGGAGGCCTGCACATTCTATCATGACCAGGCTCTTTCTTTAAAAAAACTCTAGGCCAATATTTCCCAATCAAGACAAGTCACATTTCTTCATATCTACAACTAAATCTTCTCTTATGGGTCTCTAATCAATTTTAATGTTGTGGCAACTACAAGTGAAATAAAATCCCTATATGCAAAGCTTATTCTAATGTAACCAATTAGCAATGCACAGACTCAAGCAAATGGTTAAATTTCTAAAAATCTGTAAATAAAAGGCTGGCATTCAAAAGGCATTTTAAATCAGTACAAACATTAAGCTCAAAAAATTCCATAACCCTTATTTAGAAAATTATTTAACCAATTTCATTAAACAAAAATTGGAGGGGGAGGGGGAAGTTGTACAATTTATGTCACTTTTAATACTCACAAAATGTTGGTACCCAGGTCTGGGTTTTGCTTTATCACTACAGTTGTCCTGATATCACCTACTTGAACCAGCACTGTAATATCCCCTACCAAAGCCTTTGATTTCCCCCTGCAGTCTTGCCAATCCCAGCAGGCACTATATTCAAGGATTCTCAGGGTTATGACATTACTGTGGCAGGGCAGTAATCTCTAAATGCTAAACTAGGAATGAGAAACAAAGCTAAAAAAGGAGGATGGTGAACCTATGCAGGAGCAGAATAATAGGATAATTAACCAAATAGGATGGTGATAAAGAGGTCAAGAGGAAAAGTTTCATCTGCATTTGGTAAACCACTCAAAATGGATCATATTCATAAGCTGGCAAACAATACTATAATCCTTTTTATACTTTTATGGGAGCTGCAAAAGAAAGATTCTGATACACAGTGGAAAAAATAATCCAAGTGTTGAGAAAAAAAGTATTAATAATGTACTCTGTTTTAGGCATAAGACAAGTAAGTTTTTAAAGTTTAATACTAATCTAATATCCAAACAATTTCTGGCTTAGATGTTCAAACAGGCAGTTGCTCAATGACCACTGACATTTCTCTCAAAGCCAAGAGGATCTGAGATCAACAGAAATCTTGAACAAAGAAAAGATCACAACACTAAAATAATTTTAGTGTTACCATTCCAAAAATCAGCCACAACTCAGGGTCCTTGGAAGGATCTTGGCTGTAGCCACACCCCTCCCCAAGGCTCAGTCAGGAGGCCACTCCTCCCTGTACTCAGTTTTCCTCGGTGATTACCAGCTTTCCAAGAGTCAATTTTCTTACCTCCACACAGGATTCTCAGAACAATTTATCCCAGCCCAATCTCTCTCTCTAGAGCTCCAGTCACCTCCTAGAGGCAACTGAAATTCACAAACTGGGCAGCAGTCCTGTAAACATACGTAAAACATATCCCAAACTGAACTCTCAGCTTCTCCTACTCAAAAACCCTCCCTTGTTTCCAACTTCCTGTTACTGTGGAAGGCACCACCAACTGAACCGCTCCAGGCTCCCACAGCGGCAACTCTACTTTCTCCCTCCATACTACCATGCTGATGGCAAGAGCTCGTTGCTTCATGCCTACACTATTGCAGTAGCAATCCGGACTGGCCTCCGTCTACCAGGCTAAAGATCCATCTCCCACTTTCCATCCCAATCTCCCACTTCAATAAACTCCACTGGCTCATCACCTCCAGGATTGAATACAAAATCCTCTGTTTAGTCCGAGTTGCTGGTCAGGTGTTTTTTCAGTCGTGTCTGACCTTCTGTGACCCCATTTGGGGTACTCTTAACAAAGATAGTGCAGTGGTTTGCCATTTCTTCTCCAGCTAATTTTACAGATGAAAAAACTGAGGCAAACAGGGTTAAGTGACTTGCTCAAGGTCACCCTCTAGTAAGTACCTGATGCCAGATTTAGAACACAGGAAGCTCAGTCTTGATGATCCCAAGCCCAGGGCTCTCTGCAGTGTAGCACCTCCGCTTCAGTTTTTAGAGCCCCCTCCATAACCCGGCCTCCTGCCTTCTTTCCAATCTTTATAGACATTACTCCATGATCCAGTGATACTGGCCTCCTCTCACAACTCTAACAACTCTCCCAAGTCAGTATTTTCAAAGACTGACTCTGGAATGCTTTCCTCTCTCCTTCATGGCTTCTTGGAAGAAGCCATTCATGATTTCACTTGATGCTGGTGCCTCATCCCCATGCTATTACCTCCAATTTACCTTACATTTTGTTTGTATGTATTTGTTTCCATGTCATTTCCCCAAAAATTATGCTCTTTTGAGGGAAGGGATTGTAGCATAATGTATATAGTAAGGAGCCTAGCCTCTAAATGAACAGATTATTCGGGTCCTTCCAGGACCACACTCCTCAAGGAATGAAAAGGATTTTCCCATCCCACCCACCAATCATCATCCGCATTTTGGAAGAATAAGGTGGGGCAAGGCAGCCGAAACCTAAGACTGTCCCATGGAAAGATCCAAGTCCAAGGCTCTTCTCTAAATTTTGGGCCTGCTTCTTAATCCACTTTCCCAAGATGGGCCTTCTGTAGTTCACCTAAACCATCTTCAGCCAGGGAAAGGTTTTTTTAGAATAGAGAAATATCAGTCCTCAGAACTGCTACACTACAAAGCAGGTTTTTAATAAGCTTCCTTCCATACAGGCTATTTTTACTTACTCTCAAAACACCTTACACCACTTTCCCAGCATTTTTAAGGTTATTATTAGAAAATACAACTTATCATCTACAGATGATTGTTCCTTAAGAGAAATATTTAGTTACAGGCTAAGAGGAATACCAGTGGAACCTTCTGGTGTCAGAAATTAGAAGAAAGATCCCAACCATATTTTCTGTCCATGTCCCCTCTTAGTGGTCAAAAATCCACTCTATCATACAAGTTCTACATACACTGAAGACAGGGATGTTTTAAGTCAGGATGTATTTGAACATGCTACATCTAACATGCACTCACTTGTCTGTGGGGCCAGCACTGGCAGTGCTCTCGGCTCTCATTCGGGTCAGGGCAGCAGCTGCTTCATCCAAGGCACAGCTAACAGAGGACGTCAGCCTCCGGAGCACTTCCGGATCTGCAAAGGCTTTACCATCAGCCGTAGATAATTTGCCAATTCCTTCGTGGTCAGGGTCAGGATCAGGACACATCAAAAACAAAAACAAGTGAAATTCAAGTTGCTTAAATCCAAATAAAACTGGTCAAAAGTCAGTGTGGTCCTCCAAAGAGAAAGGTAAGAGACAGGACAGGCTAAAGTTTGACGGGAAAATCTGCAGAATGAGGCAGAGGTAGAGGCAGGCAGAGACCTTCTAAGACTACAAACTGCAGAGCTGAAGAGATTCTGCATTGAGAGTAGGTTCCTCTAGAAGGGTTCCTTTAAGTAAATGAATCAAGCGTCTCTCCCCAAAAGGACCCCAACAAAGGTCTAACTGTGGTTTTGAGGTTTAAAAGAACAACACTGGGTAATGCCTAGAAAAGTGGTCACTCAAAGATAGCATATGTGTCAGTTATCCTTCATAATGACACAGCTATCTATGTCATTAAGTAGCTTGAATTGCTTTATTTGAATTGCTCAAATATCTACTTATTTCAATTTTCTTTAGATATTTAGGATTTCCTCCAACCAAAAATATTTACCATCATTTTATAAAAGATTTGACATCCAATGCTTTTACTTTCTGTGAAATAAATTTTTAAAAACACCAATTCAAAAACAAAAAATTCAAGTCCATTTAATCTCCCTCAACTACAATAATAGCATTAATGTTTAGCAAACTGATTTTGGAGCCTGGAGTGCTGATGACGGAAAAGGAACAGGACTTAAAAGTACGATTTAGAAAGAGGAAAGATACTGTTCAATTAACATTCAGTTACTAATTACTGCAAATATCCAAGAGTTACCTGAAGATTCAAACCATACCTGCAGCTTCAAGTAAAGCTTCCAATCTAGCTTGTGTTTCAGGATCTACAGTTCTGAGGTCTGTACCATCAGCTGTACCAGACAAAAGTAACTTGGAAGCAGTTTCCAGCATTGGATTTTCCAAATCATCCTGATCTAAAATGAATGACTCCACCTGAAAAAAAAAATCCACATTAACAAAATTCTTAATTGCAAAGATGATGAATATATAAATAAACTCGGACTCACTAGGCATATTCTCAGCTACATAACTTGTCTAGGAGAGATTTCATTTATCAACAGATGTGTCAGAAAATGATTACCTAGCCTTACCCAAATTTTGCTCATCTGCACAACTAGATACTTTGCTTTTAAACCATACTGAGTAAATTCCTCTGTTGTTCAGTTGTTTCGGTTGTTTTCAGCTCTTCCTGAGTATCTGAGGCCTGAACCCAGAAAGATGAGTCTTCCTGACTGCAGGCCTGGCGTTCTACCCACTGACGCCGAGCTGCTCTAACAATCCTTACAAGGTACACAAATGAACTCCACCCAATTAGCATTTCTGAAGTACCTATTACATACAAGATGAAAGGAAGAGAAGAAAACAGAATAGGCCTCAGAGCAAGTCCATATTCTGACAGGGAATTGCTATGTGATGATTGAGACAAGTTAACTTCTCAAGGCCTCAGTTTCCTCAGCTACCACCAGCTGAATCCAAGCAGACCATGCTCCTAGGGAAAAAACCTCAGCATCAGGAAACTTCCTAGTCCAGATTCCATCAGCTTTGAGACTCTCCTCGCCAGCGCCCCCTAGAACGGAAAGCTGAAGGGCAGAGCCCTAAGATCCCCCCCCCCCCCCCCCCCCCCCAAAAGCCTCCACCAGTGGTGCTGCTAGGATGTGATTCTGCTCTCAAGTCCCACTGGTTAAGGAACTTTTCTTCCTCACCCCCCCCATTTCCCCCTTTCCAGCTTCATTTTGTGTGTTCTCTACCGCAATTGGGTTATAAGCTGTTTGCGAGAAGGAACTGTCTTTTACCTCTTTTTGTGAGCTTAATCAGTATTTGTTTAATTGATAAGTGAAACTATAAAATGAGGGGATGGAAGTGGAGAACCTCTCTAAGATGGCTTTCTAGGCCCTAACTTCTCAGTGCTCTACGTAAATAAGACACTAACATAACAGAAGACTTGGGCAATACGCATCAGCAGAGGCCATTTCCTCACCAAGTGTTCTCTACCTCCATGAAATCATATGAAACCACCTTTAAAATAATAAAATAAAAAGACTGGAAAGTGATGTATGTACTGGATCAAAAAAAAAAGTTTGTACTTTCCAGTTTGTACCACCTTACCCTTCCATTAGAAGAACAGAAACAGATAATTGTGTTAATTAGGGGATTAATCAATCAAACATACTACTAAGTGCCTACTATTTGGTAAACCCTGGGGACTCAAAAGGAAATGAGCGCACTTTAAGAAGCTTCCCTTGTAAGGGGAGGGACCACATACAGACCAATATATAGAAAGCAAGTTAGATACTGGATTAATGGAGGGAAGGTGGGATTTTAGTTGGGGCTTAAAGTAAGCCAGGGAGGTCTGTAGACAGAGCTAAGAAGAAGCGCTCCAGGTGTGGAGGAAGGTCAGAGGAAATGTCTAGAGCTGACACTCTCTCGTTCATGGATCAACCCAGAAACCAGTGTCACTGAACCAAAGTAAGGTATACGCCAACCGCAAAGTTGGGGGGGAGGGGGGCGAGGTTGGCTGGTTTTGTATTTGATGTTGAAGGCTACAGGGAATCACTGGCTTTTCAGTAAAAAGATGACATGGTTGAACCTACATATGGAAAATGGGCTGGAGCGGGGAGAGGCAGTGTCACAAGACAGAAGGGGGCGTATTTTGAGAAACGCGGCAAAGGTGAAAACAGGCCTTGGCAAGAACCTGGACATGGGGGAATAGGAGGGGGGATGATACAGTGAAGAATCCAGGATTACTCCTAGGTTGTGAGGCTGAGGGACTTGGGAAGACGGTGTTTTTCTGTAGAGTAACAGGGAAGTAGAAGGAGACTGGGGCCATGGTGAGGGAATAGGGCAGCAACATCAGAAATGTCTACAAGGAGTTGGAAGTCAATGAAGAGATTAGGGGAAGGATGGACAGATTCGACAATTATCAGCATAGTAATGAGATCTTGGGTCGATGAGATCACCAAGTGAAGTAGTAGGGAGGGAGAAAAGGATTCAGGAGGGATCTACCTAAGGACACTGAGAGAGAGCAAGCAGTGGGACAGCATGCATAATTACCAAAAGAGAAAAGTCAAGGTAGGTGAGGATTGAGAAAAGGTCATCGGATTTGGCAAGTGAGATCACTGGTAACTTTGGAGAGGGCAGTTTCCGTACAAGATAAGGGTGGAAGCTGAACTATAAGGGGTTAAAAAAAAGGAGACAAAAAAGTGCAGGCATCTACTGTAGATACCTACAAAGGGTAGTTGAGATAGGACACCTCTCTGAGGCATGAAAGGAGCAACTGAGGATTTTTTCAGGATGATCATTAGAAAACAGGAAGGAGAGAGGAAGGAAAAAAGCAATTATGAAGCACCTAATAAGTGCCAGGTGTTTTACAAATATCACCTCATTTGATGTTTACAAAAACCCTGCAAAGTAGGTGCTGTTATTATCCCCATTTTACAGTTGAGGAAACTGAGGCAACGAGGTTAAGTGACTTGCCTATTAAGTTTTCTAAGGTCCTATCTGAACTGAGGTCTTGTCTGCAAATCCAGGGCTCCAACCACTGTAGCCCCTAGGCTGACAAGAGAACATCAGTAACGTAAGGAAGGGAGAAAGCAGAGAAATACTCCATTCTAGGCATGTGTGGTAAGTAGAATAGTTTGGCTGGACCGAAAAGTTCTTCTCAGAAAGGAGAATACTGGGATAATTAGCCTTCTTTTTTATCACCAAAGCTTAGCACAGTGCTAGGCCTAAAATAAGCACTTCAGAACTCCAAGTAACCTATTCAATATCACAGAGTACAGACTGCTCTGGGCTTTCGAGGCCTTTGTAACTCAAAATCGATGTAGGAGCTTATGACTGACTGGTGTTGGCTAAATAACACAGTAAGTACTATGAATGGAGATGATTTTATTATATTTAAGGTGTAAGTTCCTAAAGCATGGATGATCTCCCTTTCATGTTAATTTAACAATACTTTTCAAAGTGTCACTCCCAACAGAATAGCAGGATCACAAAACAGATCTCTTCACTGAGATCAACACCCCCCTCCCCCCGCAGATTTTATGAATGAGGAAAAGACAGGTCTAGAGAGAATAAAGTCATATAAAATGAAAGGTACAGATTGAGAACCAGAATCCCACAGCTTCCCATTAAAATGAATGCCTTCTGAGGGTTTATTAAATATAAACATACTGTTTCATTATTTACAGTCATTAGTGAAGTCATTTCAGAAATTCAATATATTGCTATTAATAACATAAATGAAACAGAAATAGACTGAATCCACTGATCAGGAAATACTGATGCAGTTAGTATACTAGCTGGGTCATATCAAGGATATAAGGAAGAAAAAGGAAGAAACAAATCATACAAGACTCAAATGTCTCTGAATAGTGCTATAAAATCTGACCATCCAAGGTAATGAGAAAATATTTGGCATCTTGGCTTCATAAATATTGAGAAGATTTATCCCTCCCCCCAAGTCAATGAATTATGAATTTTATTCCTAAATTTCAGAAAGCAAACATGTCCAATAAAAACAATTTAACATGAAATACACATTATTTTGAGTTTTACAATAGAGACTATTACATACACTATCTAGAATCCAAACAGATAAGCTCCTTGGAAGCAGGGGTTTAATAAAGCAAGCACTCGATAAACGACTGATCAACTGAAGTTTCATGGAAAATTCCAAAGAGTAAATAATACATCTATATTTTAATAGCCAAAGTTATCTACAAAGGTGAAGAAAGTATGGCAAAATGACAGATATTACTGTTTTATTAGACTAGGATTTTGAAGACATGAATTATCCATAGCCAAGCATAATACAAAATATTAAAGTTAATTTTCAGAATTAGAAAAATGTCTTAGGTAGAAATTGCTGCTGCTGTTGGTACTGCCTTGGCCGTATAAGGAGTCAGAAAGATTTAGACACAACTGAGATAACTCAACAGCAAGAGTGGATTAGAGAAAAAGATAATGAGTTCCATTCTGGACACACTAAGTTCAAGACTCCTCAGGACAAGCCAAGTAGAGATATCCAGCAGTCAGCTGCATGTGCAGTATAGGAAGGGAAGGAAGTAATCATGGTCTTCTTGCAAGGAAGGTTCTTTGGAAGTCCTCAGCTTGAAAGCAATGGGAGATGAGAGTCAGCCTTTTACCTCTTGATCTTTCAGCAACACTTGTGTGGGTTTTCTGTCACTGAAATGAAGACCAGGAAGGATCCGCACAGTAAGGAGGAAAAGGAGTCAGGACGAAGGAATGTCATGAGATGTCAGGAGGATAGAACAATCTAGATGGGGGGGCTGGGAAATATGGAGACGATGTGGTTTGAAGCTGGAAAACCTGCACACTTCATGTCAGAGTGGAGGGAAGAGACATTAAGCTACCACTGCAGAAATGAGATGATAAAAAGAATTATTTTAAGTGCTAAAATAGGAGGACAGACAATAGGGATCGAGTCAAATGTGACTGAGAAGCTTAGAAAGTCACTAGTCAAGTGAGAGGACTCAGGACCTTTGAAGAAGAAACTGAGAGTTACTGTGAGAGGTGTTGGTTCACACAGAATGCAGTGCTTGGGTTCAATCTGTAGGGAAAAGGACATTTCTGACAACCCAAGAGTGCTGTGAGCCTACATAAACAGTAGATTGTATACATAGTGGAACACAGGTTGTATATTTTTTATATTGATACATAATGGACTTTTTTAACTGGCTAAAAAAAACCTGACCCTCTCCCCCGCTCTACTGCTAGTACCCTTCCTCTCTTTCCCTTACTTAATCTGCTCATACTCATTTTGTATTTAGTCTTCTATATGCTATGAGTACATATCGTTTCTCCTGATAAGCTGTGAAAAAAGAGATTATTTCATTTTGTATGTATGGTTATATTCACAGTATAGCACAATACTTAGTACATAAAAGACACTGAATAAATGTTTGCTGACTGAATGACTTTCCCAGTTCAGGCAGGGATAGGTTCTGCCTCTGCAGGACTAGTCAAGGGAGGTGAAATCTTGATTTTCAAAAAAGAGAAGAAAAGTCTTTTTATATAAAACTCATAACAACTGAGTTTGATTTCATGTCCATATAAAAACAAAGGCTAATTAGTAGCCATGTAGAAAAGGAAGATCATGAAAACAGATTATGACAGACCTTTTCTGTCAAGGTGAGGGTAGTACCTCTGAGGAATAATCAAGATATAGTTTACCTAGATTTGCACAAAGCATTTAGTGTTAGGGTTAGCAAGTCTTTCATCTCATTTGTTTGAGGAAGGCTAGGCCGTAGCATAGGTAGGTCAATTTGGAAATAACTGAATGGTCACATTCAAATGGTTTTTGGTGTCAGTTTGGAAGTTATGGTGGAGTGTGTGGTCCTGTTTTATTTTTTATATTTTTTTATTTTTATTCCAAGGCCTTTTTACTCAAGGTATATATGTCACATTTATCATATTTGCAGATGACACAAAGCTAACAGGGAAAATTAGTTACAACGGATGGCAGAGATTGTTTTCAAAAAGAGCTTTTCAGGCAAGAATTTTAGACCAAATCTAGTTAAAGTAAAAATAATAAAGAGAAATAGAGTCTAACATTTGGGTTAAAAAAAAAAACTTTCTCAAGAACAAGATGGCAGGTGTTGCATGAGATAACAGTTCTTCAAAAGAACTAAGAAAGTTTAGTGGAATGCAGGTGGCAGGGCAGTCGAGCATGCCTGAAGTGGGTTCTGCTTTAGGTTACAGTAGAAAAAGCACAGCCTTTCCCGAATGTGCCCCTGGTTAGACACCTCTGGGAATACTGTATTAAGTGCTGGGCATCTTTTAGGAAAGACCAATTGAAGGAATTGAAGCTATCTAAGTCTGGAGCAAATGTAGTCTTCAAGTATTTGAACAAATGTCAAGTGAAAGAACTGCTTGGCCGGTAAGGACATAATAAAGAGGATAGTAGCCACAGAATATTAAGGCTCAACAGAGTTGGAATTATACCCAGATATAACTGTCTTGGCTGCTTTAGAAGAAACTGAATTCCCCCTCTGCTGTTATTTTTATAAGGGTTAACGGGCAACTTACTAGAAAGGTTTCAGAGAGGATTCTTAGGGAGATTTTCAGCCTTGAAATAGTCATTAAGGAAGGACCCTTTCAATTCTGAAATTGTCAAGGGATGATCCAGTACCAAGACAATGTCTGAAACTTATCGTAAATGTAACTTGTGTTTTGTTTTTGCAGACTCTGATTTCCGTATTTGACACACTGATAAAAACTTTCATACAAGTCAATATATAAAAAACTAAAATCAATAAAAATTATAGATATATTCAGAGTTGCCTAGGAAAGACTTTTGGAAGGCATCATCCTCTGTAAGCAATCATCTTTTATTCCCTAGATACACTGCAAAATGCCCAACAATATATTACTAATCCATTATAGTACTGAGCAACACAACCTTTCACAAAGACATAAACTCAAATTTGTTATGAAAATTTATTCTGATTAAATTTACTAAATAAGCCATATTCAAGCCAGCCTTTACTAAATGCTTACTATGTGGCAGAGTCACTAAGACTGAGGAGCTTACATTCTGAAACGGAACAGGAGGGTAGAGCAAAGTTACTCAGGGGTATCCAGAAGAATGAAGACAAGCATGTTCTGGGCCAGTTCTGAGAACCACTATCTATTCTTATATTGCGTAAAATTTTTTCTTCTTAGTGTTTGTGATTTAGCACAAATAATCATTTTATTTTACTACGCTGGTACTGACTTTTTATGTGTATATCAATTCAGGTTCCCTTCTTAAACACATCATGTTGGTTGGAGAAAAACAGTAGAGTTAGAAAAAGCCAAGACCTGTACAGACACATTCTAGGTGTGTAAAAAAGTTACTTAAGCACCCCAAGGCACTGTAAGTTGTAAATCTTAAAACAGAGAGAAGAGTATACTGGGTGCTCTCTCTACAATGATTAAAATCAAAGATTTTATCTACTCTTTTTTTACTCTAAACAGAGAAGCCGAATGGTCTTTGAATTCTATGAGTTTATGCAAAAAACTTCACACTTCCTAAGGGACTCAGGTGGGATAATAAATGTCAGTGAGAATTAGTGAAAAGCTTATTTATACAAACATACCGTACGAAGAGTACGGTACAAGGCACTGGGAAGATAATATGAGGACTAAAGAAAAATAGTACATATGGCACATATGTTAGTGAAACAAACTACAAGCGTCCACATTTGGGTGGGGGGGGGAGGAGACAAAGAACTTTAGCTTCAGACTTCAAAAACTGATAGATTGGGTATTTGTACCCAAATATATGTGGGTGCTATGAATCTGACAAATATCAAAAATGTTCCTCTCCATTGGAAAAGAAAAGAACTACATGGTAAACTGCTCCTTTCCATTACATGCAACCCAGCATATTAGGTGTGCAATCAGTGTCCAGCGGGCATATGCTGCTTCTGAAGCCCCTTCTGATTTCTTCTATGCATCACTATCCCCCACTGCCTCAAGTCCTCCACGAGCTTTACTCTTCACTTTGCAGGAATCATCATGGACAGTTGGTCCTCTAAGGTTTCTCTGAAACCAGAATTCACATGGCCTCCTCTTGACTGACAAGTCTGCACTACAACAAAACATGTTGTTAGAATTAATTTGCATTAAATGCGAAACATGCAAAAGATTGGAAACTGGTGTTTAAAACTAATGGGTAAGTTTGCACAAAAAATAAATGGTAAATATGAATAAAAAGAAATATTACATTTGTATAAAATGATCATAGGAATCATACACGGAAGGCTATGTAGTCCTTACCAGAAACTGGGGCTGCCCAGAGTTTAACACTACAGGTCACAAAAGTAGCAAGCTTCTGCACTCAGGTCATCAGATCCTCCCCTCCTTTCTGGAGCCATTACACTCTTACACCCTTTTAACCACCCTCAACACATGCTGCTGAGACCACTATAAATTTATGTTACATAATCTGAAATAGCTACTCACTGCTATGAGGCAAACCTTTATAGCCCTCTTCAAACCTCCCTTACAACAGCCCTCCCTCATTTGTAGGTCTGTGTACCTGTGAAAGTTATTTAACTTGCATCTTCAGGATGGAAATAAGAATCTTTTCAAAGAGCTGCCACAAGACAAATTGTTCTGTAAACATCTAAATTAACTCCTTTCCTCTAGTTTCGATTCACCCACTTCTACATTTCCTTTTCGCTCGGGTAAGTGTTGACCAACAATCTTTCCCGCCTGCCAAAGGTAACACTCTCACTTTCTCCCTACTGTCTTCCCCCATTCCCTCTAGAACTAGAAGTTAGGTTTTCTCAGTAATTCTGTCACTGCAATAGGGATGGAATAGGAGCTATCTCTGGAATTAGCCACATGCCAGGAAGTAGGTGGGAGAGGGAATTGTTTGCCAATCTGTGCTTGGCAGACTTCATCAGACACTCAAATCCACATTGACATTTTCAACAAGGAAGTATAACTAAATGCTTCGGGTGGTCCTTAAAGTATACTAATAAAAACTGCCAGTCCTAGTAATTGATGAGAAAGCTTAAAGCCTAAAGATCACATCAGATGCTGCTAATGGCTGAACACACTGTTTCCACAGCTGCTGCAGGGCACACCTGCATTACCACTGCAGTATCACCATGTACAGAGTTACATGGTGCACTGGAAGCAAATAATGAGTTAAAGAAATTACAAAATAGGTGAAGAGGGATGAAAAAGAATGTTTTAATTCCTACTAGAAAATGCTTACTCTACTCCTAATTAAGGTTTCCTAAACAGACCTAGGGCCACAGGGATCCCAATTCTTCTCCATCAACTGTTGGGGGGAGGACATGCAAAGGGGCAGTGATGTATTTTTTAAAGAGCGAGAATAATCCTATTTATTTATACTCACTATTTAAGGAAAAAGAGGAGAAATGGTATCAAAGGAAAAACCCCAAAAAGAAACTTTTGACCTTGTATAGGGATGGCTGATTAGACCCCAAGTTATGGGAATTCTGACTAGCCTAACTGTAATTACTAATTAATCACAGGCGTATACCAAGAAGAGCCCATGTAGTATATAATATTATTTTACAAATGATGCCAGAGAGATCAAATGACCTACCCAAGGTCACATAGGTATTAGAGAGCAGAGCCAATTAAAAATCAGGTCCTACAACTCTCAAGTTCTACATTCTTTCTACTTAACAATGCCAGTCTAACTACTGATTTAAGAAATACTCTATCTCAGAAACAGACCCTCCCCAAAAAATCCCCAAAGCTTTACCTGCTTGGGAAATATTCTTGCCATATAATCTAAAAGGACATTATTTTGTTCTGCCAAAGCTGTACACATTCACACATATCCTTCTTGATAACTGGAAACATACTTGATTTAAGGAAATAATAAACACTGTACATTTCAGACAACTGTTTAAATTTGATTCAAATTCTTACTTGTTCCAAGTCACATCACTTTTTTAAAGTACCCATCTAATGCTTTAGAAAAACAAAGAGAGGGATGGGAAAGCAGTCATTAGAGGAAGTTAGTAATTGCCTTATATAAGGAGTTTACTTTTAAAATGTTTCCTGTGAAGGGCAATCTCCAAGCTCAACTACTCAACTATCATGGAAATATATTTTACCATATCAGAATTATCATCATCAGATACAGTGAAGTCATTGGAGTAAGAGTTTATCAAATTGAGTCGACAACACTCTCAGGTTCGAAATATCCTGACAAAGACCACAATGGAATACACATGGAATAAAAGGAGGATGCTATCGGGGCATCTAATAAAGAGGGCATTTAAAAATGTATGTAGTGTATAAAACTGTATGTAAGTGCTTGATTTACATTCCGTATTTTAGAGAAATTATTAGCAACACTGAAATCTTCCCATCGAAACCCTATTCATGCCAAAAGAACCAACCAGGTTTAGGAAAACAGTTGTAAACTCAATATGTTTGCATTCTACCCTTAGCAAGAAATGCAAAGTGAATGTCATCATTCACTGAATGATGACTTCATCACCACTGCAAGTCTGCTCTAAGATGATCACCCAACTCACAAACTATACACAGGCTGTCACTTCATGATTAAAAATGAGTGTCCAGAAAACAAAGAAACACTTCTGTTCTAACCATGTGCCCCTGGGCTCTTTGACCTCTCTCAGCCTCAGTTTCCTCCTCTGCAACATGGCACTCACAATAGCACCTACTGAAATTGGGTCAAATGATCCACATTGAACTGTTGTGCAAACCTTGAAGATCTATATAAATTGTAGTATGCAAATTCTGCATTCAATTCTGGGCACCAGACTATAAGATATCTTGACATACTGGACCACAGCCAGAGAAAGATAACGAGGAGAATGAAGAAATGGACCTAAAAACCACATCCTATGAGGAAACTGAAGTAACTGGGAATATATGTGGCCTAAAGAAAATAAGAGGGAAAATATGTACAGGATTATTATCGAGGAGATGTTAAACTTTTTTTCTCTGGAGTTCTGGACTTATAGGGATCCATAGCTTAATATAAAATTTTCCTGTGTAAAAATGAGATCATTCAGTCATGTCATCATCACTGATTACAGGAATATAAGAGAAAATAACAGCAGCCAGTCGTTAGGAAGGATCTGATAAATGCTAACACGTCCCCCAACCCAGTAAGTGAGTAATCACTGTTCCTTAAATCCAGCCTGTCAGAATCTTAGCTGTCCCAAAGTCACTGTCTCCTGCTGATCTCCTGAACAGATAGGATACAGGATCTCTGCAGGCTCATGACACTTGACAAATTCTATTTATACTGTTAGTTACTTGTATATCTGTTCTATCTCCTCCAAACTCTTTTATGACAGAATTTATTATTTTGGGGTATTTTTATCTCCCCACCCTGAGTTTCCAAAACAAGGAAGGTGCTCAATAAATGTTTGCATGCCAAGTCATCATCATTCTATGATAACACTGTTCTATAAGAAAAGAGGACCTCCTTTTTGAAGATAAATTTTTAATCACACACACAATAAGAACACACTGTAAGGAAAATCAAGGGCAGCCTTGCCTTTTTCAGAGGGAAAAAGTGAAACTTCAATCATTCAGGTTTGTTTTGCCAATAATAGGAGCACAAGAGTTTGAAACGAATAGCTAACATTAGAACTGAACAAGTTCAAGCTCCCTATTTTTCACAATTATGGGTCTGTGACACTGGAAGAACTGGAGGGATTTCTCCCCTCTGACTGGGAGGAAAACTGGCATTTTTAGGGTTAGGGTGGTCCCCAAACACATAAAAGTAGAAAGAGGTGTGTGTGTGTGTGTGTGTGTGTGTGTGTGTGACAGAACAGGAAGAAATATTGGAAAGTCTAATTTGGATTTGAGTCTCAAGTGCATCTACTTTTAAATGTCCCAAACAGCTCAGAGGACATGTTCTTGAAAAGAAGATATGCAAGTCTGATAACCTGCATTTGTTTGCACCACAAAACGTGCAGCTCATTTAGTCACAAATAAGAGAAATGCAAATTAAAACAACTTGAACTTTCTTAAAGATAGGCCTGACAAAGACAACAAAAATGACAATTGCTGGACAGCCTATGAAAAACAGCCACTGAGGTCTAGCCACTATGAAAAGCAATACAGAAGTGTATTTCAAAAGACATGCAGTAATAAAATCACACACACACAAATTGAAACAGCACTTTGTTTTTACTTTTTTTACACTTTTTACAAATGTAATACAAATGCAATGAAATATACATCTCTAGAAAGAAAGTACTGATGACTAAAAAAAGAACAAAACAGAAATAAGTTCAGCAGTCAATAGCAACAATATTGGTTGCCATTTTAAATTTAATACATGGTTTTTGGCTGTTAGGTTCAGTTACTTAAGTCTTCTGATCTGCACTGAGGCTTTCTCTCTCTTTAAAAAAATGGTCAGTCATTCATTTTTTCCCCTCACAATACCTACTTCTTAATCTGTCGTCAATCCTTATTTTTAATTTAAAGACAATTTATTGCCTATGTGCCAGAGTGAATTCTGTAATTATTATTAAACTTTATTTCATTTATTAAGACATACACACAGTAATCTACAGAGCCTTCTACTGTAGCCTGGATGTGACAATGGCCTCTTACTGTATGTGCTTAGTCACAACAATGGTGAATGGTAAAAAGGCAATTCCTTGAACCTGCCTTCTCTGAGAAATGGGGGTGGGGAAGTACTTTTTAAAAATTATTTCCATAAGGGCACAAGACAAGGGAATAAAGTCTTGTGAGAGTCTAAGGATTTTCTTTATGACAAAGGAAGGTTGCATGGATAAAGCACTGGACATGGAATGGGTTTAAATCTCATCTCTGACACTAGCTGTGAAAGCCACCTAACCTAACCTAACCAAGCTTTCACTCCCTCCTCCTTCGAAATGGGGTATTACTTCTGACTCTAAAGGAACAAATGAAATATCTTATTTTTCCCATCTTCTGGAGAATTCAGATTGAAACAGTCCTAGGAAATGTCACCTTTATACTGAGGAACCTGTTTTACTAACACTTGGTTTTTGTTTCTCTCGTTTTTAGTTTTCTGAAAATGTATAAGACAAGTACTACGTAAATTAGTTATGTGTTATCTACATTACATATATGTATTATAAAAATATATATTTATAAGGCAGACAGAGGGTAAGTGATTTGTGCAGGATCATACAGTTAGTAAATTTTGAACTCAGGTTTTCCTGACTCCAATTCTCTCTCCAATGCACTACTAAAAAGAAGTTGTGCTTTTTTTTTTTAAAGGTACAGGTACTTTTAGAAGGCAGGAGTGTACCACATGAGCAAGGTGGCACAGTATCCAGGAAAGACTTCTTGCAAGTAACCTGTGTCTTAAAGAAATCTAAGGGAATCAGTGAGGTCGGTCTACTCCAGGCAAGTGGGACAGCTAAGCATAAAAACACAGAAAGGGGTTGTATCAAAAAGAAAATGGTTTTTCTGGACTGAAGAATGCAGGAAGGGTTATAAAGGACTTTGAAAGGTAGGTAATAGAATTTATATTTTATGAAGCCACATCAAAACCTCAAAATTGGTGACCTATGTCACAACATAAAAAGAATTAGGTACTTTTCGCAGACAAGGGACAGAGGTGATCACAAAAGAAAAAAGATTATTTTTATAATAATGAAGCAAAAAGAAATTCAAATCAAAAGAACTCTTAAGTTTCATCTCATGTCATAGAGGGGTTATGGGCAAACCAAGGATTTGTTGGTGGAGCTCTGTGCAAACCGATCAAACCATTCTGGAAAGGAAATCTGGAATTATGCAAATAAGTGACTATACTTTGTCCCACTTACTAGGTTATAAAACTATATGTACGTGCATCCATATATAGATACAGCTAACAATACAGGTATCTATGGATAGAAATTTCCAGTAACCAAAAACAGTCATTTTCTCCCTTCAAACTATCAATGTCATTCTTAACCTGCCTTCAAAAACTCCTCCTTTATCTTCCTGCTCCTTCGCTCCAATGAAAGACATTTTTGGCAGTATATACTTTATAGGGCAAATGGTTAGAGCAAGTGCTCATCGACTGCAGAATGGTCAAACAAATAGGTGGCACATGAATGTAACAGAATGCTGTAGGAAACAAAGAACATGATGAATAGAGAAAACTGATGTAAGTAGAAACAGGAATACACACAATTACATCCACAATGGAAACAGCGACAACATAATCAAAATGGAATGACCAAGCTTGTTCCCAAAAAGAAAATCTCCCCCACTCTTTGAGGGGATAACAGATGTGGAACACTGGATATAATGTTCAAGTTTTTGTCAGGGAGAAGAGAGGAATATGAGAAAACTTTGTTATCATTATTATTATACAGGTGTGCTAATAGATTTAAACATGATCCCAATTCAGCTTTTGATTTCATGATGCTAATATGTCTTTCCTTGACATTTAATATCATTAAAGAATGCAAAGAGGAACAAGCTATTTAACGTGTTTTGCCAACAAGAGACATGTAGCTTGATGCAGTCTGTATATAACAAATTAGATGTTTTGGTCTGACTCCCTATTTTACTTGGAAGCTGTAAGTGAACATAATGAATTTAAAGCTAGGCAGAATCATAACGAGCTTGATGGTCTTCCTGAAAAACGCATGTTACGTTTAAATCAATTGTCCTTACCATTATAGTGTTGCTGCCATGTTTTAAATTGAGAACAGCTTTCTATTCTAATATACCAAATATTCCATATTCCAAAATGCCCTAGTGTCTCCAGTATAGTTTGGTTTATTTTATATTTATGTTTTATATATTTGCGTGTATAAACCACAATATGCAGAACTGAGTCAAAGGCTATTACTGTTACAGTTCCTTCAGTAGATTACCTAATCCACTACAAATAATACCTTACCCCCATACCCCCTAGTTTTCTTAGGTTTTGCAGTGATACATTGTATAAATTTGTATGCAGTAAACCCCAGATCTACCTACATACACAAGGATATTTTCTCTCCCAATCATGATCTATTAGAAGGTTCAAATACTTGAACTACACACGTACAAAACTTAACTCCAACCTATGCCTCACCTCATCATCCCAACTTTGCTTTTAATATCAAGGACAGGAACCTCCTTCTATCCACTACTTAACATCCACAACCCAGTTGTCAGCCTAGATTTCTCAGATATAATCTCCACAGCTCTTACTCAAACTGTCACTACTATGTAGGGTGATTGCCCTCATCACCTCTCACCTGGATGACTGCACCTGCCTCCTTGCCTCAAGCCTCTCCCCATTCCATTCTGTTCCTCACAGAACCACTAGGGATTTTCTAAAGAACAGGTCTGACTATGTCTGTCCTGTCTCTCCCAACTCCAGTGCTCCCTATCACCTCTAAAATAAAATTAAACTCTTCTGATCAGCATTTAAAAGGAAAGCTCTTACTACCAAGCCTCTTCCTTCTTTTGATTCCCATCTTCTGAACACATTACTCTTCTCCAAACATATTACATAAATCTCCATCTCCAGTCTCCACGCATTTTACTTTGCCTAGCCTGCCCTCCCACCCCACCTTCTAGTGCCTGGAATGCAATGCCTTCTCACCTCTGTCTCTTGGAATCCCAGGCTTCCTTTAAGACTCAACTTGAACACCACCTTGTACAAAAAGTCTTTCTTGATTTCCTACTAGTGCCCTCCTTCCCAAAGTACCTATTTATTTTGTGATCAATCTCTATATACAAGCTGTTTCCCTAATTAGAATGAGGTCAGGAGGAATTTTACTTTGTAAATTAAAAAGCAGACATTTATAAAAGGTTCCTTATATCAAACTGGGGAAAAAATTAAATACAAACTGGTCACTAATATTCCCATCTTTGGAAAACAGGTTGGATGCCACCTAGTAAGGCAAATTCTAAAAAGAGTAAATTTCTAGTCATTCAAATGAAGAGTCTGAGCTAAACAGATCGTATCTGGCTCTACTACCGTCCAGGTCCCCTCCGTGCTTTCTGTTTCTTGTTCAAGCCAACTTGCACAATCATTGTATTCAACTTCTTGGTACCATATAGACCAAAAGAAACTTTTCACTCCTACCTTCAAGGGATTCTTAATTCTCAAGTCTGTTTATTTTATTCTTTGACTCTTTCTATCACTTTGATCTTTTTTACATTTATTTTCAATTGCTAAATAAGAGAATCTGTACTCCTTTCCAGATTGTCTTGATTCAAGTCTTTCAGCTGTATAATCTTCCACTGCATCACCATGATCGTCATTAATGTTAGGCATGAGAAACTCCACCGTTAAGAACAGCCAAGGTATCCTATCTTACCGCCAACAAAACACTTCACTGGACCAGTGGTGTCCAACTCAAAATAAAAACACCCCGCTGGCTACACGTTAACTTCTGTGGCACTTTTGTTTATTGGTTGGTTAACCATTTCCTGAATTACATTTTGATTAGACTGGGCAGGCTGTAAGTTTGGCATCTCTGTACTAAATTACTTGTACAGGAAATTATTACTGATTAACAAAAATACACAGATGAAGGAAAGATTTCTTGAAGCCTATCATCCTCTAGAAAACAATGAGGGGTAAAGGGGACTGCCCACCTCAGCAAAGTTAACTACCAGCATTGCTCTTTTTTCTGTTTTAGGTGAAGAAGTTTTGAAAACTAGGCACATCTAGCATACATGAACAATGCCAGGCTTTGTGGTCAGCCATTACGGAATCAAGGACCTGAAGAAGGATTCCAAGTGGCTGTGCTGTATTCAGAATGAACTTGACAGGCAAGTTATCATGTGAAAACTATGTTAAGTTTGAGCCCATTTTCCTCAGAAATTGGGGTTGGAGGAAGGAGGGAGAGAGTGTGTTTTATTTTTCTGTTATTACTCTATCTTCAAAGTAAACTCCTGTTAAAAACTATAAAAAATGATTTGAGGGATAGTATAGGTAAGTATAGATATGATGAAAGAATAATCCACACTGTGACAAACCTTAGTATTGAAGCTATTAAGGGGATTTAAGTTGAACAATTAGAGATCATTTAGGCTCTCATTTTACAGGTGGAGACCCAGAGAGGCTAAGGCCCTCTGACTCCAAATACAGTGCACCTCCTACCTATTACTAATTACTGCCTATTAATAATGGAGAACAAGAACACACACACACGAACACACACACAACACAAACTCTATATACCCCCTTTATCTCTGTCAAACAGCCAGCTTCACCCAACAAAGCTAAAAAGAAAGCAAGCAACTAAATTTAATTTGTGCCATGAGAATGATAGAGTGTTAGAACTGGATGGGATCTTATTATCACTAACTTGTATTTCCACCAAGGTATAACATATGAACACAAGTAGCACCAAAAGCCTTCATCCACATGCAAAAAATTCAAATGTATCTACCCTAAAAGGAACACCAGAGTAATTTAAGGCTTTTTTCAAATTTAAAACACTACATAGAAAACATTTGTGGGTCCTTGTAACAAGAAATTTGAATATTTACAAAACAGTCACTCTCAGGAAAGGACACCTACCATTGTGTCAGGCACTGGGAATACAAATACAGAAAATGAAACAACTACTCACAAGAAGCCTCAATCCTATCAGGAAACAGAGAGACCAAACACAGAATCAACACAAGGTCGTTGGGAGACAGGGCCCCCACAAATGGGAGGAAATCAGTAAAGGTCTGCTGTAGAAGGCAGCGCTTGATTCTAGGTGGTAAAGTCAAAGGCTTGCACAGCAGACACAGATATGGGAAGGTAAGGCCTTTCACATTCATTCTAAAGGCAATAAGGAGCCAATGCTATTCAGTGAGGGTCAGATGAGCACTTAAGGAAACAACCTGGTCAGCAGTGTGGACAATGCCCCAGAATAAGGAGCCTAGAAGCAGGGCAATCAACTACACTAGCCCAGGAACAAGATGATGAGGCCTGAACTAAGGTGGGAATCATGGCAATGAATAGGAGGGTGGAAGCCGATTGGTTATGTGAGACCAGGGCCGCTTGCCAAGGTTCTAAACTTAAAAGATAAGGAAACTGATGTTTAAAAAGAAGAAAAACAAAGAGGTGTCGTATAAAGAATAAATGCTTTAAAATGTGTGGAATTAACACTTTGCAAAAAGTTGTACATAACCAAGGAGCTTCATGTACAATCCTCATTTTCTTATTCTAATCTTTAAACGATATTTTTCATTTGATTTGGAGGGGGGAAAAATCAGAAACAGTGTTATAAGCACACTGACATCAAAGCTCTCCAAGTCTTCTGCCTTTACAAGTACATTGTTGGAGCTGTGAACTGGCCCAGTCATTCTGGAGAGATCTATGCCCCCAAAGCTATAAAACTGCACATACCCAGTGGTACCACTAGTAGGTCTACACCCCAAAGAGATCAAAGAAAGAAGAAAAGGACCCATTATGTACAAAAATATTCACAGCAGTTCTCTTTGTGGTGTCAAAGAATTGGAAACTGAAGGAATGGTTGAGCAAGTTAAGGCACATGAATGTGATGATGCTTTAAGAAATGATAGTTTCATCAACTGTACAAGAATACAAGTCATTCCCCAACTGATAAATGGTTAAAGGATATGAACAGGGAATTTTCAGAGGAAGAAATTGAAGCTATCTATAATCATATTAAAAAATGCTCTAAATCACTATTGATTAGAGAGATGCAAATCAAAACAATTCTGAGGCTACCACATCTCAACTATCAAATTGGCCAACATGACAGAACAGGAAGATGATAAATGTTGGAGAAGCTGTGGGAGAGTTGGAACACTAATTCATTGTTGGTGGAGCTGTGAGCTGATCCAGCCATTCTGGAGAGATAGGAACTATGCCCAAAGGGCTACAAAAATGTGCATACCCTTTGACCCAGCAATATCACTTCTGGGACTCTATCCCAAAGAGATCATAAAAAATGGGAAATATGTACAAATTTGTGGAGCCAAGAACTTGAAATTGAGGGGATGCCCATCAACTGGGAAATGGCTGAACAAGTTGTGGTACATGAATGTAATGGAGTACTATTGTGCTATGAGAAATGATGGAACAGGAAGGCTTCAGAGAAGCCTGGAAAGACTTATATGAACTGATGCTGAGTGAAAGGAGCAGAACCAGGAGAACTCTGTACACAGCAACAACCACAGTGTGAGAGAGAGGAATTTTTCTGGTGGACTTAGTACTTCACTGAAATGCATGGACTTAAAAAATTCCCAATGGACTTCTGAGGCAAAACACCTTCCACATTCAGAGAAAGAACTATGGAATTGGATTGCAGACAGAAACAGACCATTTTCTTTTGTATTATGTTTGTTTTGTTTTATTGTTTCTCCCACTCATTTTAACTCCTCTATGCAACATGCATTTAACAGGAATGTACGTGTTGAACCTATATAACATTTTACGATGATCTCGGAGGAAGTGAAGAGGGAGGGAGGAATAAGGAGGAAGGAGTGGAAAAAAATCTAAGATATAAGGAAGTGACTGTCAAACACTGAAAACAAATAAAATAACTCAATCTAAAAAAAAGAAATGAGGTTTCAGAAAAACATGGGGAGACTTGTTTGAAGTGCAAAGTTAAGTTCGGAGAACAATTTATACAACAATTATGAAAATTATATAACAATAACTCTGACCAATACAGTAGTGACTGACTACAATTCCAAAGGCCTCACGATAAAACATGCTGCCCACCTCCAAAGAAACAAGAGGTGAACTGAGTGCAGATCACAGCATGTTCTTTTCCTTTAATATTTCTGGACATGGTTGATGTGGGACTTTGGTTTGTGCACACTTGGAATGTACTTTGTTTTTCCCATCTTCTCAATGGATGGCAGAGAAGAAAAGGGTAATTTGGAACTGAAAATAAAATATTTTTTTAAAAAGCCAAATGCTGTTTTAAAATGTAAATTGTATTATAACTAGTTCCAAGAATATTCATTAAATATTTATGGATAATCTGAGGAATTTATTCTAAAAAAATCTTTTACATAAGAAAACAAACTTATGAAAAGGATACAATTTATTCAGAACAATAAAGCTATCGTTACTCTTTAATATGCAGTTTTTAAATTGTCTAGAATGCAAAAATTGTCCCTACTTAAAATTAACCATTAATCACCTCATTCCCCAAAGTTCAAAGTCTTTCCCTAGTAATGAATATTTCATTATTCACTAGACAATTAGGTGGTACAATAATAAACAGAGGACTGGCCCTGGTGTCAGTAAGACCTGGGTTTAAATCCTGCCACTAACACTGTGCAAGTCTTTTAACCTCTCAACAACTGTTTTCTCATCAGTAAAATAGGGTTGTTAATGACTGCCCACAAGGCTGTCATGAGGCTCCAATGAAATGTCTGTAAAGCACTTTACAAACTTCCAAGGCATAATTTAAATGCTAGCCATTATTAAAGACTTATTTCAAGGGAAAAAATCCTTCAAAGAAAAAAATTTCAGATTTCTTTTAATGGCTTAAGAGCTAATATTCAAATACGTTTACTTACTGTATGAGATACACTTTTAATTTACCTGGCCCCAAAAAAGGTCTAGATAATGACTGGCTTGTTGTCTTTGCATTGTCAACTACTGTAATTATTTACAGATCTTGAAACAAAAATAGGCTAACTTTTACAGAAATTTTTCATTCAATATCTCAATCACTAAACATTGAATTAAATGAGACAATCAGCATGCAAACAGTTAAGCAAATTAACAAAAAATTACTTAAACTTCTTGGATACAAAGATATATGTATAAAGAATTTCATTAACTGAAACAGAAAAACTAAAATAATCACTAATGTCTGGTAGTACCCAACTGATTAATATGAAGTTTTCACATTAATGTTTAAAATTTTAATGAAAAAGAACTAAAGGATAGCTAAGGAGATCACTCAAAAATCTGTACTTCATATGCACAAGACTAACAAAATTAGGAAAATAATAAGCACATAATACATGGTTCACTAAAATTAACACATATTAAAATTTTTAACTATTAACTATAAAAAACTGATAAAAATGTTGATAGTAACTTCAAAAGAATGCCCTTAAAACGTTTGGAGATACATGCATTTATGCTACTAAATTTTTTAAGCCCTGCCACCAAAATTTGCTCAGTGAACACGCCCAATGTGGATCTTTTCACCTATCTACAAGCAGATAGTTTAACCATGGCCCTCTCTAAAGAAATTCAGTAACAGTGGACGAGGAAAACAAAGTCAGAAAGAAACAGAGAACAGGAGAAAATGAAATTGTACTAGAAACAACCTATAGCTTTTCGGAGATGAGAGGGGTAGGGTTCTGGGAAATGTCTAAGAGGAGATAAGTAATACAATGGAAGCAGCTTTTATTCTGCAGAGCAACCATAAGGATCTTGCTGCAATGTCAGCTCTAAGCACTCACTGAGGGACTCCAGAAAATGCTCTCACTGATCATGCAGCCCTGGATAATGCGCATCCTCTTTTTTCTGCCCCCCCACCCCCCAATCAACCCAGCCTGCCTTCCCTTTGCAACTTCCACCCCACAGAAAAAGTTTTATCTCCAGGGCAGCAGAATGGTAATTATAAAAATCAGCTTAATGAAGAAAAATAAACATTACCAGACTTTTTCCTTGAATAAGAATTTCACTGCAGACAAAAAGGGATTTAAACACATATAACTTGATAGTGTGAACTGTACAGAAGGTCTAACCCAATTCACAATTTCACTATGAGTGAGACTCACCCAAGTGCTATGTATTTACTTAAATAGATGAAAAACAACTTCTCAAATCTGATTAGGGGAAAGGTGAAGAGGGAAAGAAAAGATGATTTTGATAAAATTCTGGGGACTAAACAGGAGAATACAACCGAAAAACTAATTGTTTAACTTAAGGCCCCCTAAAAAATGATTTCAAAATATTTGATTAATGTAACTCATTTAAAAGTTTAAAACTGCCTAGCATCAGCTTGGAAAACATATTTTCTTACTTTTAGGCAGAGGTGTATTCTGGAAAGAAAGACTTGGCTCATTCTACCCATCAAAAATAGTTGTTTTACTGTTTGGCTACGGACACCGCCGCAGGTCTAGATCCACGACACTGCACGCGCGGCCGCTCCGTGGATGCACTTCTGTGGGTGAGTGAGGTAAGGTAAAGGTCAACAGTACGCGGTATTCTCATCCAGTCTGAGGCCCCTTCCCTTTCGCAGGACGTGCGGCGCCCCAAACTCCCAGCAAACACTACCACTACCCACACTGGCTCGGTGATCCGAGAGCCCAGCCCGGGCTCCGCTCCGCCGGCCACGGCCCCTTTGTCAGGGCTCGCACTCGCTCTCCGCCCCCGGCCCGGCCCTACCTCCAGAATGTCTTCCAGAACGTAGGCTTCCATCTCGGCCGCCGCCTCCACCATGTTTCACCACACTGCCCTGTGTCTCACTGCACCATCATGGATATGAGCTCACTGCCAGCAGGAACACTCCTGTGTCAGCAGCCAGGGAACAGGAAGCGGAACGTTCCACCGCGCCGGGGCGGGGAGGGGCCGGGTACCTACCACGGGGGGCGGGGGGGGCGCGGGGCGGGCTCTTCCGTTTAAAGGCGCAGCGGCAACATCCGGAAGGGCCCAGCGGACAAAAGGGCGCCCGTGCTCCGCTGCTTCCCTTCTTTCTCCGAGCGCTCCGGGATGTCGCCGGCTCGGGCGGCCCCGCGCCCAGGAGGAGAGCGGCGGGCGGCCGCGGCCCAGGGCGCGGGCTGACGTCAGGACGGGAATCCTGCCGGCGCCCCCGAGGAGCGGGGTGCGGGGCGCGCATCTTTCACGCCCAGGAACGAGAGGTCCAACTTCCGGAGCCGCGGAAGGGAGAAAACTGAAGAGCCCGACGAGCCTGCCCTCCTCCAGGCACCGGCACCGGGGACGCCGGACCGGCCGAGAGCGCCCAGCCCCCACGCCGCCCGCGGGCCGGCGAGCCCCGGAGCCGGGACAGTGGGCACTGCCCCCAGCCTCCGCCGCCAGATTTCCTGGCACAGTTTACGGAAGCCCCGATGCAGCTTCGAGACGGGACTGCGGCACATGCACCCAGAGCCCGCGGGCCGGGCCGGGCCGTACGGTCCCAGGGCTCGGAAGCGCAGCGTTCGGCCGCGGCGAAAACAAAGCAAGTAGGAGGCTTTTGGCCAGGAACCCCCGGGAGAAGGAAGGAGGATGGGGGGCGGAAGCACCCGCTGTCGGAGGCCTCTTGAAAGCCATCTGACTTCTTTCCTGGAAAGCCGGAGACGCAGCAGGGCTCGCACAGGACAGGGCACCACTTAGAGGAGGGTTTAGAAGTCGTCAGAATCAATCCTGAAGAAACTTTGAAAATGTAACTAGAATTTCTGACCCCGCCTCAAAGCACTTCTTCCTGAAAATTTCTCCTCACCCTTCGCTCACCGATCTCTGCATCTGTGCCCTCCAACTTCCGGCCAAAATGGCGCTCTGACCGTGGCCCACGGGCAAAAAACTAACTAAAATCCCCCAAACCGGATCCTGGCCCAGAGCCTAACAAAGAGCCGGGAAGCTCCGTGAGCCGGGGCAGGGCCCCGGAGGGCTCCCCACACACGGTCCCAGGGCGCCGGCGGGGCTCAGCCTCCCAGCCCAGGGCTCTATCCTGAAGACCCAGGCCGGGCCTCCCAGACGCAGGGGCCTGAACCAAAGGCCACGGCTGAGAGAGGAGCGAATCTAACACCCAGAAAAGCACTTAGGGAAAGTTCCCGCCCCGAGGCCTGAAAGGTCTGCTAGAACGAGAACTCAGAACACGTTCTGCGGTGAGATAAGCGGGGCAGGATGGAAGCCCTTCCGGTAGAAGAAGGGACTCTTAATGGATTAGAGGACTTAAAAGCTGCGTCAAGACTCTGAAAGGCAAAGGAGCCCAAAGAAACCTTGGAAAGGCTGAAGCTTGGGGGGGCCACAAGGAACAAGATGCCCCGCGTTCTAGCGGGGGACCCCCAGGACCGGTGGGGGCGGGTGTTAACGCTGCACGAAGGCACCAGAACGGCCACCACCAAGACGGCTTCGGGAACCAGTGGTACCCAGAGGGCAAGATGGCGGCAGGGCGAAGAAGGATGCCATGCCCCGCCGGCCGCCATGCCCCAGAGAGCCTCTGAACCTGGACCGCGTGCAGCGCATCCGTTGGACAAGGCTCCGTACAGACTTGCTTACTCCAAAGTTTTTTTCCTCTCTCTTGTTCTCATTTTGAGAACAGGGTTTAGGTGAAGGGCTAGCAATAATGATGGGAGGCAGAAAAGGAAATATGGAGTAGACCTGTTTTGAAAGTATTACCTACATACTATATAAAATTATATGTCGTTATTATATATGTATATATATGCTTTTCAAAAAACAAGCAGTACAAAATGGAGATTAATCATTTACAATCGTATTGTTAATGGAAAAAACCTTGTGAAGGGCATTTAACTTGAGAATTCTAACCCCAGCACTGCCTCAAACACAAACAAAAGGAATGCTGAAGGCTTGGGAGAATAAGGAACAACCACGAAACTCCACGTCTTGCTGACCCTCATCTGACACAGAAAGGAGGAGAGAAAGACTGGAAGGTGAGAAATGGGAGTCAGTCATCTCCTCATCTAAACAACACTCTCCGGAGCACCATTAACTTCTGGGCTTTCTGTCAATGATCTGCTCAAACCACCTCATTTTCCCTTAAAGTATGTGCCTCAATAAGTAGACTGCACAAAGAAAATTTTCCTATAGAAAGATCCTACCGTGGAATAAACGTGCACTGACAGTCTCCACAACAGAACTCATCCAAGTTTCTGCTTCCCTTCCAAACCCTGGGCCAGGACAGCACGCAGCTGTCACCTGCTCAAGCCTATGGAAAGGCACTCTCTTATTTATCTCTCACAGACACCAAGATGGTACTTCTGCTGCAGCAGTCAGTTTTTTATTGACCAAAATCAGAACCAGAAAAGCACTGGGATTCAGAGACATCCTCTCCGTGCAGTTGCTCTGCGATCTGGGTCACAAAGTGTCACCGGCCCTTCACTTCTCTTTCCACCACATCCCTTCTTCTGCCTTGATTTTCACATAACATTGGCCCCTCATCTCTGCTGTGTATCCTTTCTCCTCTTTTCCTTTTTTTTTTAATAAGCGCCTAAAATGAGTGACTAGAGGTACGGAACCCTAAGCAATTCTTCATATAATGAATGAGTTAGAAGAAAGATAACATGGTCTCATGAATACCTTTTCAAAATGACTTCAAAAACTCTACCACTTGGTAATCTTTGTATCCCTCTTCCTGTGAGCCACCTGTGAAGTGCTAAGCATGTGCTGGCAACACAGTAGGGACTTAATAAATGCACCTTCCCTACTAGGCAGGTCCAGTGCAACATGGATGTCATCTCTGCAGTGGTGCTCACCACCTTTTCTTTTATTAGGCAACTGGTGACCAACTAGATAGAGCAAAGGACTTGACATGGGGAAGACCTACCTCCAAATGCAGCCTCAGACACTAGTTCGGTGACCCTGGGCAGGCACTTGGTCGGCCTCAGTTTCCTCAATTGTAAAATGCAAGTGAAAACAGCACCTACCACTCAAAGTTATCATGAAAATCAAATGAGATGAAATAAAGTGCTTTAATATTTAAAGTACTTAGCTGACGCACTACTTCCCTATTTAAGTTGTATATGCCTGACAAAGTTTCTTTTATAACTAGTCTACTCTGTTTTGCATTCGCCTTTTATGTACTGCTAGTGTAAATAACTTACCTACTAGAAAAAGTGAGGGAAAAGAATAAACTAGACACAAATGAAAACTTGGGATTTATTTTGAGGAAAGAAACTGTGTACCAAGTGTAGGTAGGGGCCAAGTCCTACAACCTTGTTCACCTTTTCATAAAAATAAATTTTTACTGATGTCTTTTCCCCCTAATGTCCCTGCTTCTTTCCCTCCAGAAAACCACCTCATAAAACAGCATTTTTAAAGAGAAAAAAAATCTACAAAATTAACCAATAAAAGGCTAAAGTCTGAAAATGTGTACAATGTTACCACGCTTCTGATACACCTCACACTGATCAAATTGTTAAGATGGCAATAGTCAATGTTGGGAGAGATTGCAGAAAGATAAGCACTATACAATAATAGCGTACACTGCTGGTGGAGCTATAAATCAGAACAAGTATTTTAGAAAGCAATTTAGACTTATACAAAAATTTGACTAAAATGTCCATACCATTTTACTAAAGCTAAGCCAATCCTCTTCACAGAGGTCAATGATAAAAACACTAAAAATATTTATAGGAACACCTTTTGTGATAGCAAAAAACTGCAAATAAAATCAATACCTTTCAATTGGAGAATGGCAAAAAAAAAAACAACAAAAAGGCAAAAGCTTGAACCTGAGCGTAATGGAACATTTGTTGCTATTCAGTTATCTCACTCACATCTGACTCTTAGGGACCTTATTTGAAGTTTTCTTGGAAAAGACACTGGAGCAATTTTGCATTTCCTTCTCCAGCTCATTTTACAGATAAGGAAACTGAGGCAAACAAGGATAAATGACTTGCCCTGTTACTAAGTCTTAGAAGCCAGATTTGACCTCAGGAAAATGAGTCTTCCTAACTGCATACCCAGCACTATATCAACTGTGCCACGTAGCGGACCGTACTGCAAAAAAAGATGATTATGATGAATACTGAGAAATATGGAAAGATCTAGATGAACTGATGCAGAACAAAGTAAGCAGAAACAAATAATATGCATGATGACTACAACAATGTAAATGGGGAAAAAAATCAGAAGTGAATCTTGTCAAACCAGAAATAAACAAGTGTGGATCAAAAGGGGCATGAGGAGACCACCTGCTCCTTTGCAGAGAGGAGAGGGGTACATACTTTCAGACACCTGCCAAGTATTGATGGATTTGATGATTTTTGTTTCCTTTTTCTTTTTAAAAAATGTTATCTGTTGAATGGGTGGCCCCTTCAGATAGGGACAGAGAGGGATACTGGGGGAAATTCTGGTTAATGGAAAAAAGGTACCAATAAAAATTTTTAAAGAATAAGATTAAGAGGACTACAGCACAGTATGAGCTGAATCTTGCAATTAACACTGGGGATAATTATAAGAATCTTTTCTACAGCTATATCAGATTTCAGAAGGCACAAGGAAGGGACGGAGCTGCTATTTAGGGGAAAAGGTTATACATTGACGAAGGGCAATGGGAAAAATGGAAAGAATTGAACTTTTATTGTGCCTCTATTTAATCTATCAGAGTCAGTGTATTTTAATGGGTAGAGAGCTCAAGTCTATTGCTGACTTCATACAACATTTTTATTAATGTCTCAGATGAAAGCATAGAGAGAATGTTAATCAAATTTGCAAATTTGAACCTAAAATGGATAGCTAATATGCTAGTTAACAGAATCAAAATACAAAAGATCTCAGACAGGAACAATGGTATGAATTGTAAAAGATGAAACTTAATAGGAATTCATTTGAAATATTAGACTTAAGAGTCAAAAAATCAACTACAAAAATTCTGAATGAGAAAAGGGCAGAAGGATGTATGTATATGTATATGTTTACATCTATAGCTATAGGAATGAATTTTCGTGGGCTGCAAGCTCTATATGTACTAGTAAGATAAAGTATGGGCTCCAACCTAGGGTATACGTGTCATCCTCAGTGAGTATAAGCAGCTTATCAAGGGGACACAGGAAATGCTTGGGAAAAACTTTATCATCCTATAGAAATATTCCAAAAGTAGTAGTTTCAGTGAAAAAACGTGGATTAGAGAAAGAATGGTAAGGGAGAGGGGTAAAACAGGAAGGGGTAAGAGGGGAAGACAGCATTATAGTATATATTATCAGTTGGAAAAAGACAGTTAAAAGGAATAGTTCCTACTGACCAAAACCAAAAGAAAGAGGTTTGAAAAGGAAATCCTTTTCATATTGAACAAGAAAAATATCAGCAACAATTGAGTTAAATATAAGCAAATGGATTTCCAAAATAAACACCAAAGTGATGTGAAATAAATGAAGTTAAAATGTTTCTCTCTGCTCTTAGAGATGCATGACTCATTCTTACTAAGCATGCACAAAAAGCTTAGCTCCATTTGTAAAAGCTCATACCTATAAATCAGGGTTCAGTCTCAATCAAATCCAAAGCAAGAAACAAGACTGAACACAATATGCAGGTATCGCTTCCGAACATTATACCGCGAGTAAAACTGCTATTGCTGAGAAAGAATCAGAGATCCCACTAATTTATTTGACAGTGCTCTGATGAAAGATTTAATAACTTTACCATACTAAAAATGTCGGCACCAAATAAAGTTTTCTTTATTAAGAACTGTCTATTTTATTCCTGGAATGAATTTACTTCCCTTCCTTTGTAATATGGTGGCAGCGCAGGTTACCTAAAAGTCAAAGGTCATGGGGACTAAATACAGTAAGGAAACTTTGCACTAGATTTAAAAAGAACATAATGTGGCTAACCAACAGAAGTTTAAGCATACACGCCCATGATATAACTGCTAACGATTTTTCATTTACAAAAAGCACCATCCCAAATCTAACTGAAATCTCTACATGAGGGTCAATGACAGCATATGTACATGTGGTACACACATAAAAAAAAACCAGAATTTAAGTTAATTCTAGTCTTGAGCAGCTTTTCTGTCAGCGGCTCTTCTACCCATGTTCATCACTTCAATCCAGTCTAAACTCATAAAGCAATTCTTTATCTTACAGTGTAAAAATGAATGTAGGTATCGAGAGCTGTCTAGATCTAATCCGAAAAGTGGGGGGCACAGGGCAGACAGAGGACTGGAAAGGGATCAAAGACTTTCAATTCAATTCTGTTCAATTCCAACCCTTTGAAAAAACTCACTTTTAAAGAACATTACCCAATCTTTCCTATATAGCACCCTGGACATAGTACATCCTCAAGAAATATTTGTTGAATGAATCAATTATAAGTATTGAGTATAATCAACATTATACATCATGGACACCAGTTAGGCAGGTTCTCTTTTTTTAATGTCAATCAAATCAGTTATCTGACTTTAAAGGGAATTAATTACTTGCTTGCATTCCATACTTAGTTTCAAATTACCCATTTATGAAATCATCAGAAAGTGTAGAAAATGCTTCCATAATGACCCTCTATAAGCACACATCTAAAATATGATGTAGGATAACAATCGAGCAAGTAGACTTGTACATTTATTTTCAAATAAATGAGTATTACTTAAAGAGAACCAAATGGTTTCTTTCTATTTCTTTCCATTCTCTGAGCAGCTAACTTTGCTGCGCTGTGAGGCACAAATCTGAAGATGATGTATGGAAAGTGCTTTGCAAGCTTTTAGGCTATCCAACTGCATCTTACTGTTTGCAAGAGTCAGCTCAAAAATTCTGATTTCCCACATTTATTCCTCAAAGTTGCTGAAAATGAACAATCCTGGACTGGCAGCATCTGAAACAGTATTAACAAGCTGGACATTATGCTTCTGGGTATAATGTTCAATAATATTTTTAGTAAATTGATAAAGGGATGAGGTAAAATACATACATAGCGACACAGAAGTCACTACCCCAAACCACTAAACAAAGGGAAGAAACAAACTTCTTAGATTCTACACTGGGGACACATCAAACGAAACTGTCACTACCTTTACCTTTTACAAGCTCATGGGCCCCAGGGCTGGCTAGTCTAACTCTCCTTATTTTACTAACAATAGCTAGCACTTAGTACTTTGCAAATTTACCTCCCATGGTCCCAAAAACACCACAGGGAGTAAGTGCTTGTCTTATTCCCATTTCACATACATGGAAACTAGGGCTGACAGAGGTTAACTGACTTGCCCTGAAGTCTCAAGGTCTGAAGGAAGGTCTAGCACAGTGCCACCTACCTGACTATTAAGGAAGCTGAAGAACAGAGTTCAGGGATTGGCCCAAAGTCACACATGGACTCCTTGTGGTTGTTTGTCCTTCCTTCTCGAAAAGGACCAGGACGTTAGGGAGGGGACGCCATGACATGCAAGTGAATTGGCTTTAAATGAGGGGAGGCCGTGCAGTCACCAGCCTCACTTTCTCCTCTGGAGCATCTGGGTCCAGGGGCTAGACATAGATCAGGACAACTGGAGACGGCCCGGGATGCAGAGGGAGCCACAGGCTTCTAAGGAAAAGATGAAGGGTTTAAACCTAGATCCTAGGCCTCAAGGGACGCTAGGTGGGGCCGCAGCTCAGAGTGCCAGGCCTGGAGTTGATGAAGACTCATCTTCCTGAGTTCTAAGGTGGGCTCAGACACTTTCCACCTGGGTGACCTCGGGCAAGCCTCTCAACTCTGTCTGCCTCAGTTTCATCATCTCTGGTAGTACCTCTTCTGAGGCTCCAGTATCCTACCACCAACCTACCTCTTGGACATTTCAAACCGGATGACCTAGGGAAGTTTCCAAGCAAGCCAAGAGTCATTCTGAACCCCCCCCCACTCTCCTTCCCTCTTCGTATCCAATTCCTTGACAAGCACTGTCCATGACATTTCTCGCGTCTGTCCCCTGTGCTGGCTCTCTCATTGGGTCACTGTCCTAGACTCCTTAACGTTCGTCCTGTCTCACCATAAAATGGATAAAATGACAGTCACAGACAGCCTCCTTTGAGCAGGTCACTCCTACGTACCATTTCCCATGGTGTTCATGCCCTCTAGGGTCTGGGCTTAAGCATCCGAGGCCCTTACCAGTCAAGACCCAGCCTGCTTTCCCAGGCCTCATCCCTATGGCTCCCCTCCACACACTCACCAGTCCAACCGAACCTGCCTTTTTTGCTCTTGTTCCCTCAAGGGATCTCTCTCTCCCTTTCCACTGGCACACCAGACACCTTGAAAGAACTCTCTCCACACTTGCTACCTCTTAAAATCCCTTATTTTCTTTAAAACTCTGCACAAGCAACAAGTATATGAAATCTTTCCTGATTCCCCTCAGCTTCCTAATACTCTTGCCTTTCCCAAAATTTGCCTTTTATTTGTCCATATATTTCACATACACATTTTAAACACGATGGCACCCCCAATGTAATGAAGGCCCCTCGAAGGTAGGGAATGTTCTGATTTTGACTTTGCATACCCAGCACTCAGCACACAGTAAGCATTTAACAAATGCCAGCTGATAAATGATTCAGTTCTGTTCCTTTCCACTGCCATCTAGTTCCTTACCTCCCTGATAACATGGTCCTTTCTACAAGAAATAATAGGACTGAAAGTTCCCTTTGGAGACCTAGCTCCACAGCACTTTACTTAGGCAAAAGGACCTTAATCACTGAGAATCCAGATATTTCACTCCATGGCTCCTGCTGCGCTCCATGTACAAGAGCAGACTATCTAGGCAGACACATGTTTAACAGCCTCAGGTTTCACAGGGACTACAGTGCAGATGGAAAGGTTTGTCTCTTCTCCCATCTACAGGATTATCAGTGGTGCCTGACACTCCCAACCAAAACTAAACATCAACACACAGAATCGAGATGTTTCTTGGCGGATACTCTCCCAGAGACCTCAGTCACTGGGACTTTTTGAGTCACAGAACTGGCTTCTATCCTAAAAAGCCTGGCACTGCATCGTAGCTGTGCCCCCCTTTTTTCTCACCATCATTTTCCAGTAGTAGTTGTAGTACTAGTAGACCTATTCCTACCACATCCCACTAGCAAAAAAATGACAAACACTGTCAATATCAGATAAAAGAACTCTTTTTAAAAAGTAGTAGATGCAGAAAAGCCCATATATCATTATTCTACTGTTAGCATTAAATGAATGACACAAACCTTTCTAATATATATTTTCCTATCTTTTTGTTTATGTCATCAAAGTACCTCTTTTACACTGGTAAGAATATTATTTATAGGTCAGAAAGTTAGGAAGAAACATTTTACAATTAAGTACTTGATACATATATTCAGTTAAAAGTACTATCTTCCCTCACATATACATCCCTCAGTAAATGAATTAATACTGCTTACATGAGAACACATAGACACAAAATCATAAACATTAAAGTTTGTCCCACTCCATGCGCCACCATTGAATCTGAGTTGGCTAAGTACAAACTGGAGGATGGTGGGGTGGGGGGTGGGGGATAGATCCACTTCCACTGGGCCAGCACAGGGCAGTTGTGGCGGCAGAAGTAGTGCATTAATACCTTGTTTCCCCACCAACTGCCATCACAGACCCTTGAAAAGGAGAGCATCTCCAACACATATCTGAGACTGAATTCTCCTAACCCAAATTGTAAGTTGGGAAGTCACCTTTAGAGCTGCCCCACCCCAATGACCTTGGAGAGTGACTCCAAGTGACTCTAAGATCTCCCCAAATGCAGATTCACATTTGCAGCATACAATTCCAATCTGTAAAAAATAAGGTCTAATGAATTTTCTCTGCACTTGTGAGTTTTACGTGTAGGCTTCCTTTTCTTCCCCATAGAGATGACACTTAGGCTACCACATAAACATTCTGGCATTTGCTAACAAATAAAGGAAGAGAAATGGATAGAATCAAATAATCTCTTGATTTTTCTAAACTTTGTCCCCAAATGCTCTCATTCCACTTGCAATGAGTGTTTCTAATTGTATATAAACATACTCTCTCCCTCCCTCTGCCCCATCTTCCCTCTCCCACTGAGAACATAAGAAAACCAAAACCCACTTTATTATTTAGTTGTTTCTCTGTCTTGTTGGACTCTTCATGACGCTTTCTTGGGGTTTTCTTGGCAGAGAGACTGGAGTGGTTTGTCAGATGAGGAAACTGAGGCAAACAGGGCTAAGTGATTTACCCAAGGTCACAGAGCTAGTTAAGTATCAGGCTCCATTTGAATTCAGGTCTTTCCAACTCCAGGTTCAGCATTCCATGTACTGTGCCACCTAGGTTTCTCAAACTCGTGTAACAAACAGGTCTAGTCAAGCAAAACAAATTCCAACTTTGATCCGCAAAAATCTTAATCCATTCTCAGTCCATTACTTCTCTCTGAGAAGACATGCATCATGTTCCATCACACGCCCTCTATAACTGTATTGATTAGAGTTCCTAAGTCTTCCAAAGTTGTTCGTTCCTACAATATTTTTGTTACTATGTGTACTGTTCTCCTGGTTCTACTTACTTCATTCTGCATCAATTCACATGAGCTTTCCCAGGTTTATTTCTCTGAAACCATCCCCTTTCTTCATTTCTTAAAGCACACTAGTACTCTACCACATTCAAAGCCTTCATCATTTGTTCTGCCATTCTTCATTCTTTGTATCCGATTCTAATAATAGTCTTTTTTTTCTTTGTTTGGTCTTTCTTTTGTTTTTGGTGAAGGGACAGTGTAAAGCCTGAGAGACTACAGCACTCGTTCTCGTGGAGTAGGAGAAGAGGAAAGGGAAAAGAAAAGGAGGAAGGGGGAAGGAGGAAGGAGAGTAATCCATGCCAGGCATTGTGCTGAGCGCTTACATAAATATTTTCTCATTGGAGCCTCATAACACCCTGCACGATGAGGTGCTGTTATCATTGCCAGGCTGACAAAGGCGAGTGACACGGCCAGCGTCTGCAGCCGGACTTCAACTTAAGTCTTCCCGACTCCTTCCTGATCCTGTACTATACCTACTGAACCACTCACCTTTCCCTTTAAAATGCTAGTGAATGTGTCCAAACAAGAACAACAACAAGACCACAAAGGCGAAAACAAAGAAATTCAGATTTAAGCACAGCCAGGCGTGCAGTTTTTACATGTAGACTTATTGTATGCTTTTTTTTAAAAAGCAAGCAGGATGGAGATTCAGCTTCATAGAGAAGCCTCATTTTTATGATTTGCTGTATGTATGGAAATATTCCTTTTTGAGTTAAGTTCAAGGTGAAATTTTAAAAATTTGAAGTTATTATTAGCTCTTCTCCTTCTGACAGACGGAGGGTGCCAACAAATAAGGGAAACACCCGGCTCAGGAGCCACAGGAGAACTCTCCCGGTCCCCTTCATTTTAATTCCTCTCTCCTTACTTTGTAATAACTTATCTGTGTAAATGCGATTTTTTTAACATCTCTCTAATACAAAAAAAGTCTTTTGAAAGCAGGAATTATTTAATTTTTCTGTCTTTGTAGCCCCAGCACCAGCGGAGTCCCTTGCATAACTGCAGCTGATACAATAAGATCCGGGTTGACCGTGGCCAGAATATTGCATCCAGTTCCAGAGACTAAATTTTTGGACAGTCACGGTCAACTGAAGTCTGTCCCAAATCAGGCTCTCACAAGAATGACCGGAACACCAGAAAACAGCATACGTTAGAATCATCAGAGGATCTGTGCCTGTGTGGCCTAGAAAAGAGGAGGCCTGAGGGTACATGTTGGACAGCTTCAGGTGTGAGTAAGCCTGTCCTGTGACTGCTCCCAGTCTAACCAAAGGGAATTCTTTTCCCTAAGCTCAGCAGAAGGAAACCCCAGGCAGCTTCCTTTCACAACTAGCCGGCCACTCAAGCAGTCAGAAGCGCTTGTCTCAGAAGGAGCTGGAGTGACAATTTCACAATCATTCAGAGCCCTTCCAGGAAAAGGCAGCTCCCACCGTACGTTCTGGATAACTGGAGAACCTTGGCTAGTCTTTGTGGAAGGCAAGGGGCCTTCCAGAAGCCCCAAGAGTCAGAGAGACAGGTGTCCATGACATGGTCCGGTGGGAACCAAGTTGCTCGCACTGCAGCCCTTCTCCTCCCACCAGAGTCTGAATGTGGCCTTGCACCTGGACTCTCCTCTGGCCCAAAATCAAGCCCCCTCACGCTGTCCACCACAGCCACACATGCATAGTCACCATCTGTTTAATGTGTTATTCCCCAAATTAGAGTGTAAGTGCCCAGAGGGCAGGAAGTACTGGCTGTCAGGCATGCAATGACTTCGTAATGATGCATTTCGCGCCTGTACGCCAACACTTCTAAGCTCACTGGATAAAACAGCCACATCTGACTCTCTTCTCTGCAGTCTCTCCTGTTGGATCCCCCTGTGCCTCCTGGACGTTCCCAGAGGGTTTGTCCCAATCACCTTCTCATCACGCGGTGATATCATTCAATCCTAGAGGTCGCTCACCATCTCAACAAGCACCAAAGACTCCCAAATGTCCGAACCCCGCTATTTCTCCACCCCTCATGACAATATAAAGGCAAACAATTCTGAAAGACTTAAGGTCTCTGATCAACAAAAAATTACTGAGAAGCAGAAAAGAGGCAGAATATTTAAGACACAGTAAATGTTGGTAAGCTTGTTTTTCTTGACTACATATTTGTTAAAAGGATTTGTTTTTTATTACCACTACCACCACCCTGATGGAGAGAGAAAAATACATTTTTATCAATTGAAAAAAATAATTTTTTAAAAAAACCTCTCCACTCCAGTTACACATCAACAACTGCTTCCTGGATATCTCCACCTCGACCAATCATAGACAAGATGTTTAAAAGAAAACTTGTAATCTTGCCTGCCCTTTCCCCTCCAAACCAGCCCTCCTTCAAGTTTCCCCAGTTCCACTGAGAGTACCACCATCCTTCCCTGTCTGCAACCATGGAGACATTCCTGACTCTTCCCTTTCCCAATGCCTCCCCTCCAACTCTACCATTCCAGACCAAGTCACCAAATCTTGTCAACTCCACTTTCACAACATATTTAGCATCTATTCCCTTTTCTCTACTCACAAAGCTACTACTACTTTGCTCTTTCACCAGACTACACGAGCGCTTCCTAAATGATCTTTAACTTGCATTTTTTCCTCTCTCTGATCCAGTCTCACAGCTACAAAAATAAACTTCCTAATACGCACTGATCTGACCCTCTTGCTCCCAAGAGCTCCCAACTGCCCCTAAAATAAAATACTCTTAATCCTGCTATTTAACACTTCAAAAGCAAACCCTATTATAACTGTTGATAACAACTAAAATTTATGTGGCTTAAAACGAATCAACCTTTGAAAACTTATTTCATATCATTTCCCTTCACATAATCTATATTCCAGCCAAACTGCACTTATCAGCTATTTCCTAAGCTTAGAAATCCATTCCACATTTCCATGTCTTTTCACAGATAATCTCCCATGCCTCTTAGAATCCTTGCTTTCCCTGAAGGTTTTGCTCAGGAGTCACCTCCTACATACACAGTCTTTCCTGATCTCTTCCCACATCTACTGGTTATCATTATTCTCTCTCTTCAAATTACCTTGCATTTACTTCTCTGAGTACATATATCTATCTCTTCAAAGACAGAATTAAAGCTACTTAAGGACAGGGGTGTATGCCCAGAAGCTTTTAGAGAGTGAGTAGTTAAATATATGTAGAATAGCTGAGAATAAAATATCCTGTAGACGGAAGCAAAAATCTGGCCATTACCAATAAACTAACCTTCCTAGAGACAGGAGAGAATCCTTCGAAGCAAAGCAAGAGCAATTAGGAACAAATTCCAGGCTCCCTGTACCTAAGCTCTTCCAATCCCTGGCAGAGGTAGACACTTCAGGAAGATGTCTGCACCCATTAGCCTAAGCACAAATTTTGGCAAAAAGTAAGAACAAATTAAGTATGTGCCACAGCTACTTTCTGTCATCAGGGACCCAAAGTAGAATACAGATTTAAAGTAAGAAGAGATATGCACAATAATCTGAAAACCAAAACTATTCCAGATAAATAAATTCTAAGAAAATGTGATATTTAACTACATAACAACAGTGACCTACAGCATTATGTGCCTGACACTGTGCTAAGCGCTTTACAAATATTATCTCATTTGAGCCTCACAATGGCTCTTTGAGGTAGTGGATGCTGTTATCATCCCCATGAAGCAGTTGAGGGAACCGAAGTCAAGGGGGTGAAGAGACTTGTATCTGAGGTCAGACTTCTGAACTGGGGTTTTCCTGACCCCAGGCTCAGTGCTCTATCCAACTGTACTACTTTCAGCCCTGAGACAAAGTATATCATCTACTCAGGCTTACAAAACTATCAATGAGAGGCATGCATCATGGTGGAGTAGAAAGAGTGCTAGTAAGATCTGAGTTCAAATCCTAACTCAGGTAGCAACAAAGCTGTGTAACCATGAATAATTTGCTGAACTTAAACCTGTGTCTTCAGTTGTAAAAGCATTAACAACAGTACCCCACTTCAAGGTTGTTAAAACAATCAAATGAGCATATAAGTGTTCTGTAACCTTAAAGTAATACACATCAACTAAAAATACTTTCAGTATTTAGAAAAAACTTCTACAGTTCTATTTTACTTAAGAGAATTCAAATAATGATTTGACATTTACTCTTTTACTTTCCTATCATTCCCCCACCAGTACCTGCTCTAGGAAGCAAAGTCTGAAACAAACATCATACATTTAAATATAATTTTTTCTACTATAGAATCAGTAGATCAAAATTAAGCCTGATAACTCTGGTTTCTTTCAGTGGTCAAGGACAGCATGGAAAAACACTGTATACATGAGCTTCAGCTAGGAAAAGAACTAAGAATAAAACACCAAAATGATTAGCTACTTCAAAGAAACATTTGTAAAAAGACATATGGTCTAGCACAGTACTATCATTCAATTCATTAAATATGTATTCAACACATAATACATGTAAACACACCAGCTATTCCAGGGACAAGATAAATAAGATTCCACCCTCAGGAAGCTTATAATCTAACAAAAGGAAAGAGAATATAAGACATCATTTAGTTGTTTCAGTTGTGTCCAACTGTTCAAGACCCCTTTTTCGTGTTTTCTTGGTAAAGATACTGGAGTGGTTTGCCTTTCTCTTCTCCATCTAACTTAACAGATGAGGAAACTAAGGCATATAGGGCAAAGTGACTTGCCCAGGGTCACAAAAGTTAGTAACTTTCTGAGGCTAGATTTAAACTCAGGTCCTCCTGACTTTACAGTACTTTCCTGACAGAAAGACATACATACATACATTATGTACATACACATAACTATAATTATGTCATATATATATATGTCACATAAGACATATAACTCAGTACATCTTAGATTATAATAAGTGCAATTAGGCAAGGACAAACAAATTGCCAGGAGTGGGAGAGATGTCAAACAAGACACCATACTTCTGGTTCTGGGTACTGGGGTCAGTCAACAAAGCACATGAAGGAGGTAGCAAAACGGCACAACTATATTAATATCAGCGCATGACAGACTAGCACAGTGACCGAAACAGAAAGGAGCTGACCTGGATGAAAACCGCCCACTGTACAGAAATAAAGCAATTCCGTGCTCCCGCCCCTTCACTTCCAAAAAAATGTCTATACCTTTATGAGAGTGCTTTTTTAATTTGCTCTAAAAGCATATGGTTCCATAATCCACAAATTATTTCTAAAGACACAAGAAATAACACAATGAATCAGTTCAAGCCCTCATCATTCTAGCTGTGACAATGACTGCACTACTTGAGCAGGCAACGCCATGGGAGAGGAAAGACTGCTAAAGTTGGAGTCAAAGGAACCTTGATCAAACCCCAGTTCTGCTTGGGATCTGTGTAACCTTCGGCAAGCTTCTTCTCTTCTGAGAGTTTCAGTTCCCTCTTCTTTAAAAAAAGCTAATTTAATAGAGAATCAGAGAACTAGAATTAGAAGGGTCATCAGGGGACACTTCGTCCAATTATATCCATTATTTCGTAGATGAGGAAACTCAGGTCCAGGAGAGAAAATATCTTGCTCACAATCACTGAGGTAATAAACATACAAGGTAGAATTGGAGCACATTCACACATGTACAGGCACACATGCATATACATATTCATGTACATATATATAAAAGCTTCTAGACTGCATGCGTGCACACACACATGGTATGCATATAATACTACATATTTAGTTACAGCTATCATTACATTTACCACTTTAATACAATGACTCCACTCTTGGATTCTTTCTACCCCTAAATCCAATGACCAAAGCCATGTATCCACAGCCTCTCATACGATCTCTGCGGACAAGATGGAGATAAATGGACTAGATGATTTAACAGTTCAGCCAATTCAAGACTGACCAAAAGAACAGACCCAAAGAATGGTAGGGTTAGTACCAATTTGAAGTGACACCCTTTGGAAAGTGAACTAAACTCAGCAGCTGAAATTTCACGTAAGTATGATACATTTCCTCATGTAGGAGGTGAAAAAATTTTACTACTCAAGGTATAAGGCCTATGGTTTCACAGGTAGAAGAAATACCAAGTACAAAAGAATCTCCCTCTACAGGGCTGGTTGGCACCTTCTGAGCAGTTGACAGTGTCAGGAAGTCACCTAGAAAATTGGAGGGAAAACCCCGTGACTCTTCAGGGGTCTCACTGCTAGGAGGCCTTACAGGCAGGACTGAATCCATGTCTTCTGGGCTTCAAAACCAGTTCTCTATCCACTACTCCATACTGCTTCTTTTTACTAATCAAACATATTTAAAATGAACAAGTGCTAGACAGTGTAAGTACAGAATAGATGTTTTAATGGTGCAGCTTGAGATTTATAACACAGCTAACCATTTTTTCCATCTAAATTGGAACAGAGCAGATACATTTGGAACTAAAAAATACCTGCATAGTATGCATTTAATTTTAGTTTGGACTTGCAATTCCACTGGTGTAAAGAATCCCCACTGAGGAAATTCCTTCTACCAAAGCACAGCAGCAACTATTCTGAAGTTTTAAGAGAGGTGACTGGGACACAAGAAATGTGTCCAGCATCACACACTCAGTATGTGTGAGAGGTCCAGCGCTCCATCCACTAAACAATGCTACTTCTGCAATCAATAAATCTGTTAAGTGAATACTATAAATAGACCCTACCCATTGACTTTCAGACTTTCTCTGGTTTACGTAGTGCTAACTGTATATACGAAATGAAAAATTTGGAGGATGTGTTCTATAACATTTTTTATGTTATAGAGAAAACAAAAGCAGGATAAATTTGACAAATATATTTTTTAAAAAGGAAGAGATGTTCAAAGACTAGATTTCTACCTGTCAAAAAGGCTAACAAGCTATTCTTGCATGACATGTAGATTGGATCTGACAACATCCAAGGCCTAGGTTCCTTATGAGATAGTGGTATGAGAAAGGAAATAAAATACTGTGATCAATATGAATTAAGCTTGAAATAGTAAAAAAATATCATCAACACGCATTTATTAAGTACATACCAGATATGTGTGTTCATCCTTTTTGCCAAAAAAGACCATGCCATCAGAGAAATAACGACATGACTTGCACTTGACTTTGTTTTGAGCGAGCGAGGGCTGTGCAGGTCACCAGCCTTGCTTCTCCTCCAGAGCCATCTGAATCCAGTGACCAGATATTCATCAGGATGACTGGAGATGACCCAGGATGAGGCAACTGGGGTTAAGTGACTTGCCCAAGGTTACACAGCTAGTGAGTATCAAGTGTTTTGAGGTGAAATTTGAACTCAGGTCCTCCTGACTCCTGCACTGGTGCTCTGTAGAGGTACCAGGCACCAGGCACTACTGTGCTAGGCATGAAGGAGAGAAAGAATGAAAGAATCTCTAGATCTTAGGAGATGGGGAGAAAGAAAAGAAGACTTGACAAACATTTGGTGGGAATTCTGTCAGAGACCATCCATGGAACCTTTTAACTACTACATGGCTGTGTAAACAAAGTCATTTAACTTCTCTGCTGCTTCCCCTGTAAACAAACTAGATCAGAAGTCTCCAAAATGAGTTGAAGGAGCCACATGAATCATAAGGTATGGGTCACTACCCAAACTAAGATACACCACTCCACACCCTTGCTGCAATGGCCAACGTCTCAAACACAATCCTATTACCCATTATAGTCTAAACTCCCCCCCTCTCCATCCCCTCTCTTCCTTAACTACTTGTGCTAGACTTCAGCACCCACAACAGCTGCACAATTCCCCACCCGCCTCAGCATATGCACATCCTGCCTTCCAATTTGGAAAGTGGAATTGCTAGCACTTCCAGGCACAGCCAGTAAGAACCTCAGCCATTCACAGTTCCTCCACTGGGAGTGATTTTTTCAGAATTGAAATTCACCTCCTTCACCACCTATATTGATCAAAACAACTCAAACATTAATTACTAACAATTATTGTTTAAAAGTCCTTCCCAGTCCCCCAGAATAGTCATGGGGAATTTTTTTTTTAAAGTGAAGAGATAATGATTTCTAACTCAATTCAGTTTTCAGACACTGTCTAAGTAAGTAGCATTTTGTCAACGTAATGAGGTATGGAGTGACAATAAACATTTTTTGTATCCCCAAGGCTCACTAGCTACTACCCCTTAGCAAAGTACTTAAAACATCTCTTGAACAAGATCTAAGCACTTTTCTTTTACAAAAAGACAAGCGTTCCAAATTTATCAGTTGTGACAACTAGTGGCTGGCTATCTTGCCCTACTTAGATATTAAAAAAACTCACAACCTCAGCATATCCATTTCAAAGTAAAGGTGACATTAAAAAAAAATGTTATCTTGTTTTTACATATCTTTTTCCCTCTTATATTCCTTTCCCCACCCTTAACATTTTTGATCTTTCATTTTTATATAACCTCTCCCCCAGCATATTCCTTTCCCCTCCCTTTCCCTGAGAGCCACCCTTGGTAACAAAGAATTTTTAAAAAGAAAAAGGGAGTTTAGCAAAACTAGCATATCAACCAAGTCTGACAGCATAATGTTCCACATTCATGATGTCCCACCTCTGCAAAAGGACGGCAGTGCGTTCTCATAGCATTTCTTCAAGGTCAATCTAGGTCACAATTACACAGCATCAGTTTCAATAGTTTGCTATTGCTGTTCTCTCCATTTGCATTTTTGTGTTTCTTCTATACACTGTTTTTCTGCTTATTTTACACTAATAACTTATTGCTTCAATTCATATAAATCCTCCCATGTCTCCCTGTGGTCTTTGTGACTTAATGTACAGTCATATTCCATTATTCCATCATGTTCACGTACCGCAATTTGTGTAGCCATTCCTTTTTCTTGCCCTGATAACTTTGTTGCTGCAGCTGCTGCTACTAACTGCTGCTAACTGCTACTACCGCTACTACCGCCTCTACCACCACTGCCACCACGACAACACGCACGCATGCACGCCCAAACTAGTACTAGTATGCAGAAAGTCTTTTCACCTTTGATCTTGGAATACACGCCTGGGCTTAGAGGGTAGGGGTGTCCACAAATAACTCCAAACTGCGTTTCAGACGGTTGAACCAATTCAAAGTCTTTACGCAATCCCTCCACGACTGAGCGCTCCCAGCTTCTCACCCTTTCTAATGTGCTGAATGTGAGGGGAAACCTCAAATTTAGTGATTTGGAATGATATTGTATATGGTGTTGATAATTTCCAGTTCTTTGAGAAATGCCTGTTCATATCTTTTGACCTTTTACCTACTTAGAAATAATTTTTAGGGCTTATATTTGTGTTGATTATAAGTTTTGGATCAAAGGTATTTTCAAAGTAAGGAAAATAATAAATTTTACAAAAGAAACATGCAACAGAAAGCATATTTTTGAAAATAGATATTTGGGAATGTTTCCAATGTTGTATGATTTTATTGCCAAAAATTACCCGTCAACTATAAAAATTCATACTATCTGCACTTTAAAGACCGAAAAACAATTTCCAAGTATAAAAATAAAGAATTGTGTATGCTTTGGATGAATTTTTAAAAAAAAATATGTAAAAAGGGATACTTTCTAATTAGTTTGCAAAAATAACTGGTATCAGGAAAGATGGAAATTTACTTGCCAACTGAAAAATAAATGTCAGGAATAAGTCAGTTTAAAAAGTGTAGCCAAAGACACAATTCTCCCATTTCAGGCTACAAATCTTTTCCAACTGTGGCAGCCATTAAAGCCAAGTACAAGTTCTGAACTTAGAGCCATGTACATGTAATATAACTTATAAACAAACAGGAACACATATTGGGAGTGCTGCTTTAAAGATTTTTATAGCTGGGAATGCCAAATCAAAATTTTCTGTAAAGAAAAAGCACCTTATAAAGGCAACCTGAAAGTAAACCCAGGTCATTCATCTTAATGAGATTTTTGTTTTGCTGTGGTTTAGGGAAAACAAGTTGATAGTTACTTCCGACAGGAATCAGAAATTCTCAGTCTGAAAGAAGTATATGCATGGTGATTGATTAATACTATAATTATAAAGCCTAATCAAATTTAAATTCAAATTATCTTCAAGACTGAAAGGTATCATATATAAGCAATTTGCTCTTCTCATTTTTGAATTGATGGTCTTGTAACTAGCCATATTTCTGCCTTCATACAATAGACCAAACAAGAACAACAGGTCAGGATATCATGGAAAATTTTATAGATTATGTTTATTATAAAAACTCTTCAAGATTCATTGACTATAAAGTTTGAACCAAAGAAATATATGTGTTATATGGTCCCAACCTGGTACCCACTCACATCCCATCCTTCTCATTATTGCAATCATCTCTACACCTTATCATCATATTGTCCTCAAGGTACAATAAATCAGAAATGCACAGTATTGTAGGCTTATATTCTAGGGGGAAACTCTGCTCACTCTAGATCATCAAGATGCTGAATAAAAGGGTTCCAAGCACTCACCTCTATGGAACGCTGCTTTTTACATTTCTTTTTCTTTTCTTTCCTCCTTGCCTCTAACTACAACCAGAAACCTCACCTCCAATTACATGTAATAGATTTCCAACTCTAATAAATTAGTCAGCCATGATTTCCCGTTATAAAATCCCATTGTCTTTTCCCTTAATACATAACTTTTTGAAGTGTTTGGTAATCTATCTTTAATTACACATTAAATTAGCTGTCTAGGAATTAAAGTGCAATTTACTAATCTGAAACTGCCTTTATTTCATAAGTTGAACGTTTATAACAATACTCTTTCAGTGATAATATGCCATCATTGAATATCAGTCTCCAAAAAATTAAAAAACTGACAGTCACCCAAAGGGCAATGGAAAACCAATCAAGCCATAAACAATAATATGTTAAAGTGCAGTACTCAGTATATCAGCAAATTTAGAAAGCACAATTGAGGACAATGGATTGCAAAAGAGGTTACATCCCAATCCTAAAGAAGGGCAATGCCAAGGAATGTTCAAATTACTGAACAAGTGCTCTCATCTCATACACCTGCAAAGTTATGCTCAAGATTCTGAAAGCTAGGTTTCGGCAATATGTGAAGTGAGAACTACCAGAAGAGCAGGCTGGTTTTTGAACAGGATGAGGAACTAGAGGCCAAATTGCCAGTATTCACCGGGTTACCGAGAGAGCAAGAGAAACTCTTTGGTGCTCTTGAGGGTAAATAACAGTACTGTGTTGACTTCTTTTTTATTTACTTTTGGGGGACAACAACAACAAACAAGAAAATGCAAGGAAGGTTTCAGAAAAACATCTACTTCTGCTTCATTGACCACACTAAAGCCTTTGATCGTGTGGATCAAAACAAAATGTGGCAAGGCGTCAAGGAGCTGGGAGTACCAGATCATCTTACTTGTCTCCTAAGGAACCTGTACATGGGAGAAGGAGCAACAGTTAGAACCAAACATGAACAAATGATTAGTTCAAGAATGGGAAAAGAATGCAGGACCATATATTATCACATTATCTAACTTATATGCAGAGTTCATCATGTAAGATGCAAGGCTGGATGAATCAATAGCTGGAATTAAGGTTACCAGGAGAAATATCAACAATCTCAGATATGCAGAAAATACCATTTTAATGGCAGGAAGTCAAGAGGAATAAGGAGCTTCTTGATGAGGATGAAAAGAGGAGAGATGCTGGCTTCAGGCTAAGCATCAAAAATCTAAGATCCTGGCAACTAGACCCATCACTTCCTGGCACACAGAAGGATAAGAAAAGGAAGCGGTGTCAGATTTTATGTTCTTGGGCTCAAAGATCACTGCAGATGGCAATCGCAGCCATGAAATTAAAAGAGGTTTGCTCCTTGGAAGGAAAGCCATGGCAAATCTGGACAGAATACTAAAAAGCAGAAACATCATCTTGCCAACAAAGATCCGTACAGTCAAAGCTACGGTTTTTCCAGTAGTAATGTATGACTGTGAGAGTTAGACTGTAAGGAAAGCTGAACACTGCTGAATGGATGCCTTTGAATTGTGATGCTGGAGAAGACTCCTGAGAGTCCCTCCTTGAAAAGCAAAAAGAGATCAAATCAGTTAATACTTAAAGAAATTCATTTAGCCTGCCTTCCCAAAGGGAATGGGTGGGGAGGGAGGGATGGGGAGAATTTGGAACTCAAAGTTTTAGGAACAACTGTTTAGTATTGTTCATGCTACTAGGAAATAAGACATACAGTTAATGGGGAATAGAAAGTCATCTGGCCCTACAGGACAAAAGACAAGATGGGGACAAGAGGAAGGAGGGATGATAGAAGAGAGGGCAGATTGGTGATAGGGAAAATTAGAATGCTCGGTGTATTGGGGTGGGGGGAGGGCATAAATGGGGAGAAAATCTGGAACCTAAAATTTTGTGAAAATGAAAGTAAAAAAGTTATATAAATAAATTTATATTATATTAAAAAAAAAAGATTCATTTAGACTATTCACTGAAAAGTCAAAGACTAAAGCTGAGGCTTAAATATTTTAGCCACAAGATGAGAAGACAGAACTGATTGGAAAAATCCCTGATGCTGGGAAAGATTGAAGACAAAAGGAAAAGGGGATGGCAGAAGATGAGGTGGATAACTACGATCATGGAAACAACGAATGTGAACTTAAGAGAGAGTGAAGGATATAAGAGCCTGGTGTCCATGGAGTCATTAAGAGTCAGACACAACTGAAACACTGAACAACAACAAAAGCTGCCTGCTATATGCCAGCCAATGTGCCAGGCACTGGAGACAGAAAGACAAAATGGAAGTCCTTAACCCCCAGGACCTTCCTGACATAATCTACAGAGAGCTGGTCTCAAAGCTAGGTTCAGTCTCTCTTGCACACACAATGGCTGTGACTCCTGTCACTCATCTCTCACTTCTCTAGGCATCTCTCTAAAACTTAAGGGCTGAGAAGGTGCCAAAGTGTCCTCTCCTGATAGTTCCCCATAAAAATTACACCAAAGATCCAGTTCCTATTCCTAAGCAAGAGAAAGAAAAGGCCATTTCTGTTGCTGTTTTGTTGGATGCTAACAGTCAGGGGGCCAAGAAGGGCTTTGTTTAAAGACTAGTACCTGAACAATGTTCTTTAGTATACAAGGCAGAGAGGAGAGGGGAAGCATTCCAGTACAGGATGGCAAGCCCCTGAACAACAGCAAAGCCAGTTTGGAAAAAGGAAGGGGATGGAGTACAAGGAAGTGGAAAAGGTAGATTATGAAAAGTTTTAAAAGTCAAACTAAAATTTATATTTGATTCTCGGGAGCCCACTGAGGATCTTTTGTTTTATCATTTTGTTTTTCTAATATCAGGATGATATGGTCACACCTGCTCTGAAGGAATATCATTTTGGAAGCTGCGTGAAGGAAAGTTTAAGAGAGAAGAGAAATTTAAGGCAGGGAAACTACAGCAATTGTCCAGGCAAGAAGTAATGAGGGTCTCAAACGAGGAGGGTGGCCATGTCTGAAGAGAATACATAAATGGAAATGTGAGAAACTATGAGTAGGCTTCTACATACTACCAATGAAGAATTACGTGCAGGACATAGAATTATAATAAGCATCCACCCCTAAAGAGATGAAAAATGTACCTTTTTCTTTTTTTTTGGGGGGGGGCATAAGTGGGGGTACTATGAAGGTGTATCTTTGCACAGACTACCAGACTCAGTTGATGTCCTGGTTAGTTTGACTGAATTGCTTCCTCCCCCATTGTTTTCTTTTTTATTCTTTATCACTCAAGAAGGCTTACTAGACAGGAGGAAAAGGAAATATATGATTGGCAATTAAAGATAAAATAAAAATAAATGGTAGCTTACTTTTAATTAAGCATCATGAACGACATCAGTAACATATGCTCAGAAAAGGAAGTACTCAAATCTGGTGGCCGGAGGTAGGAATAACTAAGGGACCTTTCTTTGACACTGGCATCCACACCAATATCATCAAGAGAACCAGAGAAGTCCTTCAGTGTATTGGTGACAATGCTGTGCAAGATTTGTGGAAGGCTCTAAGTCACGGGAGATAAAATGAGGTGAGTGAGTTACTACCTGCACATTCATGGAGGAACTAAATCTAACAATAAAACCAGAGCTCCTTTTGAACACCTGTAATCTGTCACTTCTTTGACCCACAGATCATATGTAATAAGTTCTGCCCCTTTGCTAAGAAGCAGCACAGCCTGCCTGGTTTCACAAGGTTTCACAAGTTGGCTTGGGTGACCCTAGGCAAGTCACTTAGCTGGCCCAGGCAATTCTCTACAGTTGTATGCTGCAGAATTTAGCAGAAGTTCCCTAGACCAATGAAACCACAGGTGAAGACCAAACCCACCAGGAGTATTGAAGCTGAAGGAATCACAGAAGTTGGAGTCTAACAGTCTCACTGGAAACACAGGAAGAGGTTTCCAAGATTACACAGGTACTAAGCAGGGAAAAAAAAACTCGAACCCTGGTCTTCTGAATCTACATGGTCTACTGCACTGGAGGTAAGCAACAAAAACATTTAAATGAGTAAGGTTCTTGACTTTAAGCTTCAGAGCATTTTACCTTTTTTTTATAAAGCCTGCTACTATCTGGTTCTTAATAAGAACATCTATTTTAAAACTATGCATAGCAATAACAATGGCATGATTTCCAAAAGAAATATACTATATGAGTCTTCAAGAATTTACATGGCAGCATATGAGGCCTTTGTTTTTCAACAACTGGTGCAACATGACTTAAAATTTCACTACACCAGGGCAGAAAAAGTAAGTTCCTACTCAATAATTAAACCTATATCATAATAAAATGACATTCATGTTTTTTTAAGAATAAATGAGGGGGCAGGGTGGGAAGATAATAAAAAAAAAAAAGTCCAACCTAGTAAAGGAGAAAGGGATTTTATTTCTGAGTACAGATGAAAAGTAAACTACTAAGCCAAGATGGACTCCAAGTGTAGCAGTGGTACTTGTATCTACAAAATACCATTGGCAACTCTGGTAACTTGTTTTTCAACAAGATGAAATCTATTCTGCCTAAAGTATTATTACCAAAAGTGGAGCAATCATGGAATGAGGTTAAAGTACACAAATTAATCTGGCAACCCATACAAAACAGGCCAAGTTACAATAGCAGCTGCTGACCCCTATTGACTCCATAAAGTAAGTCAAAAGCATCAGGTAGCAAGGCAGATGCAAACTCAAAAGTAGACAGTGCATAACCTCAAACTTTCCCAAACTATTTTCAAGACTTTAGGAAAATAAATCTCACCTTTACAATTATCTTTCCAACTGAACCATTTCTGTCATTACATTGTAAAACCTCTAAAAGCTACTGAAAATGGATAAACTAAAGAAAAAAAAGGATACATATAGATGATTTTTTTAAAATCACCATACACTGCCCTACCTTCTCTTAGGCCCCAAAATATCTTCTTTAGGGTGAGGGACTGCCACTGAAAGCTTGAAGGATCAATCAAAACCCAGGAAGTCAATTTCTTGGGCCATTTATTAGTTTTGGTAAGCTGTGCTTTCTGATCACACCTTGACAAAGTATCAATTCTTCAAGATGATGGTATCTAGGAACTGATCACGGGAAGTCAAACTACCCCTAACTAAATGAAAGTGGTTGTCCGTGACAGATTTCATCTGAAGAAAGGAACGTACTTCAAAGCCAACATAGTAGTATAAAGAAGCCTGGGAGACAATATGCAAACCATGGACAAATAAGACATACACAGGATAAATTGGAGAACATCAACACAGGGATGGTATTAAGGCATCCTATAGAAGGTAGGATTTTAGCTAGGACTTGAAGGAAGCCAGGGAGGAAAAGAAAAGATGAGAGCGGAGGCTACCCCAGGCATGAGTAAAATTGCAGAGTTAGGAGAAAAAGCATCGTACAAAGAACAGTAGGAAAGCTAGTGTAGGAAGTCACATTATGAAGGACTTTAAAAAACAGAAGATTTTGTATTTGATCCTGGATGTTAAAGTGAGACAGTGGAGCTGATTTCCGGGGTGGGGGGAAGGGAGGGAAGAGGAGTAAAATGATCAGACTGCATTTCAGGATCATCTGACTGATAGCTGAATGGAGGATGAATTAGAACACAGAGAAATTTGAGGCAGAGGAACCCACCAGGTTATTGCAGTAGTCCTGACCTGAGGTAACAAGAGAGGTAACAACATCAAAGGGAAATAACTCAAGTGTCATCTTTAACAAGTAATATTGCCTCTGGGCCTCAGTTTCCTCATAGAGAGAAAAGAGGAGCTAGATTAGCTTAGACTAAGGGATAGAAACCCTTAACCACCAAAATCTAACAGGGACGTTGTACACAGTTGTTCATATGTTGTCTCCTCCATCAACCTATGAGCTCCTTGAGTTTGGGAACTGTCTTTTACTACTCTTTGTATCGCCAGTGCCTGGCACACAGTAGGCATTTAATCAACGTATATTGACTGAAGAACAACAGTTTGGGAGAATGGGTCAGTAAGTACTTTTTCCCAGGGTTTACTGCCACAAACAGTTGTCCTCGAGTCAAGGCCACTTGTTCCCTACACACAAGAGGGCTTTATTTACTCAACCAATGTTTATGGAATGCCTGCTGCAGCAGAGGGGCAGGGTGGCACTAAGAGTGATGGCCAAGGGCTCAGCAGACCCAGGTTCTAGCTCTGTCACTGACAAATCACTTTACTTCCCAAAAGGCTTGCACTCCTCCACTTGTAAAACAAAGGGTCTGAACCTATTACCCAGTCTAAGGTCTATCCTATCTTAAAATCTTCTAAGTGAGTGGCCATTATTTTCTCAGAGAAAGGTGGGGAATTAAAGAAAGAAGCAAGAGAATCTTCTGGGGATGGCTGAATAAGGTTTGGGGAAGATTTGTTCTTTGTCAGTAGAGCTCTGTGTCTGAGGAGGGATTTGAACTCAGGCCTTCCTGGGCAACACTCACCACCTGTCTCAGGCAGAGCAATGCAGCAGTGAGGTCGCTGAGGAAATTAACTCTATGGGATATGTTCATATAGGAACAAAAAGATGAAATTAAAAAACTAGAACGTGTAAAGGACAGCTGATTTCCTGGAGGAAAAATGGCCAACATTCGTAATAATGATGACCGTTGGCGTATATGTAGTTCTTTGAGGTTTACAAAACACTTTACAGAAATTACCTCATTTGACTCTCACAACCACCAAGAACTAGGGATTACAGGGCTTACTATAGAACAGAGGTTCCTAAGAGTACGGACTTTCATTCTCTGTATCTGTGTCTCCAGCACCTAGCCCTGTGCCTGGCACCATGTACATGCTTAACAACGGTCAGTTAAAGGTTATGCCTGTTTTACAGATAAAGAAACCTAAACCCAAAGAGAGTAAGGGACCTGCCCATGGAAACCCAACTGGGAAGTGTTCTTAGTACGGCTCAAACACAGGCCCTGCTGCCTCCAAGGCCAACGCTCATTCCTCTACTCCATGCTGCCTCCAGGGTTCATCCTAACCTAAAATTTTCCTGTTTATCAGTAGAAGGGGTTCTGGATTTGTAGTCAGCTTGGAATCCCAACTATCCCTTCCTTACCACCTGGGGGACCTTGTGCAAGCCACAGGCCTTCTTTGGTCTGGAGTCGGGGAGGGGCAGGGGTGCTGGGCAAAACCATTCCTAAAGGAATGTGTAGTAAATAGAACACCTGCCCTGGAGTGGGGAGGACCCGAGTTCAAATCCAGCCTCAGACACTTAACACTAGCTTGTGTGGCCCTCAGCATGTCACTTAACCCCTAGTGCCTCACAAAAAAACACCAAAATCAAACAAACAAAAAACATTTCAAAGGTCCCTTTCCAGCTCTCCATCTTCTCACTCAATGACCTTATATTCAGCTCTCTTGGGTTCTATGACAATCCCTATGCCTATCACTCCCAAAGCTTTATGTATCTAGCCTAGTCTCTCACCAGAATCCAGTCCCACACAAATTACCTATCCACTGTATACAGGAATGGCTATCCCAGACATATCTCAAAGTGGACAAGGCCATAGAAGTTTCTTTCAAGTAGGGATCTTTCTATTCTTTTCTATCTGTATTGTTGGTGCCGGGAATAGTGTCTGGCACTTTAGGAGGGGCTTATTAAATGTTTCTTGACTGATCAGTGTCCAAAACAGAATCCCTTATTTCCCACCGCCCCAAACTCACTCCTCAAGAACAAACTTCTTTACTTCTGCTGACAGTAAGCCCATTCTTCCAGTATTTCAAGTTCTTAACCTCAGCTCTGTCCTTAACTCCTGACTCTCCCTCCCCCAACAGACTCAGGTGCCCAATCTTAGTATTCTGAGCCCTGCCTTAGCTCCATCTCCTATCCACACACTTGCAAAAGCCCCCAACTGTTCTCTCCCCACTCTGTGAGTGACAGAGGGAATGATGTCATTTTCCTACCCAATAAACTTCAGTGGTTCCCTTTTGCTCCAAGAACCAAATATAAACTAGTCTGCTCATCTTTTAAAATCCCTGGAAAACACAGCCCCCATCTACCTTTACAGCCTTCTCATATATTACTCCTCTTCCTGCACTCCTTGGTCCAGCCATCAAGTTTTTCTTGGTTTCCTTTAGAGATGGCCTCCTTTCTCTGCTGTCCAATGCACCGGCTGTCTCTCATGCCTAAAATGCTTTCCTTCATCATCTCCTCCTCAAAAATCCCGTTCTTTCAAAAGTCAACAAGCATCTTCTTAACCATGCTTTTCCCTCCATCTCCAACCTAGCTTGTATTTATTACAAATTTATTCCATATGTATTTATATGGGTACACTGGGCTTTCAAGCCCAATAACCTGTACACTGTTTGAAAGGACTGCATTATTTTGGGTTTTGTACAGCAGAGCGTCTAGCACACGGGGAGGGCTGAATATATTGCCTGTTGATTAGAGGGGCCTATGATATACTTCCTAGAAAATTATCATTTCACTGCCCTTATTTTCTAGGCTGAGGTTTTTTTTTTGATTCTGAAAATGAATTCTCTCTGGCCTAGCAAAATTCCTTCAGATCAGATGAAATACACGGTAGGACCAGCCTAGTCTACTACTACCTTTTGTTTTTCTGTTTTATTATTTTACTAGATTGAGGACAAAAATCAGGGATCAGCTACTTAGGAGAAACTGGCACTGACAAAACAGATGCCCACAGCCCGAAAGGCTCTTAAGTCGGTACCCTTCCGGATGAAAGGAGATGTAGGGGAGAGCGGTGATCAATGGCAGGGATGCTCCCCCCGGCTCTCAGGCTCGTTCGGGGGCCCCGCTGGCCAGGTGCTCGTCCCCGGCCCGGCCCGAGCGCCCACCTGGAGGCTCCCGGCCCACGAAGGCCCGGCCCGGCCTCGAGCGAAGGTCCGGTATCGCCCCCTGCCCGCGGACCCGTGAAAATCCCCGGATCGCTATTATGAAATCGGATCAGCGGGGCACGCCAGGAGCCAGGGAGCCCCCCAGCGCGGCCGGACCCCGAGGCTGCCGCCCCCCGCCGGCCCCCATCCCTCCGTGGTGTTGCATAATGCACGCACGCTGTCAGGCCAAGTTGTGGGAGACCGCGGTGCGGGTGGGGGCGGGTGCGGGGCGCCGGGAGGCCTCGGGCCCGCGGGGGCAAAGCCCGCAGCGGGGCCGGGATGGAAAAGTACGGCCTCGGAGGCGCAGTGACAGGCGGCCGGCCCGCGCCCCGCCCGGCTCCCCAGGCCCGGCCCGCGCCCCCACGTGCCGGGGATCCCCTCCCCCGAGCCGCCCCCCGCCGCCCGCAGGCCCTTGCCTCAGACACCTCCTCCTCCTCCTCCTCCTCGTCGTCGTCCTCGTCGTCGTCGTCGTCGTCGTCGTCCTCGTCCTCCTCGCTGTTGTTGCTGCTGGGGCCGCCGGGGCCGGGGCCCGGGCCGGCGGGGCCGTGGTCGCTGTCGCTGCTGCTGTCGCTGCTGCTGGGGGGGCGGCAGGTCCGGCTGCGCTTGGCCTTGGGGTTCTGCGGCGGCGGCTTCTTCTTGAGCAGCAGGTCGCACACCCGCACCAGCCCGCGGGGGGCCGGGGACGAGCCGCCGCCGCCGGGGTCGCCGAGCTCCCCGGGAGGGGGGGGCCGCCGCCGCCGACGCCGCCGGGGGGCTCCCGTCTGCCTCCGCCTCCGCCGGGGCCGTCGCCTTCTCCATCCCCGGGACCGGGCCGGGGGGCGCGGGGGCTCCGCTCAACCGCGACGGGAGCACTGGGCGGTCGGGGCCGGGGCCGCCGCTGCCGCCGCCGCCGCCACCGCCTCGGTCACCTCTACTGCCGCCGCCGCCGCCGCGGCTCCGCCAGCTCTCACCACCTCTCGCGATACTGAGGGCGGGGAGGGCCGGAGAGGGGGGGCTGCGGAGAAGAGGGAGGCCCGGGGGGAGGGGGCCGAGCGGGGAGACGGAAGGACGGAGGCGAGCAGGGAGGGGAGGGCTTCTCCGGGGCTTCCGTTCCTCGGCGCCGCGGGAGAGGGCCGCCGCCGCGCGCCGCCGGCCAGGCTGCCTCGGGTGCCTCTCCCCTTCGTTCCCCCTCCGGTACACCCACACACACCTACCTTCCCTCCCTGCTACTGTCCCCTCACCTCCCTCTCCGGCTCCCTCCCTTACCACTGAGGAGTGCGCACTGCGCAGGCGCGGCCGGAAGAGCCGCTGACGTCATCAGGCCTCGCCGCACGCGGCGCGCGCCTGCCGAGCAGCTGCCTCTCGCGGAAGCGGGCCCTTCGGGGAGCGCAGTGCGGTGGGGGTGGGGATTGGGCTAGCGGGGTTGGGGGGAAATCCTACCCCCACTTCCAAGGTGCCGACCGCGAGCTCTAGCTCGGCCCAGAGCAGCTGTCGGAACGGCTCTTTGGGTCAGAGCAGGCTCTGCGCGAGACTGGGCGCCCGAAAGGACCGAGGGGCCCCCGGGGGAGGGGAAGGAGAAGGGGGGGCGAAGTTCGTTCTAAGGGCCACCCCCTTGTCTCCCAGGGACCCTCGGTGCCCGGCGGGGTGCCCCAGACGCAGGCGCGGCCTAGGCACGCAGAGCAGAGGGAGAGGCGTGGAGAACGGGTGGGTGTTAGCCGCCCAGATGCCTCAGTTTCCCCCTCTGCAAAGTGGGGGTCGTAAGCAGCGCCCACCCCAGACGGAGCAGCTGCTTGAGCAGCGGTGGTTCTCACCTTCCCTCCCCCTCCTGCATCGCTGGGCACCCTTTATAAGCAGACCGTGCCAGCCAAGTCCAGGCATGCTGCCCTCCGCACCCGGGGCCTCCCGCTCGCGACGCGTGGCTCTGTGACTTATGGACTGCTCGCTGCAGCCTGCGATCTCCCAAATTTGAACCTGTTTCTGGTTTTGATGGGTTTAATTAAGGGTACTGTCCACATAAAACAGCAGAGAGATGGCGGCAGGAAGCCGGATTGGCAGCGGCTTAAAGTGTGCGGCTTTTATCTAGGTTTGTTTTCCTCCCAAAGGAAAAAGACGTATACAGTTCTAAAGAAAGGGGATTTTTTTCTTTTTTTTTTTTTTGGCTGTCAGCAGCAACCTGGGATCACAAAAAGGTTCGCGCGGGGCTTGGGCACTCTCTTTGCCCCGTGACTTCACAAAGATCACTCAACCCTCTGGGCCATGGCATATCTATACCCCTGCAAAATCAAGAAGTCGGACGAAGTGGTTTTGCCTCCGGAGTGACAGGACAGGAATTCAAATCCTGTCTCATACGCAGCCTTTTGACCTTGGACCGTAGTGTCATCATCTTTCAAAGGAGAAGGTTGAGGTAGATGCTCTTCCAGCTGTGAATCGATGACCCTACTAACTTTCTGTGATTCTGATGTGATTTCTCAACAACTAGTAATTTTAAAATGTTCGTAGACATCACCCCCACCCCAAGACCATGAAGGGAGCAGGAGCAGAGCCAGGACCAGAACTCGGGCTTTGGCATGCCAAAGCCGGTGCCCTCCACCTTGTAGCCCAGATTCTGGTTTCTCCACCTTGAGATGTTTTTTTATTTCCAAGCTTGCTTAAGGAAATCGAATTTATCTTCCTCAGTCATTTTTGCAAAACTCAATAAAAGAAGATAAAACTATTTGATGGTTTTGCTGCTTTCAGCCAAAAGTTGGTGGAAGATGAGAGAGTATGTAACTATTTGTGAAGAAAGTTTGACTAGATCACCCCAGACTTCCTTTCCAGCTATGATTCCCCACTGGGCCTACCACAATATTTTACACAGAATTGTTTCACCAGTTTAAAGCATACTAAGATGAACTGTTTTGTTGCTAATAGTTAGGATTTATATAGCATTTTAAAGTTTGCAAATCTCTGTACATGTTATCATTTGATCCCCACCAAGCCCTGAGGTTGGTGCCTTTATTATCCTACTTTTACTAATAAGGAAACTGAGACTGACAGAGGTTAAATTGCACAGTCGTACAACTAGTGTCTGAGACAGGATTTGATTTCAAGTCTCCCTTTCTCCAAATCCAGCACTCTTTCACACTGTACCACCTAACTGCTTCACAAAACAAGGAAAAAGTAAAAGGCAGCAAGGCAAATGTGGTTTTGGAATAGGAGCAATAATCAGGCAGAGTGAAAAAACCAAACGCAAACCTGAGAGCCAGAAGGGGATGGTTCTTAGTAAGCCTCTCTCCTGCAGGGAGAACTACAGTACTCTTCAGCCTCCTCTCTCAGCCGATGGTAATGAAACTTCTCTTCACAGACAGAAGAGAAATGGTGGGGAGGCGTGTGCAGAGCTCCTCTGACAATACTCTTTATGGGGAAGAGGTAAATGGGGAGCCTGACAAATTGCAAGTACCTTGAAGAGACTTGAGACGATGTACATATATTTTAAAACTGGTTTTAGTCTGCTAACCAAGTAGTTAGGAGAAGCTGTTTTGATTGGCTGATGCATGAACTGATGCTGAGTGAAGTGAGCAGAACCAAGAGAACACTGTACACGGTAACAGCCAAAGGACAGAGGTGTTCAATGACTAACTCATAAATCTGGCTGTTCTTTGCAATGAAAGGATCTAAGAGCTCCAAAAGACTTGATGGAAAATGCTATCCAAGAGCAGAGAAAGTGCTCTGGAGTCTGAATGCAGACTGAAGCATACTATTAGCTCTTTTTTTGTTGTTTCATTGGTTTTAATTCTGTACAACTTGACTAATGTAAAAATAGTTTTAATATGAACGTTTATGGAGAGCCTATATCAGACTGCATGCCATCTTGTGGAAGGGAAGGCCATGAAGGGAGGGGGAGAAAATTTAAAACTCAAAAGCTTATGGAAGTGAATATTGAAAACTAAAATAAATTTTTAAAAAATTGAGATCATTTCAAGAAATCATGAAAGAAAACCACCCAAATTTATTAACACCAGAGAAAAAAGCAATAATAAAAAGTATATACTAGTCAAACTTCTAAAAGAAGCCCCAAAATGCAAACCTTCAATAATTCCGTAGCCAAAATTCAGATCTTCCAGAGCAAAGAAAAGAGAATGCAAGCAGCCAGAAAGAAACATTAAAAAAGTAAACATAAGTAAGCAATAACAATATGGAATTAAACAGGGATACGCTCTTTATAATGGAAAATGAGAAATAATACAAGTGTCCCTTCAGCAACCCAGTGACACCAAGTGTCACAGAGGGAATCAAACAAGACAGCCTGGGAATGATTTTGTCATGTTTTAATGACCTTAGAAAAGTAAAAGAGTGGGGAGGGGGAGATACACTAGGGGAAATTGGAGAGGAAAGGGAACTTACCTCTTAAATCACATCCAAGTAGAAGTCTATACAAAATGAGAAAGGCTTTAGAAAAGTGGTTATCAGTTCATTCTCACTTTTACCTGAACTGGCCAAAGAAAGAGTTTAGGATTGAGATATATTCAACTTATTAGGGAAATGGGAACAAATACAAAACAAAAGAGAACAAAGGGAGTAGGAGGAGTAGCTTTGGGGAGGGATTAGTTGTAAATAAAACAGCCTGAATCAAGGATCTTGAAGGGAGATTTAAAAAGAAAGTTAAAGAGGAAGTACCTGTAATAAAGCGGTGGTAGAAAGCAAAGGGAAGAAAAATTAGGGAATAGGAGGGATAAAAATACTACAAGGTTCTCTGACAGAGGTCTCACTTTTCAGAGGAAGAAATCAAAATAGTCATGAAAAAATGCTCCAAATCACTAATAACTAAATGTAAACTAAAGTAACCACCATATCGCAAAGTTGACAAAAAGAAAAAAATAACAATTGTTGGAAGAGCTGTATGAGAAACAAGTATGCTGATGCACTTTTGCTAGAGCTGGTAGTTGGTCCAGTCTTTCTAGAAAACAATTTGGATCTATGTTCCCAAGTTGCTAAATTCCGTATGCCACTTGACCCAGAGATACCAATAGGCCTAAAAAGACAAAGAAAAAGCAAAAAGTCTCACATGTCCCAAAAGTGTATTGACTCTTTTTATTCTGGCAAAGAAGAGGAAACAAAGGGAATGCCCATCAGTTGGAAAAGGCTAAACAAGTGTTTGTCTATGAATGAAATGGCATACTATTGTGCTGTATGAAATTATGAAGGGTACAATTCCAGAAAAATGAGAAGACTTTTATAAGCTGATTCACTTAAGAGAGCAGAACCAGGAGAACAATTTGTACTGCAATGTCAATATTGTCTGAACGATTTAGTTCATTTAATGATAATACAGAATGCTACACAAACCATGACAGAGATAGACGATGGATACAGAATGAGATGCATAATTTTTAACATAACCATCAAGGGAATTTATTTTGCTTGATCATATTTGTTTCAAGAATTTTTGTTCATTTATTTTAGGGACAAAAAAATATAAGCTTGAAAATTGTTTTATAAATAAATATGAAGGTCTTTAGAGGGTATAAATAATAGACATTCCTATCCCTCAGCATACACCAAGAATCCTGAGGACATACGTAGTCAGCCTTGCTCTTAGAGAATAAGGCTAGAGACCTATTCTCTACACTATATTTTCAAAGTAAATATCTCTTTATTAAAGTTAATTGAGGTTAAGTGGTTCAATAGGACTGAGAAACTGGTCTTTGGCATCTGGCAGTGGGGGAAAACAACCAGTGAGAGCTCAAGCTAATGTAATTATTAAAAAAGAAGCCTTCTCCAAATGCTCAGAGTTCAGAGTACCCCTGGAACCATGGCTGAGACATCAGCCAGACTTTGGGCAAATTAAATCACACAGAGAGATTTGGAGATATATGGGGCCTCATCATGGGAAAAAACTGAGCAGTTAGCATTTCTGTAGGCTCGTGGAGAGATGTTCTGCCTGTGACTTTTGTTTTGGGATGTGCTAGTTTGTAGAATTCTGAAGAAATTTTGGGGAAATTTTTTGACTTCGGCTGTAATCGTTTGACCATTTTTCTGGAGTATGTTTCCCTAATAGGTCACTTTCTTTTGAAATGATTTTTGCAGACTTTTTGCACTTGTTGTTTTATTACCAAATCCTGTACTAGTCTTGATATTGAGAGCTATGATGTGCTCGTGCCTAATTGAGAAATGTTCATATTTTTCTTTTTGTGTTGTTGTTTAAACAGATCTAGAATGTCTAGAATGCCTCATGGTAACATCCTTAAGTTCTGCAAGACTGTATGCTAAGGTTTACCTGACTGTCTAAAAGCTTCAAGTAATCAGCCCTCAGTGCAAAGTTATTTGGGGAGGGAGGGGAACCTTGCCCTCCTTTGGAGTTTATTTGGTCCTGTTTTGCTCTTTCACTAATTGAGCTTACTTTGTCCTCCTATCAGTTGTGTTTGCATTTCCAGTACAATTGCCATTGGCAGGGATCCAATGGAGCAAATTTTGGGATACCTTTGGTAATACAGATGCAGGTGAAATTTACTTGAACCATTAGGAGTATCACCTATGATGCAGATACACCATAAAGAGAAATTTTGGTGTGCTGAGTGTAGAAAGAGACACAGAGCTTTTTTTTTCCAGACCCCAGATGCTGGTATTATATGCATAAGAGAATCAGGGAAGCATTTCACCCAGAACAATGCTTACTTTCTCATCATTTTGTATGTCATCTTTCTCATGGGCGACTTTCAGTGGACCCCAAGTCCTAAATTCTTTCAGGGAGATCTCCATGTAGTTGGAGAATATATTTAAGGACCAGGATTCTGTCCTAGAATAGGAATTTAATTTTCTTTTCCTTTTCTATATTGCCTTTGGGTTGGGGAAGGTCATTTCCTCAGCATTTGTAGAGTACAAAGCTAGCAGTAATCTATGGTAAACTGTGTAAAATACCCTTTGGTCAATCTGCAATACCTTTGTATTTGGGAACAATTGTGATTTTTGCCTACACAGATAGGACTATATTAGATCCCGTCATAATCTAATATTTTGAGACTCCAGTACGGTACTAGGGAAGCAGGTGAAACTTTTGCCTCCTCAGAGGCCCCATAGGACTGTTCTGGACTGGGGACATTGACAATGTGTTCAAAACATGCCTCAGCTAATTTGCCTAGGATGGCAAATTTTTCAAATGGGAGAGACTATAATGGGTAGGGCTTAGTCACAGAGTGCCTCTAATTCTACTTGCCTTAGGGAGAGGCTGGGGAGTCTGCTTCTAAGGGAATCATGATGACATGTAATGGATGTACCCTGAAGAAACTTTAGAACATGCATAGACATCCTGTAACTAGTTCTGACCTGTTAACCACATGTAAACAGCCTCTCTTTGATTAGCAGCAATGGTAAAAACGGTACTGAAAGTACCTTCTAAGAACCTTCACTACCTTCTTTGTGTCTCTTGGTTGGATCTCTATTCTTGGTCTGATTTCTTCACTCACAGCATCTGCTGAAGTCTTCCACCCTCTCCTGAGGCTAGCTAACAGGTGACCCGGTGAAAATTGGCTTCAGTTTTGCGCTTCCTCCTTTGTTCTTTGATGATGTGAAAAAGGTTAGTCTCTAGGCTCTGACTGTGAGTTTCAGAAGAAATGTATCACAGGAGACAGCCTCCTGGATCCTGTGGAGTTCTGAGATTCAAGGAATCTGGATCCATCAAGCAGTAACCTTCAGGGCCCAGTCCAGTAGTAGTTCAGGAAAGTCAAACATGATAACTTTGGACATAAATAAGCAGGACCAGTGTTATATTGGAACTGTGTTAAGTCTGAACCCTTGGAGATCAAAGAGAATATGTCCCCAAAGTGTTTGTGTGTGACAGGGGGCAGAAATCATTATTTCAGTATCTTCAAGTGTTTGTGTGTGACAGGGGGGAGAAATCATTATTTCAGTATCTTCAAAATAAATATCACTTTGTAAAAGCACATTAGGTGATTTTTAATGAGCCTAGAAGATTAGTCCCAGTTACCTCAGTGGAGAGAAGGGAATGTGCTGATGGAACTAGAAAAGAAAATCTCCAACCAGGTGTATGTGTTAGATAAAGTCAATTCATACAGACTTGGGAAAGCTGGTTGTTAAATTTCATGATTTCTTATTTTGTTGATTATCTAGAGTTAAGAAAGTGATGGGAAAATGTTAATAAAGTAGATGAAACTTAGAAGTGTGTCATACAATTTTAAAGAACTAGTTATTAAATATTTACCAGCATGCTCCTATCTTCAGCGCCTAGTACTTGGAGGGGCAGCTGTTATTAGCCCACTTCAGGACGGTAAGGCTAAAGAAATCTTCAGTATAGGAAGTAATCCATGTAGACCAGTAATAGCAGAACAGAGCTCTTTCAGGTTTGCAAAGCACCTTACATAGATTATCTGCTATGATCCTCATATAATAACCCTGTGAAATAAATGCGATTATTATCATTCCCATTGTTCAACTGTGGCTGAGAGTATTTAAGAGACTTACCCAAGGTCACGCAGCTAACAACGATAAAAGCTAACCTTTATGTAACATTTACACTGTGCACATTGTGAGTGTTTTACAATTACTGTCACAACAACCCTGGGAGGTAGGTGCTATTATTATTGACATTTTATGGAAGAAGAAATGGAGACAAACAGGGTTAAGTGACCTGCCCAGGGTCACACAGTTAGGAAGTATCTGGGGCCAAATTTGAATTTGGTCTTCCTGGTTCCAGGACAGGCACTCTTTCCACTGTCCCATCTAGCTAGTAACTGAGGGAGGATTTGAAACTCCCACTCCATAGTCTATCCACTATATCACTTAGCAGATTTTGACCAAGAATAGGGCTATTCTTTGAACTCTTTTTAGAACTCTTCTATTAATTGTGTACTCCTTGACTGTCTCCTGAATATCCCTTAATTTAAATGTCATCTTAGACTTCCTGGATGAGGCAAATATTCCTAGGATTCTAATTCCTCAAATGAAGAAGGAGCTGAGTGATACCATGGTAAGGAAACTTTTAAAAACTATCCCATCTGTCCTCTTTTATAAGAAAACATAATGGTCAGAAAAGACAGGAAAGGTGAGAGACTCAAGTCCTGCTTTTCCTCAGAAATATGTCACATCCTGGTATCTCTATGTAGCCAATCTTCACCAAAAATTGCAAAAACAAAAATACAAACTTGTGAAATTATTCCATAGCCAACCTTTTCCCCTCAATTTCCTGTAATGTTTTGCCTAATGTACTTTTGTGATACCAATGAACAATGGTAAGCAGAATATATGTGCGTGTGTATTTTTTTTTTATGTTTTCTCTGTGGATTTACAACAAATAAAATGCTAGAGAAATCTTCCTTTTTTATGTTTTTCCTCTTTTCTATAATGAACTCTGGAGTTTTATGCAGTTCTATCTGATGCCTAATTAGAAGTATAGGGATTATCCATCTAAATCAAGCATTATCCGATATTTGCTCTAATATCTATAAACCAGTAGTAAAAAGAGTTAGCCTACTATAGGCCAGGAACAGGGCTAAGAGCTTATTAAATAACTATGTTATTTAATTTTCATAATAACACGGAAGGTAGGTGCTAGTATGACCCCCATTTTATAATTGAGGAAAATGAAGTAGAACGGGATTAAGTGACTTATCCAAGGTAACAGAAAGTCAGTGTCTGAGGCTGGGATTTGAGCTAAGGTCTTCCTGACTCTAAGGGCAATGCTTTAACCACTTAGCCACCTTTAAGTAAAACCATTTTAGTAGTTACCACCCTTTTCTAGGTAGACGAGCTGCATGGGCAGCTAGACGGTGCAGTAGATAAAACATTGTGCCTGGAGTCTGGTTAGACCTGAGTTCAAATCCAGTCTCAGACAGTGCGTGTGTGACCTTGGGCAAGTCACCTAAGCTAAGCTTCTTCATCTGTAAAATAAGGGTTTTAGAGAACCCCACCTCCAAGGATTGCTTTGGGGAACAAATAATATTGGCAAAATGCCCAGCACATAGTAGATGCCTACGTAATTATTGGTTATTTGTCATCATCATCATTACAATGGTTTTCATGATGAAATATTAAATAGGAGCTTGTCAGAAAGGGTGCCACCCATTACCCTTGAGTCCAGGAAAGGAAGAAGCAACAAGTCAGACTAGACTCAGTGAGGGCAAGGTGCCGAGGAAAGTTTGAGGCGTGTTTTTGTTTGATTATTTTTGGTTTTGTTTTTGCTTAATTGAAGCAAACTGAAGATTAATTTCATAACAGTGGCCTTGCCAGACCTTTTGTTCTGCCTTGAAATCATTTCCCTGCTAGGACAGAGATCTTGCCTTGGAAAACTGAAACAAATACACAAATCTCTCATATTCTCTTCAAAAAAAATTCAGCAAAATAAGAGAATTTTGCATTGTAGCAGTTCTGCTATCACACACATAGAACTGGGGGGAGGACAAGATAAAGGCTGAACCTGAGATTTCATTACTAAGGGAATTCCCAGGGTAAGCAAAGTCGCTACAGCAGATTTGTCCTGAGCTTTCTTAATATTAACTCCTTCCCCCTGCTGATTTTCTCCAATTGATCATTTATATATCTTGTTTGCATGGAGTCATTTGGATTATACTTGGGAATAGGGACTGTGTCCTTTGTCTCTCTTTTTATCACCAGAACCTCCACTTCATAGGTGCTTAATAAATGCTAATTAATGGATTGACCCTAGATAAGTCACTTAACCTATTTTAGCTTCAGTTTTCTCCTCTTTATAATGATGATAATAATAGTACCCAGTTGTCCACTGGACACAGACAACTCTGCAGTGAGATTGATGAAATCCAATTCACTTGTATGTCTCAACATCACCTGCCTGATGTCCTGGTCCTTTTTAAGCACAAAAGATGAATAACAGCCTACCTCCCAAATGATTTTGTTATTAATATGATTAATCAAATGGATAACTTTTCTAATGTCCAATTGACTCTGGTATAAATCCAAGCCAGATATAATGGATGATCTTTGTGGTATATTTTTTTAGACTCGTTGCTAATATTTAACTTAAATTCTTTGTGTCTATGTTTATTGGTCTATATAGTTTTCACTTTCTCTTTTGATTTCTGATTTATAACTTTCCCTATGTCGTGGAATAAATTTAGTAGAATATTTTGCTATTTTGCAGTTTACGTAATGTTGGAATTTATTTTCTTTATTTTTTAAATGGAATTCCTTTGTAAATCTATCCTATTGTGGAACTTTTTTTTTTCCTTCAGAGTTGACATAGCTACTTAAATTTCTTTCTATGAAATAGTACTGTTTACACTCTCTACTTCTTGTTCTGTTAAATTGGACATTTTATGTTTTTGTAAATATTCACTTCATTTAAGTTGTTGGGTTCTTTGGCATACATGTGAGTAAAAAAAGTTTTTAAAATGTCCCTTATTTCTCCTTCATTTTTTGTGAACTCTTCTTTTTCATTTTTGATACTGGTGATTCAGTTTTCCTCATTCCTTTTCTAAAGCAAGTGACTTAATGATTTTATTGGCTGTTTTTTTCTTCTTCTAAAAATCAGGTCCTAGTTTTATTTAATATTAGAAAAGCTTTGTTTATCAATCAATTTTCTTAATTCAATTTTTGTTTTAAATTTTGTTAATCTCTTTGATTTTCAGGTTTCCTATTTTGGTGTTTAATTGGGGTTTTTAATGTATTTTGTTGATTTTTTTGTTTTTTTAGTTGCATTCTCAATTCATTGATTTGTTCTCTCTCTTTTTTATTAATAAAATTTTTAGAGATATAGAAATAAAATATTTAGAGAGATTTTCTCCTATGTATCCCCAAATTTTGGAATGTTGTCTCATTATTGTCATCTTTAATGAAATCTATTATTTCTTTGATTTGTTTTATGACCTACCAATTCTTTAGGATTAACTTTAGTGTCCAAATGATTTTTAAGACTTTTTTTTTTCCAGTGGCTTTTTATTTAATATAATTATTTAATAAAATTTTGTATTGTGGTCAGGAAAGGATGTTATAGGATGTGATAACCCTGTGCTAGAGGAAATGAGGAAGTAGATGATCTCAAGGAGATATAGAAAGACTTCTTTGAATTGTTACATAGTGTAGGGATAGATCCAAAAGAACAATTGATACTATAACATCAATATTATAAGAATGAACAAATTTAAACACTTTTTTAAACTGATAAAGAATGAAATGAACAGAACCAGGAGAACAACTTAGATAACAGCAACAACTTTAAAAGCTGTAAGAACACATTGACCACCCACGATTCCAGGAAACTTGCTATCAGTGAGAGGGAGATAGTGGATTTAGGGGGAGAACTGAGGTCTCAATATTGTTGTATATAGGCATTGGGGGAATTTTCTTTGACCATGCATATTTGTTACAAAAAATTCATTTTTTGTTGTTGTTTTTCCAATGAGGCAGGAGGTAGGAGGGAGAAAAATCAGATTTCAATTTTTTTAAAAAATTCTAAAATAGAGAGGTAGAGGAGGTGTACCCATGTGAAATGTTGCATGTCCTTTCAGATGAAGTCACTGTGCTCTTAGTTTTACTATATTACTAGAGGCCTTTCTTAAAGTGGGAGTAACACTCATTCTCTTGACTTAAAATGGCTGATGGAGTCTTGCCACCTATTTAGGACCTCCATTCATGAAAGCTCTGACTAATGCTATAATTCCTGAGTTAATTGTCAAGCACTTGCTTAAGGTGATAGAGTTCTGCTAAGAAATCCTGTTGTACAGGGAACCCCAAGATAGCAGACCAATGGAAAGGTACTGAATAGTTGAAAAACAGGGCAGCTTGCCTATTTACACAATAGTCCTAGGGAGGTTTAGGTCCTACAAGGATAATGGCTCATAGCCAACAATTGGATTTGGGCTTTTGGTGAGTGGGTGGAAATTACTTACTTACAGTCTAGTCTCCTACTGTAGAGAGAATGCCAGAGCAACATGATTGCTCAGAAGATCGAGATTTTGATGAGAATAGAATAGTTTTGGATTTGGATAAGCTTGTATTGACTTGCAACGACCAGCTATTAAATTTTCTTCATGAACATTTCCATCTTGGAAATAGAAAAACTACAAATTAGGGTTTGATTTATCATTTTCTTGATTGTACTACAGGAAGTGATGGATAGAACATTATTAATACAGGTTAAACCTTAAAGTGTGTTGTGTACACATTTTCTTTTCCCATACACAAGTTGTGAAATGTTTACCAGCACACTACCGGGTGTATTGCTTAGGAGGCCATGGTAGAAGTGCCACTACTTTTTGGTCATCAACCAGTTTAACTTATGATGCTTCAAGAAAAATGGAAAATGTGATCATGGAACCTGGCTAAGTATATCTGACCCTCAAGGGGAGCCTCTGTTTAAACTGAAGGGAATGCTGGGCCCAGAAACAGCTCTTTTCAATCTGATATTCTAATTGTGGAAGCTTCTATAAAACAGAAAATACCATTGGGATAAGATGATATCTCATTTCAACCATCAATAAAATTTGGATTGAGACTGCAGGCCCAGAGATCTAATAGTTATCCAGGGCAATTCATAAGCTCAATCAAGCAGGAACATAGAATTGGCAGACATTTAGCCAGTGACCAAACTTAATTATGATGCTTTTGTCATAACTTGTTATATGTACTATATGTCATGTATTACCCAAGGTATATTTTGGTGTGAAAATGTATCCCAATGCATTGTTCATGGTGCATGAGTCATGACTAATGGAAAGAAATTCTAAGGTAAATATCATGTATTGGATATTTGTACATGTCTTGTATTCAGTCTAACTATATTAATTTTATTAACATAGTCAAAAATAGTGGTTTTAACTCTCCAAACTATGTGAAATACTAATTTTTATATGTGGATTTATATGTCCACAAACAGTGTACCCCATGTGATTAGTAGGAATTGTAAAATTTTCATTGAGGGGAGGATATAATATTATGGCAAAAAGCCCTTTGAGTCTTTAGGCTGACTGTATCCCCATATGACAAACCAATACTTTTTTTAGGTAAGTAGAAGAGACATAAAGGCAGCTAGATGATACAGTGGATAGAGTGCCTGACCTGAAGCCAGGAAGACTTGTCTTCCTGAGTTCAAATCTGACCACAGACACTTAATAGCAGTGTGATCCTGCACATGTCACTTAACCCCGTTTGCCTCAGTTCTCATCTGTAAAAATGAGCTGGAGAAGTAAATGGCACACCACTTCAGTATCTTTGCCAGAAAAACTCCAAATGGGGTTGTGAAGAGTTTCCTACAACTAAACAATAAAAGAAGAGACAAAGACCTTGCATCATGGCTGTAGATCATTTCCGAGTTTTTTCTCCATCTTCTTATTCTTATGGGAGAATAAAAGAGACTCAGGGTTTGAAAAACTGGGGAAGTCTGAGTCCTAGAATTGTTTGATAATTATTGGTAATTGATGATTACCTTGATTCTTATCTACAAGTGATGTCAGACTTAAAAAAGCAAGTCAGCAGATATTGACTTTGAAGATCACATATTAACATAATTTATTGCTTTTTAATTTATTTTGTTAAATATTTTCCAATTCCATTTTAATCTGGTCCAGACTGGATCTGACCCATGGGTCATTTATTTGATGCTTCTGGTCTAGCAATCAGAGGTTAAACCTAGGGGGGTGGTATATGGACTCTTCATCAAAAGGTAGTATAAGGATTGACACAAGAACTCAAGGCATTAGACAGAAAGAAGAGACCAGAGGAAAACGAAAAACAAAACCTAAACTTTGGGGGTTCTAGCTAGCTGGGAAGACCTTGAGTTTTTTTCTCAAGAGTTTGGCTCCTGGAACTGAAAATTTCTTACTATGGAGATAAAGAATCTTTAGTAGTCAAGACTGAGGGAACAAGAAAGGACAATCCTGAGAGGAGGTTTTTAAATTGGTTCCTAGGCAAGGAGTTCTACCTCTTCCAAAAGAACTGAGAAATGCTTATGACATTTAAGGAAACAAACAAATGAAACAAAATGAAATCGGACAATACTCATTGTTCCCTGAAGTAAAGAGGATCATAATAAGCATTTATATGGTGCAAAGCACTGGGACTGGAATCAAGACCCTAGGCAAATCACTTCACCCTGTTTGCCTCAGTTTCCTCATCTGTAAAATGCTCTGGAGAAGGAAATGGCAAACCTCTCCAGGCTCTCTGCCAAGAAAACCCCAAATGGGGTCATGAAGAATCGGACAAGATTGAAATGACTGGACAACAAAAAATGTTTCAGACACTCTGCTAGGCACTTTATAAATATTACCTCAATTTGATCTTTACAGCAATACTGGGAGGCAGTTGCTACTATTACCCCCTTTTTCAAATGAATAAACTGAAGCACTGAAGGCAGTCTCAGTGCCTTGCCCAAGGCCACACAGCCAGCAAGTATCTGAGGCTGCATTTGGACTCCACTCCCAACCCTTTATCCATTGTGGTGCCACCTAGTTGCCAAGGATTTCAGCTGAATTAGGAGCTGGGGGCAGTGGAGACAATTGGACAGTACCCTGGCATTACTAAGAAACATTGTATCCATTGTAACACTATGTAGCCAAGACTCTAGCTGAGTTGTAACTGGTGGAAACTATGTAGCATCTGATGGACTAATACCCATCCAGCAGAAATCATGAACTGGGCAAATCCTGACCTTGAGAGTTGACGTCAACGGCTCAGCTCCATTTGAGGAAGCATCTTTCTTCCATATTGATGCTCCTCCATACTCACACGTACGCCCTGGGGATGGAACAGTAGGTATTTGTAGGCTAGTCTAGCCCAGGAATTTGGGGAAATGCCTTGTTGCCTTTTCCTCTTCCATTTCATTAAAATGTTTTTGTTCTATGCTGTGCTCAGTAATTAAGAAATATCTCATTTTATCTTCATGCTATTATCCCCATTTTACAACTAAAGAAACTGAGGCAGATAGAAGTTAAGTGACTTGCCCAGAGTCACACGACTATCAAGTGTCTGAGACTGAATTTGAACTCTAGTAGGTCTTCCTGACACCAGGAACACCTGCTGGATAGATAGAATGCTAGACTTGGAATCAGGAAATTCTAAGTTTGAATTCCATCTCTTACTAGCTGTTTGACACTGGGTAAATCATTTCACTTTTATCTACCTCAGTTTCCTCCTCTGTAATATGGAGACATCTATAGTATCTACCTCTCAGAGTTGTGGTGAGGATCAAATGAGATAGCATATGGAAAGTGCTTTGTAAACCTTAGTGCCACATACATGCTGTTTATTATTCTTATTCTTCCTGTGGGCTACAAATTTCCAAGCCTCTTTTGCAGCTCTTATTTCAAGAGCCCCCCCCCCCCCCCAATTCAACTGTTAATCAGAAAGTATAAAATTTAATCCTCAAAGAGATTGGCCAACTGTTGAGAAGATTGAAACTTCCTTTCCTCTTAATTGATCAGACTGTATTGGCTGTGGGCTTGAGGTCCTTTCAAATCTGAGTACTAAGCACACCCAGGAGACCCCCCCCCCCCAGGATTCTGATTACATGTGGATAGAAGGGAAGAGCAAAAGTAACTATTAATCTTGTCCCTTGTCTCAACCTTGGTGACTGTTCCTCAAAGGCACCATTGTCATTTCACTGTCATCTGTTCCCACCCTCTTCCTACAACAGATGCCCTGTGGGACAACTGAACTGACAGAAAGGAAAATGAACTCCATCTTTGCAAAGAGAAATATGCCACGTGGTAGAAATAACATCTACTCCACATGGGTTAGGCTAGTTTTCCCCTAAAAAGCAATGAAACCATCCTCCAGACTTAACTGGTTCAGAGGGCTAAGTCTCAAACTGTCGACATCTTCCTACTTGCCTAAAGAATAAGCAGTCCAGTACACAAGGAGTTGGGGCCACTGAGATTTGATGCCCTGTTGCCAATTGAGTCAATATATTTTTAGTAGGAGCTGATGGGCTGATGGAACCTAGACCCCATAAAGCCCTAAGACTATGTCTCTGAAGGTAACCCAGGCTTGTGAGAAAATTTTCCCTTGTTGCAGGTCTGACTTTGTAATTCCCTTATCAGAACAGACAGAGGGGTGCATGGCCAAGGATTTTTGTCCCTGGCTGGCCCAAGGACTCTTCCCCCTGCCAGATCTTCAAGGTCCATGCCTCTGATAACTCCCTTAATGTCTGGTATACTCCCTACATTTTCCCATTCACTGCTCTGAAAGACACCTGGACCTTTAGATTACTTAATTCATATCCCTAGTATTCCTTTTCCGTGACCATTTTCAATATAAGCTTTAGATTCACCCCCATTAGGACGAAAGCTCTTGAAAAGAACTTTACCTACTCCTATTGGTGTTACAATAAACTATCTCTTGACTGAAAGAGCTTATGTGTGTGAATTCATTCAAGGTGACTCTGCTTTGACATTCTTAGGGTCCCAGCACCCCTAAACACCCCAAGTCATTACATCTTCAGGAGCAATATCTACCAGGGTCCATCTATGTAGGTTAAGCTAGTATTTATTTCTTAAAAGGTAAGGAAGTTATCCCTAATGCAGGTGGGTAGAGCAGTGGATAGAGCACTGGTCCTCAAGTCAAAAAAGACCTGAGTTCAAATCCTCCCCTAGACACTTACCATTAATGGTATGACTTTGGACAAGTCACTTCACCACTTTTTACCTCATTTTCCACAACTGTATAATGAGTATAAATAATAGTACCTACCTTTCAGGGTTGCTATGAGAATCAATGTGTGTGTGTGTGTGTGTGTGTGTGTGTGTGTGTGTGTGTGTGTACACATGTAAGTCCAGTAAAAATTGTTTGGAAAATTGGATGGCAATCAGGCAGAAACTAAATATAGACAAATGTCTCATACTATTTGCCAAGAGAAGGTCAAAATGGATACAGGACAGCTATAAAGGGAGATACTTAAGTATATTAGAAGAACATGGAACATTTTACCTATATGACAAGGTTAGGAGGAAAATTTATGAACAAGAGAGAGCATTGTGAGATATAAAATGTATAATTTTGATTACATTAGATCGAAAAATTGTTGTGCAAATAAAACCAATGTAGCCTTGTGTGTGTTCATCCTTCATTGCTGAAGAAGACCACGCCATCAGAAATAATAGCATGACTTGCACTTGACTTTGTTTTGAGTGAGGGAGGGCTGTGCAGGTCACCAGCCTCACTTCCCCTCCAGAGCCATCTGAACCCAGTGATCAGATATTCATCAGGATGACTGGAGATGACCCAGGATGAGGCAATTGGGGTCAAGTGACTTGCCCAAGGTCACATAGCTAGTGAGAGTCAAGTATCTGAGGTGAGATTTGAACTCTGGTCCTCCTGACTCCTGTACTGGTGCTCTATCCACTGTACCACCTAGCTGCCCCAAAACCAATGTAGTCAAGATTAGAAGGAAAGCAGAAAATTGGAGGGGGTGGGATTTAAAAACAGTTTCTCAGATAAAGACTTTGTATCTTAAATATATAGAGAACTTTGTCAAATTTATAAGAATCTGAATCATTTACCAACTGATTAATGGCCAATGGATATGAATAGGCAGTTTTGGGAGGAAGAAATCAGTTATATCTAGGTCATATGAAAAATGCTCTAAATCATTATTGATCAGAAAATTGTAAATTAAAAGAGCTTTATGATATTATTTCATGGCTATCAGATTGGCTAAAATGATAGAAGGGGAAAATGACAAATGTTGGAGTGGATGTGGAAAAATTGGGTCACTAATTTACTGTTAGTCAAACTGTGAAGTGATCTAATCATTCTGGAGATCAGTCTGAAAGTATGTCCAAAGGGTTGTAAAATTGCACGCACATGCATGTGTGTGAATATACATATACATACATACACACATATATACACATATACATACACAAATTATATATATACATATATATGCATGTATATATATATTATATATATATATATATATTCTTTAACCCCGGAATACCACTATTAGGTCTCTTTCCCAAGGTGATCAGAGAAAAAGGAAAAAAACCCTATATGTCCTAAAAATATTTACAGCAGCTCTCTTTGTGGTGTCAAAGAACTAGAAATTGAGGGAATGTCCATCACTTGAGGAATGGCTGAATAAGCTCTGTGTTGTGTGATTATGATGGAATACTATTGTGCTGTAAGAAATAATGAACAGGGTGATTCTAGGAAAACATGGAAAGACTTGCATGAAATAATGAAGAATGAAATGAATAGAAGAGAATGTATACAGTAATAGCAACACTGTTTGAAGAGTTAATGTGACTGACTAAGTCATTCTGAGGTATATGAATAATCAACTAAAAAGAGCTTGATGATGAAGAAAGACGATATCCAGCTCCAAAGAAAGAACTGATGTTTGGAACTATGTACTGTGTAGTTTCACATGTATATATAATATATATATTATATAATATATTATATATATATATATTTGTGTCAAATGTTGGCCTTCTCTAGTGTGAGGTTGGGAGGGTAGGAAACAGCATGGAACTCAAGTGTAACAAAACACACACACACATAATTGCAGAAATTGAAAGGTATAATTTTAGAGAATGTTGGAAAGATTTGTGTGAACTGATATAAAGTGAGTAGAATTAGGAAAATAATTTATACAACAATATTGATAATGTTAAAATGAGCATTCCTCTTTTTTAAAAAGGAAGTTTAATGAATATTTCCTTTCTCCAATGAAGGTCTTCGCCAGACCTTGACTTCAAGCAATCAGAAGAAGAGCACTTCTACTGACCTAGACACTCTATACCTGTCTCAGAATGCAATAAAAAATGAAAAATTTTGAAAGTCTTTAAAATTCTGATCAATGCAATGACCAACCATGATTCTTTTCCACCAGTGATGAAGAATGCATCCCATTTCCTGACAGAGATGTGATAGATTCAGTATGCAGAATGAGACATATATTTTTGAACATGGCCAATGAGGGAATTTGTTTTGCTTGAATATGCATATTTGTTATAAGGCTTGGTGTTCTGGGTGAGGGTGTAGAGAGAAAAGTATAAGAGAGAAAATAAATATCAATTAAAATAAGATTTGATTATGATAAATAAAAAAATAGTTAATTTGATTAACAGATGAAAGCCAAATCACAAAAGTAAAAAGAAATTAAAAAGAATTCACAAAGAAAGAAAATTATTGAAAACTATTTTCTCTGATTATATACCAACCAAAGTGATAAATTAAATGAAATAAATGAATATTTTCAAAAAATATAAGATACCTAGAGTAATATAACATCAAGTAGAGAGCTTAAATAGCTCAGTCTAGGAAAAATAAATTGAACAAGCTTTAAAAGAATATCAAATTCTGTACCTCCTCAAGGACTATATCTAATTATAAGTCATTCAAGACACTCTAAGAACAAATAATTCAAGTATCATTTAACTCATTTGAAAAACAGGGAAAGTGAACATTCTATTCTATTCTGTCAAAAAATTGCCCTAATACCTAAAACAGAGGGAAATTAAGGAAAGTTATAGAACAACGTATCCAACACATATTGATGCAAAGCATTTAAAGAATTTCTTTTATTGAGATCATGGTAACATATTAAAAAAATTATACATCATGACTAGCTTAGATTTATACCAGGGAATGCAAGATTGGTTCAGTATTTGGAAATTGCAATAGACGAAATTAATTGTGAAGACTAAAAATTATGATTTTGTCAATAGACGCAGAATATGTTTTTTGAAAACTACAACTCACATTGAAGTAAAAGCACTTGGAATAAATGGAACTTTTGTTAATGTGGCAATTAATATCTATTTTAAAATATGGCAATTAATATCTATTTTAAAAACCAACAGCTATTATCTGTAATGGAGAATCACTAGAGGCCTTTCTAATACAATCAGAGGTAAAACAGGGATGCTCATTATTACTGCTATTTTTTGAATACTTCTATAAATGCTAGCTATAGCAATAAAATTTTAAAAAAAGAAACCAAGGAAATTATAATATCACTTTTTGCAGGTAATATGAGACTTTACTTATAGAATCTTAGACAACAAATTTTAAAAATGCAAACAATAAATAATAGATATTAAATAAGCTAAAAATAATTAGCCTTTCTGTATATTAACAAAACCTAACAGGAAGTGACAGAAAAGTGAATTATATTCAAAATGACAACAAAATGTACAAAACATCTGGGATTTCATCTACCAAGATGCAGGAACTATATCAATTTAACTGCAAAACACTCTGCAGAAATACAGAACTAAATTATTACAGAGATGGTTGTTCATTGCCAGGATTTTGAAACTGGAAATATTATAGAAATTTATTTACAGTTTCATTACTATGCTGAACTGCTAAAGGAATAATTTATAGAGCTGGATGCAACGATAAAAACATTTGTTTGAGGAACAGAAGTAGTGGAAAAAGTAAGAAGGAAGGTCACTTAGTACCAGATTCCAAATTGTCCTACAGAGTAGCTCTCATCAAAACTATTTGGTAAAATAACTATCAAAATTGATGAATGGAACAGATTATATACACAGGCACCAGTGGTAATTTAATAGAATATCATGTTTTTCAAAACTAGGGACACCAGTTACTAGAAAAAGTATTTACTCCCCCTGCTGGTTATGCTGGTAAATGGTCCAGCAGAAATGAGGTTTAGGCAATAACCTCTAAATGATTAAATGACCCAAATATAAAATGACCTAGCTAAGAAGGCTATAAACTGATCTAGATAATACAAATTAGAGAATCAGAGAAGGGGAAAATTTTCACAACTATGGATAAGGGGGAGAGCTCTTAACCACAATTGTGAATAGCAGGAGAGAGAAGTAGTGACTTAGCAGAGCATGGTATACATAGGATGGAAAAGAAGAGAGGAAAATAGAATCCATCTGGAAATAGTTGGTTCTCCCCTCCCTCTCCCAGCTGATGATTCTTTAACAAAATAAAAGATAATCTTATTGATTTAAAAGTGGCTTTTTATAATCTTCTAAAATAGAATTTCATTCAAATGTAGAATTTTCCTTTAGGCAAAGGTGAGACTACTAAAATAACTTCGGTCATTTGGAGGAATAGCACACTGCCATGCTGGGTGAAGATATTTCATGGTATCCATCGTTCTACTCCAAGCATTGGGGGAAGAGACCAGGGCGGTGACTAGAGAGTGGATCGTGCTTTGTTAAAGGAAATGGAAGTGACTGCCCAAGATCAGTAATGATCACATTCCCAAGATGGGGGCCATCCCTTGTTATTGCCCATTCATTTCAGTTGTGTCTGATTCTTCATGTCCCATTTGGGGTTTTCTTGGCAAAGATCTTGGAGTGGTTTGCCATTTTCTTCTCCAACTCATGTTACAGATGAGCAAATTGAGGCAAACAGGGTTAAGCAACTTGCCCAGGGTCACACAAATAGTAAGTGTCTGAGACCAGATTTGAACTCATGAACTCCAGACTTGGCACTCTATTCACTGCTCCACTTACTTGTCCCATGTAATAGCTAGCTTTTTTTTCCATCAAAAGCCACTTTTCCACTCTCTCTCAGACCGATTTTACACATATTTTGACTTTATTTTCTGTGTAGGCAATGCTCCTCCTCTTCCAATTAAATGTAAGTTCTTGGAGAATAGAGATTGTTTTAGATTTTGTCTTTGTATTGCCAGTGCTTAAGACAGATCCCCACACATAGTATTTGATGCTTACTTATTTCATTCATTTTAGCCTTTAATAAAAACAAAATCAGTTCTAGAGTGTTAAAAGACTCTTGGGAATTAAAACCTGATTACTTAGTTATGAACAATTTCAATGAATGAGAAAAGGAAAAGTGATACATGAAACTCATGTAATAGAAATCTTATCAAAGAGAACAGATTTGTGAAATATGTTTATAGCAGCTGGTATCAAGGGTAACAGGTTAAACAAGAGAGTGGCAAGGTCCTGTAAGGAAGGTATTCATATGCTTGAACCCCAAAAGAATAATAATTGTGTAAGGAAACAAAAAGTGTCCAGGTGTGGACTCTGGAAGCATACACTTCCTGTATTTTGTGCCTCTTCACAAATATTTCCTTTGAGCATGTCTTTCCACACATATGTGTGTCTATTCTTACCACTGATGGTATGTGGATTTGTGGGGAAGTATGACCTAGGTTATTGGGGAAAATATTCTGTCATTGCATTTCTGAATGCCTTGGCTGTGAAATACTTGTGTCCTCTGACTATTAAAGTAAATGCAGTGGTGAGAGATTATGAACTATAATTTTAGGTGGTTTCTGACCCACAGAATACCTTAAATTTGTGTTAACCTTATCTGATGGACCAACATATACATTGGGTGGGTGGGGGGAAGTCACATTGGTAAAATTAAAGAACAGATTTAAATTTTTTATTTCATTAAATATTTCCCAATTATATATAAACAGTTTTTTCAACAGTCATTTAAAAAAAATATTTCCGGTTTCAAATTCTCTCCTGCCCTCCCAGCCCCTTCCTCCTCCTTGGAAAGGCATGCAATTTGACAGATTGTACATATGAAGGTATGCAAAGCACATTTTCATATTAGTCATGTTGAAAAAGAAAACACAAATAAAATAAAACAACAAAAATTTAAAAATTAAAAATGTATGTTTCAATCTGCATTCAGAGTTCACTGGTCCTCTGGCGAGTGATTGCATTTTTCATCATATGTTACTTGGAATTGTCTTGGATCACTGCATTACTCAGAGTAGCTAAGTCTTTCACAGTTGATCATGTTCACAATATTACTGTTACTGTATATGATGTTCTGGTTCTACTCACTTCACTTTGTGTGAGTTGATATAGGTCTGGACACGTTTTTTCTGAAACTATCTTTGTCATCATTTCTTACAGCACAGTCATATTCCAATACAACCATGTACCACACCTTGTTAAACCATTACCCAGTTGATGGGCATTCCTGTGATTTCCAATTCTTTACTTCCATAAAAAGAGTTGAAATAAATATTTTTGTACAGATAACTCCTTTCCCTTTTTCTTTGATCTCTTTAGGATAGACCTAGGACTGATATTACTGGGTCAGAGGGCATGCACAATTTTATAGCCCTTTGGGCATAGTTCCAAATTGTGCTCTAGGATAGTTGGATCAGTTTACAACTCCACCAACGGTGCTGTGTCCTAATTTTTCCATACCCTCCAGGATTTGTCATTTTCCTAGAAAAGGAAAGTAATGTTAAAGAACAGATTTTTAAAGTACTGCTTGTTAGCACTTAAGAAAAAAAAGAGGTTTTTATTCAAAGCCATTAAAAACAAATTACATCAAGCTAGGCTCATTTTACTTTATTATTAGTATTATTATTTTTGATAGGGTTTTTGGATGAGTAGATCAAGGGAATTCGATAGCAAAGCTTACTTATGTTTAATAAGGTGTAAAATATAGTAGGTTTGTGGTTGCTGTCTAAATATAAAAATGTCTTGGCTTGCAAGTAGCATGAATAGATATCTCATTTGGGACCTGATCTGCCCTTCTCCAATGGAAATTGTGATTTCCACCATTTTGAGGAGCAAGAAGGGGGCCATGGCTCGATGCTTGCTCCTTTTCCCAGAAAGAACTTATACCTATTTCAAAAAAGGTAATCATCTACCACACTTCAAACATTGATGGTGTGGGGGTACAATACTTTGGGATCCAGTATAAATATTACTTTCCCTCATTGCTCTTAGGGGAAGAGAAATACATAGTATATTATTGCCAGTTTAGCCCCCTTCAACCCAACACTGGTTACTCATATGATGGTAGTCTAGATCAGGGATAGAATACTTCAGACAACATCTCTTCACGTGGAGGAGTCTAAGGAAACTGCTTCTGGGAAAGTCATGATGGCAAGGAGTGGAGGTATCTTGCAAAGACTTTGGATCATGGGAGGAAGGAAGATGCATCATGTAACTTTCAACAGACTAACCACATGATGAATGGGAGGAATTTTCATTGGCTTTGGAGGTATCCAAAAAAGCTATCATCCCGAGCTACTTTCTCTTTGTCCTGGTGCTTTTGAGGGCATGGTAACTCAACCAGTGAAAGGAGCGGAGCCTGGGACTTTGTGAGTTTGAAAAGTCCATAGAAGCTTGTGGGAGATCCAGGGAGAGTTCTTTTTTCTTTTTGAAGGGAAAGGTCATCATAGAATCGAATCATCCAGAGAGAGGAGCCTGTGGCTTGGACAGTTTCATAGTTCCAGTGGAATTCACTGAGATATTATTGACCTTTGGAAATCTGGGGACTAGACCCACACTGCACACAAAAGACTATCACAAATAACTAACTTTAACTTCTTTGTCAAAAATTAGGCAAAATCAGGGAATTTATACAGATTATAGTAGATCAAAGAATACACTAGAGTAAATGAGCTTTTCATTTGGGAATGATGTAAAACCTCAGCTTCATCCAGAAGAGAGAAAAATATTGGGGTTGGGGAAAGGTTCGGAGAGTCTTTTCTTGGCAGTCTTTAAGGTTGTAATTACTGCAAGTCAAGGAGCATTTTCGGCAGCCAGCTTTCACTACATGACCATGGCTCCAAAGGCTCCTGGTAGCTAAAGTTCATTCTTATCTCTCTTGGCTACCTCTCTTAAAGTCCTCTAACAATCTCTAAAGAAATCCCTTCTCTATATACACAGTTATATAGTGTTGTGGCTCAACATTCTTTCAGCCAATCAGGAGCCATTGTCTCCCCTACACCTTCATTAACAAAATAGCACAGTCATGTGGAGGACATTCAGGGCAAACAGACCATTTGGTGTGGGCATAAGTGTTACAAAGACATTTGAAAAAATTGTCAGCCCTCAAATCTAGTTGACAATTATGGCTTCCCTCTAACACATTCTATAGAAAGTAAGGGAACTCAAGCTAATGTAGGAATGTAGGAATTGTTATATCTAAGAGGTTTAATTCTTCCACATGACTTTATCATATCACATCTCATCACATCCTGTCCCATTCTGTCCCATCCCGTCCCGTCACGTCACATCACATCATATCACATCCCATGACATCCCATGATATCCCATCCCATCACGTCACATCACATCATGTCATGTCACATCACATGACATCACATCACATCATGTCATATCATATCATTCACAACCCAACTCAATCTCCTAGAGGTCACTAAGGATCTCTTATGCCTTCTTCACCAATTATGACTGTAGGCATTTTTCCACTCATCCCTGCTTTATAGCCTTTCTCTATCCTACCTCCAGAAACCTCCTAGCAAAAGGTCTTTAGCCCAAAGTAGGGAGAACCTCCTCCCAACTCTTATCACACATGTACTTAAAATTTTTGATATACTGCATGATAGGTTTGTCCAGACCCTGCTCCAACCCTCATGTATCCCTAATCACTGATGTTCCTCTATCCTCTGATAATCTTAGCAATGGTACAATTAGTACTCTTATAGTGTGACTGTTCATTTGAACAAATTTTGGAAACCTAGGCCCCTTAAATGAATTGATCATAGCACATTTTTTAGTGAATCTCTCTCTGTCTGAATTCTGTTTATCTCTTAGTGGTACTTATATTTCTGCCTTATTGTTTTTTTCTCCTCACTTTTCCAGTTGCTTACCTGAAATCAATGTAAGAAAGTTCCCTTATGGTGGCAAGACAGTGGAAACTTAACTATGTGACAAATAAGATTTAAAGCAGTAGAAGGCGAAAATCCAGAGCTATGAAACAAAAAGAAACTTTGTTTTGGACACTTAGCTCATCAACCTCTGGAACTGAAAAGGCATCTAGCATTTGGGGAATAAAAGCAATTTCAGAGAGAGATTCTTGTTTTCTGAACTGATGAGATTTGCTAATCGAATGAGTTTCTGCTATTGAGGCCACCTCTGATTGCCATCACATCTACCTGTCATCATGTATCACTAATCACGAATGTTCCTCCATCCTTTGATCTTAGTAAAGTTAGTACTAATATGGTGTGATTGTGCATTTGAGCAAGTTTTGGAAAAATAAGGCCCCTTAAGTGAATTGATCAGAGCACTTTTTTTTTTTTGTGAATTACTCTCCATCTTAGTTGTCTTTATCACTTAGTGGTAATTATATTTCTGCCTTATTGTCTTTTTCTCCTTACTTCTTCAGGTCATCTCAGTTGAAATGATCACTCTTTGCCTTATCACTGCATTCAGCAAAGGTTGGGGATGGAACAGAAACAGTAATTCTCATGTTTCTCCTTAACCCACCCTAAGCATTATTGGACTTTATGTCTGTGGAACTGAGTTGGTTCTTGAGCAGGCCTTACTCATTCCAGTCAGACATGACTAAAATGACTGAACAAGAACAGTTTAAAAATGTAAAATAATAGAATTAGAACTGAATTAAAATTTCCCTCCTTAAATACTCAGCTTCCTCCAAGACTCAATTGAAGAGTCATCTTCTAAACAAGGAGTAAGAGTGGATAGCTTCAGGGCTGTATCCTCTCCCATCTCTGTTGTTAGCATCTTTCCCACAAAAATAATTTTTATTAAATCAATCAAAAAGAATTTAATAAATACTAACACTGTGCATGCATGTTGTAATGGGCAATGAGACTTTTCATAAATTAAAAAATTGGTTTGTCTGTGTACTTTTGTTTCCCCCGCAGTGGAAAACAAGCACCTTGAGAGAAGGTAGTGTTGTTTATGGCTTTAGATTCCCAGTATTTAATGTAGTTCCTGGCACACAGCAGACACTAAATAGATATTGTTGAATTGAATATCTCCTCTACCCTACTTTACTATTTTATTCCATGGATTGACTTCCCTCACTTCCTTCCCTGTCATAAATCAATTCAACTTTCATTGAGCACCTAATATATGTATGTCACTGTCTTAGGCACCAGGGATAGTGATTAGGTCTGGGCTTATGATTTTATTGGTATAGAGAATTCTGAGATGAAGAAACTCCATGTATCAATGTAGGTCAGTGCCATTTCTGAAATTAAAGAGTTGCCTAGAGTACAGAGAGGTTAAGTAATATCTCACAGGTCACACAGCTAGTATGTGCCAGAGCTATGACCCAATTCTTTCTGGCCTTGAGGATAACACTCTATCTACTATACAATATGACATCTTTGGTCCCAGGAATATATAAAGAAAAAGAAGAAGAAGAAGAAAGAAACATCTTTGCTTTTAAACAGCCATGAAATGTATAAGAAAGTAATTACAAAAGAAGTACAAAGTTATATGAAATAATTTCAAAAAGGAGATAATAGTAACAACTGGGAGAATGGAGATTGTGTAGGAGGTGGCACCTTAAACTGAGTTTTGAAGGAGAGGGGGAGTTCTGAGAGGCAGCAGGAAGAAGAAAGAGCCTTCTAAGCAGTGGGGGCAGCTTCTACATAGGCCCGGGAACAGTGATGAATTGTAACATGTCCAGGGAACATCTAGGGGGACAGGAAGATTAGGACAGAGAGTGCATGGGAGAAAAAATATTTAAAAAACCTTGAAATGATAGATGGTTGTCACTGTGGAAGGCTACATATTTTTAAATTTTAATTTTGTTATCTTGAACTTGACAAACACCAAAAAATGTGATCATTTTTATAGATGAGCAACAGAGCAAGAGGTTAATGTAGGAAACTGTGAATGTTTATTATCTGTGGCTTATTTTAAATAAAAATATATGTATATGTAAGTATGCACACACACACATATATATTATATATATATTATACTCAACAGCTTAGTAAAAAACCTACCCTGCCTTGTCTATGGATCCTCTGAGTTTCTCTTCTGTGCATTAAAAAGAAATGCTTCAATAGTACATATTACTTTTACCACCCCCCAAAATGACAGCAAAACTAAATTTTAACATCTTAAACCCCATCCCTTTTTGTAGCAAATAGAGTCAATCAATAAAAATTCACACTTTGGCTATGTTTCGTTTTGTACCTTAAGTCCATCACCTCTTTCTTAAGATGTAAGTTGCATGTTTCATGTAATTTTGGGTTATAATTGGTCATTGGGCAGCTGGGTGGCACAGTGGAGAGTGCTCAGGGCTTGGAGTCAGGAAGACAGTTCAAAATTGGCTTTAGACACTTACTAGTTATGTGACCTTGAGCAAGTCACTTAAGCCTGTTTGTCCGTTACTCTTTTATAAAATGATCTGCAAAAGGAAATGGAAAGCCACTCCAGTATCTTTGCTAGGAAAACCCCAAATGGGGTCACACAGAGTTGGACATGACTGAAACAACTGACCAATAACAGCAAAAATAGGTCATTGCAATAAGTCATTTCAAGTCTTTCAAAGTTACTTTTCTTTATCATGTAGTCATTGCACAAAATTGTTCTGGTTCTCTTCCCTTAATTCTGCTTGAGTTTATAGAAGTTTTCCCAGGTTTCTCTGAATTAATTACTTCTGTCATTGCTTATAATGCAATACTCTTCTGTTATATTTATATACTTTAATTGTCCAGCCATTCTCTCAATTGGTTTCTGGCTTTGCAGGAAAAAGTTTTGCTCTGAATATTTTTGTGTATATGGGTCTTATTCCTCTGTCTTTGATATCTTTGGGGTATAGGCAAGTGTTAGTATTGTTGAGTATGCACATTTTAGAACTTTTAGGGGTACTGTTCCAAATTGCTTTCTACAATGGCTATACCAACTCATAATTTTAACAACAGTGAATTAGTGTGCCTATCCTTTCATTTTCCTTTTTTTCTCCATTTTTCCCAATCTGACTGGTGTGAGATAAAACTTCAGAGTTGTTTTAATTTTAATTTTTCTTATTATTAGTGATTTCACTAATATTTTTAAACACATGGTTTTTAATAGTTTTCATTTCTTCTTTTGAGAACTTTTTGTTCATGTCTTTTGACCATTTATTGAGATATATTTCTCATTCTTTTATACTTATATAAATTCCCTAGATATTCTGTATATCAGAGCTTTATCAGAGAAATTTTACTACAAAGTCTGTTTCCCTTCAATTTTAATTGCACTAGTTCCACTTGAGCAAAATTTTTTCAATTTTAGGCAATCAAAAATGTTCATTTTGCCTTTTATGAACATCTTTAGCCCTTGTTTTGTTAAGAACTCTCATCATATCCATAGTTGTGAAAGCCATTGCTCTCCCTTTTCCTTGAATTTGTTTACCATATGGCCTTTAATGTATTGATTTAGGGGCTATTTTCTTATGAGATATGAGACATTGATCTAACCCTAATTTCTACCAGACTATTTTCTAGTTTTTCCATCAGATTTTGTAAAATAAAAAGTCTTTATCCCAATAGTTGGCATCCTTACTTTAATAATATATTATTATCCTTCAAATTTTCAAGTGTTTCCAGCTCTTGTTCACTTAATCTCTTTTACAGAATGTCTTTTCAATTTGTGTGCTGTGTGTGTCTATTTAACCAGTATGAAATAGTTTGTGTGAGTCCTGATTTTAGTAGATACTAGTTTGAGATTTATTACTTTTATCTGCTTCCCTCTTACTGTAGCAGGTCATTGGAGATCTGTGTCTGCCAACAAGCAGAAATTCCTTAGTGTATGCCTTCTTGAAACCCTGTGAGCTATGAGATTGACTGATAAGATGGTTCTCTTTCAACATTATGGGAGAGAAAAGAACTGAAATCTCCTGAGGGATGAGACGTTTATCCCCACCTCTTAGAATACAGTGCCAAGGCAATGGAGAGAAGGATGGAAGTCACAGTGGTAGGCTGCCACCTGCCTCTGTTACCACATCAGTAGCTTGATGTCTTCAACAGTGAGCTAAAATCATGGTGCAGCACCTAAGCCTCTTCAACTGTAATGTGATCTGAAGTGAACAAGGGGCAATGGGAGACCAGCTGGCCTGGAAGTCTCCCAAATGCCCCAGGGCTTCTGCTACTTACTGTTGTGGTTTCCTTAACTAGAAGTGGGACATCAGAAAGGACTGTGGGTGAACTCTGTGGGTGACACTTGGAACAGATGCTGTGCACTGGTTGTGGCTTTCTCTGATAATGAGAACTGATATTGAGGTAGTGACAATCCCTTTCCCCTTCCCATTGCTCTGGCTTTCAAGCTGAGAGCTCTCATGCTACGCCTTCAATTCTCAGTTCTTTGGACCTTGTTAGGGTTTTGTATTTGGCATATGTTTCCAAAATGAAGTAGTTTTGTGAAGAGTGTGTGTGTGTGTGTGTGCATATGTGTGCATGTCTAATCACTGAGATTACCAGTTGGGGTTCTAAAGAAAAATATGAGTGGTGTTGAAATCACTTCTTCCCATTTTAGTCTTGATAAGTTAATTAGATAAGATTGGAAGAAATTATTGGAGTGACTTGGTATAAGGATTATATTCAGAAAGGAAACTTGGTTGTATAAATTACAAACAAACAGTAATGAAAACCATATATTTTCTAAAGGATGAAGGATCATTCACCTAAACCACCCCATTCATTTGGAAAAAGAACTACTTAGAAGGAACGAAATGTCTTGATTACAACTTTGGCTTTGATTTCCTTCTGTTCTTCACTTATGGCTGGAGGATGTTATAGATTCAGAAGGATCTTGAGGATTTTGGATTTCTCATCTTCCTGCTAGTGTCCTAGGTCCACCCGCAAATCACCTGACAACTGTGTCTGCATCGAGACAAAGATGTAGATTAGCCATGCTCACAGAGAATTTCTTGACTACGCCACAAGAAGAACAGAAATTCTGGCAACCAGGACCCTGTGAATTTCCCCTTTGTTACATGAATTCCCTGAGTTTGAACTCACTTTCTCTTTAAACTCAGTCATGATGAGAGAGTGTGCCAAAGATCTTTCGGAAGATGTATTTACGTGTTCCTTAGGAAATGCCCCTTTATAAAAGCTATTTAAGATTGACTGACTAAAGGATTTTTGTTTGTTTTTTCTACATTGATTAATAATGCTTTTTAGCATTTTTTTCTTCCCTCCTTACCTCCCTTCCCTGTCTCTGCACATTGTGAAGGAAAAACAAGGAAAATAACAAATATGTAACAAATATGCATGGTCAAGCAAAAACATATTCTCCCACATTGATCATATCCAAAACGTTTGTTTCTTTCTGTACTCTGACTCTATTAAATCTCTCAGTCTTGAGAGGGATAGCGTTCTGGATAATCTGGCCTCTGGAATCGTGCTTGGTCATTGCATTAATTAGAATTCTAAAGTCTTTCAAAAGTGTTTGTTTTGATAATGCTGTTATTGCATAAATTATTCTGTCGATCCTGCTCTGCTTCAGTTCATTCAAGTCTAACCCAGGTTTCTCTGAAACCATTCTTTTGTCATTTCTTATAGCACAATAGTATTTATCACATTCATTTGGTTGAACAATTGTTCAACCATTTCCCTGAAATGATTATGGGTATGGATATGGGTATGTAGGATCTTTAGTTATAAGTTCTGCATGATAACTAATAAATGGCTTCTTTTTCTCCCTAGTTAAGATATCAGTGGGTTAAAGGGTATGCACAACTTAGTAACTTTAAGACTATAGTTTCAACTTGCTCTCCATGGTAGCTAAACCAATTTATATCAACATCATAGTGTTGCTCCACCATAAGTATCTTAATGTCCCCCATATCCTGCAGTATTATTCTCCAACAACTATCAATTTCTTCCTTCTCTACCTCCCTCTCCCCTCAATTTTGACAATCTGATAAGAAATGGAAACTGAGTTGTTTTAATTTTGCATTTCTCTAATTATTAGTGATTTGAAATATTTTAATGTGGTTATTGATAGTTTGCATTTCTTTCCTTTACAACTGCCTATTAATTGACTATTTATTAATTAGAGATTGACTCTCACTGAATTAATTTTCAATTGATAATCTCAGGGAGAAAGATGTCGGTGTCCAAAGGAAAGAACAGAACAAAAGGCATTACCTTCTGAAGGTGAGGGCCATCCGAGGAGGATTAACATTTCTTCTACTCAGGCAAACACCTCATAACCCCCGTGCTCACAGAAGCATCTACATGTCAGACAACAGCTAGAATACTTTTTCCTATTGTTTCTCCTCAGATTCATGGACTTTTGTTTTTCCAGATAAATTCTGATTACATACAGTAAACTTTTTGCATACTTTATATAAACTAATTTAGACGATACTGACATTTTTATTATACTAGCATGACTGCTAGTATAATAGCAATTAATAATTCTCCAAGTATTGTCTTCTTTTATTTCTATAAAGAATGTTCAGTAGTTTTATTAGTTTAATTCTTTTGCATCTTGGTAGATGCAACCCCGAGTATAATACATATTTTGCAGTTTTTAAACTGGAATTTCTTTTTTTGTCTCTTCTTGCTGGATTTTGTCAATAAAACCTACAGGAATTCTAACAATTTTTGTGGGTTCATTTTGTGTCTTGTTATGTCACTAAAATTATTAGTTATTTTGATTAGTATTTCATTGACTCCGTAGAGTTCTTAAAATTACCTCTCACATCATAGGAAATAAAGCTATAATTTTGTTTCCTTTCACCTATGTTTATTCCTTCAATTTATTTCTCTTGTATTATTGCAGCAGTAAACTTTTCTGGATCAAGATAAATAATAACAGTGACAATAGAAATCTTTACTTTAAATATGATCTAATTGGAAATACCACCACTATTTTTCCCTTACAAATAATTCTAGTCCTTGAATTTACATAGATACTGTTTACCATATAGCTAACATTTTATTATAGTACTTGAATGTTTGCAAAGGGCTTTGCACATATTCTCATTTTTCTACCATATTAAAGAAAGAATAATTTATTCTGCTGCTTTTTAATTAAAAAATAGATATTATATTTTAGACAAAAGTTTATTTATTCATCTATTTCTATGAACAAGTATGTGGTATTTATTAGTTCTATTATTAGCATGTTATATTATGTTTATCATTTTCCTAATATTAAGGCAGTTCTTTTGTTAATGTTTTATTCAATTTAAAATCAATATAAATATGATATATTGGTATTGCTTTTTTTTTGTTTTGTTCCTTTCTAGTTTAGCTATCAGGATATTTGTCTCAAAGCATTTAATAGGGCACTCCTTTTTTTTTCCCTTTCTTCTTTCCCACATAAGCTGACTACTAATGTACTAGAAGTCTTCCTCATTTCCTCCTGACATTTTAAAAGTACTACTGGGTCATTTTAACCCTCTACCCTACCTCATTCTTGCCCAATAACTAGTCAATCTCCTCATCCTATCGTATAATTCTTTGATGATGTCCTTTATTCCTATTCTTGCTCATTGGTTATATGTTACAACTTGCTTGCACCCACCATGTGCCCCCTACTTCCTTCTGTGCCGTATTCATTTTGAATTCTTCAGAGAACAGTTGTTTGATGTCTCTTTAACATAGCAACACACATGGAATGTTAGTATTGAAAAGATGAGCCTTTGCTTTTAGGGGAAGTTTGGGGTCAGTAAATGAGCTATGCAATTTCTCAAAAACAATACAGGAACTGAGCAATCTATTCTAGTTTGATGGGTGCTCTGACTGGCACAAGGAGCCATTTAGGTAGGGAGAGGTGCCTCACCCTTTGTTAGGGGACCATATCGTTCCATGCCTGGCACAACATAATAGTGTCACAGCCATATCCAGATTTACTCCTCATTCTCTACTGTGTTTGCAACAGTTTCAATTTGATTGTTTTGTTCAGAGTCTTTTATTGTCTCGTCTTGTGCTATAGAAGATCCAGACCACTTGGTCAGACTCAAGGCCAATACCACTAAATCAGTGTAGATGAAAGTATCCTTTGCATGATATCACTACATTATGGTACACATAGTCCTGGAAGAGTCCTCCCTTCCTGAGAGGATTGGTGCTAAATTACTTGACAAAGTGTTGACCAGGCCAGATGAAGCCACCAAGATGGAGGCTCTAGATCAGATGGTGGCTCATATGAGGGACAAAGGGTAGGAAACTAAGCTTATGAAAAGCTTGCTCAGACATGTTTGGGGAAACACAGTGGGTGGGAAAAACCCAGAAGATATTAGGTCTGGAATGAGCTGCTAACACTTTCTTTGCCATGATTTAAGAAGAAAACCCAGAGACTTATTGAACTCTTTAAGTTGTGGGGAACCCATACTCTTCTCTTTGGAATTCTGAAAGCTCCCATTTACCAAGTTGCTGCAGGTCCGCTTCTTTCTAATAGGATCCAGAGAAGGCTGTATTCCAGAGAAGATCTAAAGTGGGGTGTCCAGCAGTCTCTGGGCTTTTGAATTGGGACTTCAAGACCTATATAGTTATGATTTTGTTAATAATTTTTATAAACTTTCAAGAGGTTAAATAGATCCTGGGGCTTTTCCTTTCCCTAGGTTAAATGAGCTCATTGATGTAACAAGCTGTTGTAGTTGAGACACAAGAAATTGGACATGAAAAGGGGAGGAGGGAGTTATTTCCAAGATTCTAGCTTGAGCAAGGATCAGAGATTAGAAGTGTGGAAAGAAGGGTTCTGCCCAAAGCTAAATCCTTGGAGGAGGCAGGGAGGAGATAACAGTCTGGGAAGAACTGGCTCCTCCCTTTTCAAGTACAGAAAAAAGAACCCCCCTTCCCCCAATCAAACATTGCTTGCTGTAACATCCCCTGCTTGTTATAAAAATGCTTATGAATCCTTATCCAATGTGGTTAATGTGGTGGGCAGAGATAGGGACTGTGATTTTGATCCCATAAGTCTACCATCTTTTTTACAAGAATTTGGAAGATATAAACTCAGTCCTTCACATTAGAAGGTTAATGCTTAACAATTTTGGCATTAATTATTTAAAAAAACACTTTTATTCTACTTTATTCAGGAAAACAGTTTGATTAAGGACAAACAAAAATAACAGTTGGCTAGATTCCTCCCTAGTTTTACCTCACTATCATCAGAGATGAGAGGCCTGTATTAGGAAAGTTTGTCAATTTTGGCCATTCAAACACAAGGTGGCAGCCTTGTCTTGAGTATGAGCCACAGAAGACAACGCTGGGAAGCAGAATCGTAGATCATTCCATGGGTTGCTGGGAATGCATAGTGGTTGAAGGAGAGTCTGGTTGGAATGTGTCCCTCCCAACCCCTCTTTTTTTTTTTTTTTTTTTTTGAGAACAGGCTTTGAATCCACGAGACAATCTGCACAAAACAAAAAACAAAGCAGATAGTGGCTGAAACACAAATTCAAGGATAGTCTTGTTAGGTGCATAGCATGGGGAGCATAAATCACTTTGGATTTCTAATTCAGGAATTTGTCTAACTAGCTTTCTTTTTTCTTTTATATTTTTAAAATTCTGAATTTAAAACATTTTCAAAAAATGAGCACTTGTATATAAGTAGGATTATAGTTGAAATTGTGAAACCCTTTTCTGTACTATTTGCTTATATATAAATACTTCTTGAGACCAGTCATATGACTTCTAGAATTTTCTACTTTGTGTGAAATAATACCTTGATACTTAGCTATGTGGTGCTTGATACAGACTGTAACTCATCCACACTGTCTAATCCTGCTCTGCTTTTGGCATTAACTTCTTTCCAGTCCTCTCTCTACATGGAGGTCCATTCAACATTCTGCAGGCCTTCATCTAGGCTTCTTGACGTTGCAGGGAAACATCCATTTTATGTACAGATTTCCTACAGATTACCTTTCACTCTAACTTACAGCCCCACCAGTCTAATGGAATCTTTTGGTTTATTTCTTCAGAATAATTTGAATAACTTTTCCTTGGTTAGAATGGGTACACAATATAGAAAGTTTGCAATGATGGGCATAGACATGTCCCTTTCACTTCTTCACTCATTCATTTTATAAACATTTATTAAATTGTATTCAATATACTGTCTTTAAGCATGAGTTATATCATCTAAAAATTATTCATTTTATCTAAATATTAGCTGTACTGAGCTGATATTTTGAAGAACCCCTTAAAATATTTGGGATACAACTTTTTATCATGAAAGGAATGTGAGGTATCTTTTGTGTGTACTTTGGGTATAGGCATAGCGTTAGCTGTATATGAGAGAAATATGGAGATTTTATCATTGTCATTGAGAAGAATATTACATTCACTCTTGTATCTTCAGCTTGTTCTTCTCCATACTACTGATTGTAAATGATTGATTTACTAGTTCTGTCCAACCCCTGAAGAATTTCTCTTCCTTGTGTAGAAAATAATGAGAGTTGGGTTTTCCCTCCTATTATGCTGAAGTCCAGAGGTAGAGGGACAGAGGGCTGGATGTTCAAAGACTGCCATGACCATGAGCTGAACATTACAAGAAAAAGCAAACATTTGTTTAGATTAAAACCAAGCAAGATAAAGATGGTTGGAAATTTGGCTACCTAACAAAAGTATCTTAAGTTGCTTAGAGGTGCACAAAAGATTTACAGAGCTCTGTTCAGGTTTGTCATGTATTTATCTGCAGTTTTAATTACCACTTCCCTTTCTAGATTGTCTTCAATCATCTGTTCTAGAATTTTCACAGGAATTGAAATCGAACACTCTCCATGGTTAGGGAGCAGGATGTGGATAGTGATCCAGACTTCACAGGAAGCAGTGACCTTCTTTCCTGTGGTCTTTGCACCTTAAGATTATTGGTAGGTTATTAGAGTAGGTAATTGAGGTAAGAGAGCTACAGGTAGTGCCAGTGGAAACAGACTATGGAATAGACAAGCCCTGGTGGGTGGAGGGCTCTAGATGAGTTCAGCATACTAGCTGTTCTGTTCAGGATAGGAATAGCCCATGAGTCAGGCAACAGGGAGAAGGGACCTCACTTGGAGTCTATAGGAGTGGGGAGGGGTTTATGATAGAAGTGAAACCCCAGGCATGTCTCAGAACCACAGTAGCCCCAAAGTCCACTGAATGTAGGGCCTATTCTGGGACACTATACTCAGTATCAGAATGCCCACGCCACTCAGTTACAGAGCCTGATCTAAGCCTAGTCTCTCATATTAAATACTGAAGTGAACAAAATGAGCAAAACAAGGAAAATTTAAATACCATGAGGAAACACTTTGATTTGAGAGATGCCCTGGAGGTAAACCCCAAGGAGTACCCCAAAAGAAGTCTAGGAAAAACCTCAGAGGAAACAAGTGTCCTATCCTTAGGAGGAAATGAAAATAAGAGATGCAGAATGGAAAAGCTAAGGAGGAAAGAATGTCAATGGAAATTGGTGCCTTAGAAGAAATGGTAGAAAACTTCATGCAAGTACAGAATGCCCCAACCAGAAAACAATGACTCAATAAGAAAGCAAGAAATATCTAAACAAAAATGAAAACAAAATTGAAAGAATACCATGTAAGAAATATAATTTAAAAAATGGTTGACATTCTAAAAATGATCAGAAAACCATAACTTAAAAAATCTGTAACATATTTCAAAAAATTGCAAGTGAATATTTTTCAGAATTCTTAGAATTGTAAGGCAAACTGATGATAGAAAGAATCCATAAGTCACTTCTAGAATGAAACTCCAAAATACAAATTCCCAGGAACATCATAGACAATTTCCAGAGGTTCTAGGTCAAAGCTAAAAATGAATTCAGTACAAAAGAGCCACAATAAAGATAAAGAAGACTAGCAGATGCAACCACAAAAGGTAGGAGAATATGGAATATGATATTTCCAAAAGCAAGAGATAAAGGCTTACCATCCAAAATAACCCATCTACCAAAACTAAGTATAAACCTTTAATTGATGAGAGGATTCCCAGCACTCAGCATGAAAACCTAAAAGTGAGATCACATTTTGATATAAAATACAGGTTCTAAGAGAAACTGAGGAAGTACACATATTTGTTTAACCAGAAAGGAATATTTGGGAACAAATTACATACATGTTCATAGAGAAATAAGAAATAAATGCTTTTTAAAAGCCTTAATATTTTAAAGATCATAGGTAAAAAATAATAAAGGGTTGTAGGTGCTTTATTTATTTCTGTTTCAGTGATTGTATAGAGAAGACAACAATGGGAGGAACATAGGAATATAAGAAGAAAAGGAAAAATATAGAAAAAATATGAGAAGAAAATAAAAGAAATAGTTATTGCATAATAGAGGGGCATAATATGAGTAAATAGACATGGAGAATGGGTGGGGTAAAGATGTGTCATGAACCTCACTTTCATCTGGACCAGATAAGGGAAGATGGAACACAATTATACACAGAACACTTCTCCCGCCTTCTGCATAGAGATTTCATTATAGAAGTACGTTAAACTCAAAAAAGAAAGAGGGGACAGGAGTGAGGGCAGCACAGGTAAAGGAATTGTCAAAATAAACTAGGATATTGACAGGAGAAACTTGAAGTAGAGATTAAAGGAAAGGAAGAATTAAAAACCTGGAATCAAGGATGCGGAAAAGGAAGAGAAGAGCTGTAAGAGAAGAAACAGACCATTTCACTAATATGATTACTCATTTCAGGCAAATTCCACCTTATTTTATCACCTTATTTGTAAAGGTAAAAGTGGGAGCAAGGAGAGGAAAAAAGTACAGGATGGATGGAAATGTACAATTAATAATCGTAGTTTTGAATGTGAATGTCACGAAATTACCCATAACATGGAGGCAGAGAGCAGGGTGGATTTGAAAACAGAATCTCACAGTATGTTGTTTACAAAACATACACTTGAAATACAAAGATCCACAGAGACTTAAGATGAGGGGGTAGAGCAAAATCTGGAGCAAAAAAAAAGCTTCATCTGTAAGAATATCAGTTATAGCAATCATGATTTAAAATGATACTACAGAAAACATATGCATAATAAACAAAGTTAAAAAGACATAAAAGCAGGGGAAATTGCAGTATGCTTAAAGATAAAGAAATAATACCTACACTTAATATATAATAATATCAATAGTTAGCGTTTATGCAGCATCTACTGTGTGCCAGATACCATGCTAGGTGGTTTATAAATATTGTTTCATTAGGTCCTCTCAATAATTCTGGGAGGTAGGTGCTGTTATCTCCAGTTTATAGATGAGGAAACTGAGGCAAAGAGAAGTTAAGTGACTTGCTCAAGGTCACACATCTAGTAAAATCTAAAGCTGGATTTGAACTCGGACAACTCCAAGCCCAGCATTCTATCCACTGTACCACTTTACTGTCTGTGACGGCATGTACCTAATAGCACCTATATACCTAATAGTATAACATCTAAACACTTAAAAGAAAAAGCAACCAAATTAGATGCAGAAATATATAATGAAACTATAGTCATGGGGGACTGCAATGTATCCCTTTCAGGCCTAATCAAAACCAAAGGATAAACAAGAAGGAAGTTAAGGACCAGAATAGAACTTCAGAAAAATTAGAGATGACAATTTGTTATTGACGAATTGAAATAGAAAGGAATTTTCATATAGCTCATAACACCTTTGAAAAAATTGTCCACTTATTGGTGCATAAAGATACTACCAAAAATGTAGAAAAGCAGAAATAATCATGTCTGTATCACAATGTAATAGGCATTATATTCAATAAGACGTCTTTAAAGAAAGAATTAAAAAATAATTGGAGACTAAATTAAATAATTTCAAGGAACTACTACTCAAAAAATATAGAAACAATGTAAACGTGCATCCAAAATAACAATAATATGTCTATTGGATGTAGTTAAAAGCAGTTCTGAAGAAAAAAATTTTAACTCTAACATCTTTCATCAGGAAAAGAGAAAGAAATCAATGAATTTAGCATGGAATTAAAGAAAAACGTGAACAATAACAAATCAAAAGTCCTCAACTAAGGAACAATGTAGAAATTCTGAAAGTTAAAAAAGAGAATAATACAATTTAAAGTAAAAAATTAAATCATTGAACTGATAAAACTAGGGTTTTTTTTTAAATTGGAAAACAGATATCTAATATGATTTTTAAAAAGAGAGAGGAAAATCAAATTATTGGTATCAAAAATGAAAAAGGAGAACTTAAAATAACTGAAGGTGAATTCTAGGGAATTATTAGATGTTTGCCCAATTATATGCTAACACAATGAATAACTTAGAAGAAATGGATGAATAATTACAAAAATATAAAATTTCCAAATCAAAAATAAGAAATAATACATTTAAATTATTAAAATAATTTCAGAAAAGAAAATTGAATGAGCCATAAATGAACTCCCAGGGGAAAAAAACTTCCATGATCAGATGGAGTTACAAGTGAATTCTATTAAATTTAAAAAAAATTAATTTGAATAGTAGACAAATTATTTGCAATAATAAGAAAAGAAAATTACCATTCTCTATTATTAAAATATATCATTTTATATATAACACTAAATATGTTTATATTATATATGATATATAATATCACATGTTATGTATTACATATTATTTATCTATGTCTATATATCTATTAGGAAAACAGAAATAGACAAAACAGAGGAAGAAACTTTTGGACCCATAGCCCTACTGAATATTGACACAAAAATTTAAACAAAATATTAGCAAGCAGGCTACAACAACTTATTGGAAAGATTGCATATTACTACCAGACTGGATTTGTACTAAGAATGTAGGGATCATCAAACTTAAGGAAGACCTTAAATATAATAAATTATATAAATAATATAAATTATAAAAGCTTTATAATTATATCAATAGATGCCGGAAAGGATTTTTTTTTAAAATCATATATATATATATTTTAATATTTATTTATTTATTTAACTTTTTACATTCATTTTCACAAAATTTTGGGTTCCAAATTTTCTCCCCTTTTATCCCCTCCCCCCACCCCAATACCCCAAGCAATCTAATTTTCCCTATCTCCAATCTGCCCTGTCTTCTGTCATCCCTCCCTTCTCCTGTCTCCATCTTCTCTTTTCTCCTGTAGGGCCAGATGACTTTCTATTCCTCATTAACTGTATGTCTTCTTTCCTAGTAGCAACAACAGTGCTAAACAGTTGTTCCTAAAACTTTGAGTTCCAAATTCTCCCCATCCCTCCCTCCCCACCCATTCCCTTTGGGAAGGCAGGCAATTCAATATAGGCCATATCTGTGTAGTTTTGCAAATGACTTCCCTGATAGTCGTATTGTGTAAGACTAACTGAATTACCCTCCATCCTACCCTGCCCCTCATTGTTTCTCTTCTGTCTTTTGATCCTGTCCCTCCCCAAGTGTTGACTTCAAATTGTTCCCTCCTCCCTTTGCCCTCCCTTCCATCATACCCCCCCCTTGCTTATCTCCTTCTCCCCCACTTTCCTATACTGTAAGATAGGTTTTCATACCAAAATGAGTGTGCATTTTATTCCTTCCTTTAGTCAAATGTGATGAGGGTAAACTTCTTGTTTTTTATTCTGTTTTGTTTTGTTTCTCAGCTCTCCTCTTTTTCCCTCCACTAAAAAGTCTCCTACTTGCCTCTTAAATGACATATAATTACCCCATTCCATTTCACCCTCTTTCCTCCCACTACATTTCTCTCTCGCCATTTACCTTAATTTCTTTTAAGATATGGTCCCATCCTATTCAATTCACTCTGTGCTCTCTGTCTCTGTATGTGCATGCATGTGTGTATGTGTGTGTGTGTGCATGCGTGTACATGTGTGTGTATGGACCCACCAACTACCCAGATACTGAAAAGTTTTAAGAGTTACAAATATTGTCTTTCCATGTGGGTATGTAAACAGTTCACTTCTGGTAAGTCCCTTAAGACTTCTCTTTGCTGTTTACTTTTTCATACTTCTTCTCATTCTTGTGTTTGAAAGTCAAATTTTCTTTTCAGCTCTGGTCTTTTCATCAAGAATGCTTGAAAGTCCTCTGTTTCATTGAAAGACCATATTTTCCCCTGAAGTATTATACTCAGTTTAGCTGGGTAGGTGATTCTTGGTTTGAGTCCTAGTTCCTTTGACTTCTGGAATATCCTATTCCATGTCCTTTTATCCCTTAATGTAGAAGCTGCTAGATCTTGAGTTATCCTGATTGTATTTCCACAGTACTGGAATTGTTTCTTTCTAGCTGCTTGCAAGATTTTCTCCTTGAGCTGGGAGTTCTGGAATTTGGCCACAATGTTCCTAGGAGTTTCTCTTTTTGGATCTCTTTCAGGTGGTGATCGATGGATTCTTTCAATACTTATTTTGCCCTCTGGTTGTAGAATGTCAGGGCAGTTTTCCTCGATAATTTGATGGAAGATGATATCTAGGCTCTTTTTTTGATCATGAGTTTCAGGTAGTCCCATAATTTTTAAATTGTCTCTCCTGGGTCTATTTTCCAGGTCAGTTGTTTTTCCCATGAGATATTTCACATTCTCTTCCATTTTTTCATTCTTTTGGTTTTGTTTGGAGATTTCTTGGTTTCTCAGAAAGTCATTAGACTCCATCTGTTCCATTCTAATTTTGAGAGAACTATTTTCTTCAGTCAGCTTTTGAGCCTCTTTTTCCATTTGGCTCATTCTGCTTTTGAAAGCATTCTTCTCCTCATTGGCTTTTTGAACCTCCTTTGCCAATTGAGTGAGCCTATTTTTCAAGGTGTTCTTTTCCTCAGCATTTTTTTGGGTCTCCTTTACCAAGGTATTGATCCGTTTTTCATACTTTTCTTGCATCTCTCTCATTTCTCTTCCCAGTTTTTCCTCCACCTGTCTAACTTGCTTTTCAAAATCCTTTTTGAGCTCTTCCAAGGCCTGAGCCCACCCAACATCCCCCTGGGATGTCTGGAGTACCGAGCCCCCCCACCCACGTCTTTCCCTGATGGCAAGAATATGTCCTCGTCATCAGATCTGAATGTCGAGATCATTTGCATCTGTTCGAAAAAACTCTCTATAGTCTTATTTTTCTTCCCTTTTCTAGGCATTTTCCCAGCCAGTTACTTGACTTCTGAGATTCCTGTCCACCCCCGCCTAGATCCGCCCAGCTAGTGCTTGGGGTCTGAGATTCAAATGGGCTTTCCACAGCAAGCGGCTGCTAATCAATGTGAGCTTTAGTTCTGGTGCTGGGGTGGGGGCAGGGCCGCCTCTCAGGCTCAGTTCCCTCAGGGGGTTTATGCAGAGACTTTCAATAGTGAAGATCCTGCCTGCTGCTGGGGGAGTTCTGGACCTCTGCCGCAGCTGCTGCCTCTGCCGCCGCCCCCACCTCTGCCTCCACTGCTTCCTGCCCGTCTCTGCCACCGCCACTTCCTCCCGAGGGGGCCCGAGTCACAGAGACACCCCGTTCCCCTCTTCCAGCCCAGCTGTCTCTCTCACTGACCTGTAGCTTCTGTGGGCGGAGGGACTTCCTCGGCCGCCGGAGCTTCCGTCCCTGAAGTCTGCTCGGATCAGCTTCCCTGGGGCCACGGCCAGGGCAGCGCTGGGGTGGAGTCCGCTTTCTGGAGTGCGACGGACCCTGGGGACGGCTCTCCAGGGCTCTCTGGAATGGAAATCTCTTCCACTCTGTTTTTGCACACCTTTCAGTGATCCAGAACTTATGGGGATCTCTTTTCACATTAATTCTATGGGCTGTGGGTTCGGAGCTCGTAAACGTCTTTCTACTCCGCCATCTTGGCTCCACCCCCCGGAAAGGATTTTGACAAAATCTAAATCCACTCTATTAAAAATTCTAGAAATCATAAGAATAAATGTAGTAAATAGTAAGTTAGTAAATTAATATCATACATAATATCTATTTAAATCTAAGAGCTGACATCATCAGTAATGGAGAAAAAATTAGAGGCCTTTTCAATAAGATAAAGGGTAAAGCAAGGTTGTCCATTATCACCACTACTATTTAATAGATATCTCACTTCAGACAACAGGACAAGATAACAATTTTCTCAGGAAAAGACCCTTGCCCTCCTGGGGAAGAATGACTACAGGTTTGGGTCAAGTATGCAAAAGGAGTACTCTAAAATTGTTAAGCATCCTAAAGGAAGGAGATGAGGTTTGATGAGTCATAGCAGAACTCCAATGGGATCTAAGGAAGAGAAATCGTGGAGTTATAAATCAAGAATGTCTTCAAAAGCTCAAATGGATCTGTGACCCTGGATGAGATGGTGTTCACTCAATTTGGTAATGCATTTTGGCACAAAGGAGAATTACCATCTAAATTCTTGATACACATGGAGAGCCATTTATTCAAACTGTCAGAAAAAGGAGTGGTACTCTCTGAATGTAGATGCGACCAGATTGATCCAAGAAGCCAAAGTAAGGATGGGTTGACTTAGGGTATAGCAAAGAAAGTCATTGATTTGTGACAAATTGATTACATCAAAGTGCTCAAGTAACTTGGAGAGGGCCCACTGGTGGCCTACCATGCAAAAATTCAATACCTATAGATTATGGAAAATGAGCTAAGGAGTAGCCCTGCAAATGCCTGGACCGCTGAACAAGCTCATACAATCTGGTGAGAGGTTTATCCATGGACAAAATTATTCTTTTTGGAAAGATAAAAGGACAAGGGACTGGGGCAGACACAGTGACGTTGCCATCAGCAGAAAACCAGCAAGACAACTGACTTCTACTATAACTGTGGAAAAGATGGACATGTATGTTTTTATCTTTCTTTGTATCTCTAATGCATAGCATAGTGCTTGGAAAATAGCAAATACTTAGTAAATGCTTGTTAGCTCATAAATATTGGTGTGCCCTAATGATCTCATTGATTTTGGAAAGACACTGTAAGAACAAGAAGAAAGATTGATAGAAATATTGGGAAATGATCTAAAACTTTCACTAATCAAGGGATGGTTTTATATAGCTTCTGTCAAGTATGTGAATCACATAGAATCTCAAAAAGTGTGAGCACTTAATCAGAGAAGATTGCAGAATTCCTGACGTAGTCAAATCTATAGAACCTTTGAGATATAGGGACTTTGGTGGGATATGGTGGATGCTATAACAAATTTGTTGGGAACTATGCTGTTATTACTGAATGACTGAATGACTTCACTCATGATTATTCGGTTGAAGAGACCCAGAGGCAGAAAGACAAGACATGCAAAGTTGTCTTAAACCTACAAAGTCCTTTGTAGACTGATGAAAAACAAATGTAAATCAAAAGCATTCAAATACTTGGTCAGCTGTCTCACAATGAATTAATAATGACCCGTGTAGATCTAAGCAAACATTTGGTCTTAAAAAAGCTTGGACGACTTGGGAGTAATTCTATGCCAAAGGAATGATGGTCATCACAACCCAGATGCATTTGTCAGCAAAGGACAGAGTGGTTGTGAATCTTCACCCAGAAATTAGAGTTCTTGGCTTTGAAGTGGAGTGTCACCATTAAGTTCAAAGACTATGTGTATGGAGCAAAGTTATGAGGTGCATTGACAACAATCACTGACATATTTGGACCATTGTCAATGGGATGTTGCCTGGCAGAGATGAGGAGCAGGACTGGCCAATTATGACCTCACTTTACATTACCATTCATGGAAGACTAATATAAATATAGATGGCTTGTCTCCCTCAAAGACAATTTTAACAGTGAAGCTATGCTGATATCTAAAGAGGGAGTGAAAGCTATAGATAATGCCCAGGGCTGTAGCTTACAAGAAAATGTTAATACACTTGAGAATTTGGGACTTTCACCAAATAGTGTATGCGAATATCATTTGAGTGAATCAACCTTCTTTGTTTCAGTTATCTGTGGTGACAAGAAAAAGAAGCAGATGACTGATGAGAGACTGATGGAAAGTATAGAGGCCTAGAAATGAGGCAACTAGACTAAAAGATGTAAATTTCAGTCCCACGATGGCACTTCACAGTTGAGACAATGACAAAAATTGGAGCTGTGAAGTGGACTGCCACTTGATCTAAGGGTGTGCAGGAGCCAGCTTGTACCAGCTCTTGAGAGCTGATTATTAAATTCCAAGTATGAGCATTTACACATTGGAAATGAGCAAATGCTACATATTAACACTTGACTTATTGTTTTGTTGGTTGTCTAAATTTAAGAAAGTGATGGAGAGCAAATTAATGCAGCAGATTAAATTTTGAAGTGTATCATGTGCACAATTTTTTTTTTCTGGAAAGCCAGCTAAACATTTACTAGCAGGCCACTGCACTGATCCAATGCATGGTACCAGGAAGTAGTTGCCTACTTCATATTACTCTATGACCACATAAACTTTACAAGATGATTTTGTAAGATTTTTGTGCCCTAATACATGGTCAATTTTTATGAAGGTGTCATGCACAGCTGAGAAATAGGTGCACTCCTTTCTATTCCCATTCAATATTCTCCAAAGGTCTAGCATTTCTAACTTTTCTAAAAAATTATTCAGTTCATCATTTCTTTATGTTGTTGTTAGATTTATCTAGGTCTGAGAGGCAATAAATTGAAGTCCCCCACTGTTTATAGTTTTACTATCTATTTCTATAATTAATTTAACTTTTCATTTCAGAATTTAGATGCTAGGCATTTTTGTACATATGCATTTAATATTATTAATTCATTTTTATGGCAGTTTAAAAAGTAGAATATAGTTTCTTTTTTTTTTTTAAACAAAATAAGTCTATTTTTGCTGTTGCTTTGTCTGAGACCACGATTGCAAACCCAACTTTTTAGCTAAAGCATAATAGATTCTATTTCAGCCTTTTACTTTAATTCTGTGTATATCTTTCTGTTTCAGATATTTCTGTGATTCTTGTAAGCCACACCTTATTGGATTCTGTTTTCTAATACATTTTTATATCTTCTTCAATTTTAAGGGTGGGTTCAACTCATTCACATTCAGTTATGATGCCTAATTTTATATCACCTCCATTCTATTGTTTTATACTTCTTCTTTTTATTCCTCCACCCTATCTTTTAGAGTATGTTTTGTTTCAATTAATCCCCCCTTTACCTGCGCTCCGTCTTATTCTTTCACTTTCATTAAACTCCTTTCCCCCTATTTCCTGTTGTGAAAGCTGTTTTACTATACAGTAGACTTGGTTTATGAGTAACCTAGTTAATGTATGGTTCACTAAATGAGGAAAGATTTTTCATAAAATTTGTCTTGCACGATAAACAAAAAGTCACAATACAAACATCATGTTTGGACTTGAACAGCTGGCAAAGGGATGATGCTCAGCTAGGGCAATGTGTTTTATTTCAACCTATATAAAATTGCATGCCATTTTAGGGAGAGAGCAAGATGGGAGGGGAGAAAATTGAAAACTTATGGAAGTGATTTTTGAAAACTGAAAACAAATAAATTAATTAAAAAACATGTTAAAAACAAGTGTCATTTGATAGATTCATAGTCAGAAGTGAAAGTAAAGAAAAAAATTAGTGAGTCAAAACATGAAAGTGATTCTAAAGAATGAAAAATAAGTTAAGGTAGTACTTTTAGTAAAAGTAGCACAAGAGAGAATGCTACCAGCATTGAAATTCCTGATGTTCTCATAGAAGGAGATTCTCCTTCCAAGCAATATCCCTTCTTCCTCCTCCTCCCTCTCATTTCCCTCACACCATCTCCTCTCAAAGGTAAAATTCAGGTTTATTTTTTGTTTATATTGTGTACTAATCATTGCTATTGTACTTCAGGCACTTTAGGGACAAAAAATTACTTAAAATTATAAATAATTATTTTTATATGAATATTTTTTGGGATGTGGTAACCTCCAACTTTGCATTATTTCCTATGGGAAAAATCGCTTTGCAATATGAACAAATCGCATGATGAATGGAATCTCACAAAGAATTAAATTTGTAAACTGAGGTTTTGCTGTACTCACTGTTGTGTATGTCTATTCTTCCTCCTGTAAGCAGTTTGGAAAATATTGAGGTTCAAGTGTTTTCCACTTCCCCTTACTTACTCTTTCTTATATAGGTTTCTACTGTACACTTCATTTGTATGAGGTAACTTCCCTCATTCTCCTCTCCCTTCTCTCTCCCAGTACATTCCTATTTCCCACTTTTTCCATTCTTCTTTTGACATCATCAAAACATAACAGAATCACTCCTGGGATCTCTGTCTAATTAGACTTCTTTTAGGAACCTGATGAAGAAAGAATTCATTTATTATGTCCCCATCTGGAATACGAAAAATATAATAGTTCCTTATGATTGCTCACTCAAGTTTATCTTTTTATGCTTCTCTTTACTCCTGTATTTTTATGTGAAATTTTCACCAGCAATACATGCAATTGCTCCATTTTGTTAAAAGTCAGTTTCCTCCTCCTTCACAGGATATGCTCATTTTTTTCTAGATAGTTTTGGTTATAAACCTACATCTTCTGCTTTTTGCAGCATCATATTCCAAGCTCTCTTCTCTTTTGTAGTGCTGGACACTATTTTTTCTTTTTTGTGATTTTAACTGGCACCTCATATTTGAATTTTTCTTTTTGGTTGCTTGCAATATATTTTCCTTGACCTGAAAGCTCTGAATTTTGGCTATAGTATTCTTAGGAATTTTCATTTGGGGGTTTCTTTCAGGAAGTGACTGGTGGGTTCTTGCAATTTCTACTTTGCTGTTTAATTCCTATATATTTTGGAAGCTTTATAATTTCTTGAAATATGATGTCCAAATTCTATTTTTTGTTCTTAGCTTTCAGATAATTGAATGATTCTTAAATAATCTTTCCTCAACTTGTTTTCCATGTTAATTATTTTTTCCTATGAGTTACTTCATATTTTTTTCTATTTTTTTCAGTTTATTGACTTTGTTCTTATTATACCTTGCTGTCTCATGGAGTCACTTGCCTTTATTTGGTCAAATCTGATTTTCAAAGAGTTATTTTCTTCAGTAAAGTTTTGTATTCCTTTCCCCCAAGCTGTTAATTCTCTTTTCATAGTGTTCTTCTCCAGCTCTCACTTCTTATATAAAGGAAATCAAATTTGAAAGACTTTAGCATGCTAATTGAAACAGTGATAGAGAAACCTAAAAAGGTAAAAAGAGAAAAGAAAACATAAGGGATTCAATGAAGCTGAATTGTCTACATCCCTATATGGAAAGATGTTACTGATAATTCTTAAATATTGTACTATTAATAGCATATCAAGAAGGAATATGCACATACATATGCAGAGGTATACATATACCAGTATAAGGTGAATTTGAGGGAAAGACAAAAATAATTAATGAATGAGAAAGAGGAGTACATTCAGTGCAGAAGGAAGGGAGATGTAGAATGGGGTAATTTATTTCACATGAAAAAGCATGAAAAACTTATTACAGTGGACAGAAAGATGGGAGAGTGGGCAATGGGATTGCTTGATCTTACAATAGTGTTGGCTCAAAGAAGGAACAATATACACAATGAGTCGAATATAGAAATCTCTCTCACCTGACAAAAAAGTAGGAAGAGAGAAGATTAAGTAGAAGGGGGAGGGCTAGTAGAAGAGAGGGAAGACTTGGGAAGGTGGTAGACAGAAACAAAACATTGCTGAGGAGGGAAAGGATGAAAGGAGAGAGAGGACAAACAGGAAGAAAAATAGGATGGAGGGAAATACACTTTTAGTGATCATAACTGTGAATGTGAATGGGATGAACTCTCCTATAAAATGGAATGGGATAGCAGAAAAACCAGAATCCTACAATATGTTATTTACAGGAAAGCTGCTTGAAGCAGAGAAATACACACAGAGTAAAGAAAAAGGGTTAGAACAGGATTTATTAAGCTTCAGCTGAAGTAAAGAAAAAAGGCAGTGTTTTTGCTTTGAAATGATTTCAGACAAAACAAAAGCAAAAGTAGACCTAATTAAAAGAGATAAGAAAGGAGACTACATCTTTTTGTTTAGCTTTTATTTTTCCTGCAGTTACATGTAAAATCATTTTTAACATTTGTCTTAAAAATTTGGGTTTCAAATTCTCTCCATTCTTCCTTCCTCCCCACCTCTATTGAGAAGGCAAGTATTTTGATATAGGTACACATGTGTAGTCATGCAAAACACGTTCAGGTTGTAAAAGAAAACGGATGAAAAACTCAAGACAAGCAAAGGAAAAAAAATACTGTAATTTGTATTCAGACACCATCAGTTCTTTCTCTAGGGATGAAGAGCATTTTTCATCATAAGTCCTTCAGGGTTGTCTTGGATCATTACATTGCTGAGAATAGCTAAGTCATTCACAGCTCATCATCTTATAATATTGCTGTTACTTTGTACATTGTACATTTCACTTTGCATCAGTTCATGCAAGTCTTAACCATATACAATGAAGTAATATCAGTTCTATGCACCAAGTGGTATGGTATCCAAATTCTTAAAGGAGAACTTAAGTGAGTTACATGTCCATGACCAAACAAAAGATAGAGAAATTATGAAATGTAAAACAGATAATTTTGATTATATTAAATTAAAAAGTTTTTGCACAAACAAAGCCAATATAATCAAGACTAGAAGGAAAGCAAAAAGTTGAGAAACAATCTTTACAGCAAGTGTCTCTGATAAAGGTCTCATTTCTCAAATATATAGGGAACTGAGTCAAATTTATAAGAATATAAACCATTCCCCAACTGATAACTTGTCAAAGGGTATGAACAAGCAGTTTTCAGATGAAGAAATCAAAGATATCTTTAGGCATATGAAGAAGTGCTCTAAACTATTTTTGATTAGGGAAATGCAAATTAAAACAAACTCTGAGGTACCACCTCACACCTGTCAGATTGAATGATATATAAGAAAAGGGTAATGATAAATGTTGGAGAGGATATGGGAAAATTTGGACACAAATTCACTATTGGTGGAGTAGTGAACCGATCCAACCATTCCGGTTAGACCTATGCCCAAAAGGCATATGTATACCCTTTGATCTAGTCAAACTATATATATCATATATACCCAAACTATGCATACCTTTTGATCCAGCAATACCTCTAGCAGGTCTACATCCCAGAGATGATAAAAAAGGGTAAAGGACCTACATGTACAAAAATATTCATAGCAGTACTTTTTATAGTGGCAAAGTATTGGAAATTGAGGGAATGTCCATCAATTGGGGAATGGCTGAAGAAGCTGTGGTATATGAATGTAATGGAATATTATTGTGCTATAAGAAATGACGGAAAATCTCAGAAAAACCTGGAGAGACTTGAATTGATGTAAAGTGAAGTGAGCAGAACCAGGAGAACATAGTACATAGTAACAGCAATATTATGTGATGATCAACTATGAATGACTTAGCTCTTCTTAGCAACACAACGATCCAAGACGAGTACAAAGGACCCATGAAGGAAAGTGCTATTCATATCCAGATCATGAAGTGATGGACTCTGAATGTAGATTGAAGCATGCTTTCTTCACTTAGCTTATTATTTTTTGTAGTTTTTTTTACCTTTTGATATGTTTCTTTTTTTCATAACTGTGACTAATATGGAAGTAAATTTTATATGATAGTACATGGGAAGGATGACAATTTGGAACTCAAAAATTTGTAAAAATTAATGCTAAAAATTGTCTTGACAGATAATTGGGAAAAAAATGAAATACTATGAATAAAAAACTATAAAAATGTGACCAATCACAACTCTAGAAGCCTGATCATGGGCCATACCTCCTATCTATTGGAAGAGAAGTTGTAGAGGTCCAGAGGTCCAGAGTGAGATAATACATTTTCAAAAAGAAGGAAAAGCTCCTATTTGCTAAGGAGGTAAGAGGGAGGAGACAGGGAAGGTAGTGAGTAGCGAAAGAACATCAATCAAACATTATGAAGTGCACACCTGAAAACAAAAAAAGATCAGAAGAGGACATAAACACTTAGGGCAATTTTTTCATTGGTACGTTAATACCAATTTAAAAAAGAAACTACCTTAAGCAAAGCCCATAGTTTCATATACAAAACCTTTTTTTTAAATTCTTCATATATTGAAATGTTCATGTTGGTTGATGATTAAGTTCATCATCCTCAAATAGCCATGATCTCATTAATTCGGAAGTTCTCTTTAATGACACAGATCACAACTTTACGTACATGTAGAATGGTTATCATGTAAGTGATTCTCTTGATTCTGGTCATTGCCTTCTTTATCATCCTCATCCTTGTCCTGTCTGATGCTTTAACAAACTGCTGATTATCCTGGATTCTCTTCTTCCTCAGTTTATGTGACACTGTTTTCTACTGGTTGTCTTCCTGACTGCTCCCTCTCAATCACCTTCTCTAGCAGGTCTATATCCCAGAGATGGTAAAAAAGGGAAAAGGGACAAAAACATTGGGTCTTCATCTGGGTCACACCCATTAAATCTGGGTGTCCTCCAAACCTCTGCCTTGGCTTCTCTTGTCTTCTTCCCCTATACTCTTACTCTATACTCCCTCTTACTTTACTTGGTGATTTCATCAGCTCACCTGGATTCAATTTTCTTCTCAATCATGATGATTCCTAGATCAACTTACTTAGCCCTAATCACTCTCCTGATCTGTAGTCTTGCATTTCCAACTGTTATTGGCATTGAGCTGGATGTCCAACAGACATCTTAAACTTAATACTGAACTCATTATCTTCCCCCCATCCCAAGTCATCCCCTGTTCCTAGCTTCCCTGTTATGGTTAAGGGTACCACCAGCCTCCTGGCCAACCAGGAAACTTGCTCTTGCTCCTTCCCCCACCCCCAAATACAATCTGCTGCCAATTTATGTCAATTCTAACTTCACAACATCTCTCATATACACCTCCTTCTCTCTTTGGACACTGCCACCACCCTAGTACAGAGCCTTATCACTTCACACCTAGATTATTGTAATAGCCTTCTGGTTATTCTTTCTGCCTCAAGTCTTTCCCCAGGGTGACAGAAATGTAAGAAGGCTGGTGAAATGCCGAAGTCAGTTACACATGGTGAAGATGGAGAAACTTCATGAGATGAGAAGAAAGATTGGGGAAGGATAAGTAACTAGGAATTTGGTTGGAGTAAAAGGGAAGGACCAAGGGATTCACATTTCCACCTTTACATTTGGCTTTAGGGGCATACTGTGGCCAAGTGGCACATGCTCTCTACTCCCAGGGGCTAGGAGTTCACTGACAAGGTCAGACTGTTATTAGGATTGGTGAAGGATCACAAGACAACATGATGGACAAACGTGTGTGGGCGAATTCTTTGGTACAAAATAAGTTGTACCTGTTCCAGGTTCCTCGGAAGCACTTTCCCAAATAACACTACACTGATTGATTAAACTGTTGCCAAATGGATGGTTATCTCATAGTGGTTTTTTGACACTTTGTTGTGGGAGCTTCCAGAACATTATGTTGAAGTATCAAGGCAGTTTGAGGTTAGTGTACCGAACAAAATGATGGTTGTATTTTTAATATTTATGATTCCTTCCTTTTTAAGATGTTCCCCAGTCAGATGGAATTTAATGCTTTAACTGTTCCAACTCAATTATTTACCAACCAGTACCTTTTCATTAGTCACCTAGATCCAGAACAATTTCTTTCAATTCTTCTTTCATATTATGAATAATAAACTTGAAGTTATTGTGATTTATGATGTGAGATAGTACTCCAAACTTTATTTCTTGCAAACTTCTTTCCATTTTGCCAGCATTTTTTTGGCCAAATACAAAGAAGTTGTTGTTCTTGGGATTAATTATTTTTAACATCAAAAATGTGTTTCTTGTTGACTATCATCTTGACATTGCAATCTATTCCTCTTTATTTTGTTAATTTTAATTTATGGAATAAAACAAGCATTTCCATGACAGTGTAATAAAAAAAATCATTGTACATGAAACTGCAAATTTGTTGAGTACAACTTTCTATCCTTTTTAAATATATAACAAAATTATCATGTAAATTCTTTTTTTTCACTTCCCCCTCCCTCAGAGATGACTACCATTAGAAACAAATAGTGTACATACACACACACATACACACACATACACATGCAAAATTATTCTACACATACTTCTATTTTTCAATTCTTTCTCTGGAAGGCATCTTTCTTCATATGTCCTTTATAGTTAATTTGGGCATTTATAATAGTCAAAATGGCTTGTTACCTTAAAGTCACTCTTAAAACAATATTGCAATTACTGTATACAATGTTTTCTTGGTTCTGCTCATTTAGCTCTTCATTATTTCGTGAAAATCTTTCCATGCTTTTCTAGGATCATTGAGCTTATCATTTCTTAAAGCACGATAGTATTCCATCACAAACACCATAAATTGCTCAACCATTCCCCAATTGGTAGTCATCCCTGAAATTTTCAGTTCTTTGCCACCAACAAAGAGAGCTACTATAAACATTTTAGAACATATGGGTTCTTTTCCTTTTTCCCTAATCATCTTTGGAAATAGACTTAGTAGTGATATTGTTGGGTAAAAGGACAGAGATAGTTTAATAATTCTTTGGGAATAATTCTAGATTACCCCCCAAAATGGTTGAATCAGTTCATAATTCTACCAACAATGATTTAGTGTCCCAATTTTTCCACATCCCCTCCAATATTTGTTATTTCCTCACATCTGTCTTTTTAGTCAATCTGATAGGTGTGAGAAGGTATCTCAAGGTTATTTTAATTTACATTTCTCTAATCAATAGTCTTTTAGAACATTTTTCATATGACTATATATAGTTTTGATTTTTTTCATTGGAAATCTACTTGTTCATATCCTTTGATTATTTATCATGTTGGGAATGATTCATATTCTTATACATTTGACCAACTTCTTGATATATTTTAGATATGAGACCTTTATTTGAGAAACTCTATAAAATTTCTCCCCCAATTTTTACTTTCCTTCTGATCTTGGCTATATATATTTGTAGAAAACATTTTAATTTAATATAATCAAAATTACCCATTTTATACCCAATTTTGCTCTCTATGTCTTATTTATTCATAAACTGTTTCCCTATCCGTTTGTCTCATATGGATATTCTTCTACTTCTACTTTGTTCTTGGTTTCTTTACTATCCCTTGCATGAAAGAGGACACTGCAATCTTTGAAGGATCTAGAGGGGCCAATGAGCTAGAGCACCAGAAAAGATATCTTTAACCCCTCAGGGTATTTATCTAACTTTCACTCTTCTTGATATGTCTGGTCCTCAGAGTATGGCTACTATGTCCTCTAAGAGCTCTCGCCCTACCCTTCTGCACAAAGCAACAGACATGTACTCTACACTGCCATATGAAGAGGAGATGATTGGAAGAGGTAGCATTGGGCTTCCTTTTGTTTGGGGGTAGATCCTACATTATGGAACTCCAAGGCTATAGAAATTTTGCCCAGCTTGCCCAGGAACCCTGAAAAAATCAGTAGGAGTTGACTCAGTCAAGTCAGAGAAATGAATAAGAGAAAAGGACAGGACTGGGATAAGTTGTGGTATATGAATATATAGAATACTATTGTTCTATAAGGAATGACGAGCAGGAGACTTTAGAAAAACTGGAAAAGACTTAGAAGAACTGATGCTGAGTGAGAACCAGGAGAACCCTGTATACAGTAACAGCAACATCATGTGATGTCCAACTTTGATAGACTCAGCTCTTCTCAGCAACACAATGATCTATGACAATTTCAAAAGACTCATAATGGACAATGTTTTCCACATCTAGAGAAAGAACTATGGATCTAAAAGCGGATTGAAGCATACTACTGTTTCTTTCTCATGGTTTTTCCTTTCTGTTCTGATTCTTTCACATGACTGATGTGGAAATATGTTTAATATGATTGCACATGCATAGCCTATATCAGATTGCTTGCAGTCTTGGGGAGGAGGGAGAAAAAATTCTGGAACTCAAAATCTTATAAAAGTGAATGTTGAAAACTAAAAAAATAAAAAAAGGAAAAAAGAAAAGAGTATAATACTAAAAGAATCTATGATCTCTATATAAGCAAGTCATTGATCACAAAGACAGGTTATACAGAAACCACTTAAGGATCATATGTTTTTCTGAAGGATATGATAAATTGAGAAACCTAAGCACCATTGGGCAAGAAATAATACAAGACTGTCTATAAATTATGAATAAAGAAAACAAAGCACCAATTAAAAAAATCCACAGAACTGAAGATGCAGACCAAGGCAGATAGTTTTGACCATCATCAATGCAGAAATTTGTTTTACTTCACTGGGCCTATTTGTGACTAGAGATTCTCCCCCACCAGCACCCCAATTAGAAGGGGAGGTAAGAAGGAAAGATAATAAATGTGTTTTCTAGAGGTTCCCTATCATTTCCAAGATCAAATCCAAAATCCTCTGGTGGTCAAAGCTCTTCATAAATTACCTCCCCACTCCATCTTTCTAGTCTTCTTTCTTTGCCCTTCCTCCCCCCTGCTGCCTTTGGTACTCTTTGATCCAGTGACACTGGTATCCTTGCTGTTCCTTGAACAAGACACTCTTTGCTCTGGGCATTTTATCTGATTGTCCTCTTTTCCTGGCATGCTCTCCCTTCTTATCTCTACCTCTTGATTTCTTTGGTTTTAAGTAAAATTTTATCTTCTATAGGAAACCTTTCCTAATTCTTCTAAATTCTAGTAGTTTCCTTCTTTTGATTATTTCCAATTTTTCTTGTCTATAATTGTACATATTAATTTTCATGCCATTTTCCCCACCAGACTATGAGCTCCTTGGAATTGTTTTTTGCCTTTCTTTGCATTCTCATTGCTTAGCATAGTGCCTGAAACATAGTAGATGCTTAATAAATGCATATTGACAGACAAAGAAGAAAGAATCCACAGATCACTTCAAGGAAAACAACAACAAAGCCCCCAATCCCTACACTTTCAATTCTAAGCCATATGGTGGTTCAATAGAACAACGAGAATGAATTCTGTAAGTGTCTAGGAGAAAGACCTTCAGATATGAAGTAAACTTGAAAGTCACAAGGTTATTTGGCACCCACTAGAAACCACAGAAGGGAATGGAAGAATATATTCCCCAAAGGAAAGGAGCTCAAAGTTGAACCCAAAATGACTTGTCTTTCAAACGAGGCTTATCATCAGTAAATAAGGGTAAATGGTCAACACAGGACAGACATTTGAAGTGGTTTTTGTAAAAACAACAACGAAACAGATGTGACATTATTTACTTGCAAACACCCCAAACAAAAACACAAGAAAGGAAAATAGAAAAAGCATAAGTCTTGAAACAAGGAATAAATACTAGGACACATTACCCATCTCTAGGTATGTTTTTATGAGAAAGAAAAAGACTGACCTATTGGGCTAAACAACAACAGGGATAAAAGGACCACTATAAGATTATTTTTAAGGGCAAAATGAAATAAAAATGAACATACAATTTAAAGAAATAGAAGTAAAGGAGAAAGAGCTGCCCTGAAAATTCATAGACTAAACCCACAACCCTTTTAAAGGTGAATCAACATTTTGATCTTACAAATTTAAGTCTAAGCACCAGTGACCTTAAATTTCTTGGCTGGTAGTAGTGCTTAGTGTCTTGGGTAAGGAGTTAAGAAAATCTGGGTTTACATGTCACCTTTGATGTTTGTAGCTGTTAAGAGACCTTAGGCAGTCTCTTGACCTCTTCCTATATCAGATTTGTTTATTTGAATTTATTTAGTATTTTGTTTTTCCCCAGTTACATGTAAAAGAATTTTTAACATTCGTTTTTAAAACTTTGAGTTCCAAATTCTCTCCCTTCCTTCCTCCCTACCTCCTCTCGTTGAGAAGGTAGGCTAATATAGGTAATACATATGGAATCACGCAAAACATTTCTATAATAGTGATTTTGTGAAAAAAAAACAGACCAAAAAAAAAAACCCTCAAGAAAAATAAAGTAAGAAAAGCATGCTTCAGTCTGTATTCAGATACCATCAGTTCTTTCTCTGGGCATGGATTGATTTTTTCATCCCAAGTCCCTCAGAGTTATCTTGGATCATTGTATTACTGAGAACAGCTAAGTCATTCACAGTTGATCATCTTACAATACTGCTGTTACTTTGTACATGGTACATTTCACTTTGCATCAACCCATGCAAATCAGTTTCACTGGATCAATGAGTACATGGAGGGGTGTAAGACATAAGAAGATTGGAAAGGTGGGGTAGAGGCAAATTATGAAGGGCTTTGAATGCCAATTAGAGGATTTAATGCTTCATCCTGGAAGTTATAGGGAACCATTGGAGTTTATTGTGTAGGGAGGTGACATGGTCAGAACTGCACTATACAAAGATCCCTTTGATACCTAAGTGGAAGATGGACTGGAGCGGGGAGGTAGGCAGACCCTTGAGAAGACTATCATGAGTTAAGAAGACCTGAGTTCAAATCCAGCCTAAGACATGTAGTAGCTGTATGACCTGGACAACTCACTTTGATTTCTTTCTGCCTCAGTTTCCTCAACTATAAAATGAGGATAACAGTAGCATCAGGCTGCTGTGAAGATCAAATTAGATATTATTTGTAAAGCACTTGTCACAGTGCCTGGTACATAGTAGACACTATGTAAATATCATTTATTATTACTATTATTTATTATTATTGTAACAGTTCAGGTATGAGGTGACAAGGGCCTGTGCCAGGGTAGTGGTAGTGTCAGAGGAAAGAAGGGGAAGAAATGTTACAAACAAACCAATAAACTTTGAATTGGATATGGGAGATGAGATAGAGAGTGAGGAATTGAGAATGGCACTTATTTATAAGCAAGGGTGTCTGTGAGGATGGTGGCATACTTTATAGTAATAGAGAAGTTAGGAAGAGGGAAGGGACTGGGGGCAAGGGGAGATAATGAGTTCAACTTGGGACATGTAGAATTTAAGATGACTATAGAACCTGCATTTTGGGATGTCTAATAGGCAGTTGGAGATGTGAGAAAGGCTATCAATACACAAGCATTGAAGCAATAAATGAAGGAATGAATGATAACACACTTAATAAGCATTTATGGTGTACCAGTTGATGAATGCTGGTGTTATAATACAAGAAAACAAGATGGTCCCTGCCCTCTCAAAGGTCACATTCTAAATGAGGGAAAGAGCTAGATGGATGGGAAACTTGTGTAGTGTTATGGTTTGCAAATGTCCTGGAAGTGAAGTGGATACCTGCTTTTGAGCAAGATATGGTAAAAAGTCCACCTACCAGAGTCCATAATCTCAGGGTCAAGGATGAGGAGGGTGAAGAGGTTACATAAGAAATCAGTGTCTGGTTTTCCAATACCCCTAATACTCCAATCCTAGAGATAGCCATCCCCAAGGAAGTGCAGTTCTCAATATTTTACAAAAATAACAACACTTGAAGTCACTGCTTTTATTCTCCTCAAGGGTTGGGTGGCTCATCAGCCTCGGGTGGCTCAGACAAGGGTCAGAACAGTTATTAAAGTAAACAGTTTTCTAGGATGGCTCTGACTTGGACTAATTTCCTTTTGTCTTTAGAATCCTCTTTTCCTGCTTAATAGTTAACTTTCTGTCTACTACCCTTGGAGCATTCATTTCCTCTGGTTCTAGGAGGGATTTAATGGATGTCATAGAAGAGCCAACTCAAAACCTACCCAATGGGTGTCATGAAATAAGTGTGCAGAATGAATTGAGGGTGGAAAAGAGACTATGAAAAGGAAGGAAAAGGGGGAAGAAACAAGCATTTACGAAGCACCTACTATGTTCCAGGCAGCTTCCTGAGTGCTTTATACATATCATCTTATCAATATTGTGAAATCATTTAAGAGGCTATTTCATTTGTTCAGATGTGACGTCAAGTGGGCTTGATAGCTGTGTTTAGTCATGTCTGACTATGACCCTTTGGTAGGGTTTCTTGGACAAAGGTACTGGAGTGGTTTGCCGTTTCCTTCTCCAGCTCATTTGATGGATGAGGAAACTGAGGCAGACAGGGTTATGTGACTTGCCTAGGGTCACATAGTTCGTTAAGTGTCTGAAGCTGGATTTGATTGTTCTTAGGTCTTCCTGACTCTAGACCCAGTGCTCTATCCACTGTGCTACCTCTGGCATAACCACGCCAGAGAATAACAGAAAGCACCTTATACAAGTGAAGGAAGTGACAAAACTTGTCTGATGGGATGAGGGCTTGGGGAGTTTAGTTAAAGGAGAACAAGAGGAGGAAGCAACACAAGGAGGTCGATGCGGGGTAGAGGAGGCAGGGACTAGTTTCAAGGAGGTCAAGAATCAAAAGTAACCTAAGTAGGCAAGTTCAGTGCTGTCCACCCACATTGCCTGCATTCCTGACTGTATAATGTGTTCACTCTTATCTTCCCTGAAGCAAGATTGCCTTGGTGATATATTTTAGTCAGCAGTAGATTCTGCCCTCCTGCAGAGAAAAGAAAGCAAATAAAATTTTACTATCCACTGTAATAGGTACCATGCTAAGCTCTTTACACATATTATCTCATTTCATCCTCACTACACTGGGAAGGTAGGGGCTTTTATGGTCCCCATTTGAAAGTTTAGGCAACTGAGGCAAACAGAGTTTAAGGATTTGAACGCAGGTCCCCACTGTACCACCTAGTTACCTATGAGTCAGCACTGTAGAAAGCTGGGCTTGGGAGTCAGCAAGAACTGCATTCAAATTCTATCTCTTAAAATAATCACTTGGGCAAGTCACTTCACCATCATGAGCCACAATGTGTTTATCTGCAAAATAAGACCATGATATACGTAGTATTTACCTCGGATATTTGTTGTGGGGCTCAAATGGGGTAACACATGCATTATGCCCTTCTGTAAATTTTAGAATGCTGTGCAGGGTGTACCAAAGATCTTAGTACAGTTTTAAGTTTTAATAACTTTTTGTAATTTGTTGTTCGGTCATTTCAGTTGTGTCCAACTATTTGTGACCCTTATGGGGTTTTCTTGGCAAAGATATTAGAGTGGTTTGCCATTTGCTTCTCCAGTGGATTAAGGTAAACAGAGATGAAGTGACTTGCTCAGGGTCACATGGTGACTAAGTGTCTGAGGCCAGATTTGAGCAAGATCTTTCTGACTCCAGTACCAGAGCTTTACTTAGCCACCTAGCTGCCTCCTGGTAACTGATGAGTAACTATGAAATATTATAGCTATAATAGCTATTAAAGCTTAAATTTAATATTAAATAATTATATCTAATAATTATAGTAGCTATTAAAGGCTAACATTACACTATGACTTTTGGGACGCCTGTATAACTATAGGTTAATGTATACCTCTCCACCTCCATTTGTAATAGTATTGATTCCACGTCAATGGATTGGTTCTCATTGAGAAATGAAATGGAAAAAGTTTCTCAATTCCTTTAGGAAGTCTATCCAGTAGGGAACTGTTAAGCTGGTTATTTACCATTGGATGTAATGATTGGCCTTCTAGTGAAATTTTCCATCCGTGGGTGGAAGACTTGATCACCAAACAGTGGGGTTTATGTCCAAGGGTTTGTTTAGCTTAACAAGATGCAGCAGCTTCAAGCTTTCCAAACAAAAATGGCCAGTTCAAAGTTCTGTGAGCCATGCCAAGCAAAACCGGACCTTTCAGAGCCAGGCTACTCCTGCTACTGTTGATGTTCTGCAAAGATTTCAAAGGTTACCAGCTGAGGCTTGAAAACTTGTTTTGTGAAATAGTGATAAATAACTTTGTATCTCCTCCACTAGAAGTCTAGTTCCTTTTTTTTTCACCATATAGTCATATCCAGGCCAGTGCCAAGCATTTCAGTCACAAATACAAAGTAATTATTATCAAACTTATCATCATCATCAAATACTTAATTTCTGCTATAAAAGTCACTTCTCTCTGCACTGTGGAATACAGGGGGCCCAAAAAGTCCCCATGGCTTTGAGTTAAGATAATGACAAAATAAGATTTATTGATTGAATGTTCTTCTTACCATTTCTCCCTTTTTTCCTTCTTACTCATTATTGACCATTAGCTGCTTATTGATTAAAAAAAATCAACTGGAGAATTTTTGGTCAGACAAAGTCAGAAGTGACACTGAGGATCTGCTGAGGATAATTCTCTCTTGGTATGTTGGTTTGACAGGTTTTCATATTACTTGATTCTGTTGGCTTAATTTTGGGCATTTGTGTGTTGGGATCTTATGAATCAGGCTTCTGATCTCTAATAAGAAAGCTATTGTTTATAATAGCTGGTATTTTATGGATATCATGGAGTCAGGAAGGCCTGGATCCATGTACCGTCACTTGGCTTTACAATTCAGGGAAAATCTCCAGGCAACTCTAGACTACATGTTTCAGGAATACTGATAATCTGCATCACTGAATCTTTTCATGGATCTTTTTGGATCGTGAGGGATCTCATTTACTGGGGAATTAGTTCCCTATGCCAGTAAAATCACAAGTCTAGACCAAAGAAAATAATTTGTTTCCTTGTAAACATGAAAAATGGGTTCAACTTTCTCCTTATCAAATCCCATTCATTAAATGATCACAGGCACATATAACAACATAGCTAATGTAATAAGCATCTCTTCTTTCACTTTCACTTAAGGTTTTTCCGTCCTTCATCTCAGTCAGTTTCCTATATTTTGTTTACATTCAATTAAATTCAATTAAACAAGAATTTATTGAATCCACTACATGCCAATGCCTGGGGTAGATTCCAGAGAGATAAATATAAAAACCATATAATTCCTGTACTTAAGAAGGTTGTATTTTTTCTTATGATTTATAATTCTTATAATTTTTTTCTTATAAAAATAACATATTTTTATACCAACATCCCTTCCTCCTCCTCTACCCACTGTAGCAAAGAATAAAAACAGAAAGAAAAACAAAAATCATCCACCAAGTCTTACAGTATATGCAGTGTTTTCACACCCATAGTCCCCCCTCTCTGCAAGAAGGGGAGGGAGGTACATGTTCTCATTTGAATGAGTTAGATGGCCCCATCCCTGGCACCAGGTATGGTCATTACAATTTCTAACATTCAATTTCCTTTGGGTAGTTATTTCTATATATATTGTTATGGCCAGTGTGTGTGTGTGTGTGTGTGTGTGTGTGTGTGTGTGTGTGTATACGTTCCATTTAGTTTACAATGCATCAATTCAAAATCTAAGGAGCCTACATTCTGTTGGGGACATAAGGAAGATCCGAGTTCAAATCTTGCCTAAGATGCTTACAAACGGTGTGACCCTGGGTAAGTCACTTCACCTCTGTCTGCCTCCATTTTCTCAACTGTAAAATGGGGATAATATCAGCACCTACCTCTCAGGACTGTTATGAGGATTGAATGAAATAATATTTGTAGAGGATTAGCAGAATGCTTGGCACATATTTGGTAATGAATAAATGCTTTTCCTTTCTTTCCCCTTTGCATTTTTATCTTACAATTCACAAACTCATTTGTCTTGCCGTTCCTTCGGTTCACCCTTTCTTTCTGTACCAAAATAAAGTGCAGTATTTATCTAGATTGGTATACAAACTTGAAATTTGTTCAATTTAGATGTTTTCTCTGACATTGGTACAGTTGCCTGTATTTCCATTCACCCTTTCTCATGTTACCCTCATAGTTACCTAAGCTACAGTACTGTATAGATGAGATAATACTAGACTAGGAGTCAGAAGGACTGAGTTTTTAGTCTCAGTTCTGCCTAGGGAGAGGTAGGAACCTTGGATTTAGTCTCAGCTCTGCTACCATTTTGTTTTGTGACCTTGTGCTAAATCACATTTTCCTCATCTGAAAATAAAGGTAGTGAATAAACTTCATTCAAGGATCCCCTCAAAAATTATTTCTTTGAATGCCTTTCCTGATTCCCCTGTTGACAGTACCCTTCTCTGAAATGACTTTTTTTTTATTTTGTATAGAATGAGAGCAAGTGGTTTAGCCTCCAATGATCTCTGGGACCTTGGGTCACTTCTGATGGGCCTGCTGTGTTCTGGCTTAGGGCTGGAGAGCTTGACCCTTTGGGATGAAGCAGCAAACCTTGGGGGGGGGGTCAGTGATCCTTCTCATTACAGGGGAAAGGGCAATATAAAACATAAATGGGAGAGAATTGTCTGCTAAGAAATAGTTCAGGCACCAAGGCACTATAGTTAAGATTGTATGACTCAGTAGCCACCATTAAAAAGAAGAGGAGATTGTGGAATATTATATTCACAAAAGGAAAAAGATAGAGGTTTACTGTAAAAAATAACTTGTCTTGCAAAACAGATTAAAATCCTACAAGAGGAAAAATGGATCTTTAAAGGAACAAAAGACTTTCTCATATTCTTGCCAAGCAGATCAGTTGAGCAGAAGCTTTCAAGAATCAAGTAATCAAAAGAAAAGTTTGAGAAAACCATTGGAAAAAAATTGAGTAATTGTAAGGAGTTATATGATGAAGTCTTTACTTTCTAATAGCAAGAGAAGAAAAGCATGTCCCTTAATGACTCTAATGTTTTTAAGGGTTAAATAAAACTTTTGTTTGTATAATATTAGCAGAAGAAATAAAATGGAGTCTACTAGGGAGAAGGAAAGGAGGAAAGAGGGAGAACTTACAACTGGGCTGCATGAAAGGAAGTAATATGCATGGAAAAGTGGAGGAGGGGAGAATAAAATCTTATGAGCATTGTGTTCACTTGAAATAGACAAAGAAGTGTTCAATACATTGGCACCCATGTATACCCACACAAAATGTTTGATGTAGAAATACATTAAACTTAATAGGAAAAAAGTTGGAGGCACAGAAGAAGGTATGCTTATCAGGGGAGGGGTAGGATCAATGAAGGTTAAGTTACAAGCAAAACAAACTCTAACATCAGAGGATAGATCATAAGGGAGAGGACATTAAAAGGAAGGAAAGAAAGAGTAAGGACCTGGAATCAGAGGCTGCACGAGGAGAAGAGAATAGGGGTTACAAAATGGAGACAAATTGCTTCAGCTACAGATCGCGAATACTAAATAAATTCTCTTTCAACATTTTCTTTATAAAGATGGGAAAGGATCGAAAAGAGTAAAAGTATAAGAAGGTAGAATGAATGGAAATACAAAAATCAAGGCTTATAAACATGAATGTGGTTGGGACGAATTCATTCATAAAATCAAAGAGGAGAGTCGAATGGATTAGGAAGCAGAATGCAATAATATATATTGTTTATGAGAATCACGGCTTGAAATGACAAGATACAGACATTTAAATTAAGAGGCCCGTTCAAAGTTTGTTAAGCATGTGAGGTATACTAAAAAAAAAAAAAAGCAGAGAAAGTAACCATATCCTCCGAACGAGAGAAAAAATATATGTGAAACCACATTATGCTTAAAGTCACATAGATAATGAGTCAATATCCATACTTGAAAAAGCACACTGAGTTGTCATTTTAAATATTGTATTCTAAATAAATAGTGTCTAAATATTTAAAGGAAAAAAAACTTAATTACAGGAAGAAAAGTAAAGTAAAGTTATAATAGTGGAGATCCTCAATGTACCTCTCAGATCTAGACAAATCTAACAAAAAATAGTCAAGAAAGAAACTGGGGCCCTAAATGGAAGTTTAGATATTATTGATCTCTGAAAATTTTGACTGGGAACAGAAAGGAATACACATATTTCTTAGTTGTGGATGGCACTTTTGCAAAAATTAATTAAGGATTAGGGCATGAAACTGTCATAAGTTCAGAAAATCAGAAATATTAACATGCCTTATTGGCCACAGTGCAAGAAAAGTTATAATCAATGAAAGACCTTTAAAAAAAGGATTAAATCAATTGGAGACCGAATTTAGTTTAATCATGGTGAGAAGAAATGTGTGGAAAGAGACTAGGGGAGAGTCCATGACCAAGTCTTGAAGGCAAACCCACACATAGGTTAATGGAAAAGAATGATTGATTGATAAAGGAGACTAGGAAGGATCAGTCTGAAATGTGGGAAGAAAACATCAAAAGAATCATGTCACAAAAACCCAGAGAGGACAGAGCATTCAGGAGGAGGGGTTAATCGACCATGTCAAATGCTGCATGTTGAGCAAAAACATGAGAAATGAACTGGGTACAAAACAAATGACAGAATCAATAGATAGTTTCATCAACGAAAATTATGAAATAAGACAATATAACAAAACTTTTGGTATATATACAATGAAGTCCTTAAGGGACCATTTATATCTCTAAGAGAAAAAAATAGATCAATGAATTGTATATGTAACTGAAAAGCAAGAATGGCAACAAATTCTCAAACCCCAAGGAAGGAAGTCAGAAATTTTGAAAATCAAAGAATGGATTAACAAAATATAAGACAACACACCCAACCAAACCATTAATTTGACAAATAAAACTCTTTTTTAAAAAAGAATTTAAAATTAAAAAAGAATAAAATAAAAAAGAAATAAAATAAAAAAGAAAAAAGGATAAACTAGATGGCTAGCTAGTATGATTTAAATAGGAGAGTAAAATTAAATTGTCAGTATCAAAAGTAAAAAAAAAGAATTCATAATTTAAGATAAACTAAAAGAAACTATCAAAATGATTTTACCCTGTTATTTGCCAACAGAACTGACTGATGCTACATGAAATGGAAAAAAGTATGAAAATATAAAATATCCAGATTAACAAAACAAGAAATAATTTTATAAAATTTACATATTATATATTGTATTATATAAATATTATTTAGATTTATAATTTGCTATATAATTATATTATAGAAATATCATATTATACATGAATATCATTTGCTATACTATAGAAATATTATGTTATACATTAATATGTATGATATATAAATATGTGGTACAGTAATATACAATATAAAATTTATAAAATAACCCATTTTCATGAGGAAAAAATTGAGTCTGAGAGGTAAGAAGAAAACCACAACAGAAAACTCCCAGAGAATTGAGTATTCAGGAAGAAGGGTTGATCAATCATGTCAAACGTGATATTGTGATCTAGAAGGGTGGGAAATGAGAAATCACGGGATTTAGCCAATAATGAAATCATTGGTGAATTTGGAGAAAACAGTTTCACTATGAATAGAAGATTTCGAGGAATTGAGAAGAGAGGGGAAGTGAGAATTTGGAGGCAATGAATGCAGCCAACTTTTTCTAGGAATTTAGTTATAAAAAGAGAGATACATAAGATGATTGTTAGAAGGGGTGGAGGGTTAGAGAAAGCTTTTGAAGGACTGGGGAGATCTGGGTTTATCTGAAATCAACAGAAAAGGAGTCCATAGATAGTAAGCAGCTGAAAATTAGAGAGAGAGAGTGTGATACAAGGGGCAGGAAGAGGTTGGGATCAAGGGCACAACTAGAGATGTCATTCTTTGGAAGGAGGTCTACCTCATTCCTTGGAGTTGGAGAAAAGCAAGAAAGGACAGGGGGACTGATGCTGGGATGGTGTCAAGTGTGGAATTGGGGAGAAGAAAGAGTTCATGTTGGATGGCTTCAACTTTTTGACAAAGTATTCTGCCAACAGAGAAGAGAAAAGTGGGGTTAAAGGCCACAAGGGAATGGGTAGGATTTTGAAGACCTTTTGTGGGTAATGGGATAGAGGGTTGATCAGGGAAATGTAAAAGGAGTTAGAAGTACCTCACCATGGTGAGCCATCAAAGTGAGCCTTTGGTAAAGATTTGTTGATGAAATTTCACAGGCTAATTTAAATTCTTGCTTGTAGTTTCTAATAAAAATCACTTTCATGGGTTCTCTAGCTGGTGGAAGGGTGGTGAGATAATTTATCAGAAAAAGATTTGGAGCAGCTAGGTCTCCAGCTCAGTGTAAGTCAATAGTGTCTGATCTAGCAGCCAAAAAAAGAGAGTAATGCTATCCTTGAGTACATTAGAAGAAGTATGGTATCCAGGACAAAGGAAGCAAGAGCCCCTCTCTACTGAGCCTAAACTGCTCAGAATACATACACCTGGAGGATTTGGCTTAGTTCTGGGTATTAACATTTTAGGAAAAAACATCGATAAATTGGAAGTTCTTCACAAGAGAGTTATTTGAAAGCTGACTGTCCATGAATGTCCTGAGTCCATGTCATCTAACACTTGGTTGAAGAGACTGAAGTGTTCAAACTGGAAAAGAAAGAAATAGGGGTATCTTTACATATTGAAAGGGATTAGATATGTTTCTCTTGTACCGAAGGTAGAAATCTTAGAGGAGTAGATTTAAGTGTGATACAAGGAAAATCTGACTGAGAATTAGAGCTATTCCAAAGTAGTAGGGCTTTATTTGAGAAGTAGGGGATGGGTGTTCTCCCCATAATAGAGGTCTTCAAGTTAAGATGCTATCTTTTGAGCCTAAGAAGCCCATTGTCTAGTAGGCTGCCTAGTGATTCTTGCTTAGGTATAGGTTAGTTTTGATGGCTTCCAAGATACTTTCTTAATCAGACAGTTCATGTGATCCTGAATTCTTTTGTTATTTATTTATTTTTTTAAAATCAGCTTTATGGAGGAGGGTAATCCTGAATAAGTAATATATATGAATGTTCATTTCTTTTAGTTGACTCTTCTATGGCACTGATCCTCTATCCAATTCTTATAATCACCTAAGATTATGTTTAATTTTTTGAAAGGATGATAAAAATTCAAATTTATTTCAACTTGTAAATTCTTTAATTTCATTAATTTTTTGTGAGGGATCATATTGAAGCTAGGGAAATAGGAATTGAGTATCTTAGGTTGGGAATCATTTCTTCAGCTGGGAACAATTTCGGTGGGGTCATTGGAATAGAAAAAAATGGCCTGAAGTTGAGAAATCATCAGAGAGCTAATCTCTCCTCTGTTTCTTTCCTAAGAATGAACGAATAACATTGTATTATCAAAAAAATTCCAAGTGATTCGTAACCATCCGGGGTGTGTGTGTGTGTGTGTGTGTGTGTGTGTGTGTCTGAGTGGTGCCCAACACTATGAAGACAGTTGACCACAGCTGTACCAAAGTACAAATATATTAGATCTTGCTGAGAATTCATAAAGCAGCTTTGGGGATGAGCTGGTTACCTCATCTCTGCTGTTCTTTGCTCTCGGACCCTGGTTATTGCTCCATTTGTCATTTAAGTCAGTGTGGAGTCCTCAGTCAGTGCTCCATCTGCCCCATGTGGCTGTCTGTCTTCATCTCAGGAGAGTCTCTAACGGCTGATGAAGACCTTACCCTTCTAATGCATAACTTACATGCTTCTAGCCTTACGTCCTCCCAGGTGTCACTGACATATCTTCTTTCCTTCAGACTAAAGTGGATTGAATTATTTTCTTTAATTAATTGATTCTAAGATTTAGAAAAAAGTTTCTGAATACTTAGAACACAGTGGTACTAGTAAAGATACAAATCAACATATTTCACTTCAAGGAAACTCAGGAAACAGAAATATAGATTTTCTGAAACAGATAAGGGCCTAGTACTTATATTTCACTTCTTCATTTTAGAAAAGCATTTGTGGTAGATTTTCATTAACCAGTTTCTGTGGCCTACTTACCATATCAAGTGAAGCCAACATTTCTTAAGTTCTTACTACATTCTCTGTATTGTACAGAACCATGGGGATATAAATACAAGGAAAAAGCCAAAGACAGTTCCTGTCCTCAAGGAAGATGAACACATAAAAGGGAACTGAAAAGCAAGGGAGGGGAAGGCTTGTCATTTTGGCCAAATGTAGACAATGAAGAATAGCTGCTCTAGGTTCTGCCTCAGAATGGAAGCCCCAAGATAAACTCAGCAATAGGGGAAGAAGACCTAAGAAGTGGAGAGAGAAGGCAACTGAAGCATGGTGGCCATGTCTGGAGAATAAATCAAATATAATTTAATTCACAAAAGATATGATTTATACCTAGTTTTTAAGGTACATTTGTAATAAAAAGTGAAAGATGCTGAAGGAATATGTTGAAATATTTAGACTTCATTCCTTCCTTTGCTATAAAGAAACAACAATCTGCATATACGTTTGTAGTGTGTTATATTAGCTAAAATTTGGATGCACATTACATATGAATAAGGAAAATGCTTGTAACATACGCACACACCGAATGATTACAAATTACTTGGAATTTTCTTGATAATGCAGTGTTATTTGTTCATTCTTAGGAAAGAAACACAGGAGACATTGCCTCTCTGATGATTTCTCAACTTCAGGCCATTTTTTTTCTATTTCAATGACCTCATTGAAATTGCTCTCAATTGAAAGAAGCTTATAACCTGAAAGCAGAGATTACTACTTAGGGATCATGCTTATTCCCCTTTTCTTTTTTTGGTTTTACCAGTAAAATAGGTAAGAAGATGATTTCTCTTTAGTTCTAGCCCTATTCTCCTTTCTTTCTATCTGCAGATCTGTGTGGAGCCTGCCCATAGTCCTCAGCCTTCTGGCCATGCAAGGTCAAGGGTCTTTCCAACATAGTCTTTGTACTTCCTTCATGCCTTTTTGCAACCTCACTTCGTATTATGCTTATATGTCTCCTATTCCCTACTAGGATGCTACTTCCTTGAAGACAGGGACTGAGTCACAGTAGCCTTTGTATTCTCCTCAGCTTGCAGTGAAGTGCCTTGCACAAAGCAGGTATTTAATCAATGTTGCTAAGGGAATGAACTGAGAGTATCACTCAGTAGGGCAACTCTTGAGTTTCTAGTTTGTGATTAACCCCTGAGTCAATTGCTTTTCTTTAATGCTTCTACATGGGAAAGATGGGCAAAATGGAGAACTGGAATGCATTTTTCTCAGTGTTTCTGCTGTTTGTCAATATTACACCAATCAATCCAATTAAACAAGACTCTTTTAAAGGTAAATGCATAGGATCATGGGTGTAGACAGTCAATAAATATTTATAAAGCACCTACCATATGCCAGGCACTGTACAGGTATGTAAGGGAGCTCAAAGGCTGGTTAACACCTTCATTTTACAGATGAGGAAAATGAGACCCAAGGGATGAAGTGATTAGCTCAAGGTCATAGGATCAGGGAGTTAGGACTGGAAGGGACCCTAGAAGCCACTTAATCCAATTTCCTTACTCCACAGAGGATAAGTGACTGTCTCAACATCATACAGAGAACAAGTGTCAGAGGTTGGATTTGAGACCTCTGACTCCAGAATCTTTACTGTTTCTGCTGTACCAAACTGTGTCCATTGCAGTTTTATTGAATTTATTGTTTGGTGGTTGGGCAGTAGGGGGAGATCACCGTAACAGAACATGGCTGTTCAGAGGAGTCACTCACCACTCGCATTCTGGGCTGATGTGAAATGGTTTGCTGGCTCTTTGCTCAGGAGATCCCCCTCATTGGAGCAGAGGTGCTGGGATCAGCAATGTTCTTTCCCCCCAAGAGTGGAGGCTTGTTGTTGGAGGTCATATCTACATGCACTTTCTGTCATTCATTTGCTCAGAGTACACTTTTCATTGGCCAGAGTTCAGCCTCTGCTGATTAGAGGTCTAAATATGTTTACTGTCTGCCCAGGCCTTGGAGAATCTATGTTAAGGGGTTAAAGTATAATCATCCCAGCTACCAGCTCTGCAAGCAGAGGATGATCTGATCCAATATGGAGACATGGCTATATGAAGTCAGCTGGCTGTCTAGTCGGTGCTTTGCAAATGGATTTAATAAGAGAAAAGTCTCAAGAGCAGGACAACTGGAAAGGTTCTAAAGTGACAAGAAATGAGATGAAAAAGTCAAGTAATGAATGCAATCTTTCTGCAGTATTACCTGTATTCATCTTTAGCAGGCATAACCCCTAAAATTACCTCAGAAAATCCTGGGCATTCTTTTGGTAAAACATTTAATTCACCTTGAAATCAACTGCATACATGTCTTCTGGGATGACAAGCCTAGCATCAACTGTGCTGAATGATTTATAAACATGGCTTTAAATTTGAAATCACTCTTCTCCAGGAACTCTGGTTCTAGATACAGCAAAAATATCCATAATCTCTGGGGGAGGGGCTATTGAAGAGGACAAGTCGATTCTGAAGCCGTCACCAAATCCTATCATTTTATTTCTGTCTATTTCTTCTCTTTTCCTCTTGTGCTTGGTCACTGTCTCTATTCTTGTCCAGGCCCTCTTCAACTACTTCATCGTGGCAATGACCTCTTCATATCTGCCCTTCTTTTATTTATCCGCCACCTTGCCGGCATGTTAATCTGCTTTCATCAGGTCAATCCCCAGTTTAACATCTTCACTGACAGGAGAAATTCTACAATTCTTGGCCTGGTATACAAGAACTCCCATAAAAAGGCCCCAACCCACCTTTCCAATTCAATTATAGCAATTCTGTGTAAGCCAAGATAGTCTAATTACTTCCAATACTATTGGTTTAATTGAAGACATGAAATGAGGGAAGGTCAGCTTCTAAAGCTTCCTTGTCACCATGTAAAATGCTTTAAAAAGTCTTTCTAATGATATGTAAAATTAGCTATGATTCTGTTGCCATTTTGCTTGTTTGCCCATAGTGATCACTTAGTAAATCATTGTAATTTTAATTCTATTGGAAAGTGCTAGATAATGAAGAGTTTTTTGGTCATTTTCTTAAGAAAGAGAACAGTGATTCCTGCCTTCTTTGGCCATTATTGGCAAATGCATTGGCATAAATTATTAAATGATCAGAAAATAAAATCTAAGAAGAAAGTTAAAGGAAGTGGGATTATATGTAATATCACCCAACTCACACTGCCTTGCCCATTATGGGGACTCAATTGACTTTTGTAGAATGAATGATTTTGGGAAAAAGGATTCTAGCTCTGGAGATCTAGAGGGGACCACTGGGACCATCTAGCCTAGTGGAACCTGTGGCCTCAAGGTCACAGGACTCATGACTGAATTCAAGTTTTACAAAACAAATTCTTTTATTAAGGGGATTTGTTCTGTGAAGTTTGGATTCAGTCAGAGGACCCTGCTTGAGGACCTAGAGGGCCATATGTAACCTCTAGGTCTCAAGTTTTCCACCCATGATCTAGCCCAGCTCGTCCTTTACAGAGGCCCAAGGAGGTGAAGTCAGACAGGTTAAACAACTGATATGAAATCTGAACCTGTGCCCCCTGAGTTCTGTACCTTCCATTGAACTAATGTTGTCTCTTAAAGGATTGCTTGATAATAGCCTACAAATGCTTCCTGGCTTTGATAGAACCCAGAGGTCATTGCTGGGAATATTCTTTCCAACAGGGCAGATGGAATCCTATCCAAGCCTTTTCATCCTATATGACTCTTTTTCTTAGTTATAAATCCTCTATAGGGAATCTATACAATGTGACTTCCTTTGATTCTCTGATATTACATGGAGACCAATAGAGCATAAGGGCTGCCCATTTGTTATCCTTCATTCTTTTTCCCATACCAACTCTTTTCCCCATCATACAGAGCTCTGATGATGTCCTTTATGCCACTTCTTCTGTACAATTATTCACTGACAATATGTGTTGCTTGGTGACCATTGCCTTTGAATGACCTGTGACTAGTTTTATCTGTTGGACTTGACATACATATTTGAAAGGCAGGATCACATAATGGGATGGATGGCAGACTTTTCATCAGGGGACCTGGATTATATCTCAGCTATAACACATATTAGTTGTGTGAAGCTGAGTAATTCAATTCTCCTGTCATTTTTTTCTTACTCCCAAAATGAGATAACAATAATATTTGTATGATGTACCTAGTTCGCACAGTTGTTGTGAGGGAAGTACTTTGCTAACCTTAAAATATTAAATAAATAGGAGTTTTAATTTTCCTAAGCCTCCTGCAGATTGTAAACTCTCTGAATTTGGTATTCCAATGCTGTAGCACAGTGCTCTAGACATGGAAGTCATTTAATAAATATTGCTTGGATTAAACTGCATCAGTTGAAGTTACTATTCAGCAGATGGCATGTGCACCTCTTTTGAGGACAAAGCCCATTGCATCAGGAAGGATTTATCTTAGACCTAAGAATTATTTACTGAGGTTGGTGAAAAAAGCAGCTATCCTTGGTTTTAAGAAAAACATTTCGACTCCAAGGGCTGAGGCATGTTATTTCCTCCTGAGAGAATGTAAGCTACTTGAAGGCAGGAATTATTTCATTTCTGTCTTTGTATCACCAGAGTGTGGCACAGTGCTGGGTTCATATTAGGTACTTAACAAATAGTTGTTAACTTATCAAGTGTTTGACTGGGAATGATCCTTAGAAGCCATAGTGCTGTGCTATTCCACACTATTCAGGCAAAACCATGTAGAGCCAAAACATCCAAGACAAGTCAAATCAACAAGCACTTGTTAAGCACCTACTATGTGTCATGCACTGTGCTACACACCGGGGATAAGCAAAAAGCAAAAATAGTTCCTTCCATCAAGAAGCTCATGGTGAAATGGGGAGAGAACATGAAAACAGCTTTATAGAAAGAAGATATATCTAGGTCTATCTCATCTATATCCATAACCATATCTATATCCATGTTACCTATCAATCTCTATCTCTATATACAAGATAAATGGAGAAAGTCAACATCCTATGTTATAATACCACTACAGAAATATCTACTTTGTTAATTTATTCTACTTCTTTGTTTTTTTGGGTGTCAGGGGTGAGAGCATTAGGAGTGATCTTTCCAGGCTGCATGCCTGACTCTTCTGGACTTTCAGACTTTGTCTAATATGCCCCTTTGCTGAATCCCTCCATCTCCTCACTTCTTTTCATCTCCCTTTTCTGGATTATCTTTCCATATGAGAATCTAAGCTACTTGAAGACAGGGAATGTTTTTTCTTCTGGTTATATTTGTATCCCTGGATACTTTTAGCCAAGGAGTATAATGACAAGATAAAGCCAAAGCTGGTTTATTGGAGCTCAGGGCTCAAGGGGTGAAGTCCAAAGTTCTGTGGGGAGGAGGAGGAAATGACAGTTAGATTGCGTAGATGCGGTGTAGAGATGGCTTAGCATGTGCCAATAAAAGAACATGGAACCAGTAGAGAATCAAGAAACTTTTCTTTATGATGGGCCAACCCTTCTCAGAGAACTGTGCAGTCATGTGATTTATGGTACTTAAGGGAAAGGTCTTAGTTTTCTTCTCTGTGCTAGGGCTCTCTACCACATTGCTCACTGGCCAATCTCTCTTCTGCTTGCTGTTCTGTCATTCCATTTCATCCACTTTATCACTTCTCACATCAAAAAAAACCCACCTACGAATAAAGTTAGGGGAGAATGGTTGCAAAATCCCCAAATCCCAGAACCACTTGCATAACTGAATATGCTGTATGGGATGTATTTTGGCCTCCAAAATAAAATGTCTGTTCATTATTACCTCCTGCAAACCTCTGCTTTTCAGAGGTCCATTGATGCTCCTTATAGCCTCTCATACGCCCCAGTATTTCCAGAGCCTCTTGCTCAATGAAGATTCTTCTAGTGTTTGAAGTAGGTGGTGCTGGTGCAGGCACTGGAAGGTGTTATTGTTTTTTTTTTCTTCCAAGGTAACACTCTGGTCAGTGTCATACAAGTAGATGAAAATGTCATGGACTCAAGCTACTTCTGCCATATTGAACAATTCTTTGAAGACTGACGTTGAAATCTATTGAAAAACTACTTGGTACAGGCCAGAAGGCATAACTCTTTAAACCGTCTATAATCGGTCTGAGTCACTGTCTTTCACTAGTGCTAAGGACAAAAATGAAACAGTGCCTTCCCTCAACAAACTCACATTCTACTGGGGGATATAACATATATACATGTAACTTCAAAGTATATATAAAGTAGTTCTAAGAACGGGAGAGTGCTAATAATTGGGTGTATGAGGGAGAATCGTTGAAGGAGGTGGAGGGAGGGTATCAGTGAATAAATGATTAAAAGGGATAAGGGCTTTGATAATGAAATGAGTTGTAGAGCCTAATCAGCACTACTCATTAGATCCTGAAACTTTGGATAACAAATTCTTGAGACTAGTTCTTGGAGAAAAGCTTGTCTTTCTGTAAGGGACCAATTCTTAACTCACTTCTTAAAGAGAGGAGGCCTATTTCCTGAATGAGCATTACCTCACTTTAAGTGAGTACCTGAAAAGATTTTAGCTTAAAAGGGCAAGGGTCCCTCATTGCATCCTGGGCCATCTTCAGTCATCCTGATGAATATCTGGTCACTGGATCCAGATGACTCAGGAGGGGAAGTGAAGCTGGTGACCTTGCACAGCCCTCCCTCAAAGTCAAGTGCAAGTCATGTCATCATTTCCTTGATGTCATGATCTTCTGAAAACAAAGGACAAACATAGCGGCAACAGCATGTTCCCAGCTGTTCCACTAGAAGTAAGGAAAGCCAAGGTATTAAGCACCTACCATGTATATTAGGGATACAAAGAAATTGAAAAGATAGCTCCTGTCTTCCAGGATCTCAGTCTAATGAGGCAAAAACACGCCAGTGATTATGTGTAAATACACTTAGGTTGAATGACTTTATTCTTAAGAGAGTCAGAAATACAAGAGATTGAGTTTATCTAGGATGAGGCATTTCCTATTCTCTTATCTCCCACCCATTGCTGTACTCATAATTTCTTAGCTTTCTAAATCACTGGCCTTGATTATAAGGACTTCCTTTGCTGATATCTAAGAAAACAGGCTTTATTCAGAGTTGATACAGCACCTACGCCCATAAAAACCTGGAAGTCTTAGGTGAAGGGGAAGGACTAGAGAGGGACATAGGATGATGATTTGGTGTTGATAATAGTGTCATTCTAGAATATTTTAGTTTCTCATCTCTCTTGCACCCTTGACCAACTATGGTGTCCTTAATACAAAAATTCTTCCTCTCCAATATGCTATTACACTATGTCCATTTGGGTTAGCCATCTAAGTAGCATGGGCTGTTTTGGGTCAAATTGTGGGGGAAAGGTAGGGACAAGAGGTGAATGTGGTCAGTGAGGAGGCAAAAGTCGTACATTGAGGCATGTTTCTATAAGGAAACATTTCCCACCATTATTATCAAGACCAGTAGGGTCGTCAAGAGGACTGCAGATTAACCTGCAGGTTCATGGCCTTCCTGGGTCTGATTGGCAAAAAGGGTCTACCAAATGAGAAGTGATACTGTTAGAGCTGGGAGTTAGGGGCAAGCTGATATGAGTGGCAAGACTTGAAACAATTTCAAGCCAGGGACAGGAGGGATGAGCACAGGGTGGTGACTGTGGTATTATAAACTCTATACTGAAAATCAGAATCTATGACCATACAATGATGGCTACAGAGTGAGCTGAGATGAGAGCTTTCAGTTATCCTCCAGTCTGCCTCCAAGGAAAGACCACAGGAGGAAGACAGCACTCTGCTCTAAGATTTTACCAATCAGATCACATGTTAAAAAATAAATGTTATGATTTCTGTTATTCTGGGGGAATTACAGGGATTGAAATTGAATTAGATTATAACCCTCTAGGGGCATAAGTAAATCTTTGCCTACTTTTCTTATTTCTTTTGATCCTTCATATCACTCCATTTCTTTCTCTTGCTTGCCCCACTTACTCAAGGGTTTAATCTTGTGAAGTTAATAACAGGATGGTAGAATTTGAGAATTGGAAGGGGTCTCAGCAGCCCCAGTTTAACTCATCCATGAAAGGAATTCTCATGAGAACATACCTGAAAAGTGGTTAATCAGTTTCTGCTTGAAAATGTCCAAGAAAGGGGAATGCACCATTTCTCTAGGTAGCCCTATTCCACTTTCAGACAGTTCTAATTATTAGAAAAATTTCCTGATACCAAGCTTAGATTGGTCTCTTCACAACATTCACCCATTGCTCTGGGACCAAACAGAAGAAATTCTTCATGTGCCAGCTCTTCTACTACTTGCACAAAGTTATCATTTCCATTGCTTCCTAAAGGTTAAAGATCCTGGTTGCCCTCTTTAGCTTATCTATATTCTTCTTAAATTATGATGCTGAGAACTGAACCTGGTTCTTTAGGTGCATAATATACCGGAAAAAGGCCGAGTAGAGAGGGACTTGTGCCTTCTAACCTCTAGAAGCTACACTTCTTTTAATGCAGCCCAAGATTTCGTTAGGTTTTTTGGCTGTCACATTCTGTCCACTAAAAAGCCCAGGTCATTCCCCCCATTCCTGACCTCCAAGAACTACTGTTATCCATGTTTTCCCCATCTTGTACTTGTGAAGTTGAAATTTTGTCCTCAAATACACCTTTACTTTTATCCCCATTGAATTTCATCTTATTAGATCCATCCTAATGCTCAACCTGTCAAGGTGCTTTTGGATCCTGACTCTCTCATGCAACTTTGTGTTATCTGCAAATCTGTTAATCACATCACCTTTATCCAAGTTACTGATAAATATGTTAAATAGCACAAGGCCAATCACAGATCTCTAGGATTCTTCCTTGGAGACCTCCTGCCATGTTGACATCAAACCATTAACCACTACTAGTGGAGTATGACCATCCAACCAGTTCTTATTTCTCTTTAGCTCATATCTCTTCATCTTCCTTACAAGAGTGGTATGAAATACTTTATAAGCTATACTAACATCTAGGTAAATTGTATTCGTAGAATTCATTCACCTTATCTATTAGTTACTAACTCTATCACAAAAGAAAATGAGGTTAGCCTGACATGATCTATTCTTGATAAAGCCCTATTGGCTTCTTGCGATCACTACTCCCCTTTCTATGTTTGCCAGCCATTTCTTTAATGACACATTCCAGATATGCCCAATGATTGAAGTCAAGCTTACTGGAATATAGTGTGTTTTCCTCTTTTTTGGAAAATCTGGATGACTTTGCTTTCCTCTCGTGTTTCCCGTGATTAATACTCCCTGTGCAACAGCTTCAGTCTCTTGAAGGAAACCTAAATAAGAAAACAGAAATTCTTACCCTTGTGAAAAGGGAAATTTCAATGGTAGAAAGAGTTAGCAAAAAGAAGACACCCTGGTTTTATTCTCTGTGCCAGAAGTTGTGAAAGGAGGAAAGGAAGAAAGGGCATGTGATTATCAAGCTAACATGGGTCATTATATGGTGTCTGACTCTCAAAAGGTAAATGTATACCTTCATCCATAAACACTGAGCAAATAGTGTTGCTTTAGGACTTTCAGCAAAGTTATCAGATCTAGGCTGAGCTTAATAAAAAGGTTTTAATCCTTAAATGATCTATCTATACAGTCAGTCTTAGTCACTGAGTTTCAAGAATGAAAATCATTCTGTAAGTGTGCCAAACCATTTTGGGAAGGATTTTTGAGGGAGGAAATAGGTGCTTTGTTTATTCGAGTATCATCTGAAAGGGTCAGCTACAGATCAGCAAATGCTTTAAAAACACTGTTTAGAAAAAAAAAATCCTTCCATTTAAGGAAAAGCCAGTGGGGTATTTCATGAATGTTGAGGTCATGAGAGAGCAGGATCAGCTCTTCATGTGCACTTTTAACAGAAGTACCCACCATAGCAGCTGTCTGATGGGCTAGTGACAGTTGCTTCTGGACTGTCCCCAAGAACTCTACTAGAAATGATGACCTCCTGAGGGACACACCCAGTGTAGCCACTGGAAATCTCAAGCTCTCAGCAACCTTGAAGGCCAAGGTAGTGTTCCATAAGAAAAAGCCCCTTTGGGCAGATAGTGCTTCATGAAGTTAGCACAGGAATACTGCTTTAACTTTGTGCAGTGTTAGCAAAAAGACTGCAGTCCTTGAATAAATAATCATGTTTGTTAATGCTGGGGTCAATGTTTGTTTCCAGATACCGTCTATTTCATGATGTGACTTTTATGCCAATATTTAGTAGACTTGCTGAGTGAGAGGTTTGGGCTTATCAACGAACCCATTAGCTCAAAAAATATTAAAGATTGAGTCTGCTAGCTATTGCAATTTTGGTAAAACAAGAATAAAACTAAAATTTCAAATAGAACTAGGAATATGCTTATTGAATTTCAGAAATAGTTGTCACTATCATGACAACTCCTTATGTATGAATTATAGAAAGCAACTGGTGGGAAGAAAGAGGGTTGGAGGAGTTTAAAGATTTCATAAATGGATCAGTAACATTTTGGTTGGTGAATGTTGTTCCCACCATCAGTTGTAATGGTCCCTCGAGGGGAAAAAAAAGATGCATGACTGTGTACCCTGATTTTTTTTTGTCATTGGCAATGATTATTCTTACAAGAGACAGTTTCCTCAGTTTTTACTCCTATTCTGTAATGAGGGCTCCAAGAAGAGTTGATGTGTATGAAGTTCTTGATAAACATGCATTAAGTGGCAGCAAATTTTTTTTGAATCTTGAAAACATAAACCAACAAAAAATTTATTTGAATTTAGACAAGTTCAAATCTTAACTCCTCTGGAACAAAACCCATTTAAAATTTAGAACATAAATAAGTATATTTGTCATCCATTAAAAACATCAAACCTACTTATATAGAGAATAAAAGAAAATCTTTGTTAAATACTTTTTTTGGAGCTTGAAAATTCAATGAATCATGACTCCCCAACTTGCTCATTGTATACCTTTGGATCAATGAATGCTACCGCATTTTGGACCGTTATTACATGCCAGACAGCTGATAATAGAAGACCTCAGACTGTTCTTTGATTTGATTCTTCCCAGAGGCACTCACTGTTTTTCCAGGAGGTTACTCAGAGCTCTGCTATGATACAAACTCTACATGGAATTCCTAAAGCATAAGTTTGGGCTATAACTGCTCTGTGTTTGCTGGGTGTATATTTTTATATGTTTATGTATGCACACATTACTTCTCCTGATAGAACATAACATCTTCGAAAGCAGACACTGTTTTGATTTTTTTTTATAAGTGAGTACAATGGCCAGTGCCCACCTCATGAATGCCTATTGATTAATTTATATATTAAAATATATCCTAATATATTTAATTATTTAACCATAATATTTTCAAAAATTAGTTTCAAAAATCTCTCCTTCCCTCCCCAAATTCTTGAGAAGGCAAGGAATATGAAATTGATTATATGTGTGAAATCATGCAAAACATATTTCCATATTAGTCACATTGCCAAAGCAAACACACACACAAAACAGAAAAGAAAGAAAGAAAGTGAAAGAAGTTTGCTTCAGTCTTCACTTAGAGTTATCAGTTCTTTCTCTGGAGGTGGATGTCATTTTTTATCACAGGTCCTTTGGAATTATCTTGGATAATTGTCTTGATCAGAGTAGCTAAGTCTTTCTTAGTTAGTCATCATTACAAGGTTGCTGTTCCTGGATACAGCGTTCTCCTGTCTGATTTATACAAGCTCACAATTTAATACATGATTTACAATATAAAAAAATGTGCAACTAAAAGTATTGATATATTATATAAGAAGGGTAACACATGGACTCATTGCTGTCCAATGAACACTGAAGGATGAACAAGTTTCTCTCATTACCCAGGCCATCACCTAGAAGACACCTGGTTTGCAAGGGAACACATTCTGGACAGATAAGTCTTTATGTGAACAGTTTGGCAAACGAGTGGAGTCCTGGGAGGTAGGCCTGGTTGGAGTGCCATAATGGAACTTTGGGCAGCTGACTTAGAATGACAATATTGGTTGCTCAGGAGGAAGGGGAAATTCAATAAAGAGAACCTTCATCTGCTTCACTCAGGAAGAAGAAACTTCACCTGTTTTACTTAGGATCCCCCCTGTCATTAACAAAAAAAATAAAATAAAGCTATGGCTTAGTTTCCGGTTGTACTTGGATTTAGTCATTGTAGTATTCCTTTATATGTATCATTTTAAGTTCCATTTTATTGACATGGATTCTCGACCCTCCTTTTGTTAGATAAACAGAAGGAAAAAGGAGATAGTTAATTTTCAAACCCAAACCAAACCAAACCAAAATTTAAAATCTCAGGAACACTTTGGCTAATTTTTGTTCAGAAAACAGAAACATTAGTTTAGGGTTTAAGCTCTGCAATGCCATATGACTGGAGAGCACAATGGTTCCATACCAGAAGAAAGGTTTTTTTTAATGTCCTAGTTAAAAATACATTCTTAAACAATTGAAAAACCAGATTTTCTAACTTACATTTATAGCTTTTTACCCTCAATTACCCTCAATACCTCCACCTGCCTCTCTCTTTCTCCATTCTGTCCCCTCAACTTAGCACATACGCTTTTGCAAGTCATCTTTGGTGGCTGATTAACAAATAGTTTAAAAGATTTAAGAAGAACATTTTCAGAAATAGTGTACTACATTGGAAAGAGAACTGAGCCTGGAAGACCTGGGTTCAAATACCTCCTCTGACAAACTGCTTGTATGACCTTGGAAAGGTGGTGCGGTGGACAGAGCATTGGACCTGGAATGAGAAAGGTTCAGGTTCAAAATTGGCCTCAGACACTTACTATCTGTGTGACTCTGGGCAAACTCTATGAACCATTAGCTCTCTCAGTTTCCCCATCTGTAAAATGGTATGGAGCTAATAATATCCCAGGGTGGTTGTAAAGATAAAATAAGATAATATTTGTAAGGCACTTTACAAAATTTGAAGAGCCATAAAAATGTTCACTATTTAATTACTTAGTTTCTTCATTTGTAAAAATGAAGGAGTTGGATTAGAGAATCTCTGAGGCCCTCTCTAGCTCTAAATTGATGATCTTATAACTAATAGAACTCTTTCTAAGACAGTAAGGGTATATATGCTCCCAAATCCTGGCTGATTTTTTTTCCAGAAAGAAAATCTAAGTATAACTTATACTAGGAATCCACTAACTGATTGTAGAAAAGGATCTCTTGTGATCACGCTGATTTACTGTAATGTAAATGGGATATAAGATCTTCCCCACTCATTAAAAGGCTTCACATGGAGGCCTGGAGAAGAGCCAGTTAGGCTTTGGGCCACAGGGATTCCCATACCTTCCCAATTAAGTGCTGATTTCCAAGCTTCTAGGCTCTCAGTCAATCAAGTGCTGAGTCTTTGATTGGAAACAGTATATATATTATATTGCTTAGAGGGAAAGGTGTGGGCAGAGAGAAGCAGGCAGAGAGAGAGAAGCAGGCAGAGAGAGAGAAGCAGGCAGAGAGAGAGAAGCAGGCAGAGAGAGAAGCAGGCTGGAGGAAGAACTTGTGTAGGGGAACTTGCTGGCTGGGAGGCTTGACTGAGAGAAATATCTGCACTCCCTGGATTGATGATGAGTACTTTACTAAATCTCGCATTCTGGCATCCCAATAAGGTTGTTTCAAATAAATATTTTGATTTTGAGTTGGAGGAGAAGAGTTTGTTTTATTTGTGAACCAATCATGGAGATATATATGTATATTCATAGCAGCTGCTATGTATCATACTGGTGTTACACTCACATAGAGGGCTGGAATATTAGAATCCTAATTCTTTGGTAATTTTGGTCATTAAACAATCCATATTTAGCACCTTCTTGGAACTATAGGGATTAGATAAATCATACAATCATTTTTTCAGGTTTTTATTTTTTTTTTATTTTTTTTATTTTTGAGAAGGCAATTGGGCTTAAGTGACTTGCCTAGGGTCACATAGTTAGTAAGTGTCAAGTGTCTGAAGTTGGATTTGAAATCAGGTCCTCCTGACTTCAGAGTCACTGTGCCACCTAGCTGCCCCTAAGGTGTGTTCAATTCTAAAATATTAAAGCTACTCCAAAGACACATCGACTTTTTACTGGAAAAGAAGAAAAATCATCTCTATGCATCTTGTTCGGACCCGAAGGTTTGGAACATCTTTTTCTTCTCTGAAGTTATGATTATCACATTAAGGCATATTATTGCTTGAGAGGCAATGGTTTATTTTCTGTCCTGTGCCACCAGCATTCATGGAATATGTGTGGATAGTGCAGTGGGTAGAGCTCTGGATTTAGAGTCAGAAAGACCTGAGTTCAAATTCTCCCTCAGACATTCGCTGGCTACATGACCCTAGGCAAATCAGTTAACTTTTCTAAGCCTCTTCAGATAATAGCACCTACATGCCAGGATTGTTGTACAGATAAAATGAGACAATGGTTGTAAAGTTCTTTGGAAACCTTAAGCTATGCTAGCAATTATCCTCTTCCTCATTATTATCAAAAGCCTATCTTTATGCGATTACAACAGACATCTAAATATTTCTGAGGGCTACACACTTGATTTTCAGCAAAACTTTTGACAAAGTCTCTCATACTATGCTTGTGACCAGATTAAAGAAATGTAGGTGAGTCAGATGCAGAGCTAGTTGAATGACCAAAACCAAAGAGTCACTGTCAACTTCAAAGGAGGTCTTGGGGATGAGTGACCCAGGGATCTGTCCTTGGTCATATGCTGTTCAACAACTTTTATCAACGATTTAGCTAAAGCCATGGAGGAGACTCTCTTGAAATTTCAGATGATGGGAAGCTGAGATGGAGAGATCATATGTTAGATGAAAAAGTCAGCCTCCACAATCAACTTAGTCAGCTTGAATGCTAGATTGACTCTAATAAGATGACATTTAACATAGACTGATATGGAACTCTTTCCTTGGGTCAAAAAACCCCCAGGTTAATAAATACAGAATGATGGAGTGGGGTAGTTAGACAGAAGTTCATTCAGATTAATACCTGGGGGGTTCAGTGGATTCTAAACTCAAATGGATGAATGAATGAAATACTTATCAGATGTTTACTATGTGCAAAGCAAGAAAACATGAACAGAAAAGTAATCAAGAGACTCACATTTGAAAGAGGGAGACAAGATTTATAGAAGTTTCATCTGGAAATCAGATGGGAAGATCCAATGGTATTTTGGACACAGTGGAGAAGCAGATGATAATACCTCTTCTTTAATGTCATTGCCACTAATACCATCAGTTACTTTCTGATGTTGAATTGAACTGAGAATGTAACATGCCAGCCAAAAGAGCTCCTGCCCTTTTAGGCTCCACTGAGAGGCACAGTGTCCAGAATGAGGGAGGTCATGATTTCGTTGTACTTTGGCCCACTCAGTTGACATCTGGAATTATCTGTTTCATTCTGAAACTATTTTTTAGGAAGAACCTTTACAATAATAATATTAAATGTAATAACTGACATTTATATCATATTTCAATGTTTGCAAAGTGCCATGCATAAACTGCCATTTGATATCACAATCACTTAAGATAGGTGTCACAGGTCTTACTATTCTCATTTTACAGAAAAAGAAACTAAGTCTCAGACAATTTAAATGCCTGTACCATAGAGTATACAGCTAAGTGTGGTGGGAGTGGAATTCAAAACTAGAACTTCCTGACATCAGGTGCAGTTCTCTTTTCACGACAACAGGAAAATAAGAACCCTTCCAAAAGGGGTCAACAATGATGGTGAGGGAGTTGACTGAAGAAACTGCGAAAGAGAAGACTTATCAGGGGAGTGACGGCAACTACAAATCTTTGGAGGGTTTTCATGTTGATGTAGTACGCATCTTATTATGTTTGGTATCAATGACCCTAAATAGGAAGAGTGGGTGGAAATTCAAAAAGATAGGTTTAGACTCAAGGGAAAGGAAAACTTCCTAATAATTAGAGCCATCTGGAAGTGAAATGGATTGACTTGAAAGATGGTGGTTCCACTTTCAGCAGAGGTTTTAAAGCAGGACTTGTCTGTGATGTCATAGATGATGATCAGATACAAATTAGACTCGATAGCCTCTGAACTCAGATTCTGGGACTCTGTGATTAGGTCTCCTTTTTTTTCTTTTTGAGAGAGAGAAATTTATCAGAAACATATCTTTGTTTAGGTAGAAGAATCAGAACTGATGATGTTGATTGAATTGTCCACTCAAGCTTGTCTTTAATTTATTCTTCTTTTTGTTTGCTCCTTCTCTTCCTTCTCCCCTTTTCCTTTTCCCTACCTCTCCTTTTCTTATTGATCTCCTCCTCCCCTTCATCTTTAGCCTATATCTATCCACAACTTCCCAAGAATATGAACTTTGTGCCTATCCCTACCTGTATTGCTGTGTGTCCCATGAATACTCAGGCTGCTTCAGTTTGATGAGAGATTTCTTAGCATTTTGAAGGTTACAGGAAATGCCATCTGGTCATGTGGTTTTAAGCTTTTGGTTTGTGCCTCAGTGTTGCCAAGATCATTATTACTACTAATCATTTCAGTTATTTTCTACCCTCATTTCTAAGAATCACAAATTAAGTCTAATGGAATAAAGTGAGTTTCGGAAAGGGCAATTGCTTTTGAGGGTCTGGCCTGAGATTGATGATGCAAAGTTCTAGGACATCAAGCTGTATTCTTAATGTTTTGGATGCCACTCTCTCCATTTGTTGTATTCTGGGCCAAATAGGGACTTCAGCTCCTTCTGAGTAAAGGTAAGAATGAATGAAATGGAAGCCCTCTAATTCTTTCAATTTAGGAATTTTTTCCAGACTCTCATTACCTTTAGGTAAGTTCAGCTGTGCAAATGGTTTGCCAAGGCACATCTCTGAACTTAGGGCCCCTGTTTATGCACTCTCGAACTGTAGCTCCCAGGTTGGTTAAAATTTTACAACTATCACAAACTAAAATGTCCAAATGGGAATCTAGGATAAAGGACATGGTACTGAATAAAAGGTACAAATAGTTTAGATCCTTGTTTATAATTTGATAAGGTATTTTACATAAGTTTAATGAATTTACAAGGTCTTTTTGAGAAGAGAGTTCCAGATGGCAAACATGTGCAAGGAATTTGGGCAAACACAGTTTTGGCAAGAATATTCTGAATTTTGAAATCAGTGGGAGGAAGTGAAATGTAGAGTTAATCATCTACAATTATTGGTTTAAAAAAGTATATTAGTACATTTCTCCTCTCAATATCCTACCTTCTCTCCTCCTCCAATTCCCACAAACTAGTGACAAGATGAAGTGGGTCATTTTTATTTCCCTTATTTTCCTCTTCAGCTCTGTTCATTCCAGGGAAATCTTCCGTCGAGATGCACGTAAGAACCTTTCTATTCATGGTCTCTTTTAATTCAGAAAGAGAGGCTAAATGAATATTGTACCTTTGGGGATTTGTGGTCCCATCATGTATATTTTTCTTTGGAAATGCAAAATAATCATCAGGATGATTGTACCGATATAGTGTTAAAGGAATCATTAATCTGTTTAATATTTTCAATGAGTTAGACAAGATAGTTTCTGTAGTCTTCTTTTGCAGATGGAGAAAATGTAGCCACCATGACTTCTTAAAGTTGTGCAGTCTCAAAGATAGAAAGACTTCATTAGCTCTGCCTCAGCATACAAAAATGTAGAACCATTAGGTAAATTTTGTAATTAGAGTTTGGGTTTGTTGCACTTGTATTTCAGGAGGCCCTCCAATCACTCCTCTGAAGGAATTATGGAAGAACACATCCTACTTTGGCAGCTAGGTGAATAAATTTCTGGGCCTGGAGTCAGGAAGACCTGAGTTCAAGTTTGGCTTTAGCTACTTATTTTTTTGTATGACATTGGGCAAGACACTTAATCCTGCTTGCCTCATTTGTCTCATTTGTAAAATGAGTGGAAGAAAGAAAAGGAAAATAATTTCAGTATATTGCCAAAAAACCCCAAAATAAACAAACCCCAAAGGGTCGTGCAGAGTTGGACATGACTGAAAATGATTAAATAAAGAACAAAAATCCTAACTTAGAATTGAGGGAAAAAAAAGAAACTATAAAGTTCAAATGATGGCTCAAGAAGTATCTTTGCTATTCAACAATTCTCCAGCTGTTAAACTGAACAGTTTGACTGTTCTATAAAGAGTTTTTTCTGTGCTGGCAAAGGCAATATCTTTGGGTCAAATCCTGCTTAGATTGAGGAGGGATTCTTCGCTTTGTTGTAAATATATGTATATATATATATATACATATATATGCATATATATGTACGTTTTATATATACATAATACATATGCATAAATATATACGTATATATGTATATATGTACATATATACACACTCATATGTGTATATGTATGTATCTATATCCCTATAAAAATCAATGTTCTTTGTTTTATTTCTAGCTAAAAGTGAGATTGCCAAACGGTATAGAGATTTGGGTGAAGAGAATGTGAAAGCGCTGTAAGTATGATTACTAAAAATTTACATTCATTTTTTCCACTAAAATTGATAAGACATAGTCACTTTATAGCAGTAGGCAACCACATATTTCCACATGGTCACCAGGGATGGCAGCTCAGCATGCTATTATTATCCCCATTTTTACAGATAAGGAAACTGAGATGGCCAGTGGTTGAGTGACTTCCTCTGGGCCACACATCTAGTTAGTGATGATGTAACATGTGTGAAAGGCAGACTTTGGGCCAAGTGGCCAAGTGTTCTAGACTACAGGTCTAGATGCCTAATTGAATTCACTTCAGTTACTCAGTGTTGTGTTACATATAGGGGGTTACCTTCTATATAGAATGATTTTGTGGGTGGTTAGGAAGATCCTCTTCTCCCTTCACAAACTCAGCTACTGGATAATGCTTGGAGTTCTACCTTAAGAATTAATATCATTTGTTTAACTGTTAAAATACAAATGTTTTTGGGCTAAACACCACTTTAGACTTATCAGTCATTTAGCATGTAATATGACTGGAGATTCTTTGAGTAGGGTTTGTATAAGAGTGTGAGGATCCAATAAGAGAATAGCACAGTGCCTGGCACATAGTAGGTACTATATGAATGCTTGTTCATCCCCCCCCCACCACATTGGTAGGAACAGTGAGGAAGAGATAATATATATTGATCTTGGTAGAGTGAATGAATGAAAAAATCATGCATTAAACACTGTGCTAAGGGCTGGAGGTACACATATAGAAAAGCAAAGCAGTCCCTGTTCTCAAGGAGAACCCATCTAAGAGAATACATCTACAAGACAGATGGAAAAAATCCCATGGACCTTAGGAGAAAATAGAAAAGTATGTGGTAATAATTCTCCTTTAATGACATTTCCACTGTTAAAACCATCCTCTGTTTGTGGTGTTGAGCCATTTGTCTTTGCCAATGACTTTGGTGATGAGAATTTTCTTTTCTTGGGCTTCAGTAATTGAGGCTGCTGAAGAGGTAGGGGTGAGGGGGTGGAAACAGCCTCAAAGTCAGTTGTCATAGGTCATCTGTACAAGTGTTGATCCCCTTGTTAATAGCTGTGGGGGTGTCAGAGTAGAACAAAGTATGTCCTTAGAGGGGTGCTGCTATCCCTGGGGCTCTTGGGTGCAGGGTCCTGGGCTGTCTCTACCTGGGTGTGAGTAGAGGTGATTGTGGTTGAAATGGTGGTGGTGGTGGTGGTTCACCCATGAGGCACATGCCACCCTTGTCTCTCTCTCCCAGGATGCCTTGGTACTCTTTCCACCTTGGCATGGTGTGGATGGTCCTCTAGTCAACCTGGAGGTGACATGGGTGTGATTGGATCTTCAGCATAGTAAACACTTTATAACAGGACTTTATATAATTAATGTCATCTTTGCTTTTAGTAACAATAAAAACTCTTTGTTTTAGAGTGTTGATCACATTTGCTCAATACCTCCAGAAATGCCCATATGAAGATCATATAAAATTAGTGGGTGAGGTTGTGGAATTTGCAAAAGGCTGTGCTGCTGATGAGACAGCGGAAAATTGTGGCAAATCCCTTGTGAGTATCAACTTTGTGCTTGAGTTTGACCTTCTCTCTTCGTTTCATTTCAGTCAATAGTAATGTGTCCCACCAAGAAGCCCATTTCCCTCTTTGTTCTTGAGCTTCTCACCCAAATACCAGTCTGGAACTGTTCCCCATCATTAGAAAAATGAAATGAATTGTTTTGAACTAAGAGATAGTCAGATAATTTGAGAGGAACAGAAGAATGTTAAGGCAGCGTCCTCTGCTAAGTTCTTGTCTCCTGAGTCTTGTTCCACCCAAACAAAGTCAACTATGCCCAGAGCTTTAAATGGTTAGTGACTAACCATTTTTTTCTTCCTAGCACCAACTTTTAGGGGATAAATTATGTAAAGTGGCAAGTCTTCGGGAGATGTATGGTGAAATGGCAGACTGTTGTGCCAAAGAGGAACCTGAGAGAAATCATTGCTTCCTGAGCCACAAAGATGACCACCCAGAGCTCCCCAAAATCGAAGCACCTGAACCAGAAGCACTGTGCCAAGCTATCAAAGAGAATGAAAACAGTGTAGGAGGACAGTAAGTGAGATGAGAAAGTGAGTGTAGGGACCAGTGGGCCACCATAGGAGAAAAGGAATGCTAGCACAGGTCTTACATACTAACTCTGTGGGACCAAAGGGGAAGGGGAATAAACAGATATGAAGCACATGTGCCAGGCCCTGTGCTAAGGGGGTCACAAATATAATTTTATTTGACGCCCACAACAAATCATTTGGATGCTGTTATGATTCCCATTTTATGGATGTGATAACTGAGGTAGACAGAGATTATGTGATAGGCCCAGTGTCACAAACCTACTACATTTCTCATGTCTTTCTGTAACCAGGCCCAATGCTCTATCCATTGTGCTATCTAGTTGGCAAGGGCAAGTCATTGAAATTCCTTGGGGCTCAGTTTCCTCATCTATGAAATGAGGGGGTTGGATCAGATGGTCTTTGAGACCTTTTCTAGCTCTAAAATTCTTTGATCCTAGTGGCTTAGGCAGCTTGGCAAAGACTATTATGTTACTGACAAGTCATCAAGCTGCAGAAATAAAGGGAGTTTCCCTGTTCAGAATTTGCTATGCTCTGAGATGGACCTAGATTTGTAATCCTAGGGGTGGTGGATTCAGAGAAACCTGAAAACATTTTTTGCCCTTTGATCAGTATGGAAATAGCAGCCTCCAGTCCTGGAGTTGGTAGGAATAACTAACTTCTGTGAGAAGGTTGCTGGGTCTTGGTGAATCACACCCTATGCATGGCCTTCTCCAAGACTATTGTTCTTGGTGTCTGTATCTTCATTCCTCTACTGAAGAGGGGATTTTGCATTATTTGCTCTAGGTCTTGTTGGTTGGCCTAGACCCACAAATTTCTAGTTAGAGCTGAAAGGATGCCAATGAAATCACAGCTCCAGATTAGAGGGGCAGCAGAAGTCAAACCTAGTTAGGTTCAGTTGAAGGAGTAAACTGCTATCACCCGGTTCTGGATGATGTGAGTACATGGTTTAGGATATTCATGATTGTTAGCTACTCAAAAGTAACCACTTGCTTCTCTTTGCTAATTTCAGCTACCTGTATGAGGTTGCCAGAAGACACCCCTACTTCTATGCCCCAGCACTCCTTGCCTATGCTCTTCAGTATAAGACGGCAGTGAAAGACTGTTGTGAGGCTGCTGACAAAGCCACGTGCCTCAATGAAAAGGTATTCATGGGAGAGGAGAGAGAGAGAGAGAGAGAGAGAGAGAGAGAGAGAGAGAGAGAGAGAGAGAGAGAGAGAGAGAGAGAGAGAGAGAGAGAGAGAGAGAGAATGAAAATCAGGGAATCTGCAAATTAGTGCGGAATCTCTGACCTGGACCCAAGTAGCCCCATCTAGGTTACATTGATGAACATTGATCAGCACCTTCTTGAGTCCTGGTCGTTGGCTTGAGAGGTACAATAGAGAAGGCCCTTTGGGAGGGTGGTGAAGTCAGATGACTTGGGTTGAAGTCCCATCTCAGACATTTGCTATCTGTATGACACTCAGTAAGTAATTAATTTTCCTGGCCTCAGTTTTCTAATCTGTAATTTGAGAGTGTGGTACTTGGTGCTCCTTCCAGCTCTAAGTATATGGTCCTTAATTTGTTCCTGTTTAGTACTGTTCTATTTTCAGTGAAAGGTAATGTGATAGAGTCTGCCTATAGATTGCTTAACCTTTCCAAACCACTCTATTATTCCATTATTTGTAATACTGCTGTTAAGAACTTTCTGAATTCTGGTGATAGCATTGTGTGTGTGTGTGTGTGCATGTGCAAGCATGTGATGTTATGTTTATGGAGGATTTTGCAATGGACAGAATCTACTATAGGTAGAAGAATGAACTGTGCTGACTTTAGGATGATTTGGGGAATATCAGGCAGGGCCAAAGATGTAGTTGACAACATCGTCTTATTGTCCAGACATTTTGAGTCCTGTCTGACACTTTGTGACCCCATTTGAGTTTTTCTTGGCCAAGATATTGGAGTAGTTTGTTCCTTATTTCTCCAGGCCATTTTATAGAGGAAGTACTGATGCAAATAGCGGTAAGTGACTTGCTTAGGTCCTAGCTGCCAGATGACATAGTTGGCCCTAATGAAAATTGGGAAGCAGGTGAAATTTGTCTTCTTGGCTCTTTAAGGCTCTTTCACATGCCCCAGGAGGTATTTAGTACCCTTATACTGACTCCTCAGTCTCCAAAGTACCTTAGTACCATAATATTCTCAAGTCAACTCTCTCCCAAAAGGCTTCTCCCCTATCAAAATATGCCCTGTTCTCTTCCCTATCTCTTTGGTATCACTCTGTAACTCAGATGTCTTCTTTGAAAAATAATCTCATAAATAATTCACATTCAATTGTTGATAATTGAATTCTGTTATCCTGAGGTGTTTTCCTTTTGAAAGAGGATTCTAAGAGACACAGTTTCTGAACCTCAAGGAGTTGAATTTGTAGTGAATAGTGAAATTTTAGGCACAAACTAAGCCAGTGAAAGGGATGTTTTGAATGTGTACTCCTTTCTGATCCCCCTCAAATCCCATACATTTTTACTTTATTCTTAAATCTAATGCTGGTTAGTAAATAAGTGATTTAACTTTGATAGCTTCAAACTTTAACTTTGAAAAAATTTCCTGTCTTAAATACTTTTGAAATTGTCTTTGAGAACAACACATGCTATATGATTTTCCAAATGTGGAAAACCTATCCTACTTAGCAAAGATATATAGCTTGTTACATCAGGATATAGAATGTTAAAGGTTTTATAATCCAGTTAGGAGCACAGATTGAGAGCTGGGTGGGGCCTTAGAGATCCCTGTATTTAATAATTTCATCCTAGATGAGGAAACTGAAGTCCAGAGAGGTTAAGCATTCAATTCACTAATCACTGTGCTTGTGGCTGATTACTTTGATAGATTCACACATTATGTTAATAGAATTGAATGTCCTAGCTTCAATTCCAACCCACCAAGCAATTATCAGTCCCCATTAGGTACCTTTAAGGTCCTAAGGGTATAAAGAGAAAGCTCAAAATTTCCTCTGTCCTCTTGGAACTTACAATGTGTTATAGACTGGTGAAATTATCATTGACCATTCCTAAATCTGAACAATTCTCTTCTAATTGTGTTCCCTTGGTCATAAGAGGCACCAGAAAGTGAGCTTTAAGGTTTTAGTCCAAAAATCTATCACTGCTCCTGAGAAAACATGCCCAAGGGCAAGCCTTATTATTGGCGAGTGAGCAGTGCCATTTTCATATAAAGCAGGGTTCCTTAAAACATTTTGTGTCATGGATCCCTTGGGCAGTTAGTGAAGTCTATGGACCCTTCTCAGAATTATATCTTTTAGTGCGTAAAAGGAAATACATAGGTTTACATCTAAAAATATTAAATATACCTATCAATAAATCTCTCTCTCTCTCTGGCTCTCACTCATGGAACTTAGGTTAAACTCGTTAAATTTTGGAGAAAATGTACAATTAATTTGTGAGGTCTTTGTGGGGAATTTATTTTTCATATTAATGAAAATATGGAAGTTATTTTTGAAAAAGATAATTTCTTCTTTCTACAGCTCCCTGCTTTAAGAGATAAAGTTTTAACTGCAGGTGCAAAACAGAGATTCCGATGCTCCAGTTTAGACAAATTTGGAGAGAGAGCTCTCAAGGCTGGGTAAGTCTATAAGTCTCATTTGCCTAAAAACCTTTGTATTTGTTGTACAAGCAAAGATGAAAAAAGTCCTGGGATTCCAATATCTATAGCTATGAGTACCTTTTATTGATAATTTCAACACTTCCAAAAAGTCAAAAAAATTGCTACAACTGAAATTCAACAAAAAGGTAAACCGAGGCTCTTTCTCCAAGCAAGAAAACATTTTGTTATCAGGGCACCACCTGCCAGTAAAATGAGTCTATTGACTCTCAGTTGGCCAAAAGACAAAGAATTGAAGATACAACTCATCTTTATAACCATAGAACAAGAAATAGAACAGAGTAGGTTACAACATGGGGTGAAGAACAACATGACTGGTTACATAGCTGAAAACACATGCAACAATATGATTGATTGAAAGTTGGAAATGAAGGGCAAGCAACATCCACCTTCTTTCCCATGACTGAGAAAAGTTCATTGTTTGAGTCCACTTGCAAGGTTAAAAGATAGTGGGACTGACTTCTTTGGACAGCAAACCAGACTTCCTTGAAGGAAAGCTTGCCTTGTTTCCACCTCATCCCCCAAGAATGGCAGAATTCTTTGAGGCAATAATAGAACAGTAATTTGTAGAAGTGGATTTCTAAACTTAGTACAAGTCAGTGTATTTTTGCATTAAGCTTAGAGATAAAGAACTATAACTTAGGCAGTTACAGGACAAAAATCAATTATCGGGAAATAAGATCAGGAACAAATGATCCAGAATCAATTTAATCATTTCAGAAATAGATAGTTCCTGTTTAGTCTTTGTAATAAAAGTGGCAAGCATTTCTATTCCAGTGTTCTAAATAAGGTCTAGAAATGTTTATCCTCCAATCTGGAGTATTACAGAGGCTGTTAGAGAGGTCAAGTTTTCCCACAACCCCACTCTCACTTCATTCCTGCTTGACTCATTCCTCCTCTTGCCATATTGCTTAGGGGATCTGGTTCTCTAATCCTTTGCCTACCTTTTTGGTTCATGATGTATTTTCATTCAGCCCGGCTAAGCCCTGATTTTCTTTTTATTTTAAAAGCTCTCGTCCACTTGGGTTTGACAGCCTGAAGTTCCTCACTGTAGTGGTATCCCCAAAGTACCTCACAGAGTCTCTCGGTAATCATGTTAAGTGCTTAGAATTTGCAAAAAAGAGTGATAGATGTGGCTTTTGCCTTCTAAGACCTAAAAAATATAACCATGATGGCTGCTATTAACACAAAGGAATGGACAATAGTTATATTTCCCAAAAATTAATGATAAGGAAGTATGGCAGAGTATATAGAGAGTTGTCCTCTGAGTCAGAATGACTTGAGGTTCAAGTCCTGTATCTGATACTTTCTGCATGTCAACCCATTCAATGGCTTCATAGCAATTAAAAAAAATAATTTCCAGGAAATTATTTTGTAAGTTTTAAATTCTAATAATTAACCCCTTGTGGACTTTCTCCCTAGTCTCATTGCTCGGCTAAGTCAGAAATTCCCTAAGATTGAATTTGGTGAACTTCATAAAATAGTGAATGATCTTGCCAAAATTCATACAGAATGTTGCCATGGTGACCTGTTGGAGTGTGCTGATGATAGAGTAAGTATTTATTGATATTAACCCATATTGTTGTTATATAAGCTTCTCTATAATGTACTTGTCTGAGTTTCTTTTAAACACAAACTTAACAAATTTAGAATCAGAGGCATCATAAAGAATAAATTTGAATCTGTAGTTTCTTTGAAACCTCAGCTTAGTCTGTTAGTCAGCCAGTTAATTGACATTATTAAGCACCTACTGTATGCCAGGCAGTATGCTAAGCTTGTGGCCTTTAAAGGAAGCCTTTTCCGATCTGCTCAGACATTAATTTCTTTGAACAGAAAATTATCATGTATTGACTTGTATATATTTCTATAAGGCTTAAGTACATATTTGTGATCTCTCTGGATAGAACATAAGCAGTTAGAGGATAAACATTCTCTTGCCTTTGAGTTCTTGGAGCTAGCATAGTACCTTACAAGTAGAATGTATTTGGTATTACTTGCTGCTGAATGAAATAAAGCAGTCCATTAGCAAGATGGAGAAATACAGTTGACACCGTTTGTTTCTAGTGTTCTCATCGCTTCCTCCTGAACACACTGTTATGAGGAATTTTCCAATTCCTTCTGACCCTGTCATTCCCAGCATCCTGAAACTCTTTCTATTACTCCCTTTGTCAAAATTAGTTCTTACTAATATTGTTATAATTTTTGGTTCTTATCCTCCAAGAAAAACCCATGAAGGCCAAGGTAAATGTGACTGCTAACCAGCTGGTCAGACGGTCAATAAACATTGCCTCAGCCTTCTATGTGCAGACACTGTTCTATATACGTTGGGGAGGCAAAGAAAGAAAACAATAGTCCCTGTCCTCAAAGAGTTTACATTCTGGTGGGAGGAGATAACAGGCAAATACACAAGATATACACATAGAATACATGGAAGGTAATCTGAAGAGGGAAAGCCCTTGCAGCTGGAGGACCTCTCAGTGTATCTTAAGAAAACTGGGACATCTAAGATGCATAAGGGAGAGGGACAGAACACTGGGGCATGGGGGAGAGCCAGTGTAAAGGAAGTCAGTGTTCCTAGACAGGACAGCTTGTGGAACTGGGCATACTAACAAGGAAGGAAGGGCACAGATTAAGGACCTTTGGATATCAAACAGAGAACATCATATTTGATACTGGAGGTACTAAGGACTCATTAAGTTCACTAAGTAGCAGACATGACATGTTTAGACCTGAACCTTAGAAAAATCAGCCAAGTGCAGGATGGACAGGAGTGAGGAGAGACTAGAGCTGAAATCAAATCCTGAAGCTCAGGAGAAAGGAAGGAGAATGAACTGGGGGAGGTTGATTAAACCTACTGGGGTCTGGACAGGGTGGATCCTTCTGTTTGAGTTGGACTTCAAAGGAAGACAGTGAATCCAGGTGGTAGGGGTAAAGTCTTAAAGTGGCAGTGAGGGAGCAAGGAACCCCCTGCACCTCCACTAGCTGTTGACCCAGTGTCATTGTGCAAGTATTTGTGGGGTGGCAACAGACAAAGAATGAGAGAAGGGACATCCTATTCTGAAGAGCTTGGGCAAAGACGAACTGTCTCTAGGGGAATGTCATTACTGAGACTACAAGGATGTAGAAGGAGCTTCAGAGGAAGAGGTCTAAGTGAAGGACCATTTGTTAAAAATAGAGAGATTCCACAGGGCATTCTAGAAGGGAAAGGTAGAATTGGATTGGAGTCCCTAGAGTCTTAGAATATTAAGCACTATGCTGAACTGCTTTTCTCTTACTGCTTATAGGTGGCTCTTTCTCAATACGTTTGTGATAACAGCAAAACAATCTCCTCCAAACTTGAAGCATGCTGTGGCAAGTCTCTAATAGAGAAGAGCCAGTGCATTGTTGATTTGGAAAATGATAACATTCCTGATGGCCTCCCTGACTTCTTTGCTGAATATGCAGGAAGCAAGGAAGCCTGCAAACACTACGAAGAAGCAAAAGATGTCTACTTAGCAACGTAATTAAACTTTTCATCTTATTCTTGTGTTTCTTTCATATGCTCAACACCATTTTTCTGATACTCTACTTGCTTCCCAGTTGTAGAGATGTTTGTTGACTACTCCTTGCCTTTTCCTCTCCCAGACAGAAATAGAGACAAACCTTGTTCTTTATGCCTTCTGCTGTACCTAGTCATGGGATCCAGGCCAATGACTCTGTGATGTCAGGTTAATTGTACCTCATCTTTGGCTCCATGAAACATACTCTCTTTCCTTCAATCTCAAGAGGAGGCCAATGATGGCATGAAGTCACAATGGCTTTCCTTGACCCAGAGAGGACAGCTATCTAGGAACTTGGAGATAGTTTTGGATATATACAGACTGGAGGAGTACATGGGAATGCAAAGGCCTCTTTAGCTCTGAAACTACCAACTTTGTGGCCTTGAGTCTTGATGACATTATCTTGCATTTACTAGGGAAGAATGGGAAACTTTCAATTGTTCCCTGTCTGCTGAGCTTCCTGTCTGCTGAGCTGTTCTTCATTCGTTCATACAATCAACCATATGCTGATCAATCTTTTCATTCACTCTCCTATTGGACAAATATGTGTTGAGTCCATATTTCACTCACTGTTCTGAGCAAGGAACTTTAAGGGATGCAAAGAAGTAGAAGACAGAATGTTAACATTCCTGGGATGTACAGGCTAACTCTGAAGTTGAGAGCCATCCAGACATGTCATGTGGCCACTAAGTGAGAGTAGAAGGCAGGATGGAGTTAAGTGCCACAAGCGTAGAACTAGGAGATTTATTTCTGTGTCCTCTGGACTCAGTTATATGCTGTAATACTGTACAGTAGGGATGTACAGAACTGATATCTTGAAAAATGGAAAATTTAACACCATCTGGTAAATCCATTAATATAAAGATCAAAGTGAATTCTAAATATTTTATGTCAGAAATGTTTTTTTGCTATTGTAATATTAAAAAATTTATGGGACCTTAGGACAAAGGAATAATGATGGGGGTTGATCCTGTTCCTTATCATGTTGACATCTATTTGATCTTTGCTTTTAAGCTATTTGTATGATAATGCACGAAGACACCCTGAGCTAGCTGTTACCACACTGATAAGGCTTGCCAAGGACTATGAGACCACACTGGAGGAGTGCTGCACCACAGCTGACCCTCCTGCTTGCTATGCAAAAATGGTAGGTTTCTCATGAGAAAGAAAGAAAAATCAAACTACTCTCTTGGGATGCTATGTGCTCAAGATCGCTTAATCTGGATTGGATCACACAGTGTATCACAAAAAAAGTGAAGTCATATGAATGCTAACTGGAGCTCATGCTGGGACTCTTGACTCATTCGGAGCTCTCATGTCAGGTTGCTATCAATGTTGAAAATAAGTAGGAAGAGCTGTCTTAGATATGGGAAGGTTGGAAATGATACTCTCATTCTAGAACAGTTCTTTGACAAAGGAGAACGTTTTGCTTGTCTTCATTTCCCCTAAAACAGAATTTAAAAAGCATTCTGAGACGTGATATTTAAGAGAGACTCAATTTAGCTGCATGGAAGAGTTTTTGAGTTTTCCTAAGTATGAGGGTCAATTAGGCCCTGGAATTGGTATCCCTGTACAGAAGTCTTGAAAACTCTTGATCTTTTAGGCATGCTTTTGCATGAAATTAAGTGAGCTGGACAGAATGAATGTGGAGGGCTAATTCTAATGGGATTTCTAAACTGACTATAACAGTGAAAAGTAATAAGCAATATATGTAATGTGTCCACAGAGGACATGCTACAAACACCATTTTGTCCTCTTTCAGGCTGACCATCAGAAAACTGTTATTGATGAGGGAAACCATTTAATCAAGGAAAATTGCGATATCCTCGAAAAATATGGAGAAGATGGTTTTGAAAATGCGTAAGTGGGACCTTGTTGCTTGAAAAATTTTGATATTTAAGATTTAATAGGATGAAAACTGATGTTTGTGGTCTGTCCTTCATTCTTGAAGGACATCAGGAAGATAATGCAATGACTTGCAAATGAATTAGATTTAAGTTTGGCAGTGCTGTGCAAAATCAGCAGCCCCACTTTCTTTTCCACAGCCATCTGGGTCCAGCAACCAATAACTAGAGAAGGTTACAAAACATGAAAGCTTCACCTTTTCCTCTCAAAGTGCTCTGTAAGCCTCTGGTTCTTTCAAAAATTTGAGGGTCTAAGGGAAGCACTGGTTTGCTATTACTCATAGATTATGTCAGCAGGTGGCAGGCAGGGAAGAGATCACTGAGCTTGGAGTCAGGAAGACCTACCTGAGTTTGATATTGGGTTCTGACCCAATTCTGACACTTGCTAGCTGTCAAGTCTTGGGAAAGTCACTTGGACTCAGTTTCCTTCCCTGTAAGTTGAGGGTGTTGGACTCAAAGGCCTTAAGATCCTTTTCAGTTTTAAGTATATGATTCAGTCTTGAACTAAACAAGTTCCTCAGCTTGGGATGCTGAAACTTGAAAGATGATATGATCCAATGCTAAAATACTATGAAAGGAAGAAACAGAGTAAAGGATGCCAGCCTTGCTCAGGCAAATATGAGGCTTGGGACACCATCTGAAATGTGAACAAAATGGTTCAGAACAAATAAATGATTGTACTTTGTAATGAGTAGTAATCTTGTAGAATACCAAGGGGTGATGGAGACTAAAGAGTTACCAAAGTTCAATGTTTTAAGACTCACGTATGACAGATTGACATTGGGGAAAATTGGAATATTTGGAAAACTTCCATCGTTGAAAATGTGAACATCACTGACGGGATCTGTGAAGACTTGCAAAATGTCCTTGTTACCACTAGGGGAAACATAGAATTGGGTAGAATGCGTGAAGGGTGGAGGTCATGACAGTGGAGGGCCAGGAAGAGGGAAAAAGGGAAGGACCATAGTGAGCACAAAGGATGGACAGTTTAATGATGCCAAGCTGACTCTGGGTTGGTGTTTGTTGCTTGACAATATTTTAATGCTATTACTATTATTATTTTACAAAAACTGATTCTTTGTCTGACTATAAACATTTGGAACACTGTAATTCCAGATTGCTGGTTCGTTATACCAGGAAAGCACCTCAAATATCAACTCCAACGTTGCTATCCGTTGCACATAAATTAGCAAAAGTTGGCTCTAAATGCTGTAAATTGAATGACAAAGAGAGAATGGGCTGTACTGAGGGCTACGTGAGTTTTTTCTTTTCTTTTCCACTTTAATACTATTAATACTATTGTTGAAAGGTTTTACCTGAGAGGCCAATAAAAAAATTTGTGGCACAGGAGTGCCTTCTATAAATGTTGGTTACTTCTCCCCTTAAACAGAGCTCCTAAAATCCCAAATCAAAACCTTTTAGTTGATTTATTTTTTTAAAAACCCTACTGTTTTGGAAGCTTCTACTTATGGAATGGTGGTCTAAAAACTCAATGACTGAAATTAGACTGAAGCAATGAGTAAGGGTGATCTTCAATAGAGCAGTTTAGTTTAATCTGTTGAAATACTAATGGGTCCACCATCTGAGGAATTCACCCAATTTTTTCTTTTTTCTTTAGCTGGCTATTGTAATGGACAAAATCTGTCGCCTGCATGAGAAGACCCCAGTGAGTGAGAGAGTCACCAAATGCTGCACTGAATCCTTGGTGAACCGTAGGCCCTGCTTCACTAACTTGGGAGTTGATGAGACTTATCAACCCCCCGCATTTACTGCAGACGCATTCACCTTCCACGCAGACCTGTGCACGCTTCCCGAGGAGGAGAAACAGAGCAAGAAGCAAAGGTCAGGAGCATTTCATCTCCTGCTTTCCTCAAACTTTCCTCAAAATTTACTTCTTCCTAGAGCATGAGAAAGGCATTCTACTGACATGAGCAAACCTTTCTGTTTTAGAGCAAGACTCTTTTAGGGAAAAGTCATTAGAAAGTGATTCAAGTGCAAGTCACTTGTGGAGCAAATGGCTATAAATGAATAGTGTTTAATAGCAGTGATTGCTACTAGTATTTATATAGTGCTTTAAGATTACCAAAATGCATATGATGAAGATTATGGTAAGATGTCTAGGATCTCTGAAGGGGAAGGCAGGAAAATGGCCCCAGGAGGTACTACTGTCTTCAAAAGGATCATCTTTCCTCATGTCTTTCTCCAAACTTGAGGCTTCAATGTTAGCATCTCCCCTCTGATTTGTGACCTAGAGGTAGGGACGTGATTGGCCAACCTGGTCCCTCCTTGCATTTCATGCCCATTTATGTGTTTTTTTTCACTCCAGTATACTGGTGGAACTTGTGAAACACAAGCCCAAGATCACTGACGACCAGGCCAAGGGCATCATTACGGATTTCAGAGCAATGGTGGAGAAGTGCTGCAAAGAAGCCGACCACGAAGCCTGCTTTGCTGTAGATGTATGGACTTCTTTTTCCTTTTAATTCATCTACTATGGGAGTCTTTGGTGATACCTCAAATGTGGGCTTAGGCAGGAATACTTAGGTTTCTTCCCTTAGTTTCCTAAAAGGTGACATCCCTGATCATTCTGGAAGCAAGAGCCCATTCCCTTTGTCCCCTTGACTAAAATATTCTAATAGTCCATAGAATGCTTGGATTTTGTTGTGTATTTGTAGTTTTCTTTTACTTGTCAAGTGGTTATCAATCTCCCCTGTCTCCTATGTGTCAGGGTGAATGAAAATCATAGGTGTGTAGCATTTATGATATGCATAACATTTAATAGAAGAATTCCTTTAGCTGTTTGTCTTTTTGCAAAGGACCAATCTGTAACCCAGCCAAATCTGAAGACTTGTGCACAGGTAGTCAACCACCCCTCCCCTCCCCCAGTTTCAGCCAATCACTGAATCCAGAGATGGAAGGGACCTCAGAGACCTTGTAGACTAGGGGTTCTTAACCTTTTTGTTCATGGACCTCTTTGGCCACCTGCTGAATCCTGTTGACCCCTTCTCAGATGAATGTTTTTGAAGGACACAAAATTAAATTCAAACAAGTGTCAAGGAAACCAATTATATAGGACCACAGTGATCAATATTAAAAAAAATTAAGAATACTTGTTGTATTCCAGTGCCTACCCCAGAATTCTCTCTCTTCCCTGGATGACCATTTGTCATCCGGGTTTCACTTGAAGACTCTGGGGGAGAAGAATCTCACTGCTTTTCTCGTTAACATCCATCCATTTCTCCTCCGGGTTTTGCCAATCCCTAGGCCCCAAGAAAGTAGTCTAAACTCTCTTTTCGAGGAAGAGCTTTGCTATAGCTTCAAAACCAAATAAATACAGATAGGCAATTTTGCTTGAGCAGAAATCTCACATTCAGGGATGGTTATGCTCAAATATCTTCCCATATCCTTTGATAGGGATGGTTTTATATAATCAAGGGCAATGTATAGTAGTCAAAGAACCCCTTTTCAGGAACCATAGACTTGGACTGTCTAGAATCTCTTTATCACACATCTGTGATTTCTTTGCCTGCAGGGTCCCAAGCTAGTAGCTTCAGTTCAAACTGCCTTAGCGTAGACACCAGATGGACAAGCCGCCACTAACATTTCAGGTAAGTCTCTGGGTATTTCATTGGCAATGGGTTGATATGTCAAGTATCTAGGATTTCAACTTTGTGTGACCCCCTTCCACTGACATTTCACAGCTGAAGGATACCTCATTCTTAGTTGACTTTAAATGATTTTAGGACAAGCATCAGAGGTTGGGTACCAATCCAAGTCCTCTTGACTCAAGGTCAAGCACTCTAACCTATCCCATGTTGTCTGGCATGTGGGCAGTAGTAGAGCCTGAATTTAATTCTATACCACCAGGCTGTCTTAATCACAGGGGGTGATGGTCTTTGAGAAATCTCCCTCTTAGGATGGCACCTGAAGGGGATCTGTTTTGTACTGAATCTTACTGATATGGCATTGTAATGTGTATCTAAGGAAGGCATATATGAAATCTATTCAGGAAGAAAGGCCCCACTTTAAATTTCATATATTTGTGGATAGCTATTTTCTTTGCACTTGCTGAACTCATTACTGCTTTGTACTTTGTTTTTGATTCAGTAAACAAATCCATGGTCTTTTAAAACAGGAGAAGCCTCTTTATAGAGAAAGAGAGACTATTGGAATGGAACCTGGCATAGAACTTCGTAGATTTATTAGTTTAAGTAGCATGATAGGGCTTTCTTTTTTTTAATTACCCGTATAATGAATGTCTCTCTAGGAACGGGATGAGGCAAGGATATATTGGGAAATGTAGGTGATGTAAAATTTTGAAAAATTCACTATACTTTTGTTTTCAAATATGAGGGGAAATATTAAACTACTATTTTTCCTTTAATTTTTAAAATTATATTTACTATGTGTACTGTTTGATTCAGCAATGCCATTACTATGTCTGAATCGTAGAGAGATTTTAAAATGGAAAAAGAACTTATTTGTACAAAAGTATTCATAGCAACTCTTTTTTTGGGTCACAATGGGTTGGATATTGATGGGATTTTCATCAGCTGAGAAACAATTGAACAAGTTGTTCTATAAGATAGGTGGAATAATATTATGCTATAAGAAATGAGTTGGATGCTCTCAGGAAAACTTGGAAAGATTTAAATGAACCGATACAAAGTGAAATGTGTAGAATCAGGTGATCATTGTACTGGTAAGAACTATATCACATCATGTTCCACTATGAATAAGTTAGCTATTCTCAGGAATACAATGATCCAAGAAAACTTCCAAGGATTCATGTTCAACAATCCTATCCACTTCAAAAGAAAGAGCTAATGGAGTCCAAATGCAGATTGAACCATACTATTTTTCACTTGTCACATTTTTAATGGTTTCTTTTTTTATGCCTTCTTTCCCAATACAGTTAATATTGAAATATGTTTCATGTGATTGCACATATATAACATATCAAATTGTTTACTGTCTCAGGAAAGAGTGAGGAGGTAAAGAGGGAGAGAATTTAGACCTCAAAATTTTAAAGAAGTGAATGCTAAAATTATCTTTACATACCAAGATTTTAAAAGCATTTTCCCTCATGATATATCTTTTTTTTTCCTTCTAGTTGACCAGTGGAAGAAAACAGAGACTGAACTGAGGACCCAAAATTCATATATCTGTTTTGTTTCTCTGTTAGTGTCAAACAACAGAGTTAAGAAAACATCAATTTGCCTTAAATTTTTTTTATCCTTCCCAAGTGTTGCAATAAGTAATAAAACAAAAGCATAAACAATCATGGAAGTTGTCCAGGACTGATCTTTCTGTGGAATGTGATGATGACTTGTATCAGAGGGAATTACCCTCTTAGATCTACTGGTACCTGAATTAGACTTTCTCTCCTACCTTAAGGAGTTTTCCACAAAGATTCCTCACTCCATATTAGTTGAGTCAGGAACATCACCATTAATTTTGAGTGGGTTAAAAAGATAAGGACTTTTGGGTTGCTTTTCTCTTTTTAATTTGATAATAGGTCTAAAAATATTGGTGTGAGTCATGGACCTGGGTGGTTAGTAGGAAAGTTCTAGTTGCTGGATATATTAACAAGTATCCTCATCAATAGAAAATATGGTCAAGGTATAAGGCCATAGCATGGATATTGCAGCTCAATTGCCATTCAACAGCAATTGTAGTTGATTCAAATGATCATATTACTCAAAATATCTTAGTCATTCATAGGTACTGTTCAAATAATATTACTGTTACTGTTTACAACATCCTCTTGACTGATCATTTTACTATGCGTTAGTTCATGCAAGTCTTTCCATGCTTTTCTAAAACCAACTTGTTCTTCATTTCTTATTGCACATCACAATCATATACCACCACTTGTTTAGCTGTTCCTCATTATTTGTGCACATATTCCAGTTCCAATTGCTACCACAAAATAACTGTTATCAATATTTTAGAACACATATGTTCTTTTATTTTTTTCCCGACTACCTTGGGAAACAGACCTAATAGTCATATGGCTGAGTTGAAGGGTACACACAATTTTATGACTCCTTAGACATAATTATAGATTGCTCTCCAGAATGGTTGATCAGTTCACAATTATGCCAACAGTGTATTGGTGTCCCAATTTTTCCACATCCTCTTTAACATTTGAAATTTCCCCCTATCATTTTAGCCAATCTGATAGGTATCAGGTGACACCTTATTTGATTTAATGGGCTTTAACCAATAACTACTTAGAGTATTTTCACAAGATCATATGTAGCTTTGATTTCTTTCCCCCAAAACTGCCTGTTCATATCCTTTGACTGCTTATCAATTGGGGAATGATTCATATTCTTATGAATTTGGCTTAGAGTTCTACATATTTGGAATGTAAGGCTTTGATCTGAAAAACTAGCTATTAAAAAATTTCCTTAATATTCTGATTTCCTTCTAATCTTGGCTACATTGGTTTTGTCTATACAAAACCTTTTTAACTTAATGTAATCAAAATTATCCATTTTATATCCTACAGTGCTCTCTGTCTCTTGTTTAGTCATAAATTGTTTTCCTATCTATAAATCTGAGAGATAATATGTTCCATACTCCTCTAATCTACTTGTGATATCTCCTTTTAGAGCCCAATCATGTATCCATTTTGACCTTTTCCTGGTAAATGGTACAAGATATTGATCTATATTTATTTTTTGTCATATTGCTTCTCAGTTTTCCAAGGAATTTTTTAAACTACATATTGAATTCTCATCCCCAAACCTGAGATTTTTGTGTTTATCAAACACACACACTATAATATAATTTACTATTCTATACTGTATACCTACTCAATTCCACTGATTCATACTTCTGTTTCTTAGGCAGTATCAAATAGTTTTAATAATTGACTCTTTATTATACAGATCCCCTTCCCTCACATATTCTTCATTAATTCCTTTCATATATTGACTTTTTGTTATTCCAAATGAATATTCATTATTATTTTTTTCTACCTGAATAAAATAATTTTTTGGTAATTTTGTTGGGATGGCACTGAATAAATACATAGTTTACAATTACAATTGTCAGTTTGACTATATTGTCTTGGCCTAACCATGAGCAATTAAACTTTCTCCAATCATTTAAATCTGACTTTATTTTTTTTTTTTAGAAATAATTGTATGGAAACACACATAGAAAATATATATAGAACATATTGATAGAATAGAAATAATATAGAAATTTATGTGGATTTATTTTATATCCTACATCACTGTAATTATTGTTTTAACTAATTTTTAGTTGAATCTCTAGGACTTTCCAAGTAAAGCATCATGTCATCTGCAGAAAGAGATAGTTTTATTTAGTCATTGTGCATTCTGATTCCTTCAATATCTTTTTCTTCTCTTATTGCTATTGCTAGCATTTCTAATACAATATTGAATCATAGATGTGCTAATGGGCATCCTTATTTCATGCCTGAGCTTACTAAGAAAGTATCTAGCTTATACCCATTACAGATGATGTTTACTGTTGTGTTAGGTATATGGTTTTTTTTATAATTTTAAGGAGAAAAAATCCATTTGTGCCTATGCTTTCAAGTGTTTCTTTTTAATAAGAATGAGTGTTGCTTTGTCAAAAGCCTTTTTGCATCTTTTAATTTAATTATATGATTTTTGTTGGCTTTGTTATTAATACAATCAGTTATACTAATATTCTCCCTCATATTGAAGCAGCTTTCTTAATATAAATCCCATTTGGCCACACTATACAATATTTGTGATGTATTGCTGTTGTCAACTAGCTAGTATTTTATTTAGGATTTTTTGTATCAATATTCATGAGTGAAATCAAGTTACAATTTTCTTTCTGTTTTACTCTTCCTGGTTTAGGTACCAGTACCATATTTGTTCAATAAAAGGAGTTTGGGGAGGCTGCAATAACAGCAATAAGCAAAATAACTGACATATGACACTTTAACATTTGCAAAATGCTATGCATAAATTATGTTATTTGTTATAAAAATTACTTAAGATAGGTGCTTTAGGCCTTGTTATCACCATTTTAAAGAAAAGGAAACTAAGTGTCAGAGAAGTTAAATGGCTGATCCATAGAGTAGACAGTCAGCATATGGTGGAAGTTTGATTCAAACCTAGGACTTCCTGATGGCAAGTACAGTGCTCTTTTTATTACACCAGAAAAGTGAGATCCCTTCCAAAAGTGAGCAACAGAGATGGTGAGGGAATTGAATGCAGAAACTAGAAAAGAGACTTATGAGGGTAGTGACAGCAACTTCAAGTCTTTGAAGGATTTTCATGTTAATATAGGAGTCATCTTATTATGTTGGATGTCAATGGCTTGAAATAGGAAGAATGGATGGTAATTCAAAATGGCAGCTTCATAGCAATGAGAATGGAATGAATTGACTTGGAAGATGGTGGTTCTTCTCTCATCAGAGATCTTTAAATATGGGTTAGATTACCACTTCCCTGTGATATCATAGGCGATATTATTACATACAAATTAGACGATACAGTCTCTGAACTCAGATTCCAAGACTGTATCTCCCAGGGTGACTATAAACTCCTTGTAGAGGGAGAGTTTGCTGGAGCTAGCAACTGGCTTAAAAATGAACTGTATTTTCCTCAGGGTGCAAGTGAAGGTGGGGAAAGGATCCATTTTTTTCTTTCTGAGAAAGACAAGTTTACCAGAAACACATATTTGTTTAGGTAGAATAATTTGGCTGATGATACTAATTAAATTGGCCACTCAAGTTTATTTTAAGTTTTTTCTTCTTAGCATTCTCCTTATTCTTCTTTCTCTTTCCCTACCTTTTTTCTTCTCCTCCCCTTATTCTCTGGTCTATATGAATCCACAACTCTGTGAAAATATGAATTAAATGTCTATCTCTACCTTTGTTGCTCCTTCTCTCATGAATACCCAGATTTCCTCAGTCTGATGGGAGTATCTCAGCATTAACAGAATATTTGATTTGTACCTCAGTATTACCAAGAACATTATTGCTACCAATTATTTCAATTCTTTCCTACCATCATTTCTAAGAAACACAAGTGAAGTTAAATTAAAGAAGTGAAGTAAACTGGAGAATGGGGAATTGCTTTTAAGGGTCTGTCTTGAGGCTGATAATGCAAAATTCTTGGACATCTAGCTGTATTCTTGATGTTCTAGATGACATTCTCTCCATTTGTTGTATTCTGGGCACTGTGGGGATTTTTCAGTATTCAACGATTCCTGAATGAAGTAGGAATGAATGAAATGGAAGAATTCTAATCTTTTTCTAATGCTAATTCTAATGCCTTTTCCAAACTCTCATTACCTTCAGGTAAGTTCAACAGTGCAAATGGTTTGCCAAGATTCATTTCTGAACTTAGGTCCTGGTTCATTCCACTCTCCAAACTTAGCTTCCAGGTTGGTTAAATTTGTACAACTAACACAAAATAAAGTGTCAAAATGGGAATCTAGGAAAAAGGACATGATACTGAGTAAAAAGTACTAGTAGTTTAGATCCTTGTTTAGAACTTGATAAGATATTTTACATAAATTTAATGAATTTACAAGATTTTTTTGAGAAAAGAGTTCCAGATGGCAAACACGTGCAAGAAATTTGGGCAAAGTTTTGGCAAGAATATTCTGCATTTTGAAATCAGTGGAAGGAAATGAAATGCAAAGTTAATAATCTACAATCATTGGTTAAAAAAGCATATTAGTTCATTTCTCCTCTCAATATCCTATCTTCTCTCCTCCACCAATTCCCACAACCAATTGACAAGATGAGGTGGGTCCCCTTTACTTCCCTTATTTTTCTCTTCAGCTCTGTTCATTCCAGGGAAATCTTCCATTGAGATGCATGTCTCTTGGTCTTCATGGTCTCTTTTAATGCAGAAAGAGAGGCTAAATGAAGATTGTGTCTTTGGGGATTTGTGATCCTATCATGTATATTTTCCTTTGGAGATGCAAAATAGTCATCAGGATGATTGTATCTATACAGTGTTAAAGGAGTCCTTAGTCAATCCAATACTGTCAATGAGCTAGACAGGATATTTTCTATAATCTTCTTTTGCAGATGGAGAAAATCTAGCCATCATGACTTCTTAAAGTTGCACAATCTCAAAGACAGAAAGAGAGCCTATCCCTCCCACCTCCTCATCTAGGATTTCATTAACTCTGCCTCAGCATATAAAAATGTAGAACCATTATATAAATTTTATAAATATAGTTTGAGTTTATTGCACTTGAATTTCAGGCACATTCTTCTGAAGGAGCTATAGAAGAACTAATCTTACTTTGGCAGCTAGGTGAATGGAGTGCTGGGCCTGGAGTCAGGAAGACCTAGGTTCAAGTCTCATTTCAGCCACTTATTAGTTTGAGCAACCTTGGGCAAATCTCAGTTTCCTCAGCTGTTAAATGAGCTGGAGAATGAAATGGAAAAGTGCTTCAGTATCTTTATCAAAAAGACCTCCAAAATGTCATAAAGAGTTGCATATGTCTGAAAATGACTAAATAAACAATAAAAATCCTACATTCTATTTGAGAGAAAAAACATGTAAAGTTCAAATGATGGTTCAAGAAATATCTTTTCCATTCAACAATTCTCCAGGTGTCACACTGTTCTGAGTTTGACTATTCTACAAAGAGTTTTCTCTGCTGATGAAAGCAACATCTTTTGCATCAGATAGATAAACTGTGCCTAGACTGAGGAGAGATTCTTGGTGGTCTAACACACACACATATATGTATATATACACATGTATGCAATTATGTATATACACATATTATTTCTATATATACACATACATGCATATGTTTCTTGTTTTATTTCCAGATAAGAGTGAGATTGTCAAATGATATAGAGATGTGGGTGAAGAAAATATGAAAACCTTGTAAGTATACTTGAAAATTTGGATTCATTTTCCCATTAATATTGATTGTGACAGTATACCTTTATACTTTACATAGTAGGTCCCTTTCCCCCCTTTCTGCCATCTCCCCCACAGAACATTTTCAATTGTCACTGATTTCTGGCTCAGTAGCTAATTAAAGAACTATTTAACATCTCCTTTATAAAGCCCTGATGTCACTTATGGTTGGAAGTAGGCACATCACATTTCCACATGGTCGCTGCGAATGGCAGCTGAGTATGCTCTATGGGCAGTGGAAGGGCATCATTACACATACAAGTTTGCTTTCAGGATCTCTCCCATGGTGGTCCTTCCCAAGGGATAGGGCAGCTTGTGAATTCTCTCTAATACTGTTGTTTTGATATTGAAGTTATTTCACAGCTGGTGGGATGGAATATGATATGATCATGAAACTCCAAAGTGCTATTGTCATTAAAATAAATTATTGAGAAATGAAAAACTTAGAAAAGAACCTGTTTTGGAAAAGATGTTATCTGACATGTTCTTTCCATCTCACTCCATCCTGGCTTCTCTGGCCTATGGAAGGAAGGTCTAGACTGGAGTCGTGACCTTCAAAGGGACTCAGGGAGATATTGAGTTCCATGGAGATATTCAGAAATCTAACAGAGGACATACTGTATTGACCTAAGCAGGTCCAAGTCTACTAGCCTGGCATTGAATGGAGAGACAGGAAAGGAAACTGTTTGGAGCAGAACCATTAGGGATTATGTTTGTCTGCATCCATTCCACCCAACTGAAGCTTAGCATCATGGACTGCGGGCTGCTGTGACTCTGAGAGCATTCTTGATGGAAGACCAGGTATATTGACAGGGATGCTGCTCAGAAACATGCAGTACCTCAGACTGTGCTGTTACGTTGCTGGCACATACCATGCAAAAGGCACTTAATTATATTTGTGGAATTAGCAATAATAGGTACATAGTGCTTTAAGGTTTGTAAAGTGCTTGTCAAATATGATCTCATTTATTCTCCCAACAACCCTGGGAGTTGGATGCTCTTGTCATTCTCATTTTTACAGATAAGGAAACTGAGACAGAGAGTGATTGAATGACTTCCCCTCGGTAACAAGCCTAGTAATCAGTGATATAATAAGAGCTGAGGGCAGGCTTTGTTCTCATGTCTTCTAGAGTTGAGGTCCTAGATGCCTAATTGAATTGACTTCAGTTACTAAGTGATAGTTTTATGTGTAGTTTACACAGAATGTACCTATTTTATGGGCAGTTAGGGAGATGCTCTCCTTCCAAAATCCTCATCCACTGACTAAAACTTGGAGACTCATTGCTATTTGTTCAACTGTTAAAATGCCAATGTCCTTTGGAGGAATACCCCTTTAAATTTCTCAGTCACTAAGCATGTTGTGAGACTAGAGATTCTGACAGCCAAGTTTGTATGAGATTGTGAGGATCCAATGAGATAATGTTAGGAAAGTGCTGAGCACACAGTAGGTATTGTATAAATGCTTGTTACCATCTCTCCTTTTGTAGGAGTAGTGAGGAAGAGATAATATCCATTGATCCTTGGAGAGTGAATGAATGGAAAAAATTCATCCATTACACACTATGCTAAGGACTGGAGGTACACACAAATAGTAAAACAAAGCAGTCCCTGTTCTCAAGGAGAACACATCCAAGAGAATGCAGCTACAAGGCAGTTTTAAAAAATTCCATGGACATTAGTGTAAAATGGTGATGAACGTGGTTTAATGATATTTCCACTGAAAAAGCCATTCGGTGTTTCTAGTGTTGAGCCAAGGACTTTGGTGATGAGAACTATCTTTTCTTAGGCTTCAGTAACTGAGGCTGCTGAAGAGGTGATGGGTGGAAACAGCCTTAGAGTCAGTTGTCATAGGTCATCTGTACAAATGTTGGTCCCCTTGTTAATGGCTGTGGGGATGTCAGAGTAGAACAAGGTATGTCCTTAGAGGGATCCCTAGGGCTCTTGGGTGCAGGGTCCTGGGCTGTCTCCACCTGTGTGTGAGTAGAGGTGGTGGTGGTTGGGGTGGTGGTGGTGGTGGTGGTGGTTTACCATGAGGCATATGCCACCCCTGTGTCTCTCTCCCAGGATGCCTCGGTACTCTACCCACCTTGGCATGGTGTAGATGGTCCTCTAGCTAACCTGGAGGTGACATGGGTGTGATTGGATCTTCAGCAAAGTGAACACTTTATAATGGTTTTTTAAAAAATATTTAATGTTATCTTTGCTTTCAGTAATGATAAGACCTCTTCATTTCAGTATGTTGATTATATTTGCTCATTACCTCCAGAAATGCCTGTATGAAGATCATATAAAATTAGCGGGTGAGGCTGTGGAATTTGCAAAAGGCTGTGCTGCTGATGAGACAGCGGAAAATTGTGGCAAATCCCTTGTGAGTATCAACTTTGTGCTTGAGTGTGACCTTCTCTCTTCGTTTCATTTCAGTCAATAGTAATGTGTCCCACCAAGAAGCCCATTTCCCTCTTTGTTCTTGAGCTTCTCACCCAATACCAGTCTGGAACTGTTACCTCTCATTAAAAAAAAATAACTAATTGTTTTGAACTAAGAGATAGTCAGATAATTTGAGAGGAACAGAAGAATGTTAAGGCAGCGTCCTCTGCTAAGTTCTTGTCTCCTGAGTCTTGTTCCACCCAAACAAAGTCAACTATGCCCAGAGCTTTAAATGGTTAGTGACTAACCAACTATTTTTTTTCCTCCTAGCACGAACTTTTAGGGGATGAGTTATGCCACATCTTCGGAAGATGTATGGTGAAATGGCAGACTGTTGTGCCAAAGAGGAACCTGAAAGAAATCTTTGTTTCCTGAGCCACAAAGATGACCACCTAGACCTCCCCAAAATCGTTGACCCTGAACCTGCAATTTTGTGCCAAGCCATCCAAGAGAATGAAAAAAAAAGTAGTAGGACAGTAAGTGAGATCAGAAAGTGAGTGAAGGGCTAGTGGGCCACCAGAGGATACTGGCATAGGTCATATATACTAACTCCATGTGACCAAGGGGGAAAGGGAATAAACATGTATGAAGCACCTACTACATACCAAGGTCTGTGCTAAAGGGGTTACAAACAGAATTTTATTTGATCCCAACAAAAAACCATTTAGATGCTGTTGTGATTTTCATTTTTTGGATGAGGCAACTGAGGCAGACAGAGATTATGTGACATGCTCAGTGTCACACAGCTACTAAGTTTCTCCTATTTCCCGGTAACGAGGCCCTATGTTTTCAAATGGCACACTGCCATCTAGTTGGCACAGGGAAGTCATTGAAGTTACTTTGACCTCAGTTACCTCATCTATGAAATGAGGGGATTAGATCAGACAGTCTTTGTACCCCTTTCTAGCTTTGGAATTCTGTGGTCCCCGTGACCCAAGCAGCTTAGCAAAAACTATTATGTTATTGAAAAGTGACAGTCTGCAGAGGTAGAGGGAGTTTTTCTGCTCAGAATTTTCTATGCTCAGAGCTGGACCTAGATTTAGAGTCCTAGTGGAGGTGGATTCAGAGAAATCTGAAACATTTATAGTCCTTTGTTCAGTGTGGAATCGCTAACTTCTGTGAGAAGATGCTGAGTCTTGGTGAATCACTCCCAATGCATGGCCTTCCCCGACACTTTTGCTATGCTCTTTGGGTAGCTGCTAGTCCCTTCATTCATCATCTTCAGGGAGGCTTTTACACCACTTGTCCCAGGCCTTCTTGGTGGTGGTTGCCCTAGACATAGAAATTCCTAGTTAGATCTGAAAGAATGCCAGTGGAGTCACAGCTCCAGATTAGAGGGCAGCAGAAGTCAAACCTAGCTAGGTTCAGTTCAAGGAGTAACCTGCTATCACTTGGTTCTGGGTGATACGGACACAGTTTTGCTGGCATTCATCGTTGTTAGTTACTCAAAAGTGACCACTGGATTCTCTTTGCTAATTTCAGCTACCTGTATGAGGTTGCCAGAAGACAACCCTACTTCTATGCCCCAGCACTTGTTGTCTATGGTCATCAGTATAAGGAGACAGTGAAAGAATGTTGCCACGCTGATGACAAAGCCATGTGCCTCAATGAAAAGGTATGTGTGTTTGTGTGTGTGTATGTAAGACAGAGAGAGAGAGAGAGAGAGAGAGAGAGAGAGAGACAGACAGAGAGAGAGACAGAGACAGAGACAGAGAGAGAGAGAGACAGAGAGAGACAGAGAGAGAGACAGAGAGAGAGAGAGAGAGAGAGAGAGAGAGAGAGAGACAGACAGACAGAGAGAGAGACAGAGAGAGAGAAAGAGAGAGAGAGAGAGAGAGAGAGAGAGAGAGAGAGAGACAGAGAGAGAAAGAGAGAGAGAGGGAGGGAGGGAGGGAAGGAGAATAAATCACTGTGGAATCTCTGACCTGGATATAAGAAGTCCCATTTAGCTTACCATGATGATTGATCAGCACTTGAGTCCTGGCCCTTGACTTGAGAGGCACTGTGGTACAGCACAGAAGGTTGTTGAGGAGGGGTATGGTGAAGTCAGGAAGCCTTGGGTTGAAGTCCTATCTCAGGTGCTTTTACTAGCTGTGTGCTCCTCTGCAAATCACTTAATTTGTCCTGGCCTCTGTTTCTAATCTGTCATTTGAGGGGATAGTACTTGGTGCTCTTTCCAACTCTACATACATGATCCTTCCTTTTTCCTCTTCAGTTCTGATCTCACATCTGTGAATGGTAGTGTGATAGGATCTGCCTCTGTGATGCTTAAATTTTCCAATCCATTCTATAATTTCATTATTCATAATGATGCATTTGAGAATTTTCTGACTCCTATTGTCAGCATTGTGTATGTGTAAATGTGTGAGTGTGTATGATTGTGTAAGATCATGTTAATTTATATTTGTGAAGGAATTTGGAGTGGACAGAGTATGGTAGGCAGAAGAGTAAGTTGTGCTCACTGACAATATTGGGAACATTTGGTAGGATTGATGACATAGCTGATGACATAGTTTTCTTATTGTCCAGTCATATCTGACATTTTGTGACCCCATTTGGGGTTTTCTTTGCAAAGATACTGGAGTGGTTTGCCATTTCCTTCTGCAGGTCATTTCATAGATGAAGAACCAAGGCAAACAGGAATAAGTGACTTGCCCAGATTCACACAGCTACTAAGTGTCTGAGGCCAGATTTGAACTCATGGAGATGAGTCTTCCTGATTCTAAGCTTAGTAGTCTTTGCACTGGGCCACCTAGCTGCCTGATCATGTGGTTGGCCCTGTGAAAAATTGGGAAGCAGGTGAAGTTTGGCTCCTTGTTTCCTTTAGGCTCTTTCCCCTACCCCAGAAGGTATTTTGTACCCTTATACCGACTCTTTGCTGTCCAAAGTCCTCTAGTGCAATAATATTCCCAAATGCACTCTCCCAAGAAAGGCTCTTCCTCTATCAAAATATGCCCTGTCATCTTCCCCCTCAGTCTGGTGTCTTCTTTAAAAAATAATCTCACAAAGTAATTCACACTGAAATGTTAATAGTTGAATTCTATTACCCTAACAGTATTTTCATTTTCAAAATATTCTTTTTTTAAATATTTATTTATTTATTTTTTTACATTCATTTTCACAAAATTTTGGGTTCCAAATTTTCTCCCCTTTTATCCCCTCCCCCCACCCCAATACCCCAAGCAATCTAATTTTCCCTATCTCCAATCTACCCTCTCTTCTGTCATCCCTCCCTTCTCTTGTCTCCATCTTCTCCTTTCTCCTGTAGGGCCAGATGACTTTCTATTCCTCATTAACTGTATATCTTCTTTCCTAGTAGCAACAACAATACTAAACAGTTGTTCCTAAAACTTTGAGTTCCAAATTCTCCCCATCCCCCCCTCCCTCCCCACCCATTCCCTTTGGGAAGGCAGGCAATTCAATATAGGCCATATCTGTGTAGTTTTTCAAATGACTTCGATATCAGTCGTGTTGTGTAAGACTAACTGAATTACCCTCCATCCTAACCTGTCCCTCATTGTTTCTCTTCTGTCTTTTGATCCTGTCCCTCCCCAAGTGTTGAATTCAAATTGCTCCCTCCTCCCTTTGCCCTCCCTTCCATCATCCCCCTCCTTGCTTATCTCCTTCTCCCCCACTTTCCTATACTGTAAGATAGGTTTTCATACCAAAATGAGTGTGCATTTTATTCCTTCCTTTAGTCAAATGTGATGAGGGTAAACTAATTGTTTTTTTGTTTTGTTTTTTTTTCTCAGCTCTCCTCTTTTTCCCTCCACTAAAAAGTCTCCTACTTGCCTCTTAAATGACATATAATTACCCCATTCCATTTCACCCTCTTTCCTCTCACTACATTTCTCTCTCACCATTTACCTTAATTTCTTTTAAGATATGGTCCAATCCTATTCAATTCAATCTGTGCTCTCTGTATGTGTGTGCATGTGTGTATGTGTGTGTGCATGCATGCGTGTACATGTGTGTGTATGGACCCACCAACTACCCAGATACTGAAAAGTTTTAAGAGTTACAAATATGGTCTTTCCATGTCGGAATGTAAACAGTTCACTTCTGGTAAGTCCCTTAAGACTTCTCTTTGCTGTTTACTTTTTCATGCTTCTTCTCATTCTTGTGTTTGAAAGTCAAATTTTCTTTTCAGCTCTGGTCTTTTCATCAAGAATGCTTGAAAGTCCTCTGTTTCATTGAAAGACCATATATTCCCCTGAAGTATTATACTCAGTTTAGCTGGGTAGGTGATTCTTGGTTTCAGTCCTAGTTCCTTTGACTTCTGGAATATCTTATTCCACGCCCTTTGATCCCTTAATGTAGAAGCTGCTAGATCTTGAGTTATCCTGATTGTATTTCCACAGTACTGGAATTGTTTCTTTCTAGCTGCTTGCAATATTTTCTCCTTGAGCTGGGAATTCTGGAATTTGGCCACAATGTTCCTAGGAGTTTCTCTTTTTGGATCTCTTTCAGGTGGTGATCGATGGATTCTTTCAATACTTATTTTGCCCTCTGGTTGTAGAATGTCAGGGCAGTTTTCCTTGATAATTTCATGGAAAATGATATCTAGGCTCTTTTTTTGATCATGACTTTCAGGTAGTCCCATAGTTTTTAAATTGTCTCTCCTGGATCTATTTTCCAGGTCAGTTGTTTTTCCCATGAGATATTTCACATTCTCTTCCATTTTTTCATTCTTTTGGTTTTGTTTGGTGATTTCTTGGTTTCTCATAAAGTCATTAGGCTCCATCTGTTCCATTCTAATTTTGAGAGAACTATTATCTTCAGTGAGCTTTTGAACCTCTTTTTCCATTTGGCTAATTCTGCTTTTGAAAGCATTCTTCTTCTCATTGGCTTTTTGAATCTCTTTTGCCAATTGAGTGAGCCTATTTTTCAAGGTGTTATTTTCTTCAGCATTTTTTTGGGTCTCCTTTACCAAGGTATTGACCCTTTTTTCATACTTTTCTTGCATCTCTCTCATTTCTCTTCCCAGTTTTTCCTCCACTTGTCTAACTTGCTTTTCAAAATCCTTTTTGAGCTCTTCCAAGGCCTGAGCCCACCCAACATCCCCCTGGGATGTCTGGGGTACCGAGGCCCCCCCCTCCACGTCTTTCCCTGATGGCAAGAATATGTCCTCGTCATCAGATCCGAATGTCGGGATCATTTGCATCTGTTCGAAAAAAACTCTCTATAGTCTTATTTTTCTTCCCTTTTCTAGGCATTTTCCCAGCCAGTTACTTGATTTCTGAGATTCCTGTCCACCCCCGCCTAGATCCGCCCAGCTAGCACTTGGGGTCTGAGATTCAAATGGGCTTTCCGCGCCCGCGCAGCTGCTAATCAATGTGAGCTTTAGTTCTGGTGCTGGGGTTGGGGCAGGGCCGCCTCCCAGGGTCAGTTCCCTCAGTGGCTTTATGCAGAGACCTTCAGTAACAGAGCGGGTGGGGGCGGGGCCGCCTCCCAGGCTCAGTTCCCTCAGGGGCTTTATTCAGAGACCTTCAGAAATGGAGCGGGTGAGGCAGGGCCGCCTCCCAGGCTCAGCTCCTTCAGGTGGTTTATGCAGAGACTTTTAGTAATGAAGATCCTGCCTGCTGCTGGGGGAGACCCAGGCTGCCGCCACGCGCAACTGCCTCCGCTGTGCTGCCTCTGCCACCGCCCCCACCTCTGCCCCCGCCACTTCCTCCCGAGGGGGCCCAAGTCATGGAGACACTCCGCTCTCCCTGTTGGCCAGCCCAGCCATCTCTCTCACTGACCTGTAGCTTCTGTGGGCGGAGGGACCTTCCCGGCTGCCGGCGTCCCTGAAGCCTGCTCAGATCAGCTTCTCTGGGGCCACGGCCAGGGCAGCACTGGGGTGGGGTCTGCTTTCTGGGGTGCAACAGACCCTGTGGACGGCTCTCCAGGGCTCTCTGGAATGGAAATCTCTTCCACTATGATTATGTACACCCTGCAGTGATCCAGAACTTAAGGGGATCTCTTCTTACATTAATTCTATGGGCTGTGGGTTCGGAGCTCGCAAACGTGGGTCTTTCTACTCCGCCATCTTGACTCCGCCCCCATTTTCAAAATATTCTAAGAGAAACAATTCCTTAACCTGCTGGAATGTATCTCCAATAATGAAATTTTAGGCACACAGTAAGCTATTTAAAGAGATGTTTTTAAACGTGAGTTCCTTTCAGATCCTCCTCAAATCTTATACATGTTTACTTTATTTCCAAATCTAATGTTGGTTAGTCAATAAGTAATTTAACTTTGATAGTTGTTAAAAATATTTGTCTTTAATGTTTCAAAACTGAGAACAACATGTGCTATATAATTTTTCCAAATGTGCAGAGTATATCTTATTTAGCAAAGATAAATAACTTTTCCATCAGGATGTAAGATAGGAAAGATTTCAGATTGCAGATAGGAATAGGTATTGTGAGCTGGGAGGGATTTTAGTGATACTTCTACTTAATTTTATTGAAGATGAGCATACTGAGACCCAGAGAGGAACTAGTTGTTGTGCTTGTGGCTAATTAACTTGATAGATTCACACACTTCACTAGACATGAATATTCTAGCTTCAATTCCAATCCACCAACTAATTCTCAGTCTGCTATTAGATAACATTAAAGTCACAGAGCACCAAGAGAAAACTCAAAGTATCCCTTTTCCTCTTACAACTTACAATGCATTACATACATTGTGATAGTCTTTCTTGTTTCTGAATAATTCTTTTCTAATTCTGTCACCTTGGTCATAAGAGGCACCAGAAAGTGAGCTTTAAAGGCTAAGTTCAAAAATCACTGTTTCTGAAAAAACAAGCCCAAGTGCATACCTTATTGGGATGTGATAAGTCTTCATACAAAGCAGCCTCTCAACTTTCTCTCTCTCTCTCTCTCTCTCTCTCTCTCTCTCTCTCTCTCTCTCTCTCTCGCTCTCTGTCATGGAATTCAAGTTAAACACCTTAAATTATAAAGAAAAACTTGGAATTAATTTATGAGGATTTTGTAGGTATTTATTTTTTCATATTAATGAAAATAGGAAAATTATTTTTGAAAAAAGTCATTTCTTTTTTTCTACAGCTCTCTGCTTTAAGAAAAAAAGTAGTACTCGAAGGTGACATGCATAGATTTCAATGCTCCACTTTAGACAAATTGGAGAGAGAGTTGCTAAGGCTGGGTAAGTTTCTAAGTTCCACTTGCCTAAACTCCTTTGTATTTTTTAAAGAAGCAATGATGTAAAAGACCTGGTATTCCAATGTCTATAATTATCACCACTTTTGGTTGTTCATTTAATCACTTGCAAAAAGTCAAAACATCTGATGCAAGTGAAATTCAACGAAAAGGTCCCATGAGGCTCTTTCTTCAAGCAAAATTAAATTTTATTATAAGGATGTTAACCTGCCAGGGGAATGGGTTTAATGACTGCTTCAATTAGCCAAAAGTCAAAGTATTGAAGATGCAACACTTTTTATGAGCATAGAACAATGTATAGAACAGAGTAGGTGACATCATGGCACTGAAGACAACATGATTGGTTACATAACAGAATGTGATTGACGGACAGTTGGAAATTGAATGAAATGGAAAACAGTTCCCTTCTCTCCTGTGACTGAGAAAAGTTCATTGTTTGAGTCCACTTGCAAGGTTAAAAGATAGTGGGACCGACTTCTTTGGATAGCAAACCAGACTTCCTTGGAGGAAAACTTGCCTTGTTTCTACCTCTTCTATGAATAGCAGAATTTCTTGGGGGCAATAATAGAACAGTGATCCGCAGAAGAAGTGGATTTCTAAATTTAATTCAGAGGACAGTGTTTTTCTGCACTAAGTTCAGAGACAAAGAACCAGGATTTAGGAAGATACAGGACAATATCAAGTAAATTCAAACCAATTAAACCTGACACAGAATCAATTTAATTATCACAGAAGTGGACATTTCCTGTTCAATCTTTGTAATTAAAGTGGCAGACATTTGTACTCCAATTTTATAAGGAAAGTCTTAAAATGTTTATCCTCCAATCTGGAGTGTTAGAGAGGATTTTTAGAGAGGTGAAGTTTTCCCACAACCCCACTCTCGCTGCATTCCTGCTTGACTCAGATTAATGTTTCAATTCCTCCTTTTGCCATATTGGTTATGGTGTCTGGTTCTCTCTAATCCTCTGTCTACCACTTTGGCTCACCATATAGTCTCACTGAGCCCAGTTAAGCCCTGATTCTCATTTCACTGTAAAAGTACTCATACACTTGGGTTTGATTGCCTGAAGTACCTCACTGTAGTGGGGGTCCCCAAAGCACCCCATTAGAGTCTCTAGGTAACCGTATTAATTAAGTGCTTAGAACTTGCAAAAAGAGTGAAAGACGGGGCTGGTGCCTTCTAAGACCTTGAAGATATAACAGTGATGGCCACTATTAACACAAAAGGTTGGACAATACTTATGTTTCCCAAAGATAAATAATAAGGAAGTATGGCAGAGTGTATAGAGTATTGTCCTCTGAGTCAGAATGACTTGAGGTTCAGGTTCTGTATCTGATACTTTCTATATGTCAACTCATTCAAGAACTTCATAGCAATTTTAAAAAATAATTTCCAGGAAATTTTCTTTAAAGTTTTAAATTCTAATAATTGACCTATTGTGAATTTTCTTTCTAGCCTCATAGCTCAGCTAAGTCAGAAATTCCTAAGATTGAATTTGCTGTACTTCGTAAAATAGTGGATGATCTTGCCAAGATTCATACAGAATGTTGCCATGGTGACCTACTGGAGTGTGCTGATGATAGAGTAAGTATTTATTGGTATTAACCAATTAATTTTTGGTATAACCTTCTCTATCATGTACTTGTATGAGTTTTTTTATACACAAATTTAACAAATTTAGAATCAGAGAAATCATAATGAATAAATTTGAATCTGTAGTTCCTTTCAAACCTCAATTTATTCTTTCAATCAGCCAAACAATTGGAATTATTAAGCACCTACTGTCTACCAAGCAGTAGGCTAAGCTTAAGTGTCCTCCTGTATTAAGTGTCCTCCCACCTTTTCTGGCCTCTTCAGCCATTCATTTCTTTGAGCAGAAAATTACCACATATTGACTTGTATATATTTCTATAAAACTTATGTATATATTTGTTATCTCCCTGGATAGAACATAAACTTTTAGGGGATAAGTACTTTTTGCCTTCAAATTCCTGGAACTAGCATAGTACCTTACAAGTGGAAGGCACTTAGTAATTACTTGTTACTAGATGTAGTAAAGGAGTTCATTATCAAGATGGCAAAATACGTTAGATAAAGTTTGTTTCTAGTGTTCTCATTGCTTCCCCCCAGCCCCATTTTGAGAAATTTTCCCATTTTTTCTGACACCCTGGTTCCTAGTGTCCTCAAACTCTCTTTTCTCTCTCTCTCTCTCTCTGTCTCTCTCTCTCTCTTACTTCCTTTACCAAAATTACTTCTTCATAATATTATTAATTATTCATGGTATACTTAAGTATTAACAATAATAGTATTTTTATTTTTGATTTTTATCATGGAAAAAATCATCAAGGCCATGGTAAATGTGACTGCTGGTCAGCTGGTCAGTCAATAAGCATTGATTCAGCACCTTCTGTGTGCTGGCCATGGTTCTATATACGTTGGGGCTGCAAAGAGAGAGACAACAGTCCCTGCCCTCAAAGAGCTTACATTCTAGTAGGAGGAGACAACAGGCAAATACATAGTGAATACACAAGATATACATAGAGTACATGGAAGGTGATCTGAAGAGGGAAAGCTCTCACAGCTGGAAGACCTCTTAATTCATTTTAAGAAAGTTAGGAAATCTAAGATGCAAAGATGAGGGGAAAAGAGCACTGAGATATGGGGGAGAGCCAGTGCAAAGGAGACCAGTGTCCCTGGTTTGGAGAGCTTGTGGAATGGAGTAAAATTTAAGCATACTACCAAGGTAGGAAGGGGAAAGACTGTGGAGCATTTTGGATACCAAACAGAGGAGTTCCTATTTGATCCTGGAAGTACTAAGGACCCATTAAGTCACTAAGCAGGGGAGTGACATGTTTAGACCTAAGCCTTGGAAAAATCAGTGAAGTAGAGGATAGATATGAGTGGGGAGAGACTGGATCTGATACTCAATCTCAGAAGAAAGGAGGGAGAATGAACTGGGGGAGGTTGATCAAGCCCACTAGGGTCTGGACAAGGTGGTACATTTGTTTGGGTTGAGCTTCAAAGGAAGACAGTGAGTGCAGGTGGTAAGGTAAGGGTCTGAAAGTGAGAGTGAGGGGGCAAGGAACCCTTCACACCTTCACTCTCTCTTGTTCCAATGTCGTGTGTGTGTGTGTGTGTGTGTGTGTGTGTGTGTGTCCAGAACAGACATAAAAATTAAAGAAGCAAAGGAGGACGTGGGCAGGGATGAACTGTCTCTAGGGGAATGTCAGTCTTCTGAGGCGGCAAGGATGTGGAAGGAGCTTCAAGGGAAGGAGTTCAAGGGATGAAGAGTTTATTAAAATAGAGAGGTGCCACAGGGCATTCTAGAAGGGAAAGACAGAGTTGGATTGGAGTCCCTAGGGTCTTAGAATATTGCGAGCTGTGTTAACCACTTCTCCCTTACACCTTGTAGGTGGCCCTTGCTGACTACCTTTGTCAGAACAAAGATTCAATTTCCTCCAAACTTGGAAAATGCTGTGACAAACCTCTAATAGAGAAGAGCCAGTGCATTGCTGATTTAGAGAATGATGACATTCCTGTTGACCTCCCTAACTTACTTATTAAATATGTAGAAACCAAGGACGCCTGCCAAAACTACAAAGAAGCAAAAGATATCTTCTTAACCACGTAATTAAACTTTTCATCTTATTCTTCTGTTCCTTGCCTTTTCCTCTCCCAAGTATTTTAGGGTCAAATAGAGACAAAACTTATTCTTTGTGTGTTCTGCTGTACTTAGTCATGGATCCGGTCAATGACTCTGTGACTTTAGGTTAATTGTACCTCTTCTTTGGCTCCATGAAATTTACTCTCTTTTCTTCAACCTCAAGAAGAAGACAATGATGATTGCCCTGCTTGGCCCAGAGAGGACAGATATCTGGGAACTTGGAGATTACTTTGGACATGTTCTGGCTAGAGGAATACACTTTGTGGTCTGGCGGCTTGAGGACACTATCATTCATTTATTAGGGAAGAAAGGGAAGCTTTGACTTGTTCCCTATCTGGTGAGCTGTTCTGATGCATTCATTCCACCATCCACTGATCCATCCATCCATTTGCTTTCATTGATTGGACAAATGTGTTGAGTTCATATTCTACTCGCTATTCTGAGCAAGGAACTTTAAGGGATACAGAGAAGTAGAAGATGGAATGTTAACATTGCAGGGATATACCGACTAACTGAAAAGTCGATAGCCATCTAGTCATGTGATCACTAAATGAGAACAGAAGGCAGGATGCAGTTAAATGCTATAATTGTTGAACTGGGAGATTTATTACTATGTCCTCTGAATTCAGTGTTATGTTGTAATACTGTACAGTGGGACTGTACAGAACTGTTGTTTTGAAAAAAGGAAAATTTAACACCATATGGTGAATCTATCAATATAAAAACCAAAAGGCAAAGTTAAGTCTAAATAGTTTATGCAAGAATTCTTTTTGTTATTGTAATTTTCCAAAATTTATGGAACTTTAGGACAGAGTAATAATGCTGTGGGCTGGTCTTGTTCCTTACCATGCTCATTCCTGTTTGATGTCATTTTTAAGTTATTTGTATAACCTTGGAAGAACACATCCTGAGCTTTCTGTTATCACATTGGTAAGACTTGCCAAGAAGTATGAGCACACACTGGAGCAGTGCTGCACCACAGCTGACCCCCTGCTTGCTATGCCAAAGTGGTAAGTTTCTCATGAGAAAGAAAAATCAAACTACTTTATTTGCTTGATCTGGAAATGATAGTACAGCTTATTTTTTTTTTAAAAGAAAGGAAAAAAAGTGAAATCACACAAATACTGATTGAATTTTACCTTGGGACTCTTGTCTCATTCTGGGCTTTCAAATCAGGTTGTTTTGAGCAACATTTAAAATAATTAAGATTTTGCTAGAGAAGGGAAGGTTGGAAATGAGACTGTCATTCTAGCACAACTCTTTCACAAAGGAAATCTTGCTTCTCTCCATTCACACTAAGAATGAAAGAAAAAGCTTTGTGACTGGTGAAATTTAATAGACTTGATTTAACTGTACAGAAGAATCTCTGAATTCTCCTGTGCATGAGGGTCATTAGGCACTGGAATTATCCTGTCCTTGTACAGAAGTCTTGAAAATCCTTGTTTGATATTTTAGGTATGCTTTTGCATGAAATTGAGTGAGCTGGATGGAATGACTGTTGAGGGCTAATTCTCACATGATTCCTAAACTGGATGTAAATAATAAAAATTAATAAACAATATATATAATGTGTCCACAGAGGACATACTATAAGCACCATTTTATTCACTTTCAGACTGAACAACAGAAAACTATTGTTGACGAGAGCAGCCATTTAATTAAAGAAAGATGTGATCTTTTTGAAAAAGTTGGAGAAAATGACTTTGAAAATATGTAAGTGGGACCTTACAGCTTGATCAACTTTTAATATTTAATGTTTAAATGCATGGGAGGACTGTCTCTTATAAAAGGCCATAAAACACAAAAACTTCAAAAAGTATTCTGAAAGCCTCTGGCTCCTGTAATACCTCATAATTGTAAGGCTAGCACTTGAACATTCCACTGGTTTGCTACTATTGATAGACTGAGGCAGTGAAGACAGCACTGGTCTCTGAGTCAGGAAGACCTGAGTTGGACATTTGCTTGTGACCTGACTCTGACACGTGCTAGCTGTCTAGTCTTGGGCAAGTCACTTGGACTCAGTTTCCTTCTCTAGAAAATGAGGCTGTTGAAATCAATGACCTCCAAGATCCTTTCCTGTTGTAAGTTTATGATTCAAGGTTCAACTAAATAAGATTCCTCAGATTGGAAAGTTGAAGCTTGAAAAGTGATGTGATCCAATGCTAAAAACCTATGAAAGGAAGAAACAGAGTAAAGGATGCCAGGCTTGTTCAGGCAAATATGAGGCTAGGGACACCATCTGAAATGTAAACAAAATGATTCAGAACAAACAAATGATTGGACTACTCTTTGTAGTGGATAGTGAGCTTGTAGAATATCAAGAGGTGGAGACTAAAATCTCATGTAAATTCCATGTTGAAGAAAGACCCCTGCATGACAGATTAACACTGGGGAAAATTGGGATATTTGGGAAACTTCCATCACTGGAAATATGAATATCATTGAGGGGGTGTGTGAAGCCTCATAAAATGTGCTTGACACTACTATGCAAAACACAGAATTGGGTAGAATAGATGAATGAATTGTGGAGGCCATGATAGTGGAGGGTCAGGAAAAGAGAAAAATGGAAGGGCCATATTAACCACCAGGGATGGACAGTTTAATGACATCAAGCTGACTCTAGGTTGGTATTTGCTGCTGGACAAGTTTTTAATATTATTATTATCATCATTAAAATTATCATTATTGTTTTTCAAAAAACTGATTCTTTGACTACAAACATTTGGAACACTGTCATTACAGAGTGCTGATCACTTGTACCAGGAGAGCACCTCAACTGTCAACCCCAACCTTGCTTGGCCTTATACATAAATTCGAGAAAGTTGTTGCTAAATGCTGTAAACTCAGTGACCCAGAGAAAACAGCCTGTTCTGAGAGCTATGTGAGTTTTTCTCTTCTATTCCACTTTAATGGGAGCTTTTACCTTGGGATGCAAATAAAAAAATGTGTGGCAGAAGAGTGCCCTTCACAAATGTAGATTACTTCTCCTCTTAAGTAGAGCTCCTAAAAAAAATCCCAAATCAAAACACTTTACTTGATTTATTTTAAAAAACTCTTACATTTTCAGAAGCTTCTAATTGCTCATGGAATGGAGGCTTAAAAATTCAATGGTTGAAATTGGATGGAGACAATGAGTAAGGGTGGGTTTCAATATAGCAGTTCAGTTTAGTCCATTCAAATACTAATGTGTTCACCTTACCCATTTGGTGAATTCACCCAATTTTGTCTTTTTTGCTTTAGTTGGGTGTTGTATATGATGACCTATGCTGCCACCATGAGAAGACCCCAGTCAGTGAGAGAGTCACCAAATGCTGCACTGAATCCTTGGTGAACCATAGGTCCTGCTTCACTTCCTTGGGAGTTGATGAGACATATCAGCCCCCTGCATTTTTTCCAGACACGTTCATCTTCCCACGCTGCTGTGTGCACGCTTCCCGAGGAGGAGAAACAGAACAAGAAGCAAAGGTCAGGTGCATTCATCTCCTGCTTTCCTCAAACTTTCCTCAAAATTTACTTCTTCCTAGAGCATGAGAAAGACATTCTACTGACATGAGCAAACCTTTCTGTTTTAGAGCAAGACTCTTTTAGGGAAAAGTCATTAGAAAGTGATTCAAGTGCAAGTCACTTGTGGAGCAAATGGCTATAAATGAATAGTGTTTAATAGCAGTGATTGCTACTAGTATTTATATAGTGCTTTAAGATTACCAAAATGCATATGATGGAGATTATGGTCAGATGTCTAGGATCTCTGAAGGGGAAGGCAGGAAAATGGCCCCAGGAGGTACTACTGTCTTCAAAAGGATCATCTTTCCTCATGTCTTTCTCCAAACTTGAGGCTTCAATGTTCGCATCTCCCCTCTGATTTGTGACCTAGAGGTAGGGACGTGGTTGGCCAACCTGGTCCCTCCTTGCATTTCATGGCCATTTATGTGTTTTCTTTCACTCCAGTATACTGGTGGAACTTGTGAAACACAAGCCCAAGATCACTGACGACCAGGCCAAGGGCATCATTACGGATTTCAGAGCAATGGTGGAGAAGTGCTGCAAAGAAGCTGACCACGAAGCCTGCTTTGCTGTAGATGTATGGACTTCTTTTTCCTTTTAATTCATCTACTATGGGAGTCTTTGGTGATACCTCAAATGTGGGCTTAGGCAGGAATACTTAGGTTTCTTCCCTTAGTTTCCTAAAAGGTGACATCCCTGATCATTCTGGAAGCAAGAGCCCATTCCCTTTGTCCCCTTGACTAAAATATTCTAATAGTCCACAGAATGCTTGGATTTTGTTGTGTATTTGTAGTTTTCTTTTACTTGTCAAGTGGTTATCAGTCTCCCCTGTCTCCTATGTGTCGGGGTGAATGAAAATCATAGGTGTGTAGCATTTGTGATATGCATAACATTTAATAGAAGAATTCTATTAGCTGGCCATATTTTTGAAAAAGTCCGATCTGTAACCCAGTCCAATCTCAATGCTTGTGCACATGTAGTTACCCGCCCCCCCCCCAGTTTCAGTCAATCACCAAATCCAGAATGTTAGGGATGGAAAGGACTTCAGAGACCTTTTAGACTAGGGATTCTTTTTTGTTTCATGGACCTCTTTGGCAATCTGTTGAATCCTGTGGACTCCTTGTCAGATTATTTTTTTGAAATACATAAAATTAAACTCACACAAGTGTCAAGGAAAACAATCCTTTTAAAAATTACCAATACTAAAAAAATTAAAAATCCCTTATGTATCCCAATTCCTACCCCAGAATTCTCTCTCTTCCCTACCTGACAATTTATCATCCAGGCTTGGATCCTGGAATCCACTGCTTGTCTCTTTAACATCTACCCATTTCTCCTCCAGGTTTTGCCATTATCTAGGCTGCAATAAAGAAGTCTAAGCTCTCTTTCAGAGGAGCTTTCCTATAGCTTCAAATCCAGAGGAATATATAGATAGGGAGCTTTTCTTTGAGCAGAAATCTCACATTGAAGGATTTAAATAGCTTTCCATAATCTTTGATAGGGATTGTTTTGTATAATCAAGGGCAATAGGAAGAAGTCAAAGAGCCCTCTTTCAGGAACCTTAGGGTTGGGCTGTCTGGGATCTCTTTGTCATACATCTGTGATTTCTTTGCCTGCAGGGTCCCAAACTGGTTGCTTTAGTTCAAGTTGCCTTAGCTTAAACACCACATGCACAAGCCACCAATAATGTTTCAGGTAACTATCTTTGGGTATTTCACTGGGAATAAGTTTATATGTCATGTATCTAGGATTTCAACTTTGTTTGACCACCTTCCCATGACATTTCACATTTGATAGATACCTCAGTTTTAGTTAAGTTTAAATGATTTGAGGATAAGCATCAGAGGTTGAGTATCAGTTCAGAACCTCTTGACTCAAAGTCCAGTGCTCTATGACATATTCCATATTGTTTGGCATACGGGCAATACTGGAGCATGAATTTAATTTTACACCACCAGGTTGCCTTTGTCACAAGGGCTGATGGTCCTTGAGAAATCCTCCTTCTTAGAATGGAGGCTCAAGGGGATCTATTCTGTACTGAATTTTACTATATTTGAAATGATGTAGCATAGTAATATAAATCCAAGGCAGGTACATATTAAATCTATTCAGGACTTCTCACCTCAGGAAGAAACCCACTTTAAATTTCAGATCTTTACGGATATTTTTTTCCTGCATTTGATGAATTCATTACTACTTTGTACTTTTTTGGTATTCCTTCACTCAACCCATGGTCTTTTAAATAAGAAGGAGAGTTTATGTAGAAGAAGGAATACTATGGGTACAAAACCTTGTATAGAGAATTGGACCTAGTAGATGTGTTAATTTAGTAGAACTTTCTTTTTAAATTACCCTTATAAAGAATGACTCTCTAGGAAGAGTTGGAGGCAGGGATATATTGAGAAATGTAGAAGATGTAAAATTTTAAAAACTATACTTTTTTCAAAAGGAAGCAGGCAATATTAAAATACTGTTGTTGCTTTGCAATTTTTAAAATCATGCATACCATTTGATTCAGCAATACCATTAGTAGTTCTGTATCTGAAATAGGTTTTTTGGAAAGGAAAAGGACCTATTTCTACAAAAATATTTAGAGTAGCTCTTTTTTTGTGGTGGCAAAGAATTTGAAAATGAGGGGATGTGCATCATTTTTGGGAGTGACTGAACAAGTTGTTTATGTTTGTAATGGACTATTATTGTGCCATAAGAAATGATGAATAGGACGGTCTCTTAAAAACCTGGAAATACTTCCATTACACAAAGAGAAATAAGTAGAACCAGTAGGGCACTGTATCAGGGAACAACAATGCTATATGATGTTCTACTGTGAATAACTTACCTATTCTCAGCAATAGAGTGATCCAAGATATTTCTGAAGGTTTCATGTTTTAAAATTCTATACGCTTCTCAAGAAACAGACAATGGAGTCTGAAGGAAGATTGAAGCGTACTATTTTTCATGTTCTATATTTTTGGTTTCTTCTTGGGGGAGAACCTGTGTTTTCTTTCATACATGACTAATGTTTAATATTGTTTGCATGATTTCACATGTATAACATATCAAATAGCTTACCGTGTCAGGGAGGGGTGAGGAGGGAAAGAGGGAGAGAATTTGTAATGCATTTTTTTAAAATGAATGTTAAAAGTTGTTTTTATATATAACTAAGAAAAATAAAATATTAAGAGATTTTAAAATCATTTTTGCTTAACATATTTTTTTCTGGCTTCTAGTTGACCAGTGGAAGAAAACAGAAGAAATTGAGGACCCAAAACGCATGTTTCATTTTTCTGTTTGTGTCAAAGCAACAGAGTTAAGAGAACATCAATTTTACCTTAAATTGTTTATTCTTTCCCAGTGTTGCAACAAATAATAAAGAAAAGCATAATTATTGTGGCAGTTGTCTAGGAGTGATCTTTTTGTGGTTTGTGAGAATGACATGTATCCGAGGGTGTTATCCTCCTACTCAGACTTTCTCTCCCACCTTAAGCAGTTTTCCTCAGACAAAGATCCCCAACTCCATACTTGTGAATTCATGAACATCAGTATTAGTTTTGCATGAGTTATAAGGATATGGATTTTGGGTTCCTTTTTCTTCTTAATTTGATAATAATTTGTCTAAAAACACTGAAATGAGTCCTGGGACTTGGATGGTCAGTAGACAAGTTCTAGTTACTAGATATGTTAACAAGAATCTCATTGATAGAAAATTTGGCCAATGAGTTAGGCCATGGCATGGATATTGCAGCTGAATAATTAGAGCCAGATTGGATAAAGGGATTTGAGACCCATACTAAGAGATCCAAGCTGAAGTTATGGTAACAACTAGTCAAAGAAGGAGACCTAATGATAGGGGCTAAGCTTTTTCATTTCATGAGGTATATTGAATTGTTAAAAAGGAGAGAAAGCTAGGTGATGTAGTGGATAGAGCCCTGGATCAGGAGTGAGGAGGTGCTGATTTCAGATCTGGTGTCAGACATTTACTACCTGAGTAAGTCTGGCCAAGTCATTTAACCTCCTTTGGCCTCAATTTATTCCACTGTAAAATGGAAATAATAATAACACCTGGCTTTCAAGGTTTTTGTGAGGACCAAATGTCAAAATAATTAGGAAGCCCTTAGCACAGCTCCTGACACATTTCCAGCACTACATAAATGATTTTGGTTATTATTATATCATTGTAGTGTAGTAGTAGTAGTAGTAGTAGTAGTAGTAGTAGTAGTAGTAGTAGTAGTAGTAATAGTAGTAGTAGGGATGGGGTTTATTGATGTTAGAATTTAGAGATATAAATTTTCCTCTGATCGCTGCTTTTGCTGTATCCCTTCAGGATTGATCTGTTGTCTTATTATTGTTATTCTCTTTAATGAAATTATTGATCAGTTCTATGATTTGTTTTTTAACCCACTCATTATTTATGATTAGATTATCTCCAATTAATTTTTAATCTAGGTTTTTGTGGTCCCTTATTAAATGTAATTTTTATTGCATTGTTATATGAAAAAGATGCTTTTAATATTTCTGCTTTTCGCTATAAAATTTTATGCCCTAATATATGGTTAATCATTGTAAAGTCATCGTAAACTGCAAAAAAAGGTGTATTTCTTTCTATTTTCATTTAATTCTCTCCAGATATCTATCATATCTAGCTTGTCTTAAAATTTTATTTACTTTCTTGACTTTTTTTTGGGAGATTAGAGTTATCTAGCTCTGAGAGGGAAGATTCAAGTCCCCTACTATTATGGTACAACTCTTTATTTCTACCCATAATTCATTTACCTTTTCTTTTAAAAATTTAGATGCTGTGGTATTTGATACATATAGTTTTGGTATACATATATAATATTGCTTCATTATCTATAGTACCTTTTATCAAAATGTATTCACTTTGTTTATTTCTTTTAATTAAATCTATTTCTGCCATAACTTTGTCTGAGATCATGCCTGCTATCCCTACCTTTTATGCATCAGCTGAAGCATGTGAAATTATATTCCAACCCTACATTTTTAACACTGCATATCTCTCATTCTTAAATGTGCTTCTTGTCAACAACATATTGTTGGATTCTGATTTTTCATCCTTTCTGCTATCTGTTTCTGTTTTATGGGTGAGTTCATCCTGTTCACATTCAAAGTTATAGTTACTATTTGTGAATTTCCTTCCATCTTATTTTTACTCACTATTGTTCTTCTCAGTCTCTCTTTTTACACCATTCCAGTTGCCTTATCCTTTGCCTTTACCCTTCTATTTATTCCTTATTTTACCCAACCCTCTAAAAGATCCTCTCTTATCCTTGCCCCCTTGCTCCTACATTTTAATCTGCATTCTAAGTCTTTTATCAACTCTCTCCCCATCCTCCTACCTCTCTACAAGTCCAGGAGACTTCTATACCTCCCTCAATCATATCTCTTTTTTATCTTTTCCTACCCAGTTTTGTTTTTTATAACCTCTCCATCATATACAACTCAATCCCACCTTTTCTTTCAAGCTACACTAGCTATAATGATTCTTAAGAATACTGATAACATTTTCATATATAAGAAGTAAACAGCTTGACCTTAATGGAGTCCCTTACAGTCTTTAATGTTTCCTTATATTTCTTCTGAATCTTTTATATTGAGTTTTCCATTGAGTTTTGGGTTTTTTGTTACAAATACCTGAAAGTCTTTCAGCTTGACAAAAGTCCATTTTTTTAAATTCATAATTATATTCAATTTTGATTGGTAAGTTATTATTATTTGCAACCCCAGCACTTTTGCTCATCACAATATAATGTTCCAAAACCTGTGGTCTTTTACCGTGGAAGCTGCTAGGTCTTGGGCAATCCTGGTTGTATCTCTGCAGTATTTAAGTGGTTTTTTTTTCTTGTTGCTTGCAATATTTTTCTTTTAACCTGGGAGTTTTGAAACTTGGCTATAACATTCTTGTAAGTTTTCCTTCAGGGATCTCTTTCAGTGGTGAATGGCATATGTTCCCCCCTATTTCTACTTGACCATCTTGTTCTAAAACTTCAGGGCAATTTTCCGTAATATTTTCTTGTAATAATATATCAATATTTTTTTTTTACCAACAATTCTTATATTGTTCCTTTTCAGTCTGTTCTCCAGATCAGTCGCTTTTCTAATAGGGTTTTCCAGATTCTCTTCTATTTTATTATTTCTTGGTGTCTTATAACATCATTCAATTTCTCTTGCCAAATTTTAGTTTTCAAAGAGTTATTTTCTTCCTTAAGACTTTAAACCTCTTGTGTCTGAATACAGACTGAAGCATACTTTTAAACTTTATTTTTCTTGAGGCTTTTTTCTGCATGTTTTCTTTCACAGCATCACTATTATGGATATGTCTCATGACCACACATGTATGACCTATATCAAATTGCTTGCCTTCTCAATGAGAGATGGTACAGGAAGAGAGAAAGGGAAATAATTTGGAACTCAAGGTTTTAAAAATAAATGTTAAAATTTGTTTTTACATGTAACTGAGGAAAAATAAGATACTAAGAAAAAAGATTTTGAACTTATTTTTCCAATGGATTAACTTTCTTTTCATAATTTTCTTGGATTGTTTTTTTCTCCCTGATTTTTACCTGATCTCTCTTATTTGATTTTTGAATTCCTTTTTAAGTTCTTCCAAGAACTCTTTTCTGACTTTTGACTATTTGGCATTACTCTTTGGGGGAGGAGTGGCTTTATTTTAAACCTCACTACCTTCTTCTGAATATAAACCCATGTCCTTTAACATAATAGTAGCTATGTATGGTTGAGATTTTTTCTTTGCTTACTCATTTTTATTTTTTTATTCTATTTTTAGCTGTTTATTATTGCAAGTAGGTTTTAATCCAGATTGTGGATAATGATGCCCAGGTCTCAAATCCTTCTTACTGTTGTTTTCTGAATTCTGTGTCAGGGCTCAGCTTCAGGCCCTCTTGTTCTCATGCCACAGTTAGGGCCTCCAGCTATGCTGTCCTGAAAATGTTATTTCCTGTGGTTCCACACTCACCAGAGATCATGTCTGGTTAGTACCACAAAACCTGATTTCTAGAAACAGTGTGCGCGTGTGTGTGTGTCCTTCAATCTTCCCTTATTCATCCATTTTTTGTGAGGTGAAACTTCCTGAAGAGAAAGTTCAGACTTGAACCTGGTCTGCTTCTAGAAAGAGCTGCTCCCAGGGCTTGCTATTTGTTGATTCAGTGGAATTGGCCTGGAGGTGTTTGTACTTAACTCAGGCCAAACTTCAGCCACTGGTGGTTGTGTCTTTCCTGAGGTCCTCTCCAGTTGTCTTAGGAAGATAATTGATTTACCCCTTTAGTTTTGGTGCTCTACACTCATTTTTGTGGTCATATTCTCTCCAATTTTGGAGGAAATTTGGAGAGCTTGGACATTTCTTACCTATTCTGTCATCTTCCAAGAATGCCTCAGGTTTTCAGATCTTATGGATAATACTCACAGAGTCCCTTTTCAGAGACTTTCTGTTTGGACTCTCCAGAATCTCTTTCTCACACATCTGTAATTTCTTTGCATGTAGGCAGCTGGTTGCTTCAGCTCAAGCTGCCTTAGCTTGAATATCAGATGGACAAGCCATCACTAGCATTTCAGGTCACTGTCTTTGAGTATTTCTTTGGCAATAGGTTGGTATGCCACATGTATAGGATTTTCACTTTATGAGACCACCCTCTACTGACACATTACAGAGCTGATTGATACACCTCAATCTTGTTCAGCCATTCCCCAATTGATAGGCATCCCCTAAATTTCCTGTGCCACCACAAAAAGAGCTGCTATAAATATTTTTTGTATATGTGCGTCCTTTTCCATGATCTCCCAAATGAATTTTGTAACATTGTATATATAACAGCGATATTGCTTTAAGAACAAATTTGAGTGACAAAGTCATTTTGACTACTATAAATACCCAACTTAACTACAAAGGACATATGAAGGAAGTTGCTATCTGTATCCAGAGAAATAACAGATAAATAGATATATAGAATGGCTTTATATACATACATTTTCAAAAGAATCAATCAGGGAGGGGAAGACCTTCAGAGTTTCTGGTCAGAATAGAAACATTGCTATTTATACACAGTCTAAGCCATCAAAAGTCAAGCCAGTGAGGCTTAGGCTGCATCATATTATTGGCCAGTCAGTGAGAGCCAGAGAGATTTGGGTTTAAAAGTACAGTCAAGTTGAATCCCAATGAGCTTTATGGGAAATCTGGACAGCATCATAAAAAGCAGACATAACACCTTGTGGAGAAACATCTGTACTGTCATAGCTATAATTTTTCCAGTAGCAACGTATGGCTGTGAGAGTTGGAGGGTAAGGAAAGTGAATAGCACAGAATTTATGGTTTCAAACTGTGATGCTGGAGAAGACTTTTGAGAGTCCCTTGGAGAGTAAAGAGATTAAATCAGTCAATACTTAAAGAAACCAACTCAGGCTCTTCACTGAACTGTTGTTGTTTGTCCTGCATTTGAAGAGTATTAATGACATCAGGAAGGTGATATCTTGACTTGCAAGAATTGGCTTTAAGTAAGCCAAGACTGTGCGACGTGACGAGCCTCACCCTCCCTTCCAGAGCCATCTGGGTCCAGTGAAAACCTATAGAGCAGGATGACTGAAGATGTCTCCAGATGCAGGAGATCTTCTTTTCTTCACTTACTGGAAGGTCAAATACTGAAGCTGAAGCACTTTAACCACATAATGAGGAGACAGGACTCACTGGAAAAGACTCTGACATTGGGAAAGATTGAAGGAAAAAGAGAAAGGTAATGGCATAAGATGTAGTATCATGGAAACAGTGAACATAAACTTGAACAGACTTTAAAAAACAATGAAATATAGAAGGGCCTGGTGTGCTGTGGTCCATGGGGTCATGAAGAGTCAGACATGACTGAATAACTCAAGAATAACTAAGTCATTAGATATATTAATTTGTATTAATGTTTAACAAATCTTCAAATAAATGTACTTAGGACACACAAGTTTAATTTGCATTGTTAAGAATTCCCCTATCATTTTCTTAAGTCTATATTTCCTCAACAAAATAATAAACCAAGCCCTGAGTTGCAATGTTTGCTCATTTTCAAGGTGCCAAAGTTCACACTGAAAATTTAACAATTGCCTCTTTTGAACCCAATGTGAGCTGACTCCAGCACACATCTAGATGGGATGGAGTGCTGTAGCACCAATGCGATATTCACAATGCCTACAGCTGCTATGAATATGCCAGCACAGTTCTGAATCACGAAATATAACAGGCTCTCCACATGGAAGACAGAACCAAAACATTTATTCAAACACTAGAAAGCCAAAGCCCAACACCAGAAAGCCAAGTCCATCATAGCAACAAAGAAATCCATCATAGTAACCAAGATGGCTATACATATCATCAGGCCTTCCCACAAACACCCTCAAGCAAAATGCCCTTTTCACACCCACAGCCAGCTGCTTGCTTTCTCTCTTTCTTTCCCAGATCTGATTAGTCTGACCAACTTCCCCTCAGCTCTGCTCCAGTTTCACCCCTTCCTTTCCCACCTGTCCTGTTCCACCTGTTCAGCAAGCCTCTCCCACCACATGTGACTTAAGCTTCCAAGTGATTTAAGCAAGTCACATGGGCCTATTAATGGATGGTAAAGATCTTCAAATTAAGCAAAAAGAAAACATTAACAATACAGGTGCCTGATGAATGGCAGCTATTAAATGGTATCCCTGTAAAGGGAAGGTGGGGCTGGTAGGTGAGATGGGCAACCACTGAGGATTAGACATGGAAGGAGAAGATGCCTGACTCTGACTTCTCCCATCCTCCAGTACACTTCTGGGCTAGTCTCAATTGTGGAGGCTTCTACACACTTGGAGGCTGTATTATGGGTTTCCTGCTTCCCAGTCTGAGAAGGGGAGGCATTCCACCACGCTCAACTTGTGGGAATTTGGCTGTAGCATACTCCAGTAAAACCATCTTACAGACAGGCTAAAGCATATTGAGGGTAACTGACAGGTCTCAAACCCTTCTGCGAGTTAGATAGATGTGTTGCTTTGTTGGGTTTGGGACATAAATAAGTGATGTACTTTGTCAAAGGCTCCCCCATCATATCTACTGAGATACTCATGCAGTTTGGGGTGCTTTTGTTTTTAAATGATTATATAGGTTACTTATTTTCCTAATTCCTAAAATTTCTCAATTTTTCTTATTTTCCTACTATCTTTAGTATAAATCTAGCTGGATCATAATGAATAGTTTTTTGATAACATGCTTTTTGCTCTGATTTTACTCACGATTTAAAAATCAATATCTATGACCAATATTCATCTTTAGTTCTCTTTCTTTGCTTTAGCCTTCTCTAGTTTGGGTGTTATAATTATTCTGTAACATAAAAGGAGTTCAGTAGTGTTTCCTTTCTCAAAATCTGAGGAGAATTTGTGAAGCGTTGGTGTCATTTGATCTGTAAATGTTAGATTTCATATGTAATGGAACAGGATATTCATCTCCCCCCATTGATCACTTCTTTACAACTAGCTCAATTTCATTTTCTGAAATTGGGTTTACATTTTCATTTCATGTTCTGTTAACTTGGATATTAGCTTTTTATAGTTATCTTCTGAATTCTTAACTGACATATAATTGTATCTAGCACATAATTCTTGTGACTCTAGTGTGATTTCCCCTAATTGTTTTTAATTTTTGGTTATCTGATTTTCCTCTTTCTTCTTTTTAATTAGCTAGTATAGAAATTATAATATGCTTACACTTTAATTTTAATATAATGAGCTTATACTTCATTGCATCTTTAGGAAAAACAGACAAATTTCTCCATCAATCCAAAGGAATGGTAGGAGAGTTAACCATTTCATGGTTGAAGGATTAGCCATGCTCCTTGACGGGTTTTCTTAATCCAATCTGCTCTTCAAACATGACATCTTCTAAGGAGTTTTCTGAGAGTGGATCTCTAGCAGTCAAGAAGGGTGTCCAGTTATGGAGCTGAACTGTGGAAAGAAGCAAGCCCAAGAGCCCAGCAGACTAATACCCAGCAAATACACCTTACCCCAATGGGGAGGAAAGTCATGACATTATGGAAAGATAAAAGACACAAGGGCTCTGTAGTATCATGTGTGTTTGCTAAGTATTCTTCTCTACCAATATACTCTTTATATGTGTCCATTCATTCTAGTAATTCTTCTATGTGTTTATGACAAAGTGTATCTCAAATTTATGAGGGAGGTGCTGTTACTGCAGTAAATACTTTTGCTTTGAGCTAATTGTGCCAGGTTAACAATTAAAAATAAATAACCATATTGATGGGGGCTTATGAGATACAGTTTTAGGAGTGCATACTCACGAGGCATGGACCTGATGTAGTTATGCCCCAGGAAAGGAAGTTGGGAGGGCAACTTGGAATGGGCACTCCCCAAAGATAAACACATATCAAGAACCTAAGAAGTCTAGATTTGGAATGGTGTAGTAAGATACTGATCTTGGGCATATAACCTGAAAAATGCCATAAGTGATCTAAAAGTAACTAAGGCCTTACAGTAGCTTTACTAGTAACCAAAGGCAGAATAGCAATAGCGTTTTCTCTTCTGAACATACCTAAATATAAATATCCTAAACCTAGAAAAAGATGCCATTACTTACTGTGTAGTAGTTTACTTAACATGAATTATCTTCACAGAGCTAAAAACAAGGTGGGGTAGTAATAAACAGAGAATATCCCTTTCCTTCTAACATCTGTGTGGAGCACACTCTCTCCTCTACCACCTTAGTCCCTGAGAAGTTTGCGCTCAAATTTAACAGACTTTCTACATTGCATTTGCCTTACCAATTCCCTTCTGAATGTACCATAGTCCATGGATAGCTGTAGCCTGCTGTCACTAGGTTGGGTAAAACAGGTCTCACGAAACTTAAATCCACACAGTCTGGCTCCCAGTTCATCCCATCATGGACTTTGGCTCCCATATTTCTGGTGGCTTATCATTCTGACCTTTCAAAGCTCATAAGCTCACTGCTGTCTCTACCACTCCTTGCTCTTAAGACAGGAAACAAAAAATAGGACAGAAGAGGTTAAGGATGAGAGAAGGCATATAGATGATGTAGTGCATAGAGTATTAGGTCTGGAGTAAGGAAGATTTGAATTCAAATTTGATCTCAGACACTTACTAGCTATGTGACTCTGGGCAAGTCACTTACTTAAGCATAGTCTACCTCAGTTTCCTCTTCTGTAAAATGAGTTTAAAAATATCTACCTCCCAGGATTTTTTGTGAGAATCTAATGAGATAATATTTGAAAAGGGCTTGAACCAGTTCCTGTCACATTATAGGCACTTAATAAATCCTTTTCTAAAGGGTTTTTGGGTAAAGAAGCCCCAATGCTGCTCCACATGAGTCTGGACAAAGGAAGATTAGCTCAAAGTTCTCCCCTTGTAAAGTTCATTCTGCTATTATGTGCCTCAAGGGCTTAATTATGTTAGATCAAAGGATAAATAAGCTATGGTATCTGCTTATATGTATCTGCTTATCTGTGCTTTTATTTATGAAGCTCTTACATTTGTTTAAGGATGTGAACATAGTATATCTCTCTTGCTTGTCAGAAATCCAACAAGATCAGTGTCCAATTCTCTTCCAGTCCTTCACCTTTTACCAAAGGAGGGATGATCTCTTTCTCATTAAAACAGGGATTTTAAATCTGGGGGTCCGACAGATGCCCAATGGATATGTGGAAAGATTTCAGGGGATCCATGAACTTGAATGGAAAAGAAGTTGCATCTTTATCTTCACATTCTAACTAAAATTTATCATTTCCTTCTATTATGAATTAAACAAGAACAACCAAGTACAGTAACATTCTGAGAAAAGGTTTTAGCTTTCACCAGATTGTCAAAGGGATCCAGGACACAAAGGAGTTTAAGAAGCCTTGTTTTGAAAGGATCAAAACCTCCTCCCAGATCTCTCTTTTGGCATTAAACATACAGGTGTGAAGGTGATTTAAAAAACACCTTTGCTCTGTTTATAATCCCATACAGAGACACATATGATAAAGTGAAAGATTGGAAAGTAGAACAAATGATCAGTGACTCCCTTTGGTCGATAGGCAGGACAGTCAGACTTCTGTCTCTCCTATTGTTTCATCTTCCCATAACAGAACAGGAAGTATAGTGAATGTACCCTCTGTTCCAATTACCATGGTCTTGCAACAGCAATCCACTGGAAAGCAGGAGGAAGAAGACAGGGGGTGGACATCCAGAAACCACATGCAATGCTTGACTCTGCTCGCTGTATTTCCTCCCACATAGAAGGCAACATGAAGAGTTCCCTCCAGTTTCTCTCTCCCACAAATCTCCAAGGTCAAATTCAAGAAAAAGTCTCTAACAGAGTACATTCACTATTAATTTTAGAGTCTGATTTCTTTCTGGGAACATTTTTTTGGCAGTAGCCTGAGAGCCATGTCTACATATTTGTCCACTGATTGATTGAATAGGAATACAAAATGTAAATAACAAAAGGAGACAAGGGCACAAAATTTATCACAAGATAGGACACCTTTAATTATCTAGTGAGTAGCAGATGCATGAAGTAAACCATAGCTCAAAGGATCAAGATGGTTTTTGAAGACAACAGTTTTGCTTTATATTTGGGAACTGTTCCGAAAGTTACTGCGCTTCATGCTGTTGGTTGGTCAATATTTCTTGGAAATGGGCAAAAAAAATGAGTAATAATTATCCCTCATTTTTCTTGGAAAACATGTTACTTACTTGCTTTCACGAGTGGGTTTCAAAGGAGGTGCACATTTTGATTCACTTTTTAGTGGGAAAGATCTTTCCCTGGTAGAAATTCAGTATCTGCTTATCAGAAATAACAAACACATTTTGTTAGTAGGCAAAAAGTAAGAAGCAACATTTCACAAAGAAATCCAATACCTCAGTTGTGTTGAGGAAATTAAATGGTGGTCAACAATTGGTAAGCAATGATCTCACATCATAGTTTATTGTCGCTCATGGATGGGGGCAGGGTTGTGGGAAAACTTCTACCCCCAAGAACTCTGGACTCAGTCATGTTCAGTCCTCAAGTGGTTCCCACCCCATAGTTTCAGAGAAAAAAACAAATAAATCTTATGTTTGCTCATTTATAGGATTTCTCCAAAAGGGATCAACAATGTCCTTTCTAGAAAATTTACTCAAAGTACAAAGTAGTAGATATTAGGGAAAAGACAGTTATTTATTGCCTTACTCACAAAAGAAATACCCAAACCAGGTGCCTAATAAATGCAAATTAATGCATACTTGAAACAAGCCATAATCCATCATCTCTATTATACTCTCTCAGGAGATTGTTTAGATCCTCAAGAAGGGTGGATTTGTGGAAAGGGGTGCTCTAAACTAGTATAGTACAGTACTACAATCTAGAGTGGACTGGACTGAGGAGATGTGTGGGTGTGCTGAAGAGATTCCACTTTCATCTCTGTCTGCATTGTCTGAGTAGCAACCCAAATTCCAGGTCTCCTGGCTGTTCTGGGCATGATGACTCATTCTTCTAGTGGTGGCCATTTTCTCACCTATATAGCTTTAGGAAATACCACCCATTAAGTAATCAGAGCAGAAGGTTGATGACTATTCTCTTCTGGGTTCTGAAAGTTGTGGGTTCTAACACAAAGCTTTCAACATTTCCATTCAGACCACATTTAAGTCTTCATTGTGGACTTGATGCCTTCCTGGGTGTGTGTGTTTGTGTGTGTGTGTGTATGTGTGACTGCTCCTTGCCATGGGTGTTGTTTGAACCATTGCTAACATGTTTGAACCATTACAAATGACTGATTTTTGGCTTGTTCCAGCATCTGGGCTACTCTCTTGTAGTACGCATTTAATAAAGGGAGGTAGATACACAATAATAGTTAAGAGGCACTAGGAGGGGAAGGGTTATGCATGAAGACTTGGACTCATAGCCTATCCTTGAAGGAGAAGCATGTGCTTTTTCAAGGGCTTCTCCAGGAAAGGAGAAAACACATGGCACGGGTACACAAGAAACCACACAACTCTAAGGAAAGGAGCAACCACATGATACTAGGAGATGAGAGTAGCCAGAGGCAGTGGTAGAGGTATGATGCCAAGCCAAGAACTGTAGGAACATGAAGGAGTGGATTGGCAATAAAGAAGGAATTAATGGACCACGCAGAATCTAGAGTCAAGGAGCATTGAGGAATGCAGCCATATTATGAAGAGCAGTTTCATACCTTGATTATTTCAACTCAGGGGAATTATGAGTTGCATGGACACTGCAGGCTGGGAAGAGGAGGGGATGACTTTCTATCAATCCTGATTGAGGGTGGAGGGATATTGGAACACAGACAAAGTAGCAAAATACATCTGGAGGACGGTTTAGTTACCTGGAAATAAGGGGATTATGGAAAGGGGGCCCTTGGTCAGGGTAGTACTGTAAATCTGGACATGTCCGTTCTCTTGGAAGTTAGAGAATATCTGAAAAGGGGATTGGCTTAACCCACTAGTAAGCCTGAATGCCTCCTTCTTTTAGGAAGAAGACAAGGTAGATGAGGATCGCAATTAGAGTAGTATTGTAAGTAGAGATGTAAGTGGCCCCTAGGGAATGGGGACAGAGAGAAGGGTCAACTCATTAGTGAGATGGGTGCTTTCTTTTGGAGAAGAATCTCAGTCAGTGAAATGATACAAGTGGGTCTCTATATGTAATGATGGTAGATAGTTATTTTTGAGTTTTCATGGGCTTGGATGTCAATCCTCTGTGTTTTTGCATTTTTATTGAGTTAAATAAGGTCTATCAGTTGAAAGGAAATTTAGAAGCCATGACGTCAAACCCTCTCATTTATAAGATAGGGGATAGAGTCAAATAGAAGTGAAGTCTAAGATAAAGTGACATGCCAAAGTTGCACTGATAATAAATAAGCACCTGAGGCAGAATTTGAACCAAAGGTTTCTTGGTTTCAAATCCAGTGCTGTATTTTCTTTACCACACAGCCTCTTATATTTGATTTCTTGTTATTTTGAGTGTTTGATTGGGAGCTGAGTAGCCTTTCCTCCCCACCTTTTCCTTTTTTTCTAAGAGATCTAGACATGAACCAAAATCTGCTGTTTCCAAAGGAAACCTGTGTTTATGTAGGGGCATGAGTCAAAGAGATATTTGTTAGAGAGGCCCCCAACTTTGAACCTTGTTTGAGTAAATACTTGGTCTTCAGTTCTAGGCCATAGGTTAAATGTAAAGAAATGACAGTAGGTTGTCATTTAGGTGCTTAGTTACTTGTTTTAAAATATAAGTTAGTAACTTAAAACACCTTGTAAATTTTCTTTTTAAACAAACCATATATATTCAAAACCTTCATATTGAACAATCCAACTCATTAGGCGTAGATAAATTGGATGTTTCATTTGGCATCAAAAGGGTCTATACTAGATGCCTAGAAACTTACTTGTTCACATTTCTCCAAGAATGAGATCTATACTAACAGATGAACAAATGAAATGATCTTATGACGTGCTTGGCAATTCAGAATTCTGAGTAGGTATAACAGGTTTGCTGTTAAGACTTTATTCACAATCTGGCATCTTCCAAACACACAATACTATATTTTTCAATATCTTTGCAAAAAATAGAAACGATTACTAAGCACTTTAGGCACAAGTCAGGTTTTCTAAGAATAGGGCCATTCCCTTTAGAAGAGAGACATGACCACTATCTATTTGAATATTGTCTAGCATGATGAGAATATTTGTCCATATTTTAAAAACTGGATGGATTTTTCAAGGTCTTCTTTTGCCAGGAAGAGGCCTTTGTCCTTGAAAATAACATGAAGATAATATTTAGGCTGTTAATTATTGTTACATTGTCCAATTTTCAACCAACAGGCTAAGGAAAAAAAAAGAAATCTAGGTTAACAAATCGTTAATGGTTAACAGACACTGCTTTTGAAGAATATAAAAGGATTTCGGGTTGACTTGCACCATGAAGCAGTCAGTCAGTCTTCTGGGAGGAACAACTGACATCATGAAGTGGGGAACTTCTATTCTCTTGCTGGTTCTATTAGGCTTTGCTGAATCAAAAATACTACACACAAGTACCTCGGATATAGGTAAGTCACCACTTTGGGGGCATATTTGATTAATTTTTTTTCAGTAGAATTATAAGGAAGCCTACCCAAGAAAAGTTATTGTAATTTAAGGTATCTTACAGGTACAGATGCTACTCAGCTTAAAATAATGAAAATGCAATAAACCATTCTTAGAGTTAGAAAGGCTTTTCACAGAAGCTTGAGTATTTTACATGTTTGTGGCTTCAGTTTTCTCTTCTGTAAAATGAATAAGCATCATGATGAAATGGCTTGAGGGATTTAGAGCAATATGAGAGAGCTGATCTTGAAGCCAGAAAGACCTGGGTTTAAGTCCTGTCCCAACACACATTGGCAGTTGGGACCCTGGGAAACATCACTTAACTTCTCAGTGCCCCATCTAACTCCCATGTATGTGGCAGAGAAGGTGCTGACTTGCATTAGTAGAGGGATTTTCCCTACCCAGGAGCACCAATGAAATCAATGAGATCACAGATCTAGTCTCTATCCCTATAATTCAATGGAGAGGCCACTGATCTTGAGTTAGAAGATCTAATTATAAAGCTGCCACACAGCTCCCTGGATAGCCATGGCCAAGTTTTTCAATCTCCCTGCCTCACCTGTAAAGATGAGCCTAGCAAGATTTTTGTTTCTATAATAACTAATAATAGTTTGCATTTATATGGTGCTTTAAGATTTGTGAAGTGCTTGACATGTATTATCCTATTTGGTTTGCTAACCTCAGAACCTTTGGAAGCTTTAAATTAATATAGAAATGTTATGTTAGAAAGGTGAATTGCTATCTCTGTGACTAGGACCTCTAAAGTCACTTGCAACTCTAATATTCTGTGACTCTGTTTATCCTGTGTGCAAAGTGCAGATATTTAAATGTGTCAGCATAACAGAAAAAACATCATTCAGACATGAATGGATTTGGAGAACTGCTAAGTATTTTCATTGTGTTTGCTGGAAGTTCACAACATCCCAAACTCTGGTCTGGAAATGATTTATGATAATTATGAAGCTGGATTCACAATAGATTTCATATTGATCTTATTTCAGACACATCGATTCATGAATCAATAGTTGGTAGGGACTTCAGAAGTCCTCTCATTTTACATATGAGTAAACTGAGGTGGAGGAAGGTAACTGTCTTGCCCAGGTCACATGATTCCAGATCCAGTGTTTTTCCCACAGTTTTCTTTTAATACAATTCCTCCCTTCTGTTCCAACCCAGCTCAAACATCACTTTCTACATGAAACTTTTCAGATTACTTCTAGTGCTTTCCCTCCCAAATGCCCTTGGATTGAACTACTTTGCATTGATTTGTCTTCATTCTCTTTATATCAATTCTGTATATATTTATCTATGTACATATTGACTCATCTGTTAGAAGCTCCTCGAGAGGAGGGAGTTTCATTCTTTGTATCCCCAAAGCCTAGCATACAGTAGGTACATAACAAAGGCTCATTGGCTGATTATTTGGTTGATAGTATATTGCCTCCTAGGGAAGTACATCAAACTTGTCAACACAAAATTCTAGCTTTTTGTTGCTTCTCTTGTTAACTGACACTTTAGATCAGTGCAATCAGCAGTAGAAGCAATTCTTAAATTTCACAGACCTATGGATAAACTTGGAAGGGATCTTTGAGGTTATCTTGTCTAGTCTGGTGCATGTTTTAATTCAACAAACATTTGCTATGTGTCTCCTTTTTTATGTGAGGGACTGGTGTAATTTAGGACCATCATATTTTGAGTTTATCCTATCCTTGACAAATCTCTGCTTGAATACTTCTAGGGACCCTGGCTCCTTGTAAGTGATTTACATATCTTGGGGAAAAAATCCCAAACCACTTAAATAATGTCTCAGAAGATTTTCTAGTCCTCCTCTTTGGAATGAAAACCTTGCAATTCTATTATTTTAAAATTTATTTTATTTTTAATTTATGGAATAAAACAAGCATTTCCATAATATAGTATAATAAAAAAGATGATCATACAGGAAACTGCAAATCTACTACGTACAACCTGTTATTCTTTTAAATATATAATAAAGTTGTCATATAAGTTTCTTCTCCCCCTTTTTTCTCCTGCCCCCACTTAGACACATTCCTTAGTGGTAGATGAAATTCTCTAGCTAAATATGGGGAAACCAAGAGTTAAAACTAGGTGTATGTGTGTGTGGAGGGAGGGGAGGAGAGTGCACACTGAGAACAGAGAAGGGAAAACTGGAGAGGAGGGCAGAAAGAAAGAAAGAAGGCTAGTAGGGAAATGTAGCATAGACAACACCTCTGTCCTATTCCTCTGTTTCCTGTAGATCTTAAAAGTAAACTGGCTAAAGGTAGTAGCAGTTAAGAGCTGGCTCTGCATTGTAAGGTATGGCTTTTACCCATGGTAGAAAAAGCCCAGTTGAGAGATTTCAGCTATCACTCACTATTCATAGGGTAATTAATTTAGATATGGACAGAACCACAGAGATCTCTTCCATCTTTATCAGTGAGGAAACTCCACCAAAGGTCTTAACCAGGGTTCCTCAAGTAGTAAGTGGCCAAAGTAGGATTTGAACTCAGCTTTTCTTACTCTGTGGTCAGTGCTATATCCTCTGCCTCATTAACTGCATTAGTTAAGTAAAAACCTCTCTAGGTCTTGGTTTCTTCCTCTGTTAAGTGAGTTGACAGGGCTGGATGAACCCCAGGTCCTTTCCAGCTCTCAGTCTATGATCACATTTCCTTAAAGAGCTGGGAATTCTCCTCTCCAAAAAGGCACCTGAAATGGATTTTTGAGTATCCATTCTGCATGGACATTAGAATAGCTTAGCATTGGTCTAGAACCTTAGGGACCTGGATTTTAGACTTGACTCTTCCATTAATTTGCTGTGTGCCCTTGGACAAGTCCTTTATTGTCCCTAGGTCTCATTTACAAAATGAGAGGGTTCAGACTGGATGAGCTCTAACATTTTATTCATTTGTTTATAACTAATATTTTTCCCAGTTGCAGTGTGATGTCTAAAATGCCATTTTTCACAACTTCAAATAAACCTTGTTTTCCAGCTTCAACACCAAGTTCTCCCCAATGCACAACAGAAGGAAACTTGGCTGACACGTGAGTTTTGTTTGTATTAATGTAAATGCAATGTGTCTATGAATTGTCAATATACAGAAGGTTCCAAAAGTCTTAGTACAGTTTAAATTTACTAAAACTTTTCATGTTATGTTACTTGATGTCCTTTAAGGTTTAAAACTAAACAGACTTCTAAGACTTTGATTGGTTTGCAAAATATAGGTGCCTAACTATAGAGTTTCATAAGACTTCGTCAAATGAAATGGTCCTGTAAAGGGTCACCTGCTGGTTCTTGCTTCAGAAGTCAGATGCAAGACTTCTTGAAACTCAAGTTTAAAGGACCCTGGAATAGGCTAAATGTCCCTTGTAGTCAGTTAAATACCATTCATTTCTTTGTTCTGTAGATGACTCCAATTTTAAAAATTCAAGACCCCTGAGTGTCTAATCAACTGTGACTTGCTAGATGAATAATTAAGGTTTTTGGCACTCGATTCAGTTGGATGACGAGCCATGTTCTTTCTTCATAGGCATTTAAAATTTTTGAAGTAATTTTCAAAGCAGAGGAGATGCCATTTCCTGTTACTTGGGATTAATAAATTACTCTTTTGGATGCCCCCCCCCATTTCAGGAAGGTGGGGGGCATTATAATCATTTCCTATGTTCTCCAGAACTTTTCTTAAGGCAATTAACTCTCTACACACAAATCTGGCATTGAAATTCATCTGGCATTGAACAAGGCACTCTTCTGGAGGACTGAATTTGGTCCTGTTCATGATAGATGTTGCTAAGGATTTAATTTCAGGGGTCAACTGAGCCAAAGGCAGAAGGAAATCTGCTTTTCAGGGGGAAAAGTAGGACACAGAAGAGAAACCAATCTTTACTATCTGTTCATTTTGTATTTTAGAAAAAGGCTAACTGGGGGCATGGGGAGTGGAGTTTTGTTTTGAGGTCTAGAGATCCTCATTCACCTGAGATGATCTAACTGCGTAGGTTTGCAGGTCATTAGAAACTCAGGCGTCTTAAGAAGGCAGAAGCTTTATTCTCTTATCTCTTTGACTTTGTGTTTTTTGTTTCAGTGCCACCATATTTTTTGCCCAGTTTATTCCAGAAGCCACTTACCAGGAAATAGACAAACTGGTTAAAGATTTCTTAGCTGATTTCCAGAAACTTGTGGCTGAGAAACCCAAAGACTGTTTAGAAAAACAGGTAGGTAGGACTCACAGTGTCTTTCTGCTGCATAAAGTAGGGTGAAGAATTCCAAGTACCTCCTTCATTCATAAGAAGAAAAGATCTGCTTTCTGTTTCTCTTCTACATTAATTCCCCCTGCCCTCATCTTAGTCTCAAGTCTAGTCAAAAGTCTTTAGTAGTTTTCTTAGTAAAAGTCAAGATTTTTTTTTATTAAATTGCCTTTTCAGGTGATATTACTAGGCATTTGTAAGACTGTGATACAAGATGGAAGTGAGACTATTTCATATCCTGCTTCTTTTCTAAATGAACTTGGAAAGTCTCATTTCTTCTCTGTGCTTCAGTTTTCACATAGGGAAAACGAAGAAGTTGACACAGATAAGCTACTTTAAGTACCTACAAAGGTACTTTTCATGCTATGACTATGATCTTTGGTGCTCTTGAGATTTGCCTACATATTCAGGTTCAGAACTGTCTTTTGAACTGAATGCTCTTCTGAATTACAGTTGTGGTCATGACTAAAGCTTCAATACCCATCTCCATTTTTTTCTGGAGTAATATATTATCTTTAAAAATATTATTGATGTCTTTTGCTTTTATAGCACTCTCATTTCCAGATATACCTTTCTCCTAATTAGTGAGCCACACTTGGTAATAAATTTAAAAGAAGAGAAGAGAAAAGAACAGTTTATCAAAACTGTTTCGTAACTCTGTGGCAGGGGTGGGGAATCTGCAGCCTCGAGGCCACATGAAGCCTTCTAAATCCTCAAATGAGGCCCTTTGTCTGAGTCTAAACTATGAAGGTTCTCCATCCCTGACCTCTGCTGAGAGTAGATGCAATATTTCATACCCATAGTCCCCAAATTCTGCAAAGAAAGGAGGTAGTCACATATCTTTTTTTCTTCTTTTGATTGGTTGATCTTTAACATTCTTTTTTAAAATATTGAGCTGAAATCCTCTCCATCCCTCCAGCCCCATTTGCCCCCTTCCATGGAGAAGGTAAGCGACAACCATTATATAATCACCTATCTTTTCAAAGTCAATCACAATTGTCCTTTTCTTCCCTCTCCCACTTCTTTTCAAGACCCAGTAAAAGTTGTTTACTCTTTCTAAATCCCTGCTGCTCCCACCATCTTTGGTTGGCGTTCTTTCACATTTGAAAGGAACTGACTTTGAGTTTGGAATGCTGTATGCAGGGGGCCAAAGGCATCAGTCCTAGGTCCCTAGCTATCAGCTGACTCAGGAGCATAGTATAGCTGCACTGAAGTGGTGATTCCAGACCGACGATGGCTTCATCATCCTCCCTCATGCTGTACCTTCCCCCCCTCTTCTGCCTCCTCACCTGGGCTCCCTGAGCTTAGCCACACCTGCACCTAAACAGGTAGAGAGGAAATCAATAGATTGGAATGCCCCAAACTCCCTTTTTTTCTCCCTCGAGACATTTTCCCAGTCTCATTTGTTTGGGGCGGGGGCGGGGAAGTGGCTAGGAGATAGGGAGAAGGTAAGTGGTATCATATAGGTTTTTAATGAACTTTATAGAATATCCACTTAAAAATGCTTCTCTCCCTATCTCTCCTCCCCTTTTAATTGTGTAAGCTACCTGCCTTCTTGGAAGAAATCTGTCATGACAAAGACATCTCTGAAAAATATGGGTTTGCTGGCTGCTGTAGCAAAGCTGGAAGTGACAGATTGGAGTGTTTGCTGGATCACAAAAGGAGGGGCAATGCAGCATCCGTCCCAGAATTCCAAGTTCCAGAACCTACGCAGAGCTGTAAAGCACATCAAGAGAATCCAGTGACTTTCATGAACAGGTGAGAAGTCCAGGTCTGGTCACTTACAGAGATGCTGATGAGTTCTCTTGAAAAGGCAAAATGTTGTCCTTAGCATGTGGGACTCACCCCAAATTATTTCACCCTTGCTCAAAGTGAAGTCAGCAGTAAGGCAGTCATCTCACACTATGGAATATTATGATGGGCCTTTATTTTGCCAGCCCCTGCCTAATATACCAAATGTAAAAACATTAGAGAGGGGTATTTCCTTAGAGGGGCAATTTGGTTTGGAATCAAGACGACCTGATTCTCTTTAGGCTTTGGTCATTTATTTGCTAAGTGATTCTGGGTAAGTTAGGTGCCCTCTCTGCATTTCAGTTTCCTCATTTCTAAAATGGGAATAAATGAAATCAACAGTCGGATGCTCTGTTCCCAGCACTATACTATGCACTACCAAGTCAAAATAAAATAAAAAATAAAAATAAATAAATAATATATAAATAAATATAATATATGTAAATATAATTATAAATTAATAAATATAAATCCATATAAATAAATAAATAAAAACAAAAACAAAACAAAAAAAACCCCAGTACCATTTCTCAAGAAACTTACAGTCTGTGGGGGAAACTGAGCAAACAGTTATAAACACAAGGCAGAGGATAAAGTGGAGATAATGTTAGAGGGAAAGCATTAAGATTAAGGAGAATTGGGGAAAAAAAAACATCGTGCAGAAAGTGAAGTTTTAGCTGAGACTTGAAGGAGGCAGGGGAAGCCAGGAGGCGGCAATGGGGAGATTAGATGCAGACATGGCAGATAGTGAGGGAAAATCCCAGAATGGAGAGATGGAGTATTTTATGTGAGAAACAGCAAGGAAGTCAGTGTTTCTGGATTGCACCTATCCTACAGGGTTGGTATGAAGCTCGAGTGAAGAAAACCCTTGCAAGCTAGAAAGCACATGGAAAAGCAAGCTGAAATGGCCACCCTCCATTTTCTTTTCTTTTTCTTAAGCACCACATATGAAGATGCCAAAAAAAAGAATTCAGGCAATCAATAAAAACTTATGAAAAGCCAACTCTATGCCTGGAGCTGTCTAAGGTGCTAGGAATAGGTAGGGAAAACTCTGTGAGGATTGAATCATGGATCAAATTGCCCACAAAAGGAAAAAATATAATATAAAAATAAATACAAACAATAACAACAAGTAATAAAATAAAAGAAATATATGAATAAAAAGATATAAAAATATAATATAGAATAAATATAAAATATAAATAAGGTACTGGAGATGTAACAGCATTAAATTAGCCTTCTGGGGCCAGTGAAATATCAGCCTGTCAACAAGCATTTATTAGGCACTTATTTTATTTTAGGCACTCAGCTAAGAACTGAGGATACAAAAAAGGCAAAAAAAAATCCTTTTTCTCAAGGAGCTCAGAGTTTAATAGGTGAGACAACATGCAAACACATTAGTACAAACATTATGCATGCACGCACACACACACACACGCGCACACACACACGATAAACTGGAGATATTCAATAGAGGGAAGGCATTAAATTAAGGTACTCCAGGAAATGCTTCTGGAAGCAGGTGAAGAAATGGTACTTCATTAAATTATTATATTCAATTAATTATTAATTATTAAATTTATTCACTCAACAAATGTTTACTGATCATCTACATACAAGGTATGACAGGGGGCAGAGCATTAATGGATGCAAAAAATCCTAAGGACAGTCTCTTTGTCCTTACACACTAGTGGAGAAGATAAAATGGATTCCAATAACTGTCATTCTAAATGTAAGTGGTGAACTGTGCTGGGGAATTCAGAGGAAAAAGAGGTTGCTTCTGGTTGGAGGCCTTTGATTTACTGAAGTTGCTTTGATAGGCATTTATTATTAAGCCTTCTACAGTGTAGACTAGGCATTGTTAAGTATCAGGACATAAAGAAAAACAGAGACTAAATAGTTTCTACTTCCAAAGGGCCTACATTTTAATTGAGGGGCTATACGTACACAAATGGATATGTATGTATATATAAACATACATATTTACACATGTGTGTATGGATGTTTTATATATGTATATACATATATTTAGGACAGCCAGGTTGTACAGTGGATAGAGCACTGGGCTCGAAATCAGGAATATTCATCTTTTGGCACTCAAACCCAGCCTCAGATACTTCTTATTTGTGTGACCTGGGCAAGTCACTTAACATATCTGTGTGTATGCATGTATATATACACACATATACGTATGTGTATATATGTATGTGTATATGTATGTAGAAATGGAAAGGAAGATAAGGAAGCCATCAGATAAGACATTGTACTTGAGTTGAGCCTCAAAGGGAGCCAAGTTTCCTAAAAATCAGAGATGCGGAGGGAGAGAGAGTATCTTGGGGAACTTTGGAGCTGAACCTAGACGGGGATGGTAGGAAATCAGCTGTCTGGGCTTCGTGGGCATCGCGGTCCTGTTAGGGAGGGGGATGGCATTCTAGGCCAAGGGGTCAGTGTGAGTTGAAGGTGAACTGGGCATGTATAGTGAATGGCAAATTGTCCAGTTGGACAGTAGTGTTGAATCATGAAGGGGAACAGTGACAGATGAGAATGAAAAAGCAGTATGGAGTTCTTCTAGGGTGGGCTTCAATATAAGTCCTACTATCAATTTGTACTAAGAATGCCTAATGCATCAGACTGGGTCTGACCTACAGCAATCATCATAGTTGTTTCACAAACCAAGGACTTAATTAATATAGATGACTGTGGGCACCTCCTCCTACCAGACACCATACACTACGGGTTGGCATGACCCCTTTCTGAGACTTTCTTTCTCCATAATTTTTGTCTGGCTCTCCCTTTACCCAGCATTCTTCCACTACCCTCAAAACAGATCTCTACTGGACCCCAAGTTGCCTGTGTCCCTGTCCTTGCTTGCTCTCTGGTATGCTCAGATTGCCTAGAGGAAGGTCCTAGGCTATGAATGAATGAAGCATTTACTAAGCTCTCACTATGTGTAAAACATTGTGCTAAGGGTTGGAGATCCAAGAAGAAAAGGAAGCCAGTCCTTTATCCCAAGGAGTTCTTATTCTATAAACTTTTCCTCACTGTACCTGTTTCCTGGCTTCACTGTAAGTCAGGAATTCTTAACTATTTTTTGGTAATCTGGTAAAGCCTACAGACCTCTTCTTAGAATCATTTTTTAAATGTATAAAATGAGATACATAGTGTAACAAAGGAAGCAAATTATATTGAAATTGCTATAAAAATATTTAAGAACCCCCCTCCCCCCCAAAAAAAAACCAACCAGCTCACAAAGGTTAAAAATTCTTGGGGTTAGTGTTCCAGGGAGTGAGCCTCCCCCAGGATATGTTCTGTGCTTATGACTGCCTTCCAAGCCCCACACAGCTCCATTTCTGGACAGGCTGGATAGTAACATCCTGTACTGAATATGGCAATTCAGCTCTTTATTTCTTTATCAGAAGCCTGAACTTGGTGAACCATGAAGCATGTCCTTGATTTCTGATTCTTTGTTCCAAAGCCTTCCTACAGAGAGTGATGTGGTTAGCGCCACCATTTTGCCTACGCAGGTCTCACATAGAACTTAATCTTGCAGTTCTCTGTTTTACTGGTTGGCTATTCTTATGCATTATTTGTTGGTGTTCAGTCACGTCTGATTCTACCCAATATTATGGACAAAGTCTATGAGGTTTTCTTGGCAAATATGCTGGAGCGGTTTGCTATTTCATTCTCCAATGTCTGTATTTTACGGTTGAGGAATCGAGGAATATAGGGGCTAAGTGACTTGTCCAGGGTTACACAGCTAGTAACCATCTGAGGCAGGATTTGAACTCAGATCTCCCTGATTCCAGCCAATGTGTTCTATCAGCTTTACCACCTACTGCCCATTGTGTATTATAGTTATCAATATTCATGTCTTATTTCTCCCTCTTCACACTAGACTGTGAACTCTATAAGCCTATACAAATAGTAGATGTTTAATATTTTTGAATGAATAAGAACCGTAATCTGAATTTTAAGCTATTTTGCTTTCATTTAAAAAAATCAAGTAACATAACTTACCAGTGGGAGCTAGAAAGAAAATAAGCTTGTTTCTTCCCTTGATCCATCATTAAAGTTGAAATTACCTGTGTTTCCAGATCAGAAACTTTAAAATGTATCCCAGAATTGACTGAATTCCCCTTGCCCTTTCATATGTGATTGTAAATCTTGGTGTCATGCGTGCTTGATTACAGACACATTTATGAAATATCCAGAAGGCACCGATTCCTCTATGCACCCACAATCCTTTCTTTGGCCTCCCGTTATGACAAGATAATATCCAATTGTTGCCAAGCTGAAAATGCAGTTGAATGCTTCCGTAACAAGGTATGTCTACATTAACTTGACATTGTGGTTGATGAATGCCCCCAGACTGATACTCATCAAAGTTAAAAGTTTAAAGTTAAAATTAAAATACTCCCTTTGAATCATCCATACCTTTCTAAGAGTCATGTCTTGTTCTAGCATTCGATCTTTTTTTCTAAAAGACTGAGAGAGTTTGAGAAACTAGAGGAAGTGAAAGGGGTAAGTAAGGAGAAAAATGAAGCCTAAGAGAATTGGAAGGAGAGGGAAAGGGAGATTTAAGGAAAGAGGAAGGGAGAGGGAAACAGACAGAGAGAGACACACACAGGCAGAGAAAGAGATAGAGACAAAGAATAGAGAGACAGAGACAAAGAAGAGAGGGGGAAAGAGAGGGAAATGGAGAGAGAGAGAGAGACAGACAGACAGACAGACAGAGATAGAAACAGAGAGAGACATTGTAAGAACAGAATATCATGAGAGCAACATATTCAGGCAGAAGTGAGAGACAGCCCATGAGTGTTCATAGACTGCAGTGTTATGGTCGTATACTGAATAGCTCAGACACCACCTGTACCATCCTTTCCCTATTCTTGCATTAGCATTCTGATACCTCCTGGGAGTGTTGGACTATGACCATCATCTTCAGCAGGTTTAAAGGGGATTTAATGTAATTTAACTAGACAGATATGGAAATCATTGTTGGACTTAGATTTGTCCTAAAGATGTCTATAAAACTGTGGGCCTTAGTTCCCTCATCTGTAAAATAAGGGTGTTAGACCAGATGGTGCAGTGATCGAGTGCTGACTCTAGGAGTTGAATTCAAATCCAATCTCAGATACCTACTGACTGTGTGACCCTGGGCAAATCACTTAACTGTTGTCTGCCTCAATTTCCACAATAGTAAAATGGGGATAACAGTAGCACCAACATCACAAGGTTGTTGTGAATATCAGATGAAAGAATATTTGTAAAGAGTTTAGCACAGTGCCTGACACATAGCAGGCTTTCCCCTTCTAAGGTCTAAAATTTGTAGCTCTCTTTATTTATATCTGGATATATATCATTGGTTTTACCTGAATTCCAACAGCAGTTGAAAAACCCAGCAACATCTTGAAGGTTAATGATCTTATTAATATCATATGGATCCAAACAATGATATGTACTTAGTCCCAAAACTCTTAGTGCAGTTTTAAGCTATTAAAGGTTTAAGTTTTGAGGAGGAAGAAGGTAGGGCTAAAGCAGGATGATGATATAATAATAGCTAACATTTATATAGCACCTACTATGTTCTAGGCACTGTGTTAAGTACTTTACAAATATCCCATTTGATTTTCACAACCACCCTATAAAGGTAGGTATTATTATTACCTCTTCATATTTTACAGCTGAGGAAACTGAGGCAAAGGGGGATTAAATGACTTGCCCACGGTCACATAACTGGTGAGTGTCTGAGGCTTGATTTGAAGCTTCAGACTCCAGACCCAGTGCTCTCACCACTGTACTATCCAGCTGCCTAGCTGATGATCTGGGAAAGTAGGCCTAGGTGATGGAGTGACTGGAGAGTGTGGTGAGGATAGCTTTTGTTGGAGGAAGATGCAGAAAGATTAAAGCTTAAAACTGCTCTAAGACTTTTGGGTCTTCCTGTATACATGTGAGAATAATGATGTTAATTATAACTAGCTAAAGAGGTATCCTAGGGATGGCTGTGACAAAGCCAACTTTAAAGTCGGGAAGACTTGGGTTTAGCACCAGCCTCTGACATGCATCCTGGGCATGTATATCTGGGTCAAGAGAAATCTCAAAGGGGGAGAGTCTACTGATTTTAAGTGATGAGGAAGTGATAATGAGGGGGTCAAGGACCCCCTGCACCCTGTCCTGGTCCAGTGTGTGTGTGTGTGTGTGTGTGTGTGTGTGTGTGTGTGTGCATACCTGTTGTGGGGAGAGGAGGTAAGGAAGAAGGGGAAGAATGAGAGAAGGTACCTTTAATATTGTAGAGTAGTCAGGGGTGCATTATCTTCAGAGGGTGCCAGTTTTCTGAGACTATGAGGAGATAGAAAGTGTCAGAGAAAGGGGTCTAGTGTGAAGGACTGTGAGGGGATGGATGGGATGCTCCTTCCCTTGTTCTCAAGGCCACAGGAGGGATCTGTGTTCTTCAGTGTGTCTCCAGACCTGTTTATAGAGGCAACAAAAAAGAAGCCGGTGGATAAGAAAGCTTGAAAATTGAGAAAGACAAAGACAGACACACACACAAACAGAGAGAGAGAGAGAGAGAGAGACAGAGAGACAGAGAGACAGAGAGACAGAGAGAGACAGAGAGAGAGAGACAGAGAGAGACAAAGAGAGAGACAGAGAGAGACAGAGAGAGAGACACACAGAGAGAGACAGAGAGAGACAGAGAGAGAGACAGAGAGAGAGAGGCAGGGGGGAGAAAGACAGACAGACAGAGACACATACAGAAACAGAGAGACAGACAGAGAGAGAGAGACAGAGGAGAGAGAGACAGAAAGACAGGAAGAGATAATAGAAGAGACAAGCTCATGGAAGAGATGGGGGAAGATGAGATGGAGAGCAGTAGGAGTTGGGTTGCCACTGGCAATCTCATCCTCTCAGTCTGAGGAAAAGCAGGAAAAGATGGAGGGGCTGATGCTTTAGTGATTCTAAGTGTGGAACTAGAGAGGAGGAAGCTGACATTGCGGGGACTTCAGATTTTTTTAAGTCTGAAGGTTCAGGGCTGAGATCCAGAGAGGGATCAGGAACAGGGAGGGCTTGTATAGGTGGGGGTCTTTGGCAGTGAATGACTGAATATCCAAACATTCTCTCCTTCCAAGTCTCACTGTATCTCCCTCCTGCCAATTCTATCCTCACTGCAACCTCCAATCATTTCTACTCTGGGCTACTTTGCTCCTTTGAGAATCTTGAGCCCTTGGTTAAGCAGTTGAATTGTACACTGTCTTTAACCCTTGGGTCCCTCATCTCCTTGTCCTACCACTACTCATTTCTTTCAAACACCAACTTTGTCTTATTTCCACCATTCACCTTCTTGATTTCTGCTTCCCTGTGGCTAAACGCAGTTGGAAAACAATCACTCAAGAAGTTGGGCCACAATTCTCCATTATCTGGTCTCAGTTAGACCTTCAATGATGAACACCAATGTGTTTCCTCTTCCCTGACTGTTGCTCTGTAGCATACTTCAACTGCAGTTACAAACTTCCCTACTCTTGGAACTTACCTTATACCTCAGTGAAAAAATCTGAAGCCATTCCAACATTACTCTCTAATTTCACGGTTTGAATTACCCAAGCATCACTCCCACCCCCACCCCCACCCCATCCTTTCCTGTTTTGCTCCACTGTCAGAGGATAAAGTCCCCATTGGCAGCCAATCTACTTCTGCTCTCCATGCCATCTTCTTCTGTCTCTTCCAGGAACTTGTCCCTTCTATCATCTCTTATCTATCCCCAATTTTCAACCTTCTCTTATTCCCTGGCTCCTCTGCTGCCCACAGACATGAGCAGATCTTCCCAATCTTTAAAAAAAAAACCTTTGCTCGACTCTTCTTGCTTTCAAAAGTAAAACTCCTTGAAAAAAAATCTCTCTGCACCTGTTGCCTCTACTTTACTACCTCCTACTCACTTTTCAAAACATTACAGTCTAGATTCTGTTCCCCATCACTGACTGAATCTCTTCTCTCCAAAGTCACCAATGATCCCTTTATTGCTAAATCCTATGTCACTTTCTTAGTCTTTTTCCTTCTTAAATTTTCTATAGTGCTTAACCACTCTTCCGTTTTTTGACAAAACTTCTCTCTTATGGTTCACTTTTCGCTTGCCAGACCTGTACTTCTTGGTCAGCTTGGAGGCTCAGAACTCTTGTTCAACCCTCTTGTTCAACCCTCTTGTATGTAGCCCATGGCTCTGCCCTGGGTCCTCTCCTCCTTTTTCTCTATTCCCTCTCTCTGTGATCTCATCAGCTTCCATGGGTTCAATTATTATCTCTGTGAAAATGAATCTAAGTTCAATACACCCAGATCTCATCTCTCTCCTGAGCAACAGTTCAGTACCACTGACACTGATGAGCAGGTCTACTTGCATATCCAGTAGACACTTAAGCGCAACATATCCAGACAGAATTTCTGATCTTTTCTCCTAACCCATTCCTGCTCCTCACATACCTATCATTGTTGAGGACTTCACCATTCTTCCAGTCACTCAGGTTCACACCCTTAGAATCATCCTCATGTCTTCGCTGTCACATCATTCAGTCAATCACTTGGCAAGTTTTGGCAATCCCTTCTCCTTGATATCTTCTATTACCTGTCCCCTTCACATACATTTCCGTGCCTTCATCTCAGCCCTCACCATCTCTCACCTAGACAATGGCAGTTATCTTCTAATTGGTTTCTCTGTATCCTCTTGTCTCCAAACCTCTGCCAAATTGATATACCTAAAATATAGGTCTTACCATACCACTCCCCTGATGAAGAAGATTCAATGACTCCCCACTGTCTTCAGGAAGAAAGCAAACTTTTCTATTTATCATTAAGAGTCCTTCATAGTTTGGTTCCATCTCCTTTCAGGCTGATCACACTTTACTTCTCTAGGTATCCATCCAAACCTGTCCATGACATTCTATATCTCCACTCTTTGTGCCTTTGTACAAGCTGTCTCCCATGCCGTGGTTATGCTCTTTTCTTATTATCTATGTTTTTGAAACTCTAACTCCCTTCAAGGTTCAGTCAAGGCTCATTTGTGTCTTTCAGTAGGCTTTTTCTGATTCTTTTCTGCTTTTGGTTGTCCCCTTTCCCCTCCTTCCTTTCTATCACTATATATTTATTTTGTACATGTTTTTTATTAGATATAACTTTATTTTCTCATCTGCAGAATGGGGAGAATAGGAGCACTGAACCCATAAGACTGATATAAAGGTCAAATGAGACAAAGTATAAAAAGTGTTTTGTGAACCTTTAAGCACTATATACATGCTTGCTATGATTACTGTCTTATTTTTATTAGAACATAAGCTCATTGAGGATAAAGTTTTTCTTACTCTTGATAGACCTTAACAAGTGTTTAATGATTGATCAAATGACATCAGAAAAGGGGACTTGACCAAGGGTAGGGCAGGGATAAAATCAGATATGTTTTCAGAACTGTTTCTCTCCTGTGGTTAGAATGCTCTTCAGGCCATGGTGTGGGGTTAGGGAGAGTATAATTGTCTTTTAAGAGAGTACTCCCAGCACTACATGCATGGTCACTCCCAAATCTTCCTGGGGCTTCTGGGTTCATTCATGCTCCAGGGCAGAACAAGGGTTACATCAGGAAGGCTGGGTTCCTGCTCAGATGGGCATGAGGAACATTTCATCTCAGATCAAAAGCAAGGAGACAGTGATAAGCTCTAGGGCTGAGAACAGACATGAAGGATCTGATGCAAAAAGGAGGTTCATTGCCAGGGCGTGGACACTTTGGCAAAATGAGACAGAGTGGTCTTGAAAGGAAACATAGGGTTATTATTTTTAGTCGAAATACTTTTTGACTGAGTGATGACAATTAACCCATTAGGGGTATGTATCATGAATCAGAAATGTTTGTTAAAGGATTAATTTTATCCCCATGACCATTCTATAATGGATTTTTTTTAGTACAAATCAAGGTCATCAGCTTATAAAGGGCAGCTAGATGTTGCAGTGGATGGTCAGAAAGACTCCTCTTCCTGGGTTCGAATTCAGTCTCAGACACTTACTAGCTGTGGGGTCTTGAGAAAATCACTTAACCCTGTTTGCCTCAGTTTCCTCATCTGTAAAAGGAGCTGGAGAAGGAAATGGCAAACTGCTCTAGTATCTTTGTCAGGCACAGAGTCGGACTTGATTGAACAATAGACATCAACATAAGCATCTAAGCACTTACTTTATTACTGCAATTTAGAGCTAGAAGAGATCTTTGAGAGGATGTGACCTGACTCCTAATTTTATAGATGAGTAAACTGAAGCCCAGAGGGATTCGAATCAATATCATCTTATTCTAGAGCCAATATTTTTTTGGGAATGGGCTGGGGTTAGTTTTATATATCACTTTCAAGTTTTGCAAAGCTCTTTGAAATAATTATCTCATTTGTTCCTCACAACAACCCTGTGAAGTGGTAGGTGCTGTTATTCTCCCCATTTTGAGAAGGAGAAAAACGAGGGGGCAGCTAGGTGGTGCAGTAGAGTCAGAGGAGCTGAGTTCATATGTGGCCTCAGATACTTACTAGCTGTGTGACCCTGGGCAAGTCACCTAAATCCATTGCCTACAAACAAAAAGAATGGGGAAACTGAGGTTTAACAAGGTTAAGTGACTTGACCAGGTGGATTTGAACTTGAGTCTTCTTTAGCGTTCACTCCACTACTTAGTTCCCTTTCGCCACTGTGCCATGCTATATTCTTATAACAATAGTATTTTAATTTTAAAAACAACTTGAAAGAAGGACACACTAGTTATTTTTCTACACAGAGCTTCATATTTTAAAATGTGATTTCTTGTTTGCTTGTTATTCTTGTTCTTGAAAATGTATTCCTTTGACATCCTGTGTCTTTTGAATCCAGGCAGCCCCAGTCACAAAAGAATTAAGAGAAAACAGTTTGATCAGCCAGCACCTATGTGGGGTCCGGAGGAAGTTTGGAGAAAGGACTTTTAAAGCCATGTAAGTTTCAAGCTCATATTTCTGAGTAGGGAAAGAATGAATTCTTCACTGAATGCATGTTGAAAGCAAAATCTTTGATTATCATATAGTGCAGGAGCTGTAGTTACCCTGCTGACTGCCAATTTTTCAGAAAAGAATCATTCCCTTCATTTTATGGTCAGTTGTTTTCAGTCACGTCTGACTCTTCATGACCCTATTTGGAGTTTTCTTGGGAAAGATACTGGAGTTGTTTGCCATTTCCTTCTCCAGCTCATTTTACAGATGAGGAAACTGAAGCAAAGTGAAGTGACTTGCCCAGGGTCTTACAGCTAGTAACTATCTGAAGCTGGATTCCAACTCAATTGTTCCTGAATCCAGGGCCAGCATTCTTTGCACTGCCCCATCTTGCTGCCTCTGGAGGAAGGAAGAATTAAATCCAAATCTGGCCTCTCTTGCTAGTTGTGTCTCTGGGCGAGTTATTTACCCCTGTCTGTCTCAGTTTCCTAAACTGGAATATGGGCATAGCAATAACACCTACCCCTCAAGGTTGTTATGAAGATCAAAAGTCCTATTTCTAAATTGTTTATCACAGTGCCTCGCACATGGTAGGCATTTCACAAATGCTTATCAATTGATTGGTTGATGGATGATAATTAACTAGTTGGGAACACATACACATAAAATCAGAAATACTATCCTGTTCCTATGCCCATTCTATAATGAATTTTTGATGTAGAGGAACACATTTGCATAATTAACTTGTAGATACTCAATATTTAAATATTACTACTACGAATGGCACAATTAGGTGGTGCAGTAGATGGAATGTCAGATCTGTCACCTTTCTGAGGGCAAACCTGGTATCAGACACTAGCTGTGTGACACAGAATCCATAGGGAGCCACTGGAGTTTGTTGAGTAGTGGTGGGGTGAGGGATTGATATGGCTGGACCTGCAATTTAAGAAACTCCCTTTGGAGGCAGAGTGGAAGATGAACTGGAGTGGAGAAAGACTGGTATTGTAGCAAGCAGACACCCCTCCCAGCAACTATTGCAGTAGTCCAGATGAGAGGTGATGGGGAACTACACAAAAGTTGTGGCATAGCTGAGGACTGAAAGGGGGTATTTGAGAGCTGTTATGTAAGTCAAATCTACAAACTTTGGCAACAGATTGGGTATGGGGAGGTAATGAGAAAATGAGGCATGGAGGATAACATCTGAGTTCCAAGTCTGGGGAGTGTGGGAAGAGTGATAGTCTTGACTGAAACACAGAAGTCTGGAAAGGGGGAAGAATATTTTGGGGAAAGGTAATGGATTCCATTTCAGACACACTGAGTTAAAATGGCTATAGGTCATCTGGTTTGAGGTGTCTAATAAGTACCTGGAGATGTCAGACTAGAGGTCAGTACAGAGGTTAGAGCTTGGGAAGAACATAAAATAAGAAAGAAAAGGTAAATTAGATCCAAACTGAGAAGACTGATGTGTTGACTTCCGTTCATGAGGATCTTAAATCTAATGGTAGGTCATGGACTGGACTGGAGAGGACAGAGGCTACAAATAATGAGACAGCTCAACAAGCTATTGCTTGTACATAGTAACTTTTATCTAAGAGCAGATGTGGTTGTCACCCCTCTCCTTTCCTTCCTTCATCCACCATTTCATCATCTTAAGCTTTTCGGTTCTCTTCAGTCACATGCTACAATCGACCCAGATCCTCTGCGCTGGAAGTGAAGATTAAAGAGAGAGGTTGTACTGAGAATCTTTCTTATTCTAGGGAATGATGATAGGAGATGGACATCAGAAATGATTTCAGAGCCATCAGTGAGTTTCAGATAAGGGCTGATAACTCCTGTAAGATATGTGTATGCCCATTAAGGCAGCTAGATATTGCTGCATTGGATGGGGGGGTCAGAAAGTGAGTCAGGAAGAAGCATCTTCCTGAGTTCAAACCTGGCCTCAGATACTTCCTAGATGTGTCATCCTGGGGAAATCACTTATCCCTGTTAGCTTTAGTTTCCTTATCTGTAAAATGACTTGGGGAAGGAAATGACAAACCAGTATCTCTGACAAGAAAATCACCAATGGAGTCACAAAGAGTTGGCCACGACTGGAAACATATCTATCTAACAACAAACAACCCAAGTCAAGGAGCATGAGAGTGGTCTAAATGTGGCTCAGGGCAGCATAGATAGATGTCTTTGGAATCTGGTTCACCCCTCTCCAAGGTTTCTGACCTGAGGAGACTATGGAAAAGCTTCTTTCCCCTATCTGTTTCCAAGAGGGGAATCAGGCTAAACGTATATCTATTTCACTCAAATACTACATGTCTATGGGTACAATATTTAGGGATTCATATGGAAAGCCATTTCCCTGGTCGCTCTTAAGGGGAAAGATAACTCTGGGCTTACACCATGCTGACTTTGCCCCTTCCTATCAAACCCTGATTACACAAAAGAAAATGACAAATAGTAAATAGTGAATAAACTCAGTTTATAATAATATTACCTAAAATTTATATAGCATTTTAAGGTATACAAAATGTGATACATGTTATTTCACTTAATTCTCAAAACAACCCTGTGAGGTACTATTATTGTCTCCATTTTATAGATGAGGAAACTGAGGCACAAGGAGGTTATATGACATTTTTCAGGGTCACACAACTAGTAAGTGTCCAAGTCAGGCTTCAGACTTTTCCCCACTTGCCACCTATAGAAACAAACAGAAAACAGATATTGGAGAGGTTATGCAGATTAGAATATACCAGAGAAGGCATGTCAGTGAATGGACTCTTTAGATTGGACTGAGATCTCAGTTCAGTCTGAAAAAGAGATTCCACCCAAAGGAGAATCTCTCTCTGAAGTCTGTGGGAAGCAAGTTGGAAATCAGAGGAGCTGGCTCCCCCTACATGTCTGTATATCTCTCTAGGTCCTCAAATTCAGCCCTTTGACTGATTCCAAGTTTGGCCTTGAGGTCCCAGGTTCCCCACCTCTTTGCTTACCATCTCAAGGAGGGAGGAAGGAAGAGAGGGAGGGATAGAATTTGGAACTCAAAACTTAAAAAACCCCAAATGTTAAAAATAAATTTATCATGTAATTGGAGGAAAAATAAAACATTAAAAAAGGAAGAAGTACATGTGCATCCCCCCAAAACTGCAAGTAAATTTTTATATCTTTTCAAGGCTATGGAGATACTTAGCTGCACATACCATTGAATTCTGAGAAACAAATGTTCTTTCTGATTCTCTCTCTTTCCAGAATACTTACCAAGTTGAGTCAAAAGTTCCCGAAGGCCAACTTTACCGTAATTCAGAATCTGGTGCTGGATGGTTCCCATGCTCATAAGGAATGTTGTAATGGCAATGTCCCAGAGTGTGTGCAGGACAGGGTAAGTAGCCACGTTGTCCATGGATGACAGTATTCACAATTTCCCGTTGTGGGGGAAACCCACATTTATAATCTACCAACTGACAAGTTTCTATGACTGAGGTGATAAATGTTAAGAAACGTCTGAAGTACACTTAGCCACAAGAATAGAGCAGCAAGGAGAAGGTGAACTGGATTTCTAAACTTAACTTAGTACAAAATAACTGAATTTCTGAACTAAGTTCAGAGACAAAGAATTATGGGACAAAATTAATCAACTGTAAATAGAATCAATAAAAAAAGATGCAGAATCAGTCTTACTATTTCACTAAAGACTACTTAACCAAAGGGAAGCGATGCCCAGAGACACATAGCTAGTGTCAGAGGCAGGATTTGAACTCATGTTTTTTTTTTTTTTTAATTTCAAGACCAGCAATCTAGTCATTACACCATCCTGCTTCAGAAGCAGTTAGGTGGTACAGTAGAGTGCTCTGCCTGGAGTCAGGAAGCTGATTTGATCAAGGTTCTTTCTGAAAAGATTTTCTTGCTCTGTGAACCTGCTTTGTTTACCACATGAACCAACAAAAGTTCATATACTGAGCATACACCTCAGGTGCCCAGCACTGGACACTCTTGTGGCCAAAGAGGGTCACTGCAACTTTTTGTACATCACCAGAGGAAAGTCTAAGATTGACTGTGGCAATTTTCTGATGTTAGGGACAAAGAATGGTTATTGTAATTGTGATTTTGGTTAACTAAGGTACTAGATACATATATACATATATATATATACACATGTATATAGATATCTATATCTAACTATAGATGTAGACATAGATACAGATTTCTCTCTCTCTCTCTCTCTCTCTCTCTCTCTCTCTCTCTCTCTCTCTCTCTCTATCTATCTATCTATCTGTCTGTCTGTTTATCATCACCATAATCTGAGGAATGAATGGGTAGGGATTTCAAATCCTCTCTTCCCTTTATGGTCCTTGAAATTCTACAATTAGAGATTCAATTGTTGGGGCTCAATGACAGTGTTAATACTAACACATAATAATGATCTTGTGGAACTGCACATAACCATATGAGGGGGTCATCCCTTGGGTTATCAATCAATACTTTTACAAAGTTTAGTGGATTACCAGATAAAAGAAGGCAGAGTACAAAATACAAATTCCTAGTGGAGGAGGACCAACAGGAAGGAAAGAGGAAGAGAGGGTACACCAAAATTGATTCAGAATCACAGAATGTTAGCACTATAAGGCATCATAAAGACCAGCTAGACTGACCCCCATTTTATAGATTATTACATTGCAGTCCAAAGAGCTATTCTATAGCTAACATCTATATAGAACTTCCTCCAAAAGTTTGTAAAAGTGCTTTACATGTATTATTTCATTTGGTCATCACACTGTGAGAAGTAGGTGAGCCATTTTGCAGATGAGGAAACTGAGGCTGAGCAAAGTTAAGTGAGTAACTCAGGGTCACACACTTATTGAATGTCTGATATGGAATTTGAAGGGGGCTTTTCATCATCTATTTATGTTAGGGGCCAAGCTCTGGACCGTGGCCCCCTGAGGAGCCTGGAAGATGCCCCGGGTGTTAACCCACCTTCAGGTGCTGGGACTGCCCATACAGCAGCTGGCTCTGCCCTCAGGGAGGAACATGGGAGGAGCTGTAGCTGGGTATATAAGGGGATGCTGGGAAGAGTTCGGGGGAGATGTAAGCAATAAAGTGAAGTGCACTAGCCACCTCGAGTCAGGGTAAGTACAAGCGAAGGCCAGGGGTAGCCCGTGCAGGATGGTTGGGGGTGGGTTAACCCCAACCAGAACAGCCAAGGGGTAGCCCTGTGCACCTGGCGCCCAACGTGGGGCAGCTTTAAGAGAATTCCACTTGGCCTCCCTTTACGGGAGAAGGACTACACAGCCTCGCTGCACGGCAGCGGGAAGTCGGGGAGGGAGGGGGGGATATGGGTCATGGAAGTAGCATTCCGTTGATCTGGCCTGAGGATAAGGCAGTGCTAGCATGTCATTTTTATAAACTGTGCAAAAAGGAAGGGATGTGGCCTCATATAAAGACATGCTGCAGTTTTGTTAAACCATTTGGGAAACCTCCCCTTGGTTAGAGCACAGTGGGATTATGCCTCACAATTGGGAGGTACTAGGCCAACAGATGGCCTCTTATGAGGATGCCAACCCCGGGCTGCTGGTTGAGACTGATTTCTTCATGTTTGGGGTGGTAAAAACAGCCCTTGTGGACTCGCTAAACTGCTTGTGCAATACAGATGGGAGACTCCCTGGCGGAGACTTCCGACGAGGAGTCGAGACCCCGGCCTACTGCTCCCCTTCTTAATCGATGTCCCCCTTTTGAGCACCGGTGGTCAGGAAGGTCTAAGGACAGGTGCGATCAAGCAGGCCCGAGGGGAGAGAGGGATGTGGCGCAGTCAGAAATTCAGCCAGGGAACATGTCTGGACTGGGCCCAAGGCCAGTATCTGTGGCATAGCAAAAAATTTGTCCAGGCTCTGTGGCGCAGATGCTAAATCAGAGGCCCAGATGTTCTTCTGGCCTTGGCACTCAGCCCAGATCTGTGGCGCAGCAAACTTTTCATCCTGGAAGTGAGGATGCCAGCTCATTAGATACCAAGCTGGCTACTATGAGATTAACGAAGGAGCCTTCCTTTCTCCTGGGGGAAGGCCGTCACCACCCTGGCCCCAGCCTAGTGGCTAGGAGCCTTCAAGAGGCTGTCAGGCAAGGGGAATCTTTAGAGGATTGGGGAGATGCGATGCAAGCTTTCCCTGTAAGAGATGACCAAGTTGGACAGAGGGTCTACGAGCCAGTGCTCTTTGAATTGCTCAAAGACATGAAGGATGCTGTAGTGAAATATGGGCCTTCGGCACCTTACACTGTCCAACTTTTCAAGAGCACCATGGCCACCTGGCTTTGGACCCCTAACTATTGGAAAGATGTGTGTCAAACTGTGCTCTCCCCTGGCCAGTATGTCACCTGGGAGGCCTTAGTTAGGAAAGAGGTTGATGTATATATTGAGAAGAAAGATATTACTAATACTGATGACGCTTTCCAAATGCTTACTGGCTCGGGACAATGGAAGTCGCTCCAAACTCAGCTGACTTGCCATCCATTAGTCTTTGCTGGAGTCATGGCCTGTGGTCTACAAGCCTTAGGAAAGCTTGAGATGCAGGGAGAAGTTAGGGCCAAACTCACAGGATTGAAACAAAGGCCGAATGAGAATCCCACCAATTTTGTTAACAGTGTCCAGCAGAGCGCTCAGTGTCTCCTGGGTTATGGGCCAGATACGGCGGTGGTCGTAACACAGCTGATAAGGAAGGGACTCAGGGGACCTTAGCGGGACTGGGACCAAATGCTACTATGGAGGAAATAGTCAAGCGCCTTCTTTCCGTGCCTGAAGACGATCCCAAGATCACAGCTATGGCTACTGCCATAGCCAGAGGGGTGCCCTACAGCCTCCAGAGGGGAGGGACCTGCTTCTGTTGTGGCAAGCCAGGTCATTTCAAGTATGAGTGCCAGGCCCCTGTAGCCTCTGTAGCCCCCGTACCACCTACATGTTTCTCTTGTGGGAGGTCAGGACACCTAGCACAGTCTTGCCACATTAAGAGAAAGACCACCACTGCGGTCCAGGGAAACAGAAGGAGGGGCCCTCCTCATGGGGGCCCCCAGTTCTGCTCTCCACAGACTTTCCCAGTCCACGTGGCCCCAGAGGGCCCCATGGGGCCCCAGCCTCAGCCAACCAGCCTTGGCGAGAGTTATCTCCAGGAATTAAGCCAGTTGAGGTTTTGACGTGTGCCCCTGAGGAGGAACAAGGGGATCAGGACATAGTGATAAAACCTTGGGACACTCAGTCCCTTCAGATCCATCCGGCCCCTTTTCCCCATCTTGTAGTAGGACCTTCTGGTTATTTTCCTGGCATTGTGCACACTTAGCTGTTGCCGCCAGAGGGCACTACCATTTATATTACTAATCCACATTGCTATCCTGTTCACCTCCCTCCTAGGATGGCCATTGGTCGTGGCATATCTCTCCCTTGGGTAGAAGAGACTCCAGAGATCAATTAGTGTCAGGTAGTAGGGAAAGACAGACCTATGATGACTATAACAGTTGAGGGCCACCCAATATTAGGGATGCTGGATACTGGAGCAGATTCCTCAGTTATAGACAGCAGACAGTGGGCCCCTACATGGCCCCTTGAACGGCATCCACTTATGGTGGCTAGAGTGGGAGGAGGCCAAATTGCCATTAAGGCAGCTAGATATTTGACTTGAGCATTTGAAGATAAAACTGGATATTTTAAGTCATTGAAGATAAGTGGCCTTAATACAGCCCTGTGGGGTAGAGACATTCTCCAGCAAATAGGGGTCCATGTTATGAGCCCGGAAAACTTATAGGGGCCACTCAGACGGTGAGGTGCCCATGGATTGACTGGCTGTTACCTGACCCAGTGTGGGTAGAGCAGTGGCCCCGAGTACAGACAAACTCACTGCTCTGAAGAGTATAGTCAAGGAACAATTGGGCGCAGGACACCTGGAGCCCACAACTAGTAACTATAATTCCCCCGTGTTTGTCATTAAGAAAAAGACTGGCTCATGGTGTTTATTAATCAGTCTATACACCATTAACCAAATTATGCTACCTATGGGCCCCTTACAAATGGGACTCCCACCTCCTGCCTTCATTCCGAAGGATTATCACATTTATGTTTTGGATATTAAAGATTGTTTCTATTCTATTCCTCTCCACCCTGAGGACTGTCCAAAGTTTGCCTTTTCAGTCCCTCAACCAAATTTTCAGGGTCCTGCAGAGTATGGCTAATAGTCCTACCATGTGTCAAGCCTTTGTGGCTGCTGTCCTACAACCTATTCGGGAAGCATACCACAGTGCTATCCTTCTCCATTACATGGATGACATTCTCTTAGCAACCTTCCAAGTCTCTGAGTTGCAAGGTTTGTTAGAACAGATGCTGAGCTGTCTTTCCACTCATGGTCTTCAAGTGGCCCCCCACAAAATCTAGAGTGCACCTCTGTATACTAATTTGGGTCACTCTATAGATAATGGTCGTGCTACATGGCACCTCCACAAATTGATGTACACAAGATTAAGACCCTTAATAATTTTTAAAAACTTATCGGCTCTATTCAATGGTTGCACTCCACTATGCCTATATCAGACCGCATTGTGCACCCCTTGTATGAGAACCTTCGGGGAGACAGCCACCTTAATTCCCCCAGACAATGGACCCCCACCACTCTTCAGGCCATATCTGAAATATGGTCTGTTTGCCAGCCACATAGTGCAATACGATCCTGACACTCATATTCTAGTTGCGGTGTCACAGGACGTACCCCCTTTTTCATGCCTCTATCAATAGCATGGGGTTCTAGAGTGGTTGTACCTTAAGAAACCTGAGAAAAATCTCCCTGATAGGTATGTTTTGTTGGCACATATTTTCCTCCAAATTGCCCAGTGGTGCCTCCAGATTTTCGGACTTTATCCCCAATTCAATCTTTCCATAGACGAATCCTTTCTCCGCCTTCAGGTGGACCGTTATGAGGAGTGGGCTATCCTCCTCTTTATGTGCTCCTTTGTTTCCCTTCCTCTGCCCCCATTTCTTCGTGGCTGGAATGTCTTTCCTCTTTCTCCTCCCCCACTTGTTGTCTTACCCAATCTGGTGGATGGCCCTAATGTGTTCACTGATGCCACCAAAAACTACCCTGCTGCTGTTTACCCGCCTCACTGTCGCTTACTTAAGGTATACGATACCCCTTACTCTTCTGCACAGAAGAATGAACTTTTTGCCATTCTTCAGGCCTTATGGCTCTTTTCCCAGCTTTCCTTTAATCTTATAACAGATGGTTTATACTGTGTGACTGCCCTTCGTACTTTACCTGAGTCTCAGATCAATGTCCGTCAGTTGCCTATAGCCGATCTTCTTGCTTCAGTTCAGCAGTGCTTAGCCTCTTGCGAGAAGCCTATTTATATTCTTCATGTCGCTCCCATAGTACTCTTGTGGGTCCTATTTTCCATGGCAATCATGTTGTCGATGGGGCTCTCCTGTGTCCTTTACAGCTTGAGCCACGCTTGGCCCATGACAAATTTCATCTTTCTGCCCGGTCTTTATGACATCTATTTGGCCTTAGGAAGGAAGGGGCTCGTGCTTTTGTATGCCAATGCTCCTTTTGATCATGCCATTAACCCTCGCGGCACTTATCCTAATGAGCTTTGGCAGATGGATGTTACCCATTTTGGTGCCTCCCTTGTCCATGTTACTATAGACACTTGTTCCTCCTATCTCTTTGCCACCTTACAGCCCAGTGAAGCTGCCTGCCATGCCACCGCTCACCTTCTCCAGTGTTTCACCCTCGCAGGCACTCCCAGACTCTTAAAGATCAACAATGGTCCAGCCTATTCCTCCAGTGCACTTTTGTGCTGAATTTGCTATCACTCATATTACAGGCATTCCTTATAATCCTCAGGGCCAAGCTATCATTGAACATGCTAATCGCTCCCTCAAGGCCCTCCTTGTTAAAGAAAAAGGGGGAGCAGGTGGCTGGCTGTCCAGAGCACAATTGTCACAGGCAGTTTTTACTTACAATTATTTGATGTTTAGAGATGATTTTCTTAGCCCTGCTATGCGATACTTTTGCGCAGGCTCCAAGCAAGGAAACACTTGCTGTCCCTTCTTCACAACCCGACTCCTGCTTAACAGGAACCTGGGTCATGTGGAAATCTCCCTCTGGGAACTGGGAAGGCCCTGGAGTTATTGTCATCAGGGGGCAGGGACACGTTTGTATTCTTCCAGATGGAGGGTCGGAAGCTGACCAGCGGTGGCTCCCCACCCGATGGATATGACAGCTGGAGCCAGACGAAACAACCACCAGTACCAGAGATCCCGAAGAAAAGATGCCATCGCTGGGGATGGTCACACAAAGCCACTGCCCTGACCCGGGCGCGATGGAGGGGAAACCTCAAGCTGATCCTTAGCTTTCTTGCTTTGAGTCTAGCACCTACTCTTACAGGAATGTCACATTCAAAATGGCATAACCTTACCAAAATGGAATGGCGCCAAGCAGATGAAAAGGGACACGTGTACTGGGCCCTTATGAAAGACGCCCCTGTGATGAAAGTGCTCGGATGGGGAAGCAGGACGGTGAGACTGTTTGTCCGAGGGAATGCGTCTAAGCTCACTGGAGACAGCCCCTCAGATTTCATCCAAAGAGGTGCACGAATGGGCGACCTTAACGGTGAGGCCTCTCATGAATTTCGTCGTTCAATGTCCTTTATTTCACACACCCACCCGATATGTCTCACCACCACTCCCTCTGATCTTGCGGCTTACAACCTTTCGGACTATTGTCCTCAACTCCTCACCTATAATGTTACTTCTAACCCACACCACGCCCCAGACATCTTTAACCACACCACTCGCTTGAATGTGTCCCTCCTAGCTATACCTCATTCCATAAATTGTACCCGGAACCATACCCAAACGTATCACCAGTATTCCACCTACTTTGACCACACCCATGCACCCGTACCCTGTGTTGAAGGAGATGCGGATGTATGGGACCCCTTCAAGGCTTGCTCCACTGGGGTGTTTGCATGTGGACCGAGACTCCAGAACGTGACTCTTCACTTTTGGGACCATGTGGCAAGATACAAAAAATATCGCCAACTTCCTGCACCAGCGCCTGTGGCGGCACCATATGGAACACTTCACCCTGAGCTTTGGAAAATTGGCCTTGCATTTGCAAAAACAAATGTTTCCATTGAAATCTGGCCTTGCTTTAATTCTGCTTCTTCTCTGACCCACTGTAGGGATCTCACCTGGACCACCTGGCGTGCGGTGTTTGGAGACACTAACTCCACATGTCACCACACGAACTCGGGGAGGGACACCCTTTGTTACCAATTTACTGCTGAGGTTCACACACCCCCCGACGTGGCCTTTCTTTTATGCCACCCAGAAAACACCACCATTACACCTTTATCACCGCAAGCTAATTTGCCTCGATACAACATCACCTGCCTCAATGCGACACTTACTGATACACTCTCATACAGGTATTCGGGTCGTCTGGTGTTCCTGGTGAGGCGAACTCCATATGCTCTTATCCCTGTACAGGCGAAACCCTTTGCTTCGAGTCCAACAGATGAGATATGGCAAAAGATTATGCATAATCCTCCACCTATACCACTCAAACACTTCCGCCAGGCTGACACCAGCATTGTGCTTGGCCTTCTGAATCTTGCAATTGAAATCTACGAGGAATTCCAAATACAAGAATTATGGCAGGAGACCCCGCTCCTCACGTCCACCCTGCAAATGTTCATGCAGGAGGAACTTGGTGCGTGGTCTGTACAGAATCAGATCAACACACACTTCCAACATACTATGGAAGCCCTTGCTACCACCGTCTTTTGGTTAGGGGATACCCTCCAGTTAACTCAACTTTATATGCAATTGCAATGCCATTATAAATACTTACCCCTTTGTGTCACTCCTCTTCCTTTCAACATGTCTAACTCCTCTTTCCCTGGGAACTGGGCGAAAGTATGGGAGGCCCTGCAAGGGGTGCTCCTGGCCGACAATGCCACTGGGGACATACATCTGCTGTCCTTGTTTATTAGGGAGCTCTGCAACACCTCCACGGAGTTTGAACGATGGCATGCATGTGAAGCTACTGACTTTGTGGGCTGGTTACAACACCTTGTGGACTTTCAGTGGCTTCTGTCACTTGTGGTTGCGACTGTAATTTGTGTTTTTCTTTGTCTTCTTCTTCCATGCTGTATTAGATGCTTCTGTGCTATTATACGAAAGGCAATTTTGAAAGCCAAAGCAGATGTGCACACTGTCCTCTCTTCCCCACAACATCCCACTACTTATGATACCACCCCTGTGTAAACAAAAAGGGGGAGCTGTTAGGGGCCAAGCTCGGAACCGTGGCCCCCTGAGGAGCCTGGAAGATGCCCGGGGTGTTAACCCTCCTTCGGGTGCTGGGATTGCCCATATGGGAGCTGGCTCTGCTCTCAGGCAGGAACATGGGAGGAGCTCTGGCTGGGTATATAAGGGGATGCTGGGAAGAGTTCAGGGGAGATGTAAGCAATAAAGTGAAGTGCACTGGCCACCTCGGGTGCTCTGTGTAGTCATTCCCCTGCCACACGGTAGGCCACATGGCAGGGGCTGGAGACGCCTGAAGACCCGGGTCAGGGTAAGTAAAGCGAAGGCTGGGGGTAGCCCGTGCAGAATGGTTGGGGGGGGTGGCCCCAACCAGAACAGCCATGGGGTAGCCCCGTGCATATTTACTTCAAGAGTATAATCCAGGTCTCCTAATTTCTGATGCAGCACCCATTAACCATACTGACTCCTTCTTCAGGTTGACCTAGAGAATAGATACTGTCAAGTAAAATGTGAAAACTGATGTCATTTTATCTTTTACAGAATGAAATTATGTCCTACATCTGTTCTCAAAAAGATAGCTTGTCAAGTAAAATCCAAGAATGCTGTACATTGCCTTTACAAGAACAGGGTGAATGCATAGTTAGTGCGGAAAATGATAAGCGACCAGAAGGCCTGTCTCCTGACCTGAGAAGATTTTTAGGAGAAAGAAAGTTCCACCAACATTCTTCAGAGGAAAAAGATCTCTTCCTGGCAAGGTAGCATGCTTTACAAACATGTTCACTTTAATGACTCAAGTTTGATTTGATGATCTTGAAGCCATGGCATCGGGAAGCAAGCATTGGACTTCATATATTCATAGGTCCAGCCAACACTGCTGTTTTTTATAAGAATTTTGGCATTCAAGTGTTCTACAAAATGGGAGAGTGGTGGCTGCAATTTTAGGGTTAAACACCAGGGGGTGCTGTTAGAATATACTTTTCCCAAGTTAATTTGGGCAAGAGCTCTGAGACAAAAGGGAGAATATGGTTTTTGTTCGTCTCTCTGATGTATTTAGGGAGTTTTGGAGTTTATGAAGGAGCATTACTTCATGAGTTTCTTTTCCACTGGAATCAGGGGCCATTAGCAACAGTTCCATACTTGGTACATAGACTGTAAGCTCCTCCATTAGGCTATAAGATCCCTGAAGGTAGGGACATTCTTTTGTCTCATTTTACATTCCTAGCACTTAGTACAGTTCCTGGCCAATAGTAGGTGCTTGATAAATGTTCACTGATTGATAGCAGAGTGCTTGGCACATTATAAGTGCTAAATAAATGTTTATCAGTTGATAGAAGCAGGTAGTTTGCAAATTTGCATATCAAGCAACCAATGAATATTTATTAAGTGCCTACTGGACACTGCTAGCTCTGAGGAATGCAAATAGAAAAGGCAGAGCACAATATATGTATAGACATTTCACAGACAGAACTCTGTTATAAATCTTGTTGGACCATATCTTTCCTGTATAATTTGATTTCTCATATGGTACAATTTAACAAGAACATTGGGACAATATCTAGTAGCCCCTCCTCTATTTTTACAATATAAATAGGCATTCACATATTTTGTATACTCTTGAATATGATTTAATGACACTTATCGAGCCTAATAGGAACAGAATTAGATTTAATATTAATAAAAGTAATAGGTCATATTTCTGTCTTGCTTTATAAAGCACTTTTGTCAAAATATCTCATTGTTATAGGAATTTAAATACTGCCATTCTACTTTTATGGATGAGATAGAGTTCAGGGACATAAGATGTTTATCTGAGACTGCATAGTAAGTGATCAAGTTGAGAACCCTGGTTTCCGATTTCAAGTTCAGTGATGTTCCTATGACACCAGGCTTCTGACCAGTTAGACCTGACAAACATTCACAGTCAGTGCACCAGTGTGACAGGTGACATTATCAGTGTCACAGCTAAAAATGAATAATTAATTCCTTAAATGGGGAAGAACAATCAGCAAATCTGGTAATCAATCAACAAGCATTTATTAAGCACCTACTATGTGTCAGGCACTATGCTAACCACTGAGAAATGCAAAGATAAACATGAAATGGTCTTTACCCTCAAGGAGTTTGTATTCCATGAAATGAGACAAAATTTACATATAGAAATATACTAAATGTGTTAAAGGGAGCAGCTAGGTGGCGCTGCAGTGGATAGAGCACCAGGCCTTGAGTCAAGAAGACTCATCTTCATGAGTTCAAATCTCACCTCAGACACTTACCAGCCACGTAATTTTGGACAAGTCATTCAACCCTGTTTGTCTTAGTTCCACATCTGGAAAAATGATTTGGAAAAGTAAATGACAAACCACTCCAGTATCTTTGCCAAGAAAACCCCAGATAGTCACAAAAAGTCAGACATGACAGCAACAACTCAATAATAATAACAAAACATATGAAAAACAAGCACAAGGGAATAATTTTCATTCTGTTTACACTTTAATTTCCAAAGCTGATTATTTGATTTGAAGCATCTGCCTAGGTCATAGGCATTTAGTGGCAATGAATATGTGGAAGACCATTTGGGTTTCCCACATATATTTGCATTCAGAAGTTATACATTTTATACCAGAAAGTCAAGTTTAATCAAAACTTCCATATCTTAAAGCCTGTGATCAAGGCATAAAGCATGGCAGACAAATATCTTTAAATAGAAAAGTGAAATTTATTTAGTTTAATAAGTTTAATGTTTATATAATAAATGCAGGAAGTAATTGATCCAGAAACAATTGTATGATGGTTCCATCCTAGGCACTAAGAGTCCCTGCTTTTAAGATGCTCATAATCTAGATGTGAAGAGAAGACACATATACTTGGAAAGATAACTGGCAAAACAATAAATCATAAATTCTAAGATAGTGGCTACCTAAGTGTTAGAGTGAGAAATCGCTTTGGAACAGTATTTGAGAGATAATTAGATGGTATAGTGGATAGGCTACTGGACTTGAAGTCAGGGAGACCTACATACAAATTCTGCCTATTCATTGTGTGACTCTGGGCAAGTCACTTTCCCTTTCTAGTCTCAGTCTCCTCATTTGTAAAATGGGTATAATAGTAGCATCTACTTCACAGAGTTGTTGTATCAGATGAGATACATTTAAGTGTTTTGCAAGCCTAGAAGCCCTGTGTAACTTAACAATGTTGATGATGATGATTTTGGGAAGGTCTCCTGGAAGTGATGGAATTTGAGTTGGACCTTGAAGGAAGAGGTAAGTTGATGTACATCTGTAAGAACAAATGTAGCACACTGACTGCTCATCTGTACCCCCTTACTCTTACCTCATGGTTGAGAAACAAGGTGTGTATATTATTCTATGTGAAGACATATCTACACATTAATTTTTCATTACTTGAAAAGGATCAAGCTGATTGTCCTTCTCTTATGATTGACATGAATTTCTAAAGTGTAGCCAGTGTTAGGTTACATCTAAATGGCTCATCACATGTTAGAAGGCTATTTGGGCCTGATCTCAACATACCCCTCAAAAAATAAATTTCCAGGGGACATCATTGTACTCATTTGTATCCTGGTGGGTTCTTAAGTTTCCTATGAGATCCTCTGACATGCTGCTCATTAAAATTAAAATGCACAGAAGAAACATGCTGGTCAGGGAAATACTTGTAATTCAACTATAAGCTACTGTCACTTTTTGGGTTTTTAGGTATGTATATGAATACTCAAGAAGACACCAGGAACTTGCTGTCCCAGTGATTTTGAGGGTTGCAAAAGGATACCAGGAAGCCCTGGAAAAGTGCTCCAAACACGTGAATCCTTTGGAGTGTCAGGACAAAGAGGTATGGTGTTTTGAATTCTGAGGTAGTAATAAAAATGTTCCTGAAGTTTCCATGACATTATAATCTCCTTAAGGAGAGGCACTGTCTTTCGCCTCTTTTAACATCCCCAGAACTTAGCAAAGTGTGGGGCAAATAGTAGGCACTTAATAAATGCTTATTTATTTATCAATTTCAGTGGCTGTTTATGTATGTATGCATTTTTCTCATGTTCATTTTCTAATTTTTGAATTTTGAGTGCTCACCTCTGAAGCATACTGGCCAAGGCATGTTGGGTCTATGTAGACTGAGGCATTTAACACTCTTAAGAAAGCAGCATTGATGTGTAGAGTGAATACAACAAATAGCGCAATGCCTGGTACATATTAAGAGTTTAATAAATGCTTGCTGACTGACATGTAAACTAAATGTTGAATTTTATATGAAAACATTTTTTTGACTCCCAAAGGTTAGACATAATCCTCCTGTACTTTAATTTGATTTTCAGTGTCTAACATCATATGTAAACAGGTAGTGTAGTGCAGTAAAGGAATGAGGCCTGTATTTCAGGGTCTAGAGAGACTCAGGTTTGTGCCTGTCCTTTGAACCCCTTCTTGTGTGACTTTGGTCAAGTCACTTCACCTTGGTTTTCTCAGTCGTAAAATGAGGATTAAAAAGTACCTGTAAAGCAAATCTCATAGTTGTGAGGATTATGAAGATCAATTTTTATTTTCTTTTAAAAACCTTAAGACTATAAAGACTATAAGACTATAGACCTTAAGTCTATAAATATCAGTAAAAGAATACCCTGGGCAAGTCACAACTGTTCAGTACTTTGGACAGCTCCCCTCGACTCTATACAGCTATAGGAGGGAACTAGGTGGTTGGAGTGCTGAGTCTAGTCAGGGCAATCTGAATTCAAATCCATCCTCAGACACTTACTAGCTGTGTGAAGTTGGGCAAGTCATTTAACCTCTGCCTCAGTTTCCTCAACTATAAAATGGGGGTGACAGCACAGCCTTCCAGGGTTGTGAGGCTTAAGTAAGATAATAGTACATGCCCAGTATGTACTAAACACTTAATAAGTGCTAGCTAGTTTCACTATAGGCTGATGACAAGGTGCTGACCTATACTGGTGGAGGGAGGTTCCTCATCCCTATGCCAATGAAATCACAGATTTAGATCTGGTCTCCATCCCCTATTCCTAAGGTGATTTTCATAGTTGTATGGAATAGAATTATTTGATGGTGTATAAATGGTGAACTATCCAAGGAGAAAAATTAATCTATATGATACTTTTTACCTTTTCAGGAAGAAGAACTAAACAAGTATGTTCAGGACAGCCAGGCACTGGCCAAACGGAGCTGTGGGCTCTTCCAGAAATTAGGAGAATATCACTTGCAAAATGTGTATGTATTTCTGGGAGCTATTTTTCAGGGTTTGACTACAACATAAGAGATGAAAGTAATGCTTATCTTATCTATCAGAATCCAACTCTAATGTTGGCAAGTTTGGGAACCATAGTTTAGGATGAAAGTGGTCCCCATCTTTTACCATCTACCCTCTAGGGGAGGGAACTATTGATTAAGAGCCTACTATGTGCCAGTTCCATGCCAAGCACTTTACAAATATCATCTCTATATTCTTCCTTCAATTTCTTTTTGGTCCCCTACTCTCAGGAATGTTGTAAGGACAAAATGATTGATATATAAAGCACTATATAAATGCTAGCTATTCTTCTTCTTATTATTAATTATTATTTCCATTCTCCTTGATCTCTCTGCAGCCTTTGACTTTATTAATCATGCTCTCCTCCTTGATACTCTCTTCTCTCTAGATTTTTGGGAAACCATTATCTCCTGGTTCTCCTACCTATATGACTGCTCCTTCTCAGTCTTTGCTGGATCCTCATCAAAATCGTGGCTTCCAACAATAATTATTCCTCAGGGTTCTGTCCTGGGTCCTCTTCCCTTCTCTCTCTCTACTACTTTACTTGGTTACCTCATCAGCTCCCATGGATTTAATCATCATTTCTATGTTGATGATTCTCAAATATACCTTATCCAGCTTCTGCCTCTCTAATCTCACATCTCCAGCTGCCTTTCAGACATCTCAAACTGAATGTCCCATAGACATCTTAAGCTAAACATGTTCAGAACTGAACTCATTATTTTCCTTGATAAATCCTGTCCTCTCCTACCTTCCCTATTACTCTAGAGGACCACACCATCCTCCTCATTCCTCAGGATCACAACCTTGTCTTCCCGGACTCCTCACTCTCACCTTCCATATCCAATCTGTGGCTAAGTTCTATTTCTCCTCTGCAATATCTATCATCTATACCCCAATCTTTCCTCTGACACTGTCATCACTCTAGTGCAAGCCTTCATTACCTCATATCTTGATTATTGTAGTAGCCTGTTCCTGGATCTGCTAGCCTGAAGTCTCTCCCCCATTCCAATACATCCTCTACTCAGCCATCAAAAGTGATTTTCCTAAAGTCAGGTCTAACCATGTCTCTTGACTTACTAAATAAACTTCTGTGGTTCCCTGTTATCTCTAGAGATCAAATACAAAATGCTGTGTTTGTCATTCAAAGCCTTTCATAATTTATCCCCTTCCTATCTTTCTGGTCTTTTTACATCTTACACCCTGACACATATTCTTCGAGCCAGTGACACTGGCCATTTGACTATTTTACCAATGTTCTACCAATATTGACTCTTCTACCATCTTTTAGTTTGGGGCATTTTCTCTATCTGTCCCTCTAATGTTCTATCTCTTTAAATTGCCCCCTGACTTTCCTGGTTTCCTTTAGGTCCTAACTAAAATCTCACTTTCTACAGTAAGTTTTCTCCAACCTCTTCCCTGCTTTTTTAGGTGATCAAGGGTAAGTGATTTGCCCAGGGGCACACAGCTAGAATGTGTCTGTGCTTGGATTTGAGCTCTGGTCCTTCTGACTGCAGGTTCTGTGCTCTATCTACTATGCCACCTAACTGCTCCCTTCCCAATCCCTCTTAGTTCTAGTGCCTTTTCTGTTAATTATTTCTTATCTATCCTGTACAGAGTTTACTTTGTATATATTTGTTTGCATGTTGTCTCCCCCATTAGATTATGAACTCCTGCAAGACAGGGAATCTTTTGACTCTTTGTATCCCCAGCACTTAGTTCGGTGCGGTATATAGTAGGTGCTTAATAAATGTTTATTGATTGATTGGTTATAATGGTACCCATAATTCAAATGCTGCCACTGTTTCACCTGGCATGGAGGGTCTTTGAGGAAAAGTATGTCCCAGAAACATCCATGGCTAATCAAGACAATAATTGGAAATGTTTTTTTCCTCCAGATTTCTTGTGGCTTACACCAAGAAAGCCCCACAGCTGACCCCTCAAGAACTGATTGGCTTCACCAAGAAAATGGCAGCCACTGCATCTTTATGCTGCCAGCTCAGTGAGGATAAACAACTGGCCTGTGGGGAGGGTGCGGTGAGTAGCTGTTGCAATTTTTTCCTATCAGTTCTGCCCAGATTTTCTTATTCTTGCAACAGACAGACAGCTATGTCATTTTAATTTAGGGGATTTCATAGTTTATAGAAATGGTAAAACCACACAATCTTTGCCCAGCTTGGCCCCCACAGGAGGCACAAGGTCAGAACAAGAGGCCAGCCTTCTCTGTCCCTGCCCCAAGTCTTCTATATGAGTTCCTGATTTCAGTTCCCGCAGAATGCCTGATGGAAGCTTTAGATTACTTATATATATCCCAATACATAAATCAGGTTCTCCATTCAAGAACAACAATGTGATCTAACAGGTTGGCCAACAAAATATTCATTTCATGACCTACTTTTTATGTTCACCAAATATTTATTTTAACCTTTGAAAGAAATCCTGTTTTATCTTGACAGAAGGAAATTGTTGTTTTCAGTTACACTCACTTTCTTTTTTCTTCCTTCTGGGCTTCAGTCCCTAATTTCACATTTTTTCTCATGCTATTACAATTGTATTGGCTCCCTTGACATTAATTCCTAGATTCAGCAAGTCATTCATTCTTGAGGGCCCTGTGCTCTTCTCTAATAATAATTCATAAGAGCTAGTATTTCTATAGCCCCTTAAGGTTTGTAGGACACTATCTAATTTCATCCCCACAAAAATCCTATGAGGTTAAGTACTTTAAAAAGTCCTCATTTTGCCAATGAAGGAGCTCAAGTGACTTACCCAGGGTCACACATTTGGTAAGTGTCTCAAATAGAATTTGAACTCAGGTCTTCCTGAGTCCATGTGCAATGCTTTCCACTGTGCCACCTAGCTGTCCCAATTTAGAGATGCATAACCTTCCTATATACTAACACTAATTTTACAAATATGTATTTACATGGAAAGACACAACTGAATGTTCTGATTCTTTCCTCTCCTTCCCCAAGGCAAAGTGGGTTTCTTTTTCCTATATATCTTTTCATTCTTTCCTCTATCTCATGTAGAAGAGCTATTGAGTAAGTCTCCAAGGTCCATGTATGAAGACTTCCATAACTGAAGGCATTCTGTATTTCAGCAAAGCAAAGCTCTTTAATATTCTGTGGAGATGGGCAGGGGCATGCAAGCAATTCTTTCTGATTCTGAAACATGCATGGTTCCCTGGCTTTCCAAAGTAATGGGGGAAGCTCCTTCAGATCCCCATGGAAAGGAAGACACAGTCTTCATTAATTACTTTCTGTAGAACAGAGCACATTTTACATATAAAAATCTCTAATTACAATTCAGAAAATATTTAATGCTTAAATATATGACATTACTTCAGCAACACAAAAGTACTATGATATAAGTCCTCCAACTATTATTCTCAGCTCAGAAAAAGGAGACTCTAGGATAGGGGTTCTTAATCTCCATAAACCCTTAAAGAGTCCATTGGAAGATTTCAAAGGGAAAATAAGAATGACTGAAAAAATATATCCTTATTTTCACTAACCCCTAGCTGAAATTTAGTATTTCCTTCAGTTTCAAAAACATGATTCTAAAAAGGGGTCCATAACATTCATGATGCAAAGAAAATGCAGAAGAAACCCTTTTTAGGATTTTAAGTGACTTACTTTATGGCTCACATCTTGGGGGAATTGGAGATGGAATTTGATCCCATGTCTCTGCTGACTCCAAGTCCAGGGATGTTTTCACTATACCATTCTACCTCTCCATTTTTTGGAAGTTCATTTTACAGGGCAGGATTATCTGAAAGGCACAATGCATCATCATATACAATGTCTCTACCACTAAAATGAAGGAAAATTGAGGTAATTTTTAAACATGTGGAGTAATATTGAATATCATGGAATGGAAATACATGAGAACATATCAAGAAATCTAAATGAATTTATTTAATTTCAACAGAGAGTGATTAAACAATTTCTGTATATAGAGCATTACTCTATGGACTGGGAATGATTAAAATTTAGATAAAACAGTTTGTGCCCACATGGGGCTTATAGTAGAAATAGGATAGAAACACAATTTGCTGTATCACACACACACAAATATGTTACATGTATGGTTGTAATTCTTAGAAATTAAGTAGAAAATTTAAATTCTGGTTACTATTTTCAGAAAAATGGCATCACTTTTGAGACCTAATGTACAATCTCTTCTTACTTTTCTTATCTTTCCCTTTTTCTCTCATTCTCCCTTCCAGGCTGACCTTATTATCGGGCAGTTATGTGCAAGGCATGAAATCCAACCTATAAATGATGGCGTGGGCCATTGCTGTGATTCATCCTATGCCCACAGGAGACCCTGTTTCAGCAACCTGGTGAAGGATGAAAAATATGTTCCTCCCCCATTTTCTCATGAACAATTCAAATTCTGTCAAGAACTTTGTCAGGCTAAGGGGGAAGAGGTCCAGAAGAAGAAGCAAGAGTAAGCAATTAAGAAGGGCTTATGTAGGAAAAAACCTCAACTCAAGTGATGACATGATGGCAGATCAGCCATCATGGACTTCACTTATTCATGCTTGAAATTGTTGTGCTTGTGGATGGAGCATTTGTCTTCCAAAATGCTCAGAAATCCTTGTTTGTATTTGTCCAGTGGTCTTCTCTTGTGAAGAGACCCTTTTTGGGGGGTTGAAAAGGCAGTGATTCCTGGTATTCATATTGCAATCCACTTTATAAAAAATCTAAAGATATCCGTCCATTCCAGTATAGGTATAGAGAAAGGGACAGGGTTTCTTACTCTGGGTTCACAGTCCATGCTGGGGTGGAGAGGGCCATATGCTACCTTCTTCTACAAGGCTAAAGGAATTCACTGACTCATGCAATAAAGTAGTCATGTAGCTAAGAAAGTCTAATCCTGATAGGGCTACATGATAACCATCAAAATGATTTACTGAGTCCATGAAAACCCTATGCAAAGTGCTGGGGATCTTAAGATGCATCAGATGTGTTTTTTGATCTCAGAGATTCAGGTGGGAAGACAGAACCTCTGTGCACAAAATCATTAAGAATACAATTTAGCTCATAATAGTAATAGCTCACATTTGGATTGCATTGTAAGGTTTACAAAATGTATCCCTCATACTTCCCTCGTGAGTTACATGGTATAGATTTAACCCTTGACTGGTTGACCTTTAATATAGATATTGTCCTCATTTTACAGAAAAAGGAACAGTGGCCCCATCTGGTAAAGTGACTTGCTCAGGGTCACATAGCTAGTAAAGGGCAAGATTGGGTGCAACTTGGTCAGAGGGCCAGCTCTGGAATCAGGAAGATTCCTCTCTTTATGAGATCAAATCTAGTTCTGTGACCCTGGGCAAGTCAACTTCACCCTGTTTGCTTCAGTTCCTTATCTGTAACATGAACTGGAGAAGGAATGTCAAACTGCTTCAGTGTCTTTGACCCAAATGGGATCACAAAGAGTTGTACATGACTGAACATTAAAAATAAGAACAACAAAGATTGGAATCTAAAGTCAGACTTGTTGATTCAAGGTCCAGTTGGCTTTCTCCCACACCCATGACTGATATAGACAAGACCCTTCTCCTTGAAAGTCTTAATGCAGAGACTAGGGACCACCGTTGAGGAAGTCATTTAGGAATGAATTCTTTGGGAATGGGCTAGAAGCAGATGACTTGTGAAGTTCCTTCCATCTTTGATAGTCTATAATTCTATGGTTCTAAGTGCTACAATTTCAGAGGAGGGAATTGGAACGATTTGGGAAGGCTGCACAAAGGAAATTGGACTTGAATTGTGGTTCTTCATGTATGGGAAAATCTTAGAAGGGGAGAAGGGGAGGGCATTTCATCTGGAAAAGGGGACAGGGCATCTGTCTTCCCATGTGTGCACCATCCAAATCAGGGAGGATAATGTTCATAATCAGACTATAGAATGTAAGATTTTTGAAATAACCAGTTAATTATAGTGAGCACTTGGCCAAGTCAGTGGTTGACTGGGTATTATTATACCTAGAGCAGCCTTGATCCAGTAGGCTCAAGTTATTGATTTAGATCCAAAAGCCAATGTCAGACAAGGACAGCAAAAAGTTGATTGTGCACAGATATTACTTACTATTATCTAAGGAAGTTTCAGATGATGAAATTATTCCTACCTATTGGTGGATTTGTTTTGGTCGTAGGTTTCTGATTAATCTTGTCAAGCAAAAGCCACACATAACTGAGGAACAACTGAAAGCAGTCACTGCAGACTTCACGGGCTTATTGGAGAAGTGCTGTAAAGGAAAACCAGAAACCTGTTTCGCAGAAGAGGTATATCTACATAGTTCCCTCTTATCCTTATCATAACTGGTTGGATGTTTAATGATGTGAAAACAGAGACATGACTACAGGACAGGGGGACATGAAAGCAGATCATGTGGCTTTTTAAATGCATCGTATTTTATTTTCAATTAAAACAAAGATTGATGATTTTTTTCTTACTAACCACAAATTTCCCGTTGGGGAAAAAATCCTAAAAATAGGAAGAGATAGGAAGAGATAGGAAGAAAAAACAGAAAAATAAGAACAATTTAAAATGATCAGTTAATGAAGTCAGTATCATCATTCTTATTTTGATGGAAAGTATCATGAGATAAATATGTATATATAATGTGATACGTATACTCATTCAGTGGTTTCTCATACACATCACATGGGGTGTTTGGACACTTTTTCATTCTCTGAGCTGTCTCCAAACTGTTGGCAGGGATAGGTTCTCAGAGAAGGATCACTACCACTCAGTTACACTCAAACTCTTGCAGCCTTCTAGGAGTAACCCTGTTGAGGGACAATGCACTTTCCCTTATTTACTTTTGCTCTTGAGCCCCTTAAACACAATCAGTCCTTCATAACTGTGATTCTTTTCAATCTTACACATGACCATTTACTTACCAGTAAAGCAAAAAAAAAAAATAAAAGCATCACAGGTATTCATTTTGGATCACACTGACCCACCTCACACTCAGTTTTGAAGGAGGAAAATTGCCTCACATTTACAGGAACCTGGCAGGTATGCAAATGAGGGAAGGAAACTTGTATGCTCAGGATAACTCACAACTGTGGGCTACAGCCTTGGATGGTCCATTCAGGAATATTTGTACCCCGTGCAACTATTTTTCTGCTAACTATTTAACTTTTAGTCTTCATCATTCTCCAGCTGGGGAAAATTCTTTTCTCTTCTCAAAATGAAGTAGAACTTTCTAATGCTTTCAACTTATAATCATCCTTAAAAGTATGTTGCCTTTTAATTTGAAAAGTAGTGCCCTTTAAGTCAGAAAACCAAAAAGTTCATCAGGCTGGGTAACACAGACCAGACCAGCCTGGTGATGCACTCACCAGGATGCTGTGTGGACCAGTCAGATTATAGCCAATAGAGCTCTCAGCATAAAAACTCAGGTTAACTCTTTGAGCAAGGCAAGAAAACCTAGACTTCACTCACCAGTATTTTGCTTTACCCAATTAGACCTTAGCATCTCTTCCTATTAAGCAAAATAGGTGCACTACCCCTTTTCTCTTTCTGCTTTTCCCTGTCATAACAGAAGAGGGCAGCAAAGAACAATAGGGATTTCTCAGAAACTTCCCCCGGGTAAGTCTAAGTGGTGCTAAAGGGCAATGTCTGGAACCAGTTATCTCTGAAATTGGCATCTGTAGGCTTGCTGGTTGACTGCTCCTGCTAATGGTTTCTTTCAGAAGGGGGCAGCATTTTGAATTGCTTCAATTTCTCCACCATTATATCTTTTTAGATGAGTCTACACCCTTAATGCCTTAAAAATACCTGGGATTCATTAACTTGTCTTTCACTTGTAAATGGCGGCACCTGGTTTAGCCACTTCTTATCACTTTTCCTGAGTTGTTCCATTCAGACTGAAGTGTTTTAGGACTAGCATCACTCAACAGTCCCCACCATTGTGCAGATCTCTGCTGTTCTAGTCATATGTTCCCAATTCGAATACACAACATACCTTCTTCTCAGCTAATGAAAATGAGATAATCCACCAACCAAAACCACTCAGTTCATTACCATTCTGAAAGCACAGACCTGTTCTCCCATCCAGTCATGTGGGCATCAGCAGATTTTAAAGAAATTGGGACGAAAGAAAACACCGATGGTTGGTAGTACTGTCCCTAAGAAATCAGAACTCTGTCAACACTAGACATTGGGGAGAGATGTGGCACTATGAGCTCTGTACTGGGTCCTCTTCTCTCACCTGGTGCTTTCATTAGCTGCCATGGACTCCATGATCATTTCTCAACATCTATAGATCCAGCTCTGTTCTCCCTTCTGAGCCCTAATCCAGTATCATCGACTATCATTAGGACATTTTGATTACAAACTCAGCATGTCTCAAATTGAATGCATTATTCCCCCTCCCCCCCCAAGCCATCCCTTTTCTCAACTTCCCTGTTACTATCAAGGGAACCACTATCTTCTTAGCCAACCAAGCTTACCACATAGTTATCCCCTTCAACTCCTCATTCTCACTACTCCCCCTCATCAATATTTTGTCATTTTGTTATTTTTATCTTCACAATATCTTATTAAATGTCGCCTTCTCTCCTCCAGCACTGCCACCACTCTAGGGCATGTCTCAACTCTTTCAGTAACTTTCTGGTGGTTCTGCCTGCCTCAAGTCTCTCCACACTTCAATCCATCTTCCACTAAGTTGCCAAAATGGGCTTCTATAAGCACAGGTTCAACCATGTTGCCCTTGCCCCCTCCCCCAATCCAATAAACTCCAGGGGTTCCCTTTGACTTTCAGGATCAAACATAAAATCCGCTGGCATGTAAAACCTTTCACAACCTGTCGCCTTCTTACCTTTTTAATTTTCTTATACTTTTCTCCCCTCTGTACATTCCTTCTACATTGGCTTATTGGAGTTGTTGTTTCGCACACTACAATCCATCTCTTGACTCTGTGTCTTTACATGTTCCTAATACCTGGAATTCTCCCCCTTTTCACCTCTGGCTTCCTGCAAACTTGGCTTTGATTTAATTTTCTCCAGGAGGTCTTTCCTGGTTTCCCTAGCTTCTAGTTCCTTCCCTTTTGGTTACTATATCTTGTACATATTTATTTACATGTTATCTCCCTGCTTCAGCTATAAGTGCCTTGAGGCGAAAGACCTCATTTTTTTTGTTTTTCCTGGTATCCCCAGTTGTTACCACAGTGCCAGACACATAATCTGTGCTTAAAGAATGCTTATTGAATTATTGACATGAAATGAGGAATCATATCCTCTATACTTTGAACAAGGTGATTTCAACTTATATATTTGTACCCCAGTTCATTTTTTATCCCAAACTGCCAAATATCATCTGGAAACTGTGGCTTTTATAAATATATTTTAAGGTTGTTTTCTATTAGACCAAAGTCTTTTTCCTACTCTTTTTAGGCATCAAGCAGTTCTTTATAAAAGAAGCAATAATTGGCATCCTTTAGCAGTTGATAATGACACTTGTTCTTTATACAAAAAAATTTTTAAATGTTTTTTCAACAGAAATTTTTCCTTTTGAAAAGGCAGTACCTTAAAGATATACAAAAAAGCTCATTTGTTTGAATTTGGAATATTCAAATAATTATAATAATTCAGATGATGTACTGAAGTTGACCTTTGTGAGACTTTGGAGAAGGATTTGCTAAACAAATGAATGCTGTAACCAGGATTTTTATGGGAGGTGAATGGTAGATACTCATTTTGCTCCAGGCAACAAGTTTTCTAGCTTTTCTGGAGAATACTTTTATATACATAAAGCATTCTAATTGCCAATGACTACAGACTGTTGAAACTTGAAATTTCTTATCCAAATGCTGGATTTGGAGCCAGAAGACCTGGGTTCAGATCTCACTTATGGCACTTACTAGTGATCTTAAGTAAGTCACTTTTCCTCAGTTTCCTCAGCTGTAAAATAAAGGGACTGATCATTCAAACTATCAGACTGTTTCTTTTGTAGATCTTTAAACCTTCATGATTCTATGAAGATACCCAAAATTAATTGTTCTTCTTGAAAAATAGCCTGTAATTAGAATTATAGAAAATATTTTTTTTTGTTTACCAATTAGACTTTAATGAGTACAGCTTGGGAGGCTGTAGGAAGTATAAATCATAGTTCTAGGGAGAGAAGGAAACCTAGGCACAATGTAGTCTAAAACTCTCATTTTATAAATGAGGAAAGAGTCCCAAAGGGATTAAGTAAATTGGCTGAGATTACACAGGTATTAAGGGTAAAGAGCAGAGATTTGAACCCAGGTCTTTCGCCTTAAATTCTACATCAATTATCAACAAACATTTATTAAGCATCTACTGTGGACTATGTATAGAACATGTAATTAGGTACTGGCTAGGGACATACATATCAAGTGAGATAATCATTATTTTGTACAAATGAACTAAAAATATACACAAATTTCTCCTCTCTATGTCTTTCAAAGAGAACACTTTTCAGTCTTATATTGTTGACAAAATCACTCACTCCTTTCTGTGACTCCTTTTCATATACATTCCTTCTCTTTCTTTCCAGGGTCCAAAACTAATCGCAAAAACTCAAGGAGTTTTGGGAGCTTAAGCTACTTCAGGTAATTTCAACTTTGATAGTAAGAAAACCAGACAAGAGAAATCTCCTGTTGATACTCCCCCAAATGTTAATTAGTTGCCATCAGGAGACTCATTATCATTTAGAGGATAGAGGGTTGGACTTGAAGTCAGAAAGATCTGGGTTCAGATCCTACCTCAGATGCTAGTTGTGGAATGCTGGGAAAATTGCTTTGCCTTTCTGAGCCTCAGTTCCCTCATCTGTAAAATGATGGAGTTGGACTAGATCCTACCTACTAAATATAAATCTATTATCTATAAATAGACATAGAAACCAAATTATTCCCAGGGTGCTAAATGTAATGAATTATCTCACTCCTTTTGTCTCCAAGGACCTGGTAGATCCATCAAATCTCATTATTTAAAAAAAAATCAAGCCTAGAATATATCAGACCCACTCAGAACTTATTCTTTCAGTAGCTTAGGTGTTCTTTGTGTTTTTGTTTTTTGAAAAATCTGTTAGGTTTTTCAGAGAAAATTATAAGATCTCTACAATTTGCTTAGAGAGAAAATAATATGTTTCTACAGTTATCTGGTGTTTATTTTCTAATTTTGTCCCTTCCTTGCAGTGGGAAGAGATGAAGATGAAATGAGATCGCTATGATGTGCTGTTTCTTTCTCTATATATCTTACATAGTTATGATCATTTTAGTGATATTTTCGTATTGTCGGTTAAAGAAAGTATTTTTTTGCCTGTGAAATTTCTGTATGGAAATAAAGCATTCTTCAAATCGTATCTTCTCCTATTCTACTTTAAAAAAACAAAACAGAGAAAATCCAGCCCTTTACATTTGCCTAGAGACAAATTTCCACCCTTGTATTAACAGGTTCTCTTAGAATAAAATATGATAGGATGGCATTGGGTCATCAACAGGATGGTATTCAAATTCAAAATTGGATTTAGCACTCAGTTAATTCTATCAACAGTAAGATATAGGACAGACAGAAGCTATGGTTTCTTTGAAATAGAAACCTCCTGGATGAGGAAACTCCCAAGCCAGGTTGGCACATTTTCTGTAACTTATAATATTGAACAGTTATGGAGGACATTGAAAAGTTAAATGACTTTCCCCACACAACAGGGCGATTGCTTTCAGTTAACTTGGGATTAATTTAGACAGCATTGTCGAAATTTCAGTGGTTCTCATAAATGTGGCAGGACAACCAAAAAGGACGACAGGATGCCAACTCTGAATACCCAGAAACACTACTCATCAGGATATGGAAGTTTGAAACGAACCACTGGTAAAATTACCCAGAGGCTTCCCTAAATGTGGAGCTGACAGAGTCACCATTATGAAGAGACAGCATGTTGTAGTAGTGGATAGAGTGTGGGGTCAGTAAGACTGGGTTCTGACATTACTAACTAAGTGATCCTGAACAAGTCACCTCTGCTCTTTTGGCCTCAGTTTCCCCATCTATAAAATGATAGGTGTGGTACCTGATGGCTTTGAATGGACTTTTCGGCTCCAAAGCCAGGATCCTATGTTTAATGCCATTAATGTCTAATATAACCTATGCCTAATCTCATCAAAAGGGAGCGGGAGAAGAGGCAGATCTCCTGGCACCATTGTCTCCCCTCCTGCCATTAGGACAGCCATCACACAACATTCAAAAGGAGTGCTAATCACACCATATTTATTTAAGTGAGCCACCAACCCTCCAACATTTGTGCAAACACTTTGAATAGACATCTCTCAGTGATAGACATCCACCCCCTGAACCCCTGTTCTGGTGCAGTATGATTGCCTTAAGTTACCACTAGAGGCAAACCCTAAGGACTCAGCTGAGTGAACCAAATGGAATTTCCTTTTCTACTTCACTGTTCAGTATTTCCCATTTACCTTCCTATTCCATCTCTCAAGCACTTGATGATTCTGAGCACATTAAATAAAAGAGCACACAATAATACATGTGAATGAAAACACATGAGTTTCAGTGGATGGCTTGTCCGTCATGGTGAAATGCAATAACTTGTTTTGCTTTAGGGGATTTTTGATCTTTCTGCTGTCATTATTATTATATTATTTTATTATTATTATATCACAAACTTAATTACTGCCAGTGATAGTCAACCTTTAAGTCAGTGAAGACATAAAAAAAAGGATATCACACGTAAGTCAGAGATTCCGAACTGCAATTTTGTTTTAAAAATATGTACATAGTAAGGGCTATCTATGGAAAATGTGTGGGTAGGTATAGACCTGTACCCTGGCCTTCTGCAAAAGGACATGGGAGACCAGTGGCTCCTTGTTTCTCCCTCAGTCCCTGTGATAGAAAAGATGTAAAAGAAGAGAAACTGGTGGACACCTGTGTTAAACATGATTGGAGTGTGAGCCAAGAAGAGTCACTCTGTCTTTAAAGATAGAGGTCAAAGTCTCCACATGGCTATCTCTTCTTCTTTTTCATGCCCTTTTTAATGAGATATGAGCCTTGAATTCTACAATTTTACGAGAAAAAGTGCAAATCTCTTATAGTAGAAATTAGGTTCCTTCAAGGCTAAACCCAGTGCACTTGAATCCAGAGAGAACCTTTTTGAAAAAGGGTTTCCTTGGAACTACCAGTGCCATCTTGAAGGAGTAAGTGACACTGAGGATCTTACCTCTTGATTTCCTATAGTAACACCACAAGAATAAGAAGGATTGGGGAAAGGGTTACTACATTTTCCCTTGGAGTTAGAAAATTTGTAGTCCTCTCCTTTGTAAAATTAGCCAAGGTATCCTTGAAATGTACAAATACAAACCACAATCATCCAAAGAATTATTAGCACTTAAAAGGAAAGGAGTGCTTCTCCCAGCAATACATGTAATCATCACATAGTTCCATTCATAGTAAATACACATTAATAGTATATGTAACAGATGTAGCAAAATGCAGAGCATCACTTGACACGGTACTTCAGCGATTAAATGCCTAAATTACAGGCATGACATAGTACATGGTCCTAGTACATCCTAATGGTACACGCACATCCATAGTAGTAGTAGTAGTAGTAGTAGTAGTAGTATAAATAGTATTTGTATCATGCCTACTATTTGACAGGCACTGTGCTAAGCACTTTACAAACGTTTGATTTCATCCTCACAACAACCCAGGCTGGAAGGTGTCATTATTATCCCCATTGACAGATGAAGAAATGAAAGTAATCAGAAGTGAAGTGACTTGTTCAGTCACACAGCTCATAGGTGTGTGAGATAAGGTTTGGACTCAGGCCTTCCTGTCTCCAGGTTTGTTGCTTTATCCACTGCATCACCTAGCTCTCCCTGGCAATAGTAGTAACAGCGGTAATAATAGTCAGCCTTTATTTAGTGCTTTGCAAATATCTAATTTTATTCTTAAAACAACCCTGTTGAAGAAATGTGATTATTATCCCTAATTTACAGAGGAAGAAACTGAGGCAGACACAGGCTGACTTGTGTCGAGGCAGAATTTGACTCAGGTCTTCTTGACTCCAGGTCCATTGTACCATCCAACAGCCTAGATCATCCACAAAAAATAACCAAAATCAGGAAAAAACATTCAAAGCTAGTAGTAATAGGTTTCACAGATATTTGACAAACACACAGAATTGTTAGCATGTAGACATCTAACAATTGGAGCCATTGCTAGGTCCAAGTGGCTTGGTTTCCATATCTACTAAGGGACCTCTCTCTGCACTTGACCCATGACAACGAGTCTGAGTTCAGTCCTGACTACCTAAAGAATAGCCAAACATTTTCCTCTCAAACTCATTGGTTTTTTACACCCCCATACTGAAAATCTGGGGAAAATTGTTTAAAGTATTACCTTTCACTCACATTCTAGGAATTCAAAATGGTAGTTGAGGGAAAGTACTCCAGCAGAATGTGGATAGGGTATAGGATTGCTACTTACCCACAAGTGTGCATTTATAAAATACTTAAAGTGGCACACAGTCACTTTGAACCACTGTTAGTCTCCCATAAAGTAGACAGTTAAATTTCAAAGCATGAAATAGTTTGTAAGACTGTCCAGATAATTCCCTTCAACTCCTCTTTGGCAGGCGAACCCAGAAGTATTGCTCCTCATCCTGTCCGTGTTCCTCCAACCTGATGCAGAAGCTCTCCCAATATCTCCAGGGTTCTCTGACTAGGGCACCTAGGATCCCTAGAAGTCTTAAACTCATAGGATAGCTTTCAGGGCTGGGCAGATTCATCTCAGGATTATCATGTTTAGAAAATGAATGAAACAGGAAAAGCACCGAGGGGTTGAAAGTCCCAGGGTGTGAATAAAGGCACTACCCCTCCCCAACATCCTGACAAGAGGTCTTTTGAGAGAGAGATAGTTGTCATGTGGGAGAGTTGAAGGAAGAGAGAGAAATTTGGAGTGAGTGCTATTAGTTTTATTGGCATATAAGGGAGTTCAGAAAGTAACATTTCTAGCAAAGTGGAGGAGGAGAAGGGAACAAGTATTTCTTAACTGTCAGGTGCTGTGCTAAGTGCTTTACTATTACTATCTCATTTGATTCTCACACAAACCCCAGGAGGTAGGTGCTATTATTATTTATATTTTACAGTTGAGGAAACTGAGGCAAACAGAAGTTGAGTCAGTTGCTTAGAGACCCATAGCCAGATTTGGACTGAGGTCTTCCTGGCTTCCTGACCAAAAGGCAGCTGGTGGCTCTGTGGAAAGACAAGAGTAAGGTAGACCTGAGTTCAAATCCAACCCCTAAGACTTCCTAGCATTGTGATCCTGGGCAAGTCACTTAACTTCTGATTGCCTGACAAAATGGATCCTGGAGAAGAAAATGGCAAACCACTCCAGTATTCTTGCCAAGAAAACTCCAAGTGGGATCAGGAAGGATCAAACATGACTGAAATGATTGGACAACAGAAACAGCAACAACTCCCTGGCTCCAGGTCCTAGCACTGTATGGTAACCCATCAACTTTACCTCAAATGGAGAAGACACAGTAAAGACAGGGAGAGGACTGAACCCAAAGGGAGCACTGTTCCTGCGTAGAATTTTAGCTATGGAGATTCCTGCAGTGCAAAGATCACGCATAGAGCTTGGGAAACTGAGAGCTAAACTAAGCCTTTTACTGATTCAGGTCTAGCAAAAAAGCCCAGTACATTAAAAAGTCGGAAAATATATGTATTGTTCCCTACCTGTGAACCTCTACCCCTACAAAAGAGAAGGGCCAGAATGTCTTCTCTTATTTCTACTTAGGGGACATGTTTGTTTTTTGTAATTTTGCAGCATTCACTGTTGATCGTTTTATGACTATTCTTTGCATTGACACTGTTGTGGTCATTGTAAATATTGTTTGCTTGGTTCTGCTGACTGTTCACATCAGTTCATGTAAATCTTTCCATGGTTCTCTATATTGATTATGTTTGTAGAGTAATAGTCTATTTCATTCATACACCATCGTTTGCTTAGTCATTCCCTAATGAGTTGGTTCTTAAAGGAGGAGACACACTTTGTGAGAGCCAGTGCAAAGTCACAGAGATAGGAGATGGAGTGCTGCTCATGAGAACCAGAGGGAAGACCATTTTGACTGGATTAAAGAAGGCAGGAAAGGGAATAATGTTTAATGAGCTCATAAAGGCAGTTTGGAGCCAAGTTATATAGGGCTTTAAATGATAAGCAGAGGATTCTTATTTTGTCTTCAAGTTAAATTGATTAATAATAACCAGAATATTTACTCAGAAGAGAAAAACAAGAATTATTTTAAAAAAATTTTGTTGTTCAATTGTTTCAGTCATGTCTGACTGTTCATGATCCCACTTGGGGTATTCTTGGCAAAGATATTGGAGTAATTTATGATTTCCTTCTCCAGATCATTTTATAGATCAGGAACTGAAGCAGAAAGGGTTAAGTGACTTTCCTAGGATCACACATCTCATAAGTGTCGGAGTCTAGATTTGAACTCAAGAAAATGAATCTTCCTAACTCTAGTCCCAGCACTCTACTCACTATACCACCCATATGCCCTTTAAAGGCATAATAATCCATTTATAGGGATCAGTGAATTCCTGGAATGAGATGATAGCACCTCTGCTATTGATCTGAATTAGCTGAGCCCTCATTTCCTCCTAAGTGTCCCATGACACCTCCATTTCAATGGATTCAAAAGTGAACTCATCACCTTTCCCCCCAAATCTGTTTCTCCTAAATTCTCCATTGGTTGATTAAGCTCAGTCAGGCTTGAAACCTTAGAAGTATCTTTGTCTTTTTTTTTTCCTCTTCCTCCTCAATTCCCTCAGGTATCCAGTCAGTTTCCAAGTCTTATGGATTCTATCAGTGCAACATCTCTTCCAGTTGCTTCACTCATATATCTGCTTTCTTAGTTCAGGTTTCCTTCCATGAGGCTATTTCAATACCTCTAAAATTGTTCTTCTTCTTTTAGAACCTCCCTTTTTCAATTCATCCTTCTTATAGTTGATTATTACTCTTTACAAAATCAGTTTGGTTTCGAAGGGATCTCCAAGACCATCTAGTTTAAGCTATGCCTGTATAAGAATCAAATTTACAACATTCTCAACAACAGCTTTTCTCTTTGTGACTCTCTATTGAAGGTGAATTTGCTACCTCCTGAGGCAACCCATTCCACTTTTGGACAGCTCCACCAAAAAAAAAATCCAATTATTTTTTCATATGCCTCTGTGAAACTTCTACCCATTGTTCCTATGTCTTCCCTCAAGGGAGAAGCTAAATAAGCCTAAGTAATACTTTCACATGACAGTCCATCAAATATTCAAAGGTTTTTATCATTACCTTTTTCTCTTTCTCCAAAATACTTTCACAAACGTCTAAACTTCGATTTTCCAGGTTAGGATTTCTTCAAAAAACCCTTATGCAATATGGCCGCTAAACATTTTTGTCCATCCACTCTGGATATTATTCACCATTCTTCCTAAAATATGGTGTGCAGAACTGAATACAGGACTCCCAGTGTATTCAAAGACAATAGAGGACAATGGGACAATCGTGTCTCTCTTTCTGGACATAATTTATACCTCTCATTTGCAGTTTACGATTAATTTCACTTTTCTGGCTGCCACATTCTACTGCTAATTCATATAGAGCTTTCAACCCACTGGAACTCCCATATCTTTTCCCTATGAATTATTGTCTATCCTCCTCCATTTTGTCCTTATCAAGTTGGCTTTTTCTACCCAAGTAGATTTATCTCTATTGAATTACTTGTATCAAATTTCATCTTATTTGATTCTGTTCATTGTTCTAGGCAGAATTAAATAAGATGAAATTTATATAGCGTGCCTGATGGACTATGAACAGAGGTTCACAGTACTGTATAGTAGGCAGCAACAAAAAACATTTCAAAGGAAAAGAAAAACAAGAAAGCAAAATGGCTATTTGCCGAGACTTTACAAAAACCAAGGAAAGAAAAAAAAGTGAAAGGCAAAGAAGAAAAGGAAAGCTGTGTTCAAATGAGTGCAGAATTCCAGCAAATTGGAGAGATAAGAAGGTTTTTTTAAGTGGGCAATGCAAAGAAATGGAATAAAATAATAGAATGGGAAAACAAGAGAGCTCTTCAAGAGAATTAGAGATATCAAGGAAATGTTTTATGCCAAAATGGTATGATAGAAGATAAAAATGATAGGGACTTAAGGGAAGTAGAAGATATCAAGAAAAGATGGCAAGAGTACACAGACATACTGTATAAGAAAGTTCTTAACATCATCAATAACCATGATAATGTGGTTACTGATTGAGAGCCAGACTTGCTAGAGAATAAAATCAAGTGGGCCTTAGGAAGTATTGCAAGGCTAGCAATTCCACCTGAGCTATTTAAAACATTAAAAAAATGATACCGTTAAAATATTGCACTCAGACCCAATAGTGGCCACTGGATTGGAAAAGATCAGTTTATGTCCCAATCCTTTTAAAGGACAATGCCAAGGAATGTTTAAGTTACTCAACAATTGTACTTATTTCACATGTTAGCAAGATTATTCTTAAGATTCTTCTAGCTGGGCTTTAGCAATATGTGAACTGATAATTACCAGAATAGCAGGCAGGTTTTCAAAGAAGCAGAGGAACCACAGACCAAATTGCCAACATTCATAGGATTATGGAGAAAGCTAGGTACTATACATGGACCGTTGTTAAAATTATGGCTTTTTCAGTGACAATGTATGGCTGGGAGAGTTGGAGTATAAAGAAAGCTGAGCACCACAAAATCAATATTTTCAAATTGTGGTGCTGGAGAAGACTTTTGGAAGTCCCTTGAACAGCAAGAAGGGCAAATCAATGTAATGGGAATTTAAATGGGAAGGTCTTTTCCATTCATTAACAGATCTATGTGACTGCCTGGGTCACATGGAAAACTGAGTCACATGGAGTCCGTGGCAGGAGGAGATCGCTGAATGGGTATAGAAGGAAGGTTGGAGCAGAGCTGAGAGGAAATTAGAGCAAATTAGAACTGAGGGAGAGAGAGAAAGCAGGCAGCTGACTGTGAATTTTCATTTTTGGAAAGACCCTAGCAAGGGCAAGGCTTGGGGATGGTGTTGCCCTCCGCATTGTTATTGTGTATAGATTTCTTTGTTCTATAATGGATTCAGCTTTTTGGTATTGGGATTCAGCTTTCTGTTGTTTGAATAAACATTTTAGTTCTGTCTTCCGTATGGAGAGTCTGTTGTATTTTGTGATGCATAATTACATTAACATATTTATAGTCACCGTTGGTGTTGTGAATATTGCATTGACACTACAGTCAATACCTAAAGAAATTAATTCAAACTATTCATTGGCAGGTCAACTATTGAAATTGAGGCTTAAATATTTTGGCCATATAATGAGACAAGACTCATTGGAAAAGACCCTGATTCTAGCAAAGACTGAAGGCAAAAGGAAAAGGAAGCAGCAAAGGATGAGATGGATAGTGTCATGAAAGTAATGAACATGAGCTTGGGTGACTTTGGAAGATATTGGAGGATAGAAATTCCTGGTATACTCTGATCCATAGGGTCACGAAGAGTCGGACATGATCGAATGACTGAACAATAACAAGAATTGTTCTAGGCTATCAAGATAGTTTTTTTTTTTTTGAGGCAGTCAGGCACAAGGTCACACAGTAAGTGTCTGCGGTCAGATTTGAACTCAGTTCATCCTGACTCCAGGGTTGGTGCTCTGTCCATTATGCCACGTAGTTGCCTGGTCAAGATTATTTTTGGCTCCTAATTCTTCCATCCTATGTGTTATTCATCTCTCTATGCTTGTTACCGTCTACAAATTTGGCAAGCATTTTCTTAAAGTAAGGACCTCACCATGATACATCCCTGGGGGAAAAACAAACAAAAACAATTTTCAGTGTTTTCCTGTTGCCCCCTACATGAAAATGCAGAGTTTATATTACTTAGGATGGCATTTGAGATCTTCCATACCTTGGATCCAAGCTATCTTTCTATGCTTATGTAGTGAGAATTCTCTGGCTTCATTTACCCACCATTATACTCACTTTATATTACTTCCCTTCATGCAATCTATAGCCCAACAAAACCAGACTGTTAGATGTACCCAGTCTTATCCTGCAATTCCCTACTTTTTCCTGGACCTTATTCCAGGCTGATAATATACTGTCTTTTCTTGTGTTCTATTCACTTCCTCTTCCTTGAAAGCAGAGAATGTGCCTTATTTCAAATTTGTATGGTCACAACTTAACCCAATACCCTGTGCAGAGCAGGCAATTAATAGTTCTTTTAGTTTAATTAAATTGGGTGAATTATGTATCTTTTACTAGATTGGAATACACTTTCAGTACAGTGCTTGGACCTTAAGCCAATGAGACCGAGCAGTAGGAGCACAAAGGTTTGTTGTTTTTTTTTAAACTTGTGTTTTTAGTGCTTTTCTTAAACAAAGTCTATTTGATTTAAACATTGTACAACATTAACCTGTGAGATTGTGCAAAATCAATGTTGATTTTGTCAATAGGATTTAGAGATAATGCTCACCCAGTTAATAATTAGCAAAAAGATGTTCTAGTTCTTTTATTTTTATTGGTGGACCAGATGGAGATAATATAATATTCTGGGAACAGGTTATTTTTTAACAGGTACTGTTAGAGAACAGTATAAAAGTTTCCTTCTTCATCTCATGGAAGTCAACACTGGAGCCATGATGTCGGTAAGGTCCATTGGTCCTGTAATTTTGTTCTTCTCCTTGGTTGAATCCTTAACCCTACCCGAAGCACCTGAGCAGGAAGGTAAGGCTGTAATGTAGTACTTCTACATTAGCTATGGCATGAATGTACAATGGATATGGCAGATTAATATGCTAATGTGACTTCAGGCAACAGTAAGAGAGACACAGTATCCAGGACATTGCCCACACTTTGCCAGATGACAATGAGTATTGTGTGGGGTCATGAATTTGTGAGGGCACTCACAAACTGGAGAGCAACCAGGGGAAGGTAAACAAAATGGTCAAGAGCCTTAGGATTATGACAAACAGAGATTTTAATGGGGTTGGTTAGTTTGAGGGAAGACTAGGCTTGGAGCAGAGTGTGGGTATATGAGGGAATGGTACAGGTATCTGTTATCAGGTATCTGAAAGACTGGCACATGGAAGATGGGCAGGTTGATGTTCATTGCCTACAGAGCAAAACTCCAGACTGATGGATGGAAATTGAAGGATAGCCAGGATTAGGTTTGATTTAAGAAAAATATATGATTAAGTATGAGATATACACAGCAGTGTGCCATATGGTTTAACAACCAGCTCTCTGGGGGAAAAATATTTATGATATACTTTTATGAAGTATGTTAACTGAATTATTAACATTTTCTCCTCACTTTCTTAAGTCTAGACAATCAGCAAAACAAGAAATCATGCCCTTTTTTCTAGAGATTGCTGACTCTGAAGTTTAAATGCTCTCACTGAAAATTTTACAATTGGCTCCTTTGAACTGGTGTGGGCTGGCTTCAGGGACCTCAAAGGTACACACAGGAAAGGAGCACATGTAATATGTCTTCTGATGTCCATCTCACTGTTCCCATTGGACCTGATCCCTTTTGAGGATGGCATCTTAATGGGCCATATTTTTCTATTGGTTCCTTATGTTGACTTTTGGGTATATAGTCTCAGGTGAGTGTAACTCTGGGAATTAATTCTCTTCTGAGAATTGCTCCCTGCTCCTGGGTTCTTCTCTTCAGAGACACTCAAATCATCTCAACTTCAATCTTCTTGGTCATAATGGCTAGAATTCCTCCCTGATCACGGAAGATGACAGTTCTTTAGGCATAGACATTTTATCTAGATAAGAAAAGCCAGGCAGAATACTACCAGGGCAGAATTAATTCTTTCTTTTCACATCCTACATGGTGGAAATCAAAACCTCTGTCACAGACAACTGTCTAATTTGGAGTTAGCTACTCCCAAGATCCTTTTTGGCTTATGGGAGGTAAAAGAAGCAAGCTCCTTATTCTTCACTGACCTAACCAGGACGCCTGTCAATCTCATCAATCTCTGTCAGGCAGCAAAACCTGGTGTTGAATGCCAAGGACTTCATAGTGGTCTGCAATTAGACTGTGAGTGCCTTGAGGGCAGGGACTGGTTTTTGCCTCTTTTTGCATCTCCAGCCCTTAGCACAGCACCTGACACATGGTAAGCACTTAATAAATGCCTATTGACTGACCGATTGACTCATTGACATCTGTATTTGACCAGCATTACATACCTGATAAGGTTACCAGGACTAGTTCAAGTGCCTACTATGCATAATATACTCTTATAGGCACTGGAAATAATGAGATAAAAAGCAAAACATTTCCTGGCCAAAAGAATATAAATTAAATAGAGAGAGAAGAGCAACTAATAAATATGTAGGAAATTAAAATGTGTTTGATGAAAGGAGAAAATGTAGCCAAAGCACTCAGAAAAGTTCAAGAATTTTCATTAAGAAGCTAAATTAAAAATTAATTAAATTAAAATAAAAACTTTGAGAACACTTAACTGGAGTGGTCAGGGAAAGTTTCCTGGAGCTGTGTCTTAAAGGAAGAGAAGGATTTTAATAGGCAAGTATGAAGAAGGAGTACATACCTGGTGTAGAGCGGCTGATGCAAATACTCCTTCATAGACTGAGAGGAGTGCATAGCTAGCATGTAGAGGCTGATGCAAATACTTCTTCATAGACTGAGAGGAGTGCGTAGCTAGCATGTAGAGGCTGATGCAAATACTCCTTCATAGACTGAGAGGAGTGTGTAGCTAGCATGTAGAGGCTGATGCAAATACTCCTTCATAGACTGAGAGGAGTGTGTACTTAGCATGTAGAGGCTGATGCAAATACTCCTTCATAGACTGAGAGGAGTACATACTTGGTGTATAGGGGCTGATGCAAATACTCCTTCCTTGATTGAAAGATAGGAGCCAGCTTAAAGGTCCCTAGAGAAAAGGACACTTCACAGGGCTTGGAGACTATAGGTTAAGATCAGAGGGTACCCTCCTCCTAAAAGTCTAGAAATAAAAAAATATTATTTATTTAAGTATTAGCATATGCATTAATGAAAATAGTTATTAAATTTTTAAGATTTTCCACTTAAATTCTGTTAATTACAAATCATTCTTTTCTATTCATGAATAAAATTGCCTAGGTAACATTTTATTAGCCCAGGTGGAGCTGCTGTCTATACTCGAAAGACAGAAAGCTACATTTGTTCCAAAAATTTTCTATAATTTAGACTTTTCAACTAATTTAAACAGATCTTTCCCCTTAAGCTGAATTGTGCATTCAAGGAGAGTATGTATGGAACAGCTTGCATTCCAGAAAGTTGAAATACGTAAGAACACATACATCCATGGATCTATGTTGTATACTCTTTCCCTGATGCTTTTTCATTGGGTAGCTATATTGAAATGCCTTAGTCTCAAAGAGGCAGCATTCTATGTTAGAAAGACAAAGTCTCGAGGGAGGAAAGGTCTGGCTTCAAATCTCAGCTCTGCCCCTTGTTAGCCAGGTGACTTTGTCACTTCATTTCTCTGTACCTCAGTTCCCTCAACTAGAACATGAGGATCTTAATAGCTACAATATTTGTCCTCATAGACTTTTGTAAGCCTGAAACAGCTACGTTACGTTATCCAAGCTCACAAAGAGTCATTCCATGCAAAAGAAAGCCCTCTGAACCCTAGACAATAAGATGACCTGTTGACTGAAGGCAAAGCTAGTTGTGTCTCAAATAAAATAAGTGTAAGAATTATTGTGGTTATTTGGTGTTGTCCTTCATTTTCAAAGAGGATCACTGACATTATGTGGTGATGTCTTGACTCATGGATGAATTGTGTGAGATACTTTGTAAATGATAGAAACATTAGCCCAATATATTATTCTTATCTGTTTTGGAAATGGGTCTCCATTAAACTCACAAGATTCCAACTTCTCTGAGACTTAGGGAGGGGATTAATGAAAAGAAAATGAGTCATCTTTCCTGTAATTCAGAATTGTTAGAAATTTAGGAGATGTATTTCTTCTTAAATGTGCCACGATGAGTTCGGAGGAATAATGCCTGCCCCAAGTCCAGAATTCTCTCATTATGGAGTCAATACCAGAACTTCTCTAGATATTAAATAGGAGACCTATTGATTGAATAATTTCTAGATGATTGTCACAGGTTGGCTTTACACATAGGCTATGGCTTATGAAAGGAAACCAAACAAATGTGAATGAGAAAAGTAATTTCTGTTTGATCTTATATAGGCCAAGATTATAAACTACCTCTGTTCAAAACTAGACTCCATCTCCATAAAATTAGAGACTGTTGTCAACTCACAGTATCCCAGAGGGGTGAATGCATTATGCTTCACTCAGAAAATGATGATAAACCAGAGAATTTATCTCTAAGAGCAAAGATATTTACAGAAGGGGATGATGTTTGCCAACATCTGCAGGAAGAGAAAGAAAACTTCCTGACTAAGTAATGTAACTTTGCTAACCCTTATAAAGAACATAGAAAGTGACACTAGAGAATCTCACCAACTTGGATTAAACTGAATGGGAAAAGGGATGGAGTGGGAAATCAGTTAAAAGTACTTTAAGAAATCAAGTTATGTTGGAGTGGACAACAAAAATAATTAACTAAGGAATTAGATAATCTGAATACAAATCCTACTTCTGCTACCTGTGTGACCTTGGGTAAGTCACTAAAATATCCAAAAATGAGGATGTGGGACCAGATGATATCTGAGACTATCTACCACTGCAACAATCCTATATTGCTCTCCTGTGCGCAAAACAATTCCAACCAAACCCGGCAATTGCCAAAATGAAGCTTTTTAATAGCTAGAAAAGCTTCATTTGTAATTAGTAATAATAATGGCTAGCATCATGTACCACTAAGGATGGTGTAAGGACTGCAAAGCTCTTTACAAATATTATGTCATTTGTGAACTGATCCAACCCTTCTGGAGAGCAGTTCGGAACTATGCCCAAAGGGCAATCAAACTATGCACACCCTTTGATCCAGCAATATTACTGCTAGGTCTGTATCCCAAAGAGATCACAAAAAAGGGAAAAAGACCCATGTGTACAAAAATATTTATAGCAGTTCTTCTGGTGGTGGCCAAGAATTGGAAATTGAGGGCGTGTCCATCAATTGAGGAATGGCTGAACAAGTTGTAGTATATGAATGTAATGGAATGCTATTGTGCTATAAGAAATGATAACCAGGTGGATTTCAGAAAAACCTGAGACTACTTACATGAACTGATGTTGAATGAAATGAGCATAGCCAAGAGAACTTGGTTACAGTAACTTGTTACACTTAACAGCAACATTGTGTGATAATCAACTATGATTGACTTAGCTCTTCTCAGCACTACAAAGATCTAAGACAATTCCAAAAGACTCATGATAGAAAACACTCTCCACATTCAGGGAAAAAAACTGTGGAGTCTGTATGTAGATTGAAACATACTACTTTCATTTTTTTTTTGGCAACTTTTCCCTTTTGTTATGTTTCTTCTTTTACAAGATGACTAATGTGAAAATATGCTTAAAAAACAAATATCATCTCATTTGATCTTTACAAAAACATCAGGAATTAGGTGCTATTATCCTTATTTTGCAGATGAGGAAACTGAGGCCAACAAATGTTAAATGACTTGCCCATGGTCACAGAGCTAGTAAGTGTCTGAGGCCAAATATGAATTCCAACTTTCTTACTTCCAGGTCTAGTGCTCTGTCCACTGTACTACCTAATAGACTTATGCACTCTTTTTTAAAAATTTCATTATTTTATTTTTCCCCAGTTACATATAAAAACAATTTTAATATTCATTTTTAAAACTTTGAGTTTCAAATTCTCTCCCTTCCTCTCCCCCACCCCAATTGTGAAAGTGAACAATTTGATATAGATTATACATGTGTCATTATGCAACACATTTCCATATTAGTCCTGTTGTGAAAGAAAACATAAAGCAAAAAAATAACCCTTAAGAAAAATATAGACAGTTAAAAAGTATGTTTCAGTCTACATTCAGACACCATCAGTTTTTTCTCTGGGGATAGATAGCATCTTTCTTCATGAGTTCTTCAGTTGCCTTGGAAGCTTGTATTGCTGGGAATAGCTGTCATTCACAGCTGATCATCATTACATTATTTGCATGAGGTCACGTAAGAATTTCTGGGTTTTACCGAGAGCATCCTGATCATCATTTCTTATAGCAACACAGGATTCCATCACAATCATGTACCACGATTCCTTCATCCATGCTCCAGGTGATGGACATCCCCTCATTTTCCCATTCTTTGCCACCAGAAAAGAGCTGCTATGAATATTTTTGTACAGGTATGTTCTTTTCCTTTTTTTTTATCTCTTTGATGATACAGATATAATACCATCTGGTATTAATACATCAAAGGGTATACATGGTTTTATAGCCCTTTGGGCAGAGTTTCAAATTGTTCTACAGAATGATGCTCTATCTCCAGATTTGGGGCATTTGCTCTGGCTCTTCCCCATGCCTGAAATTCTCTTCCTTCCTCATCTCTGCCTCCCAGTTTCACTTCAAGTCACACCTACAAGAAGCCTTTCCTAGGCCTCCTTTGTCTCAGCTTTCCCACTGACATTTATTTGGTATAGATCCAGTTTGTCTGATACAGCTCTTACTTGAGCTGTTTTCATAGCATCTCCCCCTTCAGACTTCTGGATCTTTGAGATCCAGAACATGAGTTTTTGCCTTTCTTGGATCCCAAATGTCAAGCACAATGCCTGGCACGTAGGAGACATTTAACAATGCTTGTTGTTATGACTTGGTGCCTCCTGGCTTTTCTGGTGTCCTTCAGTTCTCCATTAACATCTCACCTTCTGAAAGAAGCCTGCCCAGCCCTTCCAATGTTGGTAACTTCTTGCTTAGATTATTTCCACTTTATCTTGTATAGAACTTGTGTGTAGGAAGTTGTCTGCATGCTGTCTCCATCAATAGACTGTGAGCTCCTTGAGGGCAGGGCCCATGCTTTTTTTTTTTTTTTTTTGGCCTTTCTTTAAATCTCCAGCATTTAGCATAGTACCTGGCATATAGTGGCCTCTTAAAAACGCTATTTCACTGACTGACTAAAAACAAACACTGTACACTGTGTGAAGTGATTACTACCATTGAGCTTACTTTGCAAACACAGGGCAGCCTCAACAGAGCCTTTGCATGATGTATTCTCTTTGGAGATTCTGTTCTGATTTGTATCATGATTATAATGCTTTACCTTCTTTTCTAAACCAGAGGTTTTAAATCTTTTTGTGTCATGGCCCCTTTTGGAAGTTTGTTGATGAAGTCCATGGACCCCTTCTCAGAAGAATATTTTTTAATGCATAGAATAAAATGCCTAGGATGACAAAGGCACCCAATTATATGGAATTAAGATTGTGTAGATGAGTATGCATACATAAATGCATTTAAATACATAAACATGCATACACATATATTTATGTGTGCATAATGCATATGTATATGTGTGTGGTATGTACATATATACACTATATATATACATACATGCATATTTATCTATATCTCTATCTCTCTGTGTGTATGTATATATACACACATATAGAGAGGGAGCTGTCCAAAAACTAAACTGCTTGCTTCAGGGAGTAGGAGGTCTTCCATCTCTGGAATTTTCCAAGCAGAGACTGGGTGACTATAGGCCAGAGACACTGTAGACAATGACAAAAAGGGAACCCAAATCTCTCTGAGTCAGGATAAACTGTCACCTATCCTTCACTATAATATTATTTTATCAAATTATATTTGTCAAGTTCTTAGGACTGTGTGTCCTAAGGCACATAATACAAGTTTATTATGTTCCCCTCCCCTTTCCCTTGCCTTTCCAAAGTTATAGATGAAAAAATTAAGTCCCATCTATCTCAGTGTGCTATGTAATGATTAGAAGAACAATAGTAATACAATTTAATTTAATCCTATTTGGGCAAAGTTTGTTAAGAACCTGTTACAATGTAGGTGCTGTGCTGGGCCATAGAGTTATACAAAGGATCCTGCCCTCAAGGAGTGAATTCTGCTGGGTGGAAAGAGGTAGAATGCAACAGCTAAAGAGATATTGTGTGTCTATCTATCTATCTATCTATCTATCTATCTATCTATCTATCTATCTATCTATCTATCTATCTACCTGTATATGTATATATACATATACAAACACAAAAATATTCATATATACTATACACATATACATACATACATATATATATATATATATACACACACACACACAAAAATATATATATATATATATAATTATTTAATGGTGAAAACATCCAGGAAAGGCTGTAGAAGGGAGCCCATGAGTTGAACCTGGAAGAAAGAGTTTCTAAGAAGTGAAGGTGAAGATTTGTATTTGAGGCATAGAAGATAGCCTGTATAAAGACAGAGTTGCAGGAGACATAATTTTGAATTTGGAGAACACCTTTCCAGACTTGGGAAGTCTGTCTAGAATGTAGGGGACTCCCCCATATGAAGGGGAATCATGTGAAATAAGGAAGGAAAAGCAAGGTTGTGTCAGACCATGGTGGGCTTTCAGTATCAATTAGAAGAGTTTATGTTCTGCTCTACAGAGAATAGGGAGCCTTGGAGGTTCTTGAACAGGGGAGAGACACCTAAAAGCATTCTTCTGCTTTTAGAACATGATTTTCATGGCTGAATGGAAGAGAGATAGAAGGAAGAGTGGGGAAGCTAAGAATGGAGGCTATTTCAACAGTCAAAATTTGGGGATACATACACACCTAGAGTTTGGAAGGGGGAAGAAAAATGCATCAAGGGGAGCTAAGAGAGATTGTAAAGTGCAACATGAACAATGGAAACCCAGGATGGGGAGGTATCAAGAAGAAGCATGTGGGCAAATGTCAAAGGCTGCAGAAAATGAAGAGGAGAATGCAGAAAAGGCCATTGGCTTCAGGAAGAAGTCACTGAAAATTGTGCAGAGAGCAGATGCAGCAGAGGAACAAGTATGGAAACCAGATCAAAAGCCTGAGAGCACAACCAGGAAGGAGACGTAGTGAGAAGTTTGTCACTGAAGAGGAACAAAGAGATAAGATGAAACCTGAGGCTTAGCAGGTTCAAAAGGAGTACATTTAGGACTGGGGCAGGTAGTTACCACGATGGATAGGGTGCTCTTCCTGAGGTCTGGAAGACCTGAGTTCAAATTTAGCTTCAGGTACTTCCTAAGTGTGTGACTCTGGGCACACTTAACCCCATTTGCCTCAGTTTCCTCATTTGTAAAATGAGGTGGAGAGGAAATTGCAAATCATTCCAGCGTCTTTGCTAAGAAAACCATGCAAATGGGATCATGAAGAGTCAGATATGACTGTAACGACTGAACCACAATGATTTAGGATAGCAGAGACTGCTGTTGTTGGTGGAGTTTATTGTTCCCAGGACACACTGAATGTTCAGAGCATCTAAAAAGACAATATATTGTTAAGCAGCTACTCAGTCTCAGGTGAGTCTGGACAAAGAATACGTGATAAGCACTGAATATTCCAGAGAGAAGAGAGAGAAGGTCAGAGTAGTGACAAACATGGCGATAATTTGGGAAAAGAAGAAGGAATGGGGCAAACTGCTATTGAAGTCCTTCAGCTTGTGTCTAAGGAAGGGACATCAGGTGTGGGAAAACCTCAAAGCCATCTGGGCCTGAGATCAACACTCACTTGTTCCCTTAGGTGTCTTCTTGTCCTCACCAAAAGAGCACCCCAACTTCCACCTCAAGAGCTCATCTCTCAGATGCAGAAACTTGCTGCATCTTTTACTAAATGCTGTCCCCTAGGGGAAGAGCAATCATTTGCCTGTGTGCACAATATGGTAAGCACCTCATGGTTCTATTACCAGAATTTCATTCATAAAATGTCAGAACCATCTGGTTCTCAGCCTTGTGATAAAAGAAGAAAGATGGAGACCTACAGTTCCCTGCCTGGGCTGCACAGACTTCCTGGGAATATGAGAAGCAAATTAAGGAACAATATTTTTGGTACACCTTTTGAGAAGAAAAATTAAAGTCTTTATTTCTTATGTATGTATGTATAGTAAAATCTAGAATTTATTTCCTCTCATAAATGCTTTTTGACTGACTGATAAAGGGACCTGGTAAAGTTTTACTGAAAGCCAGTGGGATATGGGAATCAAGAAAGATATAGACTTAGACAAACATGCCTAAATCACTGCCAGTGACAGAATAAGTGAGCTCTGCTCATTTCCAGGTGATATTTCCTGTTTTCCTGAGTCAGTCATTGTTTTCATCACAGAAAATGAAAACATCTAGCTTTACTATGAGTCTGCCCTGCCATCCCCCCTTCCTTCCCATCAAAATGAGGAAAATGCCCTCAAGATTTTCTTGGAGAGTAATTGCCTAAAGTCCTAAATTGTGATGTAAGGTTGAATAGCAAAAATTTGCTCCACTATCCACTTCCTGTGGGCTTTTCTTGCAATTCATTTCCCTTATCTGTAAAAAGAGGAGTTAGGTGAAATGACCTCAAAGCAACATTTCCATGCTGAAATCTATGATCCTATGAATTTCTTCCCCAACAAACAAAGTCCTAGAGAAAGTTACTGACACATTAGAGCTAAAATGAACCTTAAAGATAATTTAATTGACTCCTTTTTTATGGATGAGAAAGTTAAGGCTCAGAAATCCCAAATAATTTGCCTAAGGTCACCCACTGGCAAATGGCAGTCAGAATTTTAAACCATTTTTTCCTTTTGGACTGTTTCTTCTTTCGTAACATTAGTAATATGGAAACATGTTTTACATGATTATACACATATAACCGATTTAAAATTCTTATCTTATTAGAGAGGGGACAGGGAAGAGAGAAAATTTGGAACTCAAAATTTAAAAAAATGAATGTAAAAATTGTCTTTGCATGTAATTGGAAAAAATAAAATACCATTTTAAAAGAGAACTTCAAATCAAGACTTCCAACACAGAGGTTAATACTCTTTTCCCTACATCCTGTTGGTTCTGGGTTGGAACCCCGAAAGAGATCAATTTGAAGTTTGTCTCTGTTTGGGGCCAGAATGGAAAGAACACAGGGGACATCACTCAGGTGGAGGCTGAGTCTGAACCACATAATCCCAAGGTGCACATTTAGGATTTAATAGCCTTCTTGAACTTTCAGAACTCACATTTCCATAGCTTTCTGTTTTTATCTCAACACCTCCTTACTATTACATCCATATACACACACATACACAAATACACACACATACACATCTGTATACATAGTATACATATGTATATATCTATATATTTCTACATACATGCATTCATACATACACACATATGTTGACCTTGCAATTATTTCCTAGTTGTTTTGTGTGTGTTATGTTTTACCTGCATAGTAAGGTTATGATATTTGTTAGAACCATTACTCCTTTCTTCTCTTGGAGTTAGTTCCTGGGCCAGGGTTATGGATCCAGACACAAAATCTTGTTAAATGTATGAATAAACCAATGAATTTAGACCCATCAAAATGGTTAAGCTGATTACTTTTTAATTTTTAATAAAACCCAGTACTTTTTAACTGTATATGACCTCTCATTCTCTCTTCATGCAGGTACACTTAATTCTTGGAGAGATTTGTGGAATAAATAAAAATCGAACCATAAACTCAAATGTGGATAATTGCTGTAAATTGTCACTTGCCTTTTGATCATGGTGTTTTAATGATCTGACAGCAGATGAAACATATACTCCCCCAATATTCCCCACTGAAGTGTTCACCTTTAATATAACCTTATGCCAGAAAACAGAGCAACAGAGAAAGAGATGAGAGTATATAATATCTTTTTCATTTTCATCCTCATGTCTTTCACATGTTCTTTGTGATAATTCATGTTTTAGTAAAAAAAAAAACCCAACAAATTAAGAAAGAGGAAAATGTTTTCAGAGATGTGATATGAAATTCTGTCACCTATTTCCATGTCTCTGTCCTTTCAATTTCAAAAGAAAATACCCAGGGCCTATCCAAAACTTTGGTTTATAAAGGACAATTGAGTTTTCTCCCTTTGCTGTGTATTGGTTTAAAAGGAGAAAGAAAAATATACTAGAAGTAGGGAGAAAGATTCCCAATGGGCTAGTAACATATTAAACTGGCCTGTGTGATTGCTGAGTTCCCATCTGGTAATATCATTCTTTGATTGACTCCAATTCCCTTCTCCTGCAGAAACACTGGTATATTTAACGGACATATGGCCCAATGTTTTGCTTTGCTCTTTTTGCCTATCTAATTTGTACCCATCTTTAGGTAGGAAGTCAAGTACCATTCTCTTCATGAAGCCTACCTAAATCCTCACACCACACCCACAGTCCTAAGCTGGTAATGGCCTCTTCTATCTCAGGCATCACATAGTACTTGACTTTGTAAGTGTCCAATGCATTAATCAGGAGCATTTATCACTTCTGACTTTAGAAGAAAGAATGAGGTGCAAGACTTTGTGCAGCTTTGCCTCATTTAAATCCAATTCACCCACATCAAGACATCATCCTGGGATGTCATTGGTCCTCTTCAAAAATGATGGACAAACAAAAATAATGCAGAGGCATCATTGCATAGTGGAAGGGGAGCCAGTCTCAGAGCCATAAAGGTCTGTATTAAAGTCTTGCCTCTGACATATAAAAGCTGTGCAAGCTTTGGTGAGTCACTTAATTTCTCAGTGCTTTGGACAACTAAGACTCTAAGTTTCAGAAAAGGTGCCGACCTACATCAGTAGACAGAATTGCCTCTTTGGGGTGTTTCATGGGTTCAATTCATACTGTTATGTATTATAGTCATTTCTCCTTTTAGACTGAAAGTTCCAAGAGGACTGGAACCATTTCTTATCTGCATTTTGCATCCCCTCCAAAACCTAACATAGTGCTCAATTCACAAGACAGTTCAATAAATGTTTGTTTAATTGAACGTTTACTTATAGAAGGGGAAAAAATCAATCAACCAATATTTATTAAGAGCCTATGTGCCAAGTGATGGGGATGCCAACTTTTGTGCCAAGGGACAAAAGCCAGTAACTGCCCTCAAGGTGCTTACAATCTAATGAGAGAGATGTGAAAACAAATACTTATAATTTGTTTTTGTCTTTTGAGACAAGATAAACTTATAAAAAGGAACAAGTAAAAAAGATGTAAAATAGACAACATCATAAAGCAGATTGTTCCTGTACAAATGAAAACATAGGAAAGACTATGGGCAAGGAAAGGAAACCCTGATCTTGAGGGAAGGGGTTTAGGAATGAACTTCACCTCAATTATTCAGCTCAATAAAATTAGTCTCACAGCCCATATTACTGTAACTCCTCCCATGCTTGCTTTACCATATCATTTTGCCAGGAACTCATGGTCTTCTGAAAACCATAACCATATGCATGAGCCTCCCAAGTGGAGGAAGAGAAACTTATGGGTAACTCTTTAAGGGCCCATTCTATTCCTTGGATCCTTCTCTCCATATTTCTTAAAAGAAGGCTAGTGACCAGGAAAGTGAAAAGAAAAAGAACACTGGGAAAGAGATCTGCTGGTGACTGATGGGTGCCTGTTTGAACTTTAGGTTGATCGTGAACCTTGTAAAACAGAAGCCTCTTTTGGCAGAGCAGCAAGTGATGCAGGTGCTTTCGGATTTCTCCAAGATGACCAATTGCTGTGAAACAGAGGAGAGGGAGACCTGCTTCAAGGAAGAGGTACAAGGATTAGTGCCCTCATTCTGATGATTGAATGTTAGATGTCAAATACCCATGCCCATATGGGGGCATAGGACCAGAGCATAGATAGGCCTTGAATCAATCTGGAATGAAAGATACGCTTTTATTTCCAATATCTCTCCTAGCCTATGTTATGTAGAATGACTGTCCTTACTCTGAAAATTCTCCCCAATGTAGACCAGAGCTACATTTTTAAATGTGAATTGGTTTGGGGGTCAAAGAATCCTTGGTTTGAATCTTGCCACAGGAGAGTACTATCTGCCCTTGAGTGGGTCACAACCTCCCTGGTTCTCAGTTTCCCCATCTGTAAAATGAGGGCTTCGGACCGGATGGCTTCTGATGTTCCTCCCACCTCTAGGTCTTCAACTGAAATGCCCACATCAATTCTAGTGGCTATTCAGATAACCTGGCACCTGGATAGGTTTCTTCTCTGACTTGGGGCAAAACATTTTTCTTATCACTTCTCCTTACAAACACCTATTGAAAGACTCGCCTTTCTCATACCTTCCTTCCTTCTTCTATTTTTACTCTTTTATTGGTAATTAAAAAAAAAACAACTAATGTCTACTTTTAATAGAAGGCTTTCCACATCAAAACTGAGCTGGATTGGCGGGGAGGGGAGGGGTGGTGGTGGTGGTGGTAGAGGGAATGTGTGAGGCTCCTCTTCCTTCTTTCCTCCTGTTGTAACCCCTGTTTAGCCATTTGTGGAGGGGGGGGAGAAAAGGGGTAGAATATAAGGTGGACAGACCACACTCATAAATGACATGGGACAAAATCTTAGCTGTGATCTTGAAGGCTTTTTATTCTGGCTGGTCAGAATCATGCCACTTTCCTGGCAGTTTAGGTTTGATATTGGGACAAGATGAGACACATGTATAGTCAACAAAAGGAGATTTACTTAACCTTAGTAGGAAAGGCCTGGCTCGACATTGAGGTTAGACATTGAGTTGATGGCTTGGGCAAAGCTTCCATCTTGATCCAGGAGCTTAGAATCTCCCACCCCCTCCCATTCTTCTTGGGTCCATGATACATAGGAGATGAGAAAGTGACAACAGTTTTGAACCTTTAGTCCTCTGAACCAACCAAGTTCTTGAGTAGAGTGTTAATGTCTTTTAAGGAAAAATTACCCTAACTTGTATTCCCTTTGGGGATTTACTTGTTTGGCTCTCGGTTCGTATTCCTTGATTCCCTGATCTTTGTAGCAATTCAGTCACTTAATTCTTTCCCAATCTCCCTCCCTTCCCCCATATAACTGAAATTAATGGTTTCCTCTTGCTGCTTCTTGGGTCAATTAGTTGTTACTTTTTCCTAGGCTTTACTTAATTTCTTTAGCATTAATTAAAAAAAAAACACATCAGTAATTCATCAGAACATAAATAAGATGGGGAAGTAAATTAACAGGGAGAATAGTGACAATAAAAAGAAAAGTTTTTAGATTCATTCCTTTATCCTCACTATGGTGGTAAAAAGGAGTGGGAGAGAAAAAGAGATACAGAATGATGGAGAGAGAGAAAGAGAGAGAGAGAGAGCGAGAGAGACAGATAGACAGAGACAGAGACAGAGAGGCAGAGACAGACACAGAGAGAGAGAGAAAGGAGAGAGAGAGACAGACAGAGACAGACAGACAGAAAGAGACAGAGAGAGACAGACACAGAGAGAGAGAGAAAGGAGAGAGAGAGACAGAGACAGAGACAGACAGAAAGAGAGACAGAGAGAGACAGACACAGAGAGAGAGAGAGGAGAGAGAGACAGACAGACAGACAGAGACAGAGAGAGACAGACAGACAGAAAGAGAGAGAAAGGAGACAGACAGACAGACAGAGACAGAGAGAGACAGAGACAGACAGAAAGAGAGACAGAGAGAGACAGACACAGAGAGAGAGAAAGGAAAGAGAGAGAGAGAAGACTAAGATGCAGGCAGCGATAGATAGATAGAGATAGAAAGAGATAGAGAGATAGGGAGAGTCACAGAGAGAGATAGACACTAGAGAAGCAATGGGGGAGGGGACAGGGGAGGAATTGGAAGTTGGTGGGGGTGGGAAGGAGAGAGAGGGAGGGAAGGGGGAGAAAAGTAGAATATATGAAAATATATTCTTTCAGAGATTCCTTAATGTTAACACAGTATTCTTGGATTTTCCTTCCAATGTTTTTCACTCCTGTCAGCATTCACAATTATACAATAAAACTGAGGCGGTGTTGAGATCATAAAACACTGAAGGTAATTTTTCTTCTGTCTATCAAGTTTTCTAAGTGTATTAGGAGAAAAATTGCTTAGGGGTAGGAAGAAGTGGCACATTCATGAATGCCAGAACTTTTTCGAACAGTTTTAATTTTGGTCTTGTGGACTTTCCCCATCTTTCATATCTCTACTCCTTTTACTTCATTTATAAAGCACTTGCACAAGTATTCTGTGTGGGAGGAGAGGTCTATTTTGGGCTGAAGACAGGTCATTAGTCAACAACTGTTTTCACATGCAATTTCTGTAAAGCAATTTTCTGCCCTCCTCATTCCTTAAGAAATAACAGTTTCTACTCTCTTGCTACTTTCAAATACTATTTTCTTTCCCTAGATTTCTGGAAGAAAGGAATAAAGATTACTTCTCATTGATTTTTTATGGCAAACAATTTTCTGAAAATGACAGAAGAATTCATCTGTAACATTTCCTTGTGCTGCAAGCAACAAATATAGAGTTACTAAATCCTGCTGATTGGTAGTTTGACAAATGATTCAGAGTAATATTTATTGCTTAATTATATGATTAAAAATATATCTATGATTGGACTACTCTCATTACAATATTTACAGGAACAACAGTGATAATAATAAAAAAAACAAACTTGTTTCCATCAGGGATGGGGGACCTGCGGTCTCGAGGCCACATGTGGCCCTCTAGGTCAAGTGCAAGCACTTGAGGACCCATGGGGCCACATGCAACCTTTAGATCACGGGTTCCCCACCCCTGATCTATGTATTATTTAACCTTTCTTCTTGGCCTTACTGTAATGCATTGGGGAATCACACTGTTAAAGCTGTGGCTAGTCCTACTGGAGGACTGTTATCTTTGACAACTGATGTTGTCATTGTAAGGGAGGTGGGAGCTTGGGACGTATCTTGTGGCTCCCTACACGTCACTGATGCTTCTGCTAATTGCAGCTCTGTACAAACTTGTCATTGGTTGTCATTGTTGTTGAGTTGTTTCAGTTGGGTCTGACTCTTTGTGACTCCATTTGGGGTCTTCCTGGCAAAGACACTGGAGTGGGATACATCATTTCCTTCTCCAGTTCATTTTATAGATGAAGAAACGAATGTAAACGGAATTAAGTGACTTGCCCAGGGTCAACACAGCTAGTTGGAGACTGGATTTGAACTCATGAAGATAAGTCTTCCTGATTCCAGGTCCAGTGTTGTAGCCCCTGTGTCCTTTATTGTTGATAAACATAAGCATTATACTATGTTACACTACCAGTGTACATTTCATTACATTATCAGTCTTTGCCTTTCATCCAGACAGTCACCATCCCAGTCCATAAGCAGCATATACATGTGGAGGGTGGCATTAGAAGAGAGAAAGTCTTTCAAAGGATCAGATGGTGGAATCAGAAGATAGGGAAAGGTGACAGAGATAAAACTCATGAGATGCATAAACTGCTTCTCTGTTTTTTCTCTTTTGAGGAATTCCTCATGCCAGAAACCCTAAGACCCTCTCAGAGGTACATTCCTTCTACCTTGGTCCATTTAACTAGAAGTCAGTTAATGTAGAGGCAAGGCTAGAGGGTAAAAATGTTTAATTAGCATCAACTTCTGGACAGTTGTCTGATGGATAACAAGCCATGAAACAAAGGAAAACACACATAAATATTTGGTTTTTAGATAGCCTTAGGGCTACATTATGGTAGGTAAAAGGACTGAGATTATCAGGTGAGGCTCTTGAGCCACATTCCTTACTTGGGAGGTTTGGGAGGTTGTATAGGGCTAATGTGTTAACCTAGGGGTCAGAACTTCACTTAGAATCCCAGGAATTGCCAAAGATCAGGTTTGTCCCAGAAGGATGTTTCTCTATAGTTAATCTCGCCAGAATATTCTGTTTGGGAAGGAAATCTCTAAGATCAAGGTAGGATCAATGGCCTAATCTTGTCATTGACAGCCTGAGTGTTTCTAGTTACCACAGTCCCATGACTCTGTTTCTTTGGCCTCTAAGGCTACTTCTTACCTGGCGAGCAGATGTTTCCCTCCATGTTTATCCACCTCTGCCTCTCCAATGCATTTAAAATGTTTTAAGGGTTCAAAATCTGAAACTTTAAAGGATTTTGGATTTTTAGGCTATGAGTGACCCTTCCTCATTGGAAGGAGTCAGAAAACTTGACTTGGCAGAGACAGTGAAGTGGTCACTGGGTAGGGTTAGCCTTAGTAGAAATATAGAGAAGCAAAATAACTAACACTTTTGGGAACTGAATTTCATCTTAATCCAGGATAGAGCCAGCTCTGCAAGAAACAGGAAACTTTGTGTCTTTCCTCTATCTCTTTCTTGCCATACTTCCCAAGGACATATGGGAAAAGGTCTCAGAGCTTCATCAAGAGCTTAGTTCATCCTCTACCCACTGACCCAGTTTTCTGCCCTGCTGCAGTGCTCCATTCCCTGCCTTCAACCCAGTGTTCTAGTTCCTGCTCTGGGACCCTGATCATCTGACTGTTTCCCATTTTCTAGGCTTTCTCATGCCCACCATGATACACCACCACCATCTTCCTAGCACCGAACTCTGCTTTACCCATTGTCTCTCATGGGGCACTTGGGCGTTGAAGTTCTTTCTTCCCCCTCCTTTCCACTTTTGGCTCTAGGAAGAGTAATCAAACCAACATGACCTTCCCTGAAATGAGTACGTCCTTTTGTTACCCTACACTTCTATTTTCTATCTCCATTGGAGAAACCAATCTGATTATTCTTTGTGTCCTTAAAAACCACTTAGAGGTATGGCGAACTGTTGAATTTATGTAATACTAGACCAAAACACACCATCCCTGGAAACATGGCAGTGTAGGTGGTATTCCCCCGCTCCCATTACAATATAAGTCCTTTGAGGGCAGAGATGTGCTATTTGGAGAGTTTTATTGGGAAAAGCAAAGAGACCAGTGTTATTGGATCATTGCTAGTCTTCTGTCCATCTGACTCTGAAGCTCAATAGCCAATGTACTATTTAAATCTTTAAATAGTTTAAAAGCTATTTTAAAAATAATTTTAGACTATTAAACTCTTCTGCTTTTAAGCTCATTCAGGCTATCCCCAACCAGGGCCAAGTTCATTTTCTCTGACATCCTCAACCTAGTTTCCCGACAATCTTACATGTAAATGACCACTCAAAGTCTTAAACCTTTTATAATGTGCAAATAGCAGAGGTCAGTCAGTCAGTAAGTATTTATTAAACACCTACTATGTGTCAGGCACTATAGTCAAGACTGAGGATAAAGAGAAAGTCAAAAGGCAATCTTTGACCTCAAGGAGCTCACAATCTAATGGGGAAACAACATACTGACAAAAAAAGTTATATAATGATGTACAAAGATAAATAGAAAATAAATAGCTAGAATTAAGAGTGATTGTGAAACGTTACTGTTGAAGGTGTGATTTCAGCTTGGATTTGTAGGAAGTCAGGAAAACCAGGTGGCAAAGATGTGGCAGGTGGCATTCTAGACAGCCTGAGAAGATGGATGAGTCAGGAGATGGAGAGTTTTATTGAGAAAAGCGAAGAGACCAGTGTTATTGGATCAAAGAGTATGGAGAAGAGGAAGGCATAAGGAGACTGAAAAGGTGGAGGGAGAATGTGTGGGGGAAGATAATGAGTTTAGTGTTTGGATGTATTGACTTTCAGATGTCTACAAAACAACATCCAGACTGAAATGTCCAATAGGTATCAGAGATATGAACCTGGAAGTCAACAGAGAGGTTCGAGCTAGGGAAGTAGATTTGAGAATCATCGACATAGAGGTCATAATTGAATCTATGGGTGCTGATGAGATCACCAAATAAAACAGTAGAGGGAAAGAAGAGAAGGTCCAGGTAGAAAATACCGTAAGGTACTCAAGATTAGTGAGTGTGACCTGGATGAGGATACATTGGAAGACACTAGGTGGTGTAGTGGAAGTCTTGGAATTAGGAAGATCTAAGTAGGAGTCCTACTCAGCTAAGGATTAGTTGTGTTGTGTGACCCAGGGCACTAACCTCTATGTGCTTCAGTTTCCTAATCTATAAATTGGGGATAATAATGGCACCTATTTCACAAAATTGTTGTGAGGGTAAAATGAGTTCACACACATATGTATAATATATAGGTATATGTACATATATAATGTGTATAAAGTACTTTGCAAATCTCAAAGTGGTATCTACATGCTAGCTACTATTATTAGTATTAAATATCACCCTCAAAAGGTTTTCTATCAAGTTATTCGTAAATTTTTGGTGTGCTTTGTTCTTGAAAAAGACTTGGGACTTTAAGTGGCTCATTAACATATAATCATGGTCAAGAATTTTACATAACTATGGAGGTCCAGGACAGAGTCCTGTGGGACACATGGGATCAGTGGTTATGACCTAGATGAAGATCCAGAAAAAGAAACTGACTGTTAAGTGCTGGATTATGAATGTCTCATTACGTTCCAGTTCAGACAAGCTGGCTGTATGACCCTGGGGCTGATATTTAATCTCTGTGTCCCAGGCAATAGTCCAAGACCAAGGCAATAAATTGCCAAAACAAAAAAGTGCTGTCCTGTATTGGTGGAGTTCCTTCATCTGGGAATTCTCTAGTGAAATCACAGGTCTAGTGCCTATGCTTATCCTTGCAGGCTTGAATTATCTGAAACCAATCTGAGTCAGACCCAGCCTATGAAATTTGATGATACTCATGTAGAAGTGAGATAAGGTGACCCCCTTGAAGTGGAGGGTGGGAATGGATTATCCAGTATTTTACAGGAAGCCTTTCCCAGCCTCTCAATTCCAGGGTCATCCTTCTTTTATTTCCTATTTTTCCTCACATAGCTTGTTTGCACATATTTGGTTACTGTCTCCTTCATTAGATTGTAAGGTCTTCGAGGGTAGGGACAGTCTTTTGCCTTCTTAGCACAGTGTCTGACTTAGAATAGACACATAATAAATGCCAATTGGTCATTTGCAGAGGAAAGTGAACTACCAGGTTGCCTCTTGCCTTCACTTGGCACTTCTCAGGAAATGGCAGCAGCTTCCTGTGAGGTTTTCTCTAATGGTCCTGGGCGATTGATGAGAAAATCTTAGCCATATAGCAGGGAGAAACCAAGGCTCTGAGACTTTCAGAATGGCTCTAAGGACAGCATCAGGAAACATTTGGGGATTAAATTTGGAATTTCCATATCCCTGGTCTGGGCTATTCCTGGGCCTTTTAGTCTAATGATTTCTACTTCCTCCAAGTTTCACTGAGAAATTTCCTCATCTTACCTTTGAAACAGTAGGGAGACACCAAATTAACGAGCATGTTCCCTCTTCCCCCAGCACAAGACGGAAGCTGAAGAATGAGACTTTGCCCTGAAAAGTCAAAAGATAAAATGAAATAGTTAAGGGAGTTGTCAGCCATGTAAATATGACATTGATGTTATTTAGCATGTTTAAAGGAATTTTTTTTTATCTTTTGGAAGCCTTGAGACATCTTGTGTGCTACCTTTGTATCTTGAAGGAGTATCATCTGCTCTTCTGCCACTTAACTGTGGTTGGGCCTACATGTCCTATACTTCTTAGAGAACTGGTAGGTTAAGGGACTTGGCTTGGAAGGGGTGTGGAATCTGTGGCCTTAGGGCCATGTGTGGCCTTCTAGGTCCTGCAGTATAGGCCTTTAACTATATCCAAACTTCACAGAATAAATCCCCTTAATAAAAGGATTTGTTCCATGAAGTCTGGATTTGTTCAAAGGGACACACCTGAGGACTAGAGGGCCTCAAGATCACAGATTCTCCACCCCTGATTGGGTCACACAGTCAGTGGGTGTCAGAGGCAAGATTCAAACTCAGGTCTTCCTGGCTCCAAGTCTGGCTGCAGTTTGAGCATAAAAAATAAATTACATAAAAATAAATTTAAAAAAATTAATACAGGTGTCTATCATCCTTGTAGCAACAAATCTGGAAAATCCTGGTTTCAAAAAATTAGGATGAGAAATAAAGCAGTATTCAAGATCTCAGAACAGAAGGAAAGTTAAAACATTTTGGGAAAATATGAGAAAAGACAGTATCCTAGAAATCTCCCACATCTAGTGATTGTATGAGTTATGAGATAAATAGCAGAAAGATTGATGGGCAAAACTGGTTACTCTCACTGGCTTCCACCCTCATGTGATTATGCCCTGGATTCCCATCTCCTCCAAATCACCTCAACTTGGGGTAGGTTGAGGAATCTCATTAGCCTGTGCCAGGAAGATCAAAGGGAAGGCAGCTATGATCTCCCAGAAAAACTCTCTTTTCCTTCCTCCCAAAATGGTGGCTTTAGGATCATGTGTTCCTAGGTTACTTTTGGTACAAATTTCACCAATATTCCTCTCTGCCTTAGGGAAGTAAAATATTTGAATCAATAATAATTCTTTCAGCCTAGTTAGGATCCCCTATATACTTTCTAGTGAATATCTCTGGGTTTTGACCACACTTATCAAACTGGAAAGATTGATACCTCTCCCTTTTAGCTATACTTAACCTCAAAGGATACATAGATAAGTCACCAATATAACAAACAAATAAATGCATTCGTTTTGGAGAATCCAGTTTCTTTCAAAAGTCAGTGGCAAAAAAAAATCAGGAAATAAATAATCTCTTGAAGAATGAAGACTAGGGATATCACTCAGCACCACTCTCCTGGGAGAGGAAAAACTTCAATTTCACCAGCTTTGTTCTTGGTTTTTCTTGGTGCTTTGTCATTTTTTCCCCCAGCTCATTTTACAGATGAAGGGTTAGATGACTTGCCCAGGGTCACACAGCTGAGAACAGATTTGAACTCAGGAAGATGTCTCCTTGACTCCAGACTGGGCATTTTATTCAGTGTACCACCTAGCTGCCCTAAGGCTGGGTACATTGTTCAACTGAAATTGCTCTCTCCAAAGATACCAATGCAATATCTCCGAAATGCCAGATCTAGTGGACTCTTCTCAGTTCTCATAGCTCTTGATTTCTCTATGGTTTTTGAGACTGTTGATCATCCTTTCTCCTGGATCCTCTCTCTCTACAGGTTGTCTAGTCATTTTCATAGGTCAGTTGTTGACAAGCTTTTTCTAGGAATAGTAATGTTCATTTGATTTCTATTCCTAGAGCAAGAGGTGAAAGATGGTTGGGAGGTGAGTGTAGGTCATCTCCACTATTAGATTCTGAACTCCTGTCTTTTGCCTTTCTTTATATCCCCAGGGCTTAGCACAGTGCCTGGCATGCAGTACCTCTTAATAAATGTTTATTCACTAATTAAATAATTATTGACTGACTGCTAGAGCCTTTTTCTTTGAAATCTGGAGTTTGCTGCCAGCATGGTCCCTGCCTGTCTTCTACCCCTGGCACCAGCTTCCATTTGCCTCTGGTTGCCTGTCTGAATCTGGAGTCAACTCCGTACCATCAACTCTATCCTTTCCCTGTACAGCCATAAACTTTTGAACAGGCTTTATATTAGGAGCCAATATTTGTTAGAAATATTTGTTGAATATTTGAGATTATTTGTCAAGGTTTGTGTTGGGAAGTGATGAAAAGGCACTTTACCTGGCAAGGTTGTCCTGAAACATCCCATTTATTAATGAAGAGAACACAGCAATATCTCTCCTTTATTTAGGGTTTGTTCTGAGTTTCCCTCAAATTTTCAGGGTCAACAGCACATGGTAAACATCCAATATACACTAGAAAATTGTAATTGTTTAGTACAATGACTTGAAGAGAATGAAGTGACCTAGATAAATTTTTTTTCCTATTTTTCTGTTTCACCAAATTCTCAACTCTTCACAGAAATTCTCAAGATGCAGGCAAGGTCTCCCCTATTTTCAATCCATAACCAAATTTGCCATGGAACAGAAAGTATTCATTACCCAAGTATGTAGAGAGATTATTGCCCTCCCGGAGTGCCATCACGAGCAACATTGTAGTATCAGTAGCTAACAATGACCAACAGGACTCCCTCTTGGTAAATGAATTTATTTATTCTTGACTTTTATTACTGATGCCATAGTTATCTCCTGACATGGGTCCATTGTTTACTGCACACTACTATGAAACCATTCCCTGTAATAGACAGTTAAGCAAAAACCTCTGGTAAAACTACGACCTATGCTCATATATGCCTATTTCAACACCTACGGTCTCCCAGTTCTCTGTGAGAGGTGAAATCAAAATAGGCCCTTGTGATTAATCTGAGTTTAGCTGCCTTTTTTGTTGCTTTTCTTTCCATCTTTGCAATCAATGAACAAGTATTTATTAAGTTTCTACTATGTGCCTGGTACTGTGCTAGGTGTTGGGAACACAGGTACAAAGAATAAAGCAATTTCTTGTAGACATTGTGGCATGTTGTTCTTCTGGTTCTGGGTAGGTAGAACACTAACCCTCTTTCTGTCATGCCTTCTGCTCTCTGATTCCAATCAGGTCCTCCACTTCCTGCTCTGGGATTGGGTACTTCGGATGGGTAAGAGTTTGATCCCAGATCCAGCATGCTGCATTCCAGCCATCTCTCTGCCACATTTCATACTTATCTCTCACTCCTTTTCTATCACTTGCTCTGGGAAAAATAATCAATATTGTTATTCCTAGAAAAGGCATGTCAGTCAGTTGTTCCATGACCCCACTCAAAATCTCTGTAACTTTGCAGACCAAGATACCTTGTGCTGGCTACCACTCCCTTATGTGTGTTGTCTTCTATTAGAATTGAAGCTTGTTCAGGGCAGAGGCAATATTGCTTTTTGTATTTATGCCCTCAATACTTAGCACATTGGCATATAGTAAGTACTTAAATGTGTTTTCAGTCATTTATTCATTTACTCACTCATTCATTCTATGTACTTTACTCTGCATCAACTCAGGAATTTTCCTATGTTTTTCTGAATTTTAGAAAGTGAATAGAATGAAGGCAGGGTCAGCCCACTGTCAACTAATCTATATTCATCTATAGGCACACAATGTGACAGTTTGGACTTGTTGGGAAGTCCAAGTTCAAAAAGTCATCTTAGAAAGTGGGAAAATCACAAATTAGATATTTATTGATGGATTGAATTAATTTTTTACAAAAAAACACTGGGCTACAGAAGTTTGTAGGTTTGAGTACCAAGTGTTCTCTACAGAGGAATCTTCATTAACCGAATAGTGTCTATCAATAAAGAGGCTTATATCAACACCTTTTGCTTCAAAGGCCATGGTTTATTTGTTTTCTCAAACTGCTGCTCTTAATAGGGACTACTAGGAAGTTAAACCGGTGAAGACAGTTCTTTCAGTTCAGTAAGAATTAAGCAGAGTCAAGGTAGCTGAGTAAAAGGAAGTATTTTTGTCTTAGGTCCTCAGTACATCTTTTCCACAGCAGCCTAGAAAATGCACCAGACCAAATTTTGATTGAGAAGCCACAAAGTCTTAAAGCCACAAAGTTTAAAAGTCTTAAATAAATGGGGCACACAAAGAAAAATTTACACAATGTGGGGCAGAGCAGTGGAGTGGTGGAGGAGCAGACAACACCTGAATAGCTCTTTCATCTGAACTGGCTCAAAAATGGAAGAATAAACAAACGCAAGCGGATACAGAAACTCATCCAACAGCAAACTAGGAGGAAAAACAGTCAAGAGAAAGAGGGGGAGGGAATAAGAAAAAAGATAGAATAAAAAAGTCAGTGGTCAGAAGCAAAATAGACTACTAAAGAGGGGACAGGGCAAAAAAGAAAAGAATTACTATAAGAGAATAAAGTGGAGGGAAATACAGAGTTAGTCATAAATGTGAATGTAAATGGGGTGAACCTACCCACAAAATGTAAGAGAGTAGAATGGAGTAGAAACCAGAATCTAATAATATGTTATGAGAAACACACTTGGAACAGAAAGATACACACAAAATTAAAATAAGGGACTAGAGAAGGGTCTGTTATACTTCAGTTGTGTAAGAAGTGATTGAGTTGCTCCCTGTGCTCTTAGCACTGCACCACATGACATAGGAGAGGAAATATAATTACCTTGTTCTTCCTGCAAGTGGACTTGCTAACTCGTTTTTCCCAAGTAATTTTTTTCTTAAGACTTTTTTGATGAGTTAGTGTATGCTAACAAGTACAGCTAAATCAACCAACAAGCCAAGTATTGGAGCTTCAACACATGCCAACTCTTCTATTTGTCTATGAGTATTAACTACAATTAGCTCCCATCACTAGGATTGAGTTATATATGGAAAATGATCATTTGAATAATACTGAGTGTATACTTTTAGGGTTCATTAAATTCTATGTCTAATGTTTTTTTCTAGACGGAGGTTCCCAAACTCATTTGACCTATCACCCCCTTTCCACATGCAAAAAAATTACTCAGTGTTCTACTGGAAATCTACTTTCTTTAACAATTTAATAGCTTTTTTTGAAATTTACATCATTTCCAAAATAGAAAATATATATTTTTTAAATTATACATTTTAAATTTAATAATTTATTGTAAATTTGGGGCATTTTTTCCTGCACTGAAATTTTGATGATGCAATATTTTTATGTAGCTGTATAGTACTGTATTATAAACAAGTCATTAAATACACATATTCCTACCAATGCATGCTGGGTTTCCCAGCAATGTGTGACTGCTCACCTGCCAAAACTTGCTTGTTAAGACCACTTGTCTGTTGGTGGATTGGACCACTGACAGGTACTAGCTTGCATTTTGTGTGTTTATTTGGAAAATAATGTAAAAATAATGTAATCACTATGACTATATATATGTATATGTATGTGTGTATATATGCATATATACACATGTATGTATATATGTGTATATATACATGTATGTATATATGTGTGTGTGTATACATATACACACACACATACACATACATGCCTGGCAGATGGCAGCTGCTTAATAAGTGTTGCCTGGCTGATTGATTGAAAGATGGAGGTTCACACATGGTAGAGAGCATGCATGCTCACTTAGGGGATGCTGGGACTAGCCTCTTTACTTACTTGCTGCAAAGTCCCTCTCTTTGCTCTTTCCATTCTGTTGGCTAATCCCAATAAACTCCTGCACTAGACTGGCCATTCCCAAGCCCATATGTTCCTGCTGAGGGGCTGTCATGGCCACAGCGGCAGAGATGGCCAGGGCAACCTGACCCCACTACCTTGTCTCTGGAGCTCAGAGACACCTTGCCCAAATTTGGTTCCCCTCTTCACTTCTTGTTGAGATATTTGCACACACCCCTATTTTTTCAGGGCAAAGGTCACAGCAAATTGATAGGTTTTGATTCTGAGGGGCAGAATTTTTAATTCCAGCTTTACATATCCTTGGCAGAAAGGATAGCAAGGACCCAGTTAACTATTATAAGGCATAAAACATTTTGTTTTTTTAATATCTTCTTCAGTGATTCTTATTAAAGAAGTGCAGTGTTTCAAAAATTTCAGCTCTCTTTGGCTTTCTTTTGTCTTTCATTCCAATACTGCCAATTTTCTTATTTTTCTTATTTATTTTACTTCTAATTTATGGAATAAAACAAGCATTTCCATAACATAAATGTAATAAAGTGACTTGCCCTGGGTCACACAGATAGTATCTGAGGCAGGATTGAACTCAGGAAGATGAGTCTTCCTGAATTCAGGTCCGGCACTGTATCCACTGTGCCACTTAGCTCTATTTGTGTCCTCTTATGCACTTTTTATTTCTATTTTGTTGAATTGAATGGAATTAAAAGAAGGATCATTCTTCCAGCCTAAAAAAATGCTTGGATCAATGCCAATATCGCCTCCAAGTGTGGTAGAACACCAGGCCTGTCCTTCTCATTTTCTTTGATGGGAAATATTGTCTAGAAAACATATTTGGGTCAGTCAATAAAGCAGCTTTCAGGTATAATCTAGTGTGAAGCCAGAAATTTGATCCTTATGTCCTTACACCTCTTTATTAGTAACATATTAGTAACACTACCTCCCGTAATTATCCACAGAAACAATCAGAAGTGTGTAAAGATCATGATCTAATATGCGTACAGATTGAAAGAGGATTCATATCAGAATTCAGATCAGTTTAGTTTAAATCAATCCATCAGCTAATGATCATCTCTGTGCAAAGTTTCCTATGAGGTTTAGGAGTTTCTTTGAGTATAATGTGATATATGTATGAATCCCCTTCTTCAAAACATGCTAAGCAAGAGGGTTGTTAGCCTTTTGCATTCATAATGGATCATAGGCAGCTGGGCGGTTCAGTGGTTAGAATGCTAGAACACTTAAGTTCAAATCCATTCTGACCCTTACCAGCTGTGTGGTCTTGAGTAAGTCACTGAAACTCTGTTTGCCTCAGTTTTCTCAACTGTAAAACAGAGTAAGCATCAAATGAGATAGAACGTATGTAGTTGGCACTGTATAAATGCTAGCTTTTATTACTATTAATCTGAATTCAAAATATTATTTGGGACTTTACATTCTTTTCTACAGATATTTTCTAGTCAAATGACTAAAAAAACCTCCCAAGGGTTAGGTTTTTTTCAGTTGTGAAACTCATTAAAGATACTAAAAATGTCCATGGGATATGTTGTGAAGGAAACACAACAGATATTCTCATTTCTCAACAAATAACTCTTTTATTTAAAATTTTTTTTGGTATTTTACTTTTCCCTTTTTCCATGTAAATTTTCCATGTAAAAATAATTTTTAACATTTGTTCTTAAAACTTTGAGTTCCAAATTCTCTCCTTTTTCTCCTCCCTACCCACTCCTCCTCATTGAGAAGGCAAGCAATTCGATATAGTTTATACATCAAATCACTTTTATTTAAGAAATGGAGGAGAGGATTCTGGGAAGATGGCAGTGCAGGTCAGAAAATTCCAAGCTCTGAAGATTTTCTCCCACAAAAGAGAGAAAATAGCACCGTAGAGTGAACAAAGTGTGGGGGTAAAAATAAATAAGAGTAGAGGCCAACTGGGGTCTTCCTGGGACAATGCAAGATCGGAAGGAAAATCCCAGGACCAAGTCTGGTCCCAGTGAGGAGTAAACACTCTCAGGGAAGGGTCCGCTGTCACAGCAAGCGGCAAGCCCTGGGGGTAGCCAGGTTGGGAGGCTGCCTCCACTCCAGCCACAGAAACTTTTACCCCCAGGACCATGAGGGGAGTTGGGTGTCTGAATCCAGGAAGATAGAGGGAACTTCTGTTGACTAGGAATGCCAGACCCAGCTGTGCTGGGGAGAGAAGGAGCCAGTTCATTCCAGATGAGTGCAGCATCAGTGGGGTGGGGATGCCCCTGGCTGTGGGCGCTTATGGGAGTTTGGAGGGTTGGCTTTGGTTCCAGGCTAAAGAGGAGAACTGAGATCTGGTGCAAGAGGCACCATCCCCCATACTCCAGGGCTAGAGGTGATTACAACAATTGTTATAGTTTGGCAGCTGTTGCTTCTCCCCCCTTTCCCCCCATTCCAATCATTAAACAAGTCAATAAGACTCTCTGTGTGGGAGTAAAATACTTAGCTTCTGGTACAGCTGGCCTGGTCCTCAGAGGCCTTTTCCTCCTCCTTTTGGTTTGAGGGCTATATTCTGAAGGCATTGAAATTGCTAACTACCTCTGTATAAATAAGACATTGTGTTTAGACAGGCAAATTGGGGAGTTGGGGGATACTCTCTCGCTAAGAGGTCCCAGCATTTGGCTCACATTGACTGGGAGTTGGCCATTGCTGTAATTTGGCCCCTAAAAGATGAATCAGACTTTTCTTATAATCTCTGGCTTGCTATATACCCACCCCACCTCCAATACTCCAACAGGGATGATAACTTCAATGAAACTTGGGTGGGTGCATGTGTAGGGTTTCCTAAAAGAGGGTTTATCAGGGTTGTTTCTACAAAGTAACAATATATAAAGATGATTAGGTATACAATAGCCATTTATTTATTTCTCTACAAAAGAAATATTTAAACCACAAAGACTCATTGCTACACATTGACAAACAACTATTAAAACATGAATCATATAATTCCTATTACAGGGCTGATACTTAAAAATGTCAAAATATGAAACATTTTCCGGGATAGGTGGATAACTCTTTCACTTCTGCTCTGAATTGTCAACACCCCCAAAGTCTTTGTCGCTCATGAAACCAGTGGATGACTTGGGCTCATCCGCCTCCTAGAAGTCACCTTTGAGCAGAATGTAATCCCAGAAACACTCCCTACTATCAGGCAGCTCTAAGGAACTCAGAGACCCCTATGCTCTGGAGGGAGCCACTCCTGAAAAGTTCATCTCTCTTTATCCCTGTTGGTCCCATGTCCTTAGGGAAAGAAACACAAACCAGAAGAGGCAGCCAGAGACCTGAGGTCTTGTTTAGATTACTCTAGATGGACATATGTTCTTTCTGTCATGTGTGAGCAGCCTCCAGAACTTTTTAGGATGAGAGAATGGAAGACTGCCCCTACCTTGTGGGAAAATGCCAATATGCCGGGCAGATGTGAAGAGGTGTGAATGTGGAAGTTATTTCTCTTCCTTAGTGGGTGATTATTGTCCTCTTGGGCATGTAACAGGTAAGGAACCTAAGGAGTTAATAAGGACATTGTATCATCATCATCACCATCACAAAACTTAACCCCTTCATGGTAAGGCCATAGGTATGACTAGAAATGGTCAGGGGACCTCATTTCAGCTTCATACATGTTCCATGGGATGGGACCCATGTATGAATCCCCATCACCACCTCCCTCCACCCCTCCCAATAACTGTATTAAGGACTTCCTTAGGATCATACATTTAGAGATGGCCAAGAGTTAGGCCAAAAACCTTAGGCCAAGAGTTCCTAACCTTTATTGTATTATGCAACTCTTCGACAGTTTGGTGAAACCTATGAACCTCTTTTCAAAGTCATATTTTTGAATACATAAAACACAGGATTATAAAGGAGACAAGTTATATTGAGATATAGTCACCAAAATATTTTCAAAAAACAAGCTCATGGAATGCAGGTTAAGAACCTCTCAGGCCAACATCCTTACCCACTAACCCATCAACCTAACATTCTGAGAGGTGAAGTCCTAAGTTACACAGGTGTTTAGTGGTACAGTGAGGATTCAGTCTCACATCCTCTGACTTTGAATTTGGTCACTTTTCCCACACTCCATTTTAGTGGGCAAAGTGCTAGGCTTAAGAGTCAGGAATCCCTGGGTTCAGATGACTTTGGGTAAGCCTCTTTAAGGTTACTTTCCCATTTGCAAAAGACTTGAAAATGATACCCATGAAAGACTTCCCGGGGATGGTATGAGTCTGAACAGCAAAGTCTAAATCAACATACAGATGCCATTAACTTATTTAGTAGCTGGAACTAGTATTATTTGTTCCATTTTTAAAAAATAAAACAATAGACATGAAATTCTTCTTGCCAAGAAAATCCCCCACAAAGTGCATCCTTGATCCCATCTTTTCCTGTCTTTTCCATCATGTTCCTCCTCTATCATCTCCTTTCTCCCACTAAACTTCAGCTATCTTCTCGTAGAATGGATCTTCTGCTGAAGCCCATGTTTCTCTCATCCTTCCAAACAAACCTCACTTGGTTAGCTTTGGTAGATACCTTCTACTTCTCTCTTGCCCACACTCCTGTTTAGAGTAGGGGCCCTCATTTCCTCTACTCACATGTGCCTCTAAACTCTTTGTGATCTGAGTATCAAACTCATTAATCAATTGAAAACTGCTTGTTCCAAAGTTGCTAACGGTGTCTTGACTGTCAGATCTAATGGCGTTTTCCAGCACAACCAGTTGATGCAGTGGATAGAGCACTGGTCTGAAGTCAGAAAGACTCATTTTCCTGAATTCAAATCTGGTCTCAGACACTTACTAGCTGTGTGTCCCTGGGCAAGTCATGTAACCCTTTTGCCTCAGTTTCATCTGTAAAATGAACTAGAGAAAGAAATGGTGAACCACTCCAGTATCTGCCTATAAAACCCCAAATGAGGCCATGGAGGGTTGGACATGACTGAAAAATGACTCAACAACAAAATGGCCTTTTAAACCCTCATTCTTCCTGAGCTCCCTCTCTGCTAACTGTGAAAGTTCTCATTTTCCTCTCCTACATCATTCCTCCTCTCCAAGCTTTTGTGACACTGCTCTCTCCTGTTCTCCTCTTCTTACTTGTCTTGCTGCCCTTTCTATTTCCCTCCAGGATCTTTATCCAGGCATGGTCACTACCAGTGGGTGTCCTGGGCAATCCCAAGTTCTCCCTTTTTACTGACTTGTTCAGTGATGTTGTTGACTTCTGTGGGTTCGGTGATCATCTCTAGACAGGCTATTCCCACATCTAGATATCCAGTTGTAGATTCTCTGCTGACCACCCCTCCTGCATCACCAATTGTCTTTGAAACCTCTCAAAGGGGATGTTCTGTAGGCTTCTCAAAGGCAACATGTACAAAAAATAAATCATTCTCCTTCCCTGTCTGCCATGCCCTGACCACCCCCTCTTCCAAACTTCCCACCACCATCCAACCGCTCATCCAGGCTTACAGTCTCAGTGTCACACTTGACTTCTCCCTCTTATTCATTCCACAGATCCATCCAATCCATTGCCAAGTCTTGTTCATCTCTTTCACAATATCTCTTGGCTCTGTCACTTCTCACCATTCACACAGACACCAGCCTAGTAGAGGCCCTCATCGCCTCCAGCCTGGACTTTGCAATAGCTTTTCCATCAGTCTTTCTGCCTCAAGTCTCTCTCCATATTAATTGATCATCGACTCAGATGCCAAAGCAGTTTTCCAAAAGTTCAGGTTGGAGCACATCACCTAGCTCAATGAACTTTAGTGATTCTTTATCACTTTCAGGATCAATAATATCGTTCTGTAGGACTTCAGCAGCTCCTTGCCTTTCTTTTCTTCTTACATACTCTATTGTCCAGCTACAGAGGCTTCCTTGCAGTTCTTGCCACATGATACATTATCCACCAAGTCCAGGCTTTTGTTCTGGCCATCACTAGGCTGGAATGCTAACCTCTGGCTCTTCTTTGAGACTCAGCGCAAAGCTTATCATCTCTCAGGAGGCCTTTCTGCATCCTGACCTACCTCTCCACACTGCATGCTAGTGCCTTCCTTTTGAGATTTCCTTCCATATATATATATATAAAAATAGTCATTTGCATGTTGTTCTTCCATTAAAATGTGAGCTTCTTGAGGGCAGAGATTGCACATTTCTTCTCTGTATTCCCAGAATTTAACACAGTGCCCAGCACATTGTAAATGCTTGATAAAAGCATTTGTGATGAAATCCATTTTTAAAGAGCCCTTCTTTCAAGGAATAAGTAATTTAGTCTCCTCAATTAAAGAAAGCTATCATAAGTAGCATGAGTTATGGTCTATATTCTCTATGACTATATGAGCTAGACCACAATGAGTTATGGTCCATATTCTCTGCCTCACATTTAGCAAGTGGGCATCTTTTCCTTGACAGTTATCAAAAAGCACATAGAGTAATGAAAGCCCAGTCACATGTATTATACCATACAAGGAGGTCTTTAATATAATTTAATCTCTATGAACACACAGGTGATAATTTAGAATTATATGTCTTTGAAATGACTGTGATGCATATTTTAATATTTAAAAGCAATTTTCTAGCTGTGTACTTATACAGAGCTCTAGTTTATATCACATATAAAATGTTTTTAGAAGTTTTTTAGACAATATCCATGAGAAATAAAAATAGAGGTAGATTAAGAAAAAGATTGATTGACCCTTGTAAGGAATTGCTTTAAAATTACTGCTGATGTCAATAACAACTATGATGAGGAACAGCCACTACAAATCCCAAACTCATGTTTGCAGAATTTCTTTTGTGTTTTGAAAGCCAACTCTGGAAACCAATGAATAGGAGGTCAGAGACAGCTTTGGCTGTTATATTGCCTCTACAGAAGTCCCTTCATGTCATAGGAACCCAGTAACCCAGAAACCCTGGGAAAGATACACCTGTAAATATTGCAGTTTACTAGGTGCCTACGGATTGTTGTCCTCTGGAATTTTAGCAGGACTACACACAGATAACAGATACTCACTTGCTAACTTGCAAGGTCATCCTCATTTTTGTGATAACTGAAGAGTCATGCATGATCTACAACTCCACCCAAAATGAAAGTGAATTTCTTTGCAACATAAAGAACATGTCTCTTAAAAAAAAGTATTGGTAGTCTTTATTTCTGATTTCATTGTTATTTTTTTGCAAAGAGTTAGTTCACAAAGTTCAAGTTAAGGGAGACTGTCCAAAATGTCTCTGTAAGTTTGAAAAAATGAGTACTACTCTGGCCATCTAATTTTCAGAATGCATAGTGTCCCAACTCTAATATGAAGGCAACTTCACCTCTTTCCGTGGAGATGAAATTTCCTGGTCAGATGATTTTCTACAAACTTGAAGTTCCTCTATTAATGCATGTACCTACAATGTACATGCACTCGTTAAGTATGCAAATACTTTTCACTTGGCTGAAGTATTTGATCCATAGGTGTTTGTCATACTATACTGTTGTCTCTGTCTTTACTATCTTTTTATTCTGAAGATGTTTTAGTATAAAAGCCTTCTCTTTACTGAATCTGAAAAGGAAAAAAAAGAAATGACAACAATACTTAAATGTACTTTGGTTTGGCAGCAAAGTCAAGTAAGCTTAATATATGAATTTCTACTCACTTTGTGATTATTTTTTCAATTTCTCGTGCTTCTTCTTCATGTAACCTTTGAAGGATAGACTCCAAGAAAGAAAGATGACAGTGAATGTATTCAGCCACCTAAGAAAGGCAGAGACAAAATAAAGCATATTTGCGAGAAGCATTGAGTCCCAAAGAAAACAAAGATTCTAGATGATGCTGTCTCATACGTCACTGCTGATTTCTTCTGCATCTTTGTCCATGAGGAAAATCCTGGCATTCCTTTGTGAGGGACCCTGTAAAAGCCTCTGAAATAAGGGAATGTCTGTCTTCTTTAGCCGTCTCTTTTCTGAAAGTAAAAACAAAGACTCATGAGTAGGCTAGAAAGTTCAGTCAAATGTGGTACTCTTGTTAACCATGCTATAAAAATGATGGATATGGAGAATTTAGAGAAGTATGGGAAGGTTTATCTGAACAGATGCAGAGAGAAGTATGCAGAACTAGGAAAATAGTGTACAAAATGGTTTCTTTTAGGTTCCAACCAAAATTCTATGTTTCACTGGAAGCCTTCCCCAATCCCTCTAAACTCCAGTCTCTTCTCTCTATTAATTATTTCTTATTTATCCTGTACTTAGCTTGCTTTGTATAGATTTTTTTGAATGTTGTCTTCCCTATTAGATTTTAAGTTCCTTGAGGGCAGGGACTGTATTTTGCCTCTTTTTGCATCATAGTACCTGGCACAGAGTAAGTGCTTAATAAATACTTACTGATTGATTGATACAACACTAGAAATTAAAAGAACAAAAATAATCCACGTTAAACACTGGGTAATTATTATGACAGGCACCAAATATTCCCTTGTTCTTTGTAGGTTATCAAATTTCTAGGAGTATCTGGAGTCCCAGGTTTCCCTAAATATAAGATGTTGGCACAAAAATGCCAACTCCTTCCATTTTTAACAAAGCAAAACAACTTTGCCATCTATCTTTCTTACTTAAGACAGGAAAAAAAACCAACATCCTTTAAAAGAAGGGCTTGTGAAAAGAATCAGATGACTGAATCACCTCCTTTTCTTACCTCCAGTTGCATAGATTATGTAAAGAGCAAAATCCTGGGGGTTGTTTTCAATCTGTTAAAGCAAAATAAACAATCATGACTTTCTGTTGTGTAAAAAATACTTTGGTTAACTTTCGTGTGTCAGCATGGAACTTTCTATCTTACACTGGGGGCAATTCTGAGGATGTGGCTACAGGGAGGCTCACAGGGTTAGCTATGGAAGAGAAGGTTTTGGTGCTGCACTGTGGGCTCATCTGCTATCAGGAAAAGCCCAGAAGGGATTCATTCAAACTAATCAGGAGAAAATCCAAAGAAGATCCAAAATCCTAGGAAAATCGGAAGCCTAATATTCAGAATATATAATAATAATAATAGTAACATTTATATTGACCTTAAAAATTTTTGCAAAGGACTTTACAAATATTATCTCATTTAATCCTTACAACAGCCCTGCAACGTTGGTGCTATTATCATTCCCATTTTACAGATGAGGAAGGTGAGATAAGATACTAAGATCAAGCCCAGGGTCACATAGATAGGTAGTGCTTGAGACCAGATTTGAACTCAGGTTTTTCTTGCTTCAGACCTAATGCTCTATCTACTGAGCCCAGATGAACTATCACCAACTTTCAGAATTTTCAGGAAAAAGGATTTTTTTGGTTTTTTTCCCCATTGGTCAAAAGGATAAACCAAATGGGGCTTTGTTTTCAATAGATACATGAGTAAAAGCAGGGGCCTTGGGAGGAAGGAGGAGGACTGGACTGAGAAAGGTGGCAGCACTTCTTAGCTTATCTTTTCCTCCAACTCCAAATCATATGGGTACTAAGCCAGAGAGAATCTTTGGAATGTGTAAGGTCAGAAGCTAGATAGTTTCCAGTAACCCTTTTCTGGTCCACTTAGAAACAGAAGGCTTCCTCTTAGCTTGGGAGAGCTCTGCTTCTTTACCTGGATGTAGTAACCCTCCCTATATCCACCTCTTAGCTCTCCTAGATCCCTTTAAGGACCAGCTAAAATCTCACCTTTGCTCTTCCAGATACCCCTTCTGTTGTTAACTTATCTCCAGTTTATCCTAGATAAATCTTGTTTGTACAAAATTGCCAGCATGTTGACTCACCCTTTAGCCTATGACCTCCTTTAGAGTAAGGACTATCTTTTGGGGAAAGCAAAGGGAAGGAAATAAGCATTTATATAACACCTACTATATACCAGAAACTGTGCTAAGTGTACAAATATTATCACACTTGATTCTCACAATAACCACAAGGCAGATGCTATTATTATCTCCATTTAACAGTTAAGGAAACTGAGGCAGGTAGTGATTAAGTGACTTGTCCAGAGTCACACAGTTAGTTAAGTGACTGAGACCACATTCAAACTCAGGTCTTCCTGACCCCAGGCTAATGCCCTACCAGCTGCTACTTATATATTCTTAGCACAGTGCTTGGCACATAGTAGGCATTTAATAAATACTTATTGAATGGCTGATGGCAATGACTAAAAAGGAATCAGTCTTCTCTGATCAGGAAGAGGTTCTTGCTACTATACCCAGCAGCCTAGAGAGAAGAGGTCAAAAGCTGGTAGCAGACGTCATTGCTCAGTACAGACTCAGTACCCAGGAGCTATAAGCCACCATATAAGATGGTGGGATCAAGACATAGTTGAAACTAGGTGTCTAGCACTCACCATGACACTAGTGGGGAATGGTAGAAATCGTTTTTTGTCATGGAGAGGACGAGTAGCATCATGAGGATGAAGTCTGACTTGCTATGAACTAGACTTAAGTGGGGCAGAGCTGTACAAAGTTACCAGCCTCATTTTCTTCTCTGCAGTCATCAAAGTGCAGTGAAAAGGCAAAAGTCAAGACCACTGGTGATGGCCCACCATACCTAAGGAAGAGGATGTCCATTGAGAGCCACGCAATGGCATCATTAAAAAGATATCAGTGTTCTTGCTTTTGAGGCAGAGAAGATGGGCATAACTTGCCCTTCCATGCATGTATCCTGGCCACATATTTTCCTTTTAGATGTATTCCCCATTTACCATCTCTATATAAATGCCACTAATGGTATTCCCTGCTAATGGGGTATTTTAAGATAGTATATTTCCCAGCTGATAGCCAATTGCTACTTTCCTTGCTATGCTCTTTCATCATCTGACTTTGCTTTAAACCAATTGTGTTGTCTAGTTGATGAGAGAAAAAGTAATTACATCAACAGGATACTAGGAGTAGATGTAGACTCACACTATCAAGATGATGTAGAGAGAGACAGAGATTAGAGGATGTAAAAGAGAATGTAGTAGACCCACTAGTAAAGGGTGCAGTTCCTTTATCCTGGGGTAACTACTTTGGGAACTCCCAAATATCAGAGAGGGCTGACCTAGGTACTAGCAGAATCCTTTACTAGCAGATTTCCCCATAATTTGTCTGTAATAATCATCTCTGAAGTTTCCCTAGTGTGAAGAGTGGTACAACTCTTTAAAAAGCATAAAAGGAGGGTGGTCAGACCATTTTTCAGGAAGGAGGGTAAGGATGGAAGGGGGAAAAGCCTATGTCCTCACCTGCTCATAAGAACTTGGTTGGTCAAAAACCCAGACCTAGAGAAACAAGACAGGGAATGCCAACAGGAGAAGCCCTGAGCTTATCTGTGGTAGAAATAGTAATGGTGGAGACTGCACTGGATTTTGTACCCACGTCACCAAAGAGATGGACTAGTGATTTCCACTTGAGTTTAAAAGGAAAGATTACCTTGAATTTTTGTAGAAGCTGCTTTATTACTTCTTCCGTCCTCATGTTACTGTTTATTCTCACTTTGGTTTCAGATCCAAAGGCTGGAGTAAAAATTGAAGTCTGAAAGGGGGAAATAAACATTATAGCCACATCTTAAGGCCTGATTCTTCTGTTTGCAGAAGGTCTATACTCTAGGCTCCAAAGCAACAGCAACAGAAAGTTCTGAGTACAAAATAACAGAGTGAACCATGGGTCTGAATTTGTGAATGTCTGTTACAGATTTTTTTTAAAATCCTGCTATATTAATTGGTTATTTATTTAAGATTTTTTTTTAGCTTTTATTTTTTGTAACAACTTCAAGTCTTGAATATATGCCTTCACTCCCTTATGCAGAGAGCCATAAAAAAAGGAGGGAAAAACAATTGACCCAAACTAGCCAACACATCGGTTGAGTGTGATCGTATATGCAATGCTTCACACCCACAATCCCCAACTCTACAAAGAAGGCGGGTGGTGCATTTTCTCATTTCGTCTTTCTGGTCTAGCTTGGTTTTTGTGCCCCACCCAGGAAATCTATGTGTCTTTCTATGGGAGAAGGGCACATACCATTCATTACTTGATTAATTTGACCTCAGAAGCCTTTCATATTTTCTTTACATGCCTAGAGTTATTAGATTTAAAATTTGGGGGGTGTGGTTTCAAATGAGAGGGGGAAATGATGCCACAGGTTAAACTTCCAGGATAGGAATTTGTTATGGCTAAGTTCAATTTCATATTGTAGTACATTATCAACAATGATTTATGTGTCAACAATGACATAAAAGACTATCAAGGATATGTATGGACAGAGAAGGAGGTGAGATGATGATTTATTAAGGATAAGGGATAAATAATGAACAGCTTGAGCACTACATAGAGAAATGATTGATAAGGATGGATGAAGGTGTAGACAGACAGCAATAATCAGACATAGATAGATAGATAGATAGATAGATAGATAGACAGACAGACAGAGTTCTTTGCAGGTTGGGATTGCTTCATTCATTGAATTTGTATCCTCAGTACCGAGCATAGTGCCCAGCATGTAGTAGCCACTTAACAAATGGGTTTTTTTGATGAATTGTTTGTGTGTGTGTGTGTGTGTGTGTGTGTGTGTGTGTGTGTGTGTGTGTAGACTGATAGATGGGAGATGGGAGGAAAGGAGAGAATAGGAGAGAGGGAAAGGGAGAAGGTGAGAAGAGAAAAGATGAAGAAAGAGGGAGTGGAGAGAGGGAGAAAAGGAAAGACAAACAGAGACAGATGGAGACAGAATCAGAGACAGAGGTTAGAAGAGATCAGAGATCACTGAGGAGAATCTCTAAATGGGATTTGTGGGGAAAATATAGAAAGAATGTCATAGGATGGAAAGGTATGGATTAACTTTGATCTACACTGGGAGGAAGAGTATCCTTGCTCTTGAGCTGGGAGGGGCCTCTGAGGTCATCTAGTATAGCCCCTCATTTTATAGAGGAGAAAATTGAGGCCCGAAGTAGAGTAATTATCTAAGTAGCCATATATAATGCCTATCTCTAGTTTTGTGACATCCCAAGGCACCTGCAGTTACCTGAAATGAATATTATAAATTTCTAAGCCTTAGAATCTAAGGGATAAGAAAATCACCATATAAGCATGATCACTATGTAATATATTTGGTTAATTATAACTAGCCTTAATACCCAGTATAACATTTTCATAGTCTATGCTACACTGTATTTTAACTAGTAAATATTGTGCATTATTTCCTATTTATTCTGTACATAGTTATGTATGTTTGCATGTTATTAGATTGTGAGCCTCCTGAGGTAAAGGATTGTCTTTTATTTTTCTGTGTATCTCTAGCTCTCAGCACAATGTGTGGCACATAGTAGGTGCTTAATAAATTCTTACTGGCTCACTGAAATCGACTGACTGGAGCCTTGGTAGTTTTTGCCTCACAGAGGCAGCCCAGTGGCATGGATTGAATATTGGACCTGGAGTCAGGAAGACCTGAATTCAAATTACCCCTTCCCATACTTGCTAGCTATGTGACCCTGGACAAGCCTGAGCCTTAGTTTTCTCATCTGGAAAATGAGCACATTGGACTCAATGACTTTTAAGGTCCTTTCTAGCTCTAAATCTGTGTTCTATGAGCCATGATCTATGTAACCCTATAGAGGGGGTTGTGTCTTCAAGAGATGGTGCTGCTGTTTTCTCTGCTTGGTACATACAGCATCTGTTGCCATAACTTCTCAAGTCTCTTCCAGGGCAGGGAGAAAAGGTCATTAGACAATGAGCTTTTCCAAAGCAGGGATTGTCTTTTTTTGTATACCCCACAATGCCTGGCACATAGTAGTGCTTAATGGGTACTATCCAACTGATTGAAAGTGCTATAAAATATTATACAAAATGCAAACAGGTGGTCATTGTAAATCCTGGGAGGGTCAAACAAAGAAAAATTTGGAGAAACATTCCTGAACTGGGAGTAAGTCCAAATTGAACCAAAAAATCAAGGGAGTATAGAACATCCACTCCTCTAGACTTAATAGGAAATGCCGCTTGAATGATTCCAAGGGTAGAAAGACAAGGTTAGAAGAGCTGTTGGGAAATGCTAAGAAGTATCTATGCCCTCAGAAATGAGGTTTTGTTCTCCATGTTTTTAGTAAGATGAAGTCTTTCTCCAAAGCATTTGTTAAAAATTCTATTAAAAACTAGGATGACATTTATATAATAGCAACAACACTGGAAAAACAAACAGTTTTGAAGGACGTAAGGACTCTGACCAGCACAATTACCAATCATGACTCCAGAGGATGGCTCAGAAAGCCTACTCTATCCCTCCTGACAGAGAAATGAGGCACAATGGGTGAAGAATGACATGGATGCTTTGGAAATGGCCAAAATGGGAATTTGCTTTGCTTGAATAGGAATATTTGTTTTATAGGTTTTCCCTTCTCCTTTCCCTTCCTTCTTCCCTCTTCCCCTCCCCCTTTGACCCTTTCACCCCTTTTCTCTTTCCCTTTCTCTTTCCCTTTTCCTCTCCTTTTTTTCAAATGGGGGAAGAGTGTAATGTTAATGGTTTTTAAGATATTCCCCATCTATTTAATAGGCCTCACATGGAGCCTATTAAAGGAAGTTTGCTTAGGAAGGGCTCACTTGCTTGAAGACTTTCACATCTTTTGGTAATTAGGCACTGAACTAAGTGATTATGATGTCTTCTGCCTCTATATAAACTCTGAGATGAGGTTTTGCTTTGAGACTCATTCACTGGAAGAGTGTTCATGTGATTTGGCCAGACAAGATTTTGGGTATCCCAGGCTGGGAAAACCCAGATGTTGGGGTTTCTCTCTCTGGTACCTATGTATGTATGTAATGGTCAGACAGTTGGATCTGTCTGTTGATCTGTGATGTATGTATTGCTTATGGTCAGACAGAAACCCTGTCTGTTGGTCTTTATGCTATTTCCTCTGTTTGTAATTTCTGCTTATATTTTCTCTGAAGTTCAGGATGCTGACTTTTTCCCCTGAACTAAGTGACAAATATATGTGTTTGATTAAAGTAAGATGGTGATGCCTTAAAAGTTGCTTTCCTGTAAGCAAAGCAGATCCAAGAACCTGTACTAGCAGGTTATCCTGGGTATGTTAGGGTGCTTGCTGTTACAGTGGGTAGGAAAGAAAATAGATTTTTATTCATTGGAAAAGAATATAAAAGTCAATTTAAAAAATCCTGTTCAATGACCCATACTTCATAACCCCTTCCCTGCCCACTGATTTTTAACTCACCTCATGGTTATAGAAGTGGCCATTAATAGATACCCTGTGGTTCTGTTGATCTCTTCTCTCCATCTTGCTAACATTTATTTTTTTTCTCACCAAGGCTGCCTCACTCATTGTTCTGTATAGCAAGGGAGAAACTGGTTCATCCCCAACCAGAGGTCTCAGGGTACTGCGGTTGTAAGATACATAATCTAAGAAGAATGCAAGATTATTAGCTTGTGACCGCTGCCCTGCATGCTGGGTTGTTCCTGGAATCCCTTTCAGAAACTGTTTTTTTGAAAGGGTATTTCCAGGGATGATTTAAATTGTTAATATCTGAAATTTAGAGTAATTCTTCCTCTCCCCCCCTGCTACACTTTCTGCAGGAAGTGATAATAGTGGCCAAATAGACATTTGTACCTAGAATCTGTATCCTCAATGCCCATGTCATTGAAGTTAAGTGGATTTCAGAAAGGGGGAGGAAGAGCGTAATGCCATGAGACTGCCGAGCTGTTGCTACCAGTCTAAAGTGGTGGAGGCTAGGACTGTAAGCTAGACCGTATAGCAGAGAACTTGGTGAAGATTGGAGGTGAACACTTGGTGACAATCCTCAGAGTTGATGATGGAGTCAAAGGGATGAGGGAGTGGAGCTGCAGCAGCTCCGGTCACATCTTTACTTGCCAGTAGAAGCAGCAGATTGTGGACAGGGCTGGTGAGACACCCATACCACATGCCTGATACCTCCATCACCGGCAGACATCCTCCATTAACTGACTGAATGTTCACCTCTTATTTTCACTCTCTCAAAGAGAGAGGAGAGGAGCTTATATTTCCTACAGGGACAGATGGTAGTTCAGTTGAATGGTTCCCCAGTTAATCTCTATGATTTCCTTGTTTAAAAACCCAGTCCCAATTGATGGGCATATGCATATGTATGTGTGTGTGTATGTGTTTGTGTGTGTGTGTGTATATATATATACATACGCATGTATATGTATATGTGTGTGCATGTGTATGTATCTATATATGTGTGTATATATATATTTATACACATACACACACACACACACACACATATATATATATATACACATATACATACACATACATACATATGCAGAAGAATGGAGGGGAACACTCTGGATCTGAATCTAGGTTGTTGTTTGGGCAGCTAGTCCTTAGCAATAGATGTTAAAACAATTCATATGGAAAATTGAGCTCAGCACTGAAGCACTGCTTGGCCTTGATAATGCTGCAGATGGGTTGTTAATGTGGTATTAGTACCAAATACAAACTCATCGTTTCCTGCCAATGAGAACCATTACATATGGAACAGTTCTATGAGATGTCCGATCTCCTTCATATGTGGGAGTTTGTCCTCCCTGTTATTAAAAAAAACTTTTATTGATATGCTTTTTGCACTGCGTCACTTTTCCTCTATATCTTTCTCCTTCTTCCTCCCAGGGAGTCATCCCATATTCCAAATAATATCTTAAAAGAAAAAAAATCAGAAGAGGAGAAAGAAAATGAAATCAGCAAAATTAATACACCAAACATATCTGCAAAATACATGCTATGTTCCACCCAAGAGAGCTTGCAACCTCTTCAAAAGATGAGGGACAGATGTCTTCTAAAGCCTCTTCTTTGGGACTAGATTTGCTCTTTGTAATTTTCGTTTTTAATTGTTTAGTACTTCACATTATATCATTTTCCTTCTTTCTTGCTTTTGGCATTTTTAGATCTCATAAAAACCACCTTGAAGATTCTCTACCTTCTCAAAGTATTTCTTTTCCCATATTTTTCTCTCCAATTTGAACTGAATATTAGTTCAATTATTTGTTGTTTTCTTTTGAAGTAATTTTGTTGAGTTTTTCTTATGTAGTTATTTTATTTTTAATTTATGGAATACCACAACCATTTCTATAACCTAGCATAATTTCAAAAAGATGACTGCACATGAAACTGCAAATATATTATATACAACTTTCTATTCCTTTTAAATATATAATAAAGTTATCACATAAATTTCTTTTTTTCCCCTTTTTTATCCATTCCCTAGATAGACTACATAATTGGAAAAACTTTAACCTAAACTATGTAAATAAATAATCAGCAGTGAACAATGAGAAATGGACATCAAATTTATATTGTCACAAATTGCTATAATTTTATGAAGAAATTTCATCCAGTTTTGAGATAATTATTATTGGACAGTGACAGGTGTATGTACCAATCCTGTTGAAACATGGAAAAGAACCAGACAGTGTGTGAATGTATTGGTAATAATGGCAGTGATGATCCCCAAAGCACCAAACAACAACTGTCCTAACAAAAATTATGAAAACTAGTTTACGTTGGCATAGATTCTTCTTCTTTAAAATTACTTTACCCATGTGTATGCATTATAAGACCAAATGATGAAGGTGGTTTCCAAGTAAACCTTTTGACTGGTAATGGGTAAAAAAAAGGCAGAATCAGAGAATCAGAGTTAACCTTTTGCCATTGGTTCCAAGGAACATGTCATGGAAGGCATTGACACTAACCTTCCTGGGGATCCTTGGCTTCATGCACAGAACTCTGTTTCTTCTCCAGCTCACTGATGCGATGGAGGTCATCAAACTCTCCCCAGCGGGTCATGCCCCTGAAATAAAGCATTGCTTATGTCAGTGACATTTATGACAGTTATGCTAAAGGACACCCTTCCAGTATGTACACATTTAGAAAATCTTAATCCTCACAGCGCCCCTGTAGGTAGGGAGGCCATGACAGACAGGTTAAAAAAATCTTAAGGTTTGATGTAGATGAAAGACGGCCTCAACAATTGTCATTAAGAATTTCTTATAACTTGACCAAAGACCAATAGCTGTTGGCATATTGAATATGTGTTTTTGTTTTGAACCAGTCTTAAGACTTCATTGGTATGCAGTAGCCTGCCATAGGTTGTGAACACTCAATAATCAAATTCCATCTATCAATGTCAAGTGGCCTGCATATATATAGGAAGTATTTAATACATACTTGCTACTGCCATTTCTCTGCACAACTGGAAGGTGTCAGTGCTGGGAATGAGATTAGATCTTCCTGACTTTCGCTGACTTCTGTCCATTATTCCATGATGCCCCTATCATACATAGTAAAATGTGGTCTATAAAGACATCCATGATAGTTTGATCACTGGCTGTATCATATGTTGTAAAGTCCAAAGAACAGATGGCTCTAAATGAATCAGGCACTTGTGATCTTGGATCTGATGGTTTGCAGAAAATATACACCTGGTATTAGGAATTATGCTTTTATGTGTATGTGATGTCTTCCCCTAATGGAATATAAGCTTCTTCAGGGCAGAAAATATATCATTTTTTCCTTCTTATGTTCAGCACCTAGAACAGGGTGTGATACATAATAAGTATTTAATACATGTTTATGGATTGATTGACGCTATAAAACAATTCCCTAGAATAAAGCATTTTTATTAAGAGGAACCCTCAGTAAATAATAGAGCAGTAGATATCGGATGCTCTGACCAACACTGGAACAGGGAATTTGGAGAATCTGGGGGTAGAAGGAGGGCTCTGTGAAAAGGGATGCTCTCAGCTGTTCTCCCAGAAGTCATCGCAGGCCACCATGACTGCTACCACCATGACATGCTCCTAGAAGTCAACCATCTCTGTTGTCCTGCAAGCCCCTCATCACCTTGTCTGCTTTGTCTGCATTCTTCTGGGCATCCAGGAAACTTGGACAGCTCATACAACAGAGGCTCTTTCTTCCTCAATTCATACTTTTATCTTCACCATAGTAAGCATAGAAGAGTTGAGGAGAGATACTATAATAGCCTCCTATTCCAAGCTTGTGATTGCAACATATGGGTGGGTTCTGGGCTGAAGCAGGGAATAGATGGCAGGGACAAAGTTGAATCTCTTGTGAAATATTATTTCACACACAGCCTGTGTGGTGAAATAAGGATTTTTTTCAAGTTGTAGAATCCAAAATGAAGATTTTGCTTAGCAAAAAGGATTCAGCAATGGCTTGAGTCATTCATGGATTTGTGTTTTGTTCATAAGCATTCCTTCCATGATACAGAGTACAACATCTCTACAATTTAACAGATAGTTTCTAATAGCTGGGATGGATGAGAAAGTTCATTCTCTAGTGTGTGTGTGCGTGCGTGTGTGTATGTGTGTTCATCTTTCGTTGCTGAAGAAGACCATGCCATCAGAGAAATAATGACATGACTTGCACTTGACTTTGTTTTGAATGAGGGAAGGCTGTGCAGGTCACCAGCCTCACTTCTCCTCCAGAGCCATCTGAATCTAGTGACCAGATATTCATCAGGATGACTGGAGATGACCCAGGATGAGGCAACTGGGGTTATAAGTGACTTGCCCAAGGTCACACAGCTAGTGAGTGTCAAGCATCTAAGGTGAGATTTGAACTCAGGTCCTCCAGACTCCTGCACTGGCGCTCTATCCACTGCACCTAGCTGCCCCTCATTCCCTGGTAGCTGATGTAATGCTGAGTCTTCCTGAAACAACCCAGACTTATCCTTGAACAACAGACAAGGTTTCATCACAAGACTTATTCTCGGTTATAGAAGAGCTTGTCAACTGCTGGCAAAACCTTTGAAAACCCAGGGCCATCTGCCCTCCCTGATAAGGTACTGGAGTAGTGTCTGGCTAGAGCTAGAGCTCCAACCAAAGAGCAAATTGACAACATTTGAACTATATATAGCAAGGACCACCTAAAGGCCCCTGAGAACTCTTGCCCCTGAAAACCCTTGCATATTCACCCAGGTTCATGGTTGAGTACTTGGGAAAATGAAGGATTCAAATTGTAGTCTGAGCCCCAACTGGAGGAATATTCTCTAATAATGTACAGACCATGCAGATAACAAAGGCAATAGCAGAACAACTAGTTAAGACATGATAGCCATAATGAAAAAGAAAAGATAGTTGAGGCTAATGGAATTATTCCTAGCCCCCCATAGACAAATGAATATAATTCCTTCTAGAAGTTTTATAATCTAGGCTAGAAAAAGAGGTGGTCAATCACTTAGCATTTATTAAGCACCCTCTGTGTACCAAGCAGAAGGGCAAGCCCTAGAGATACCAAGGAAGATAAAGGCAGTCCCTGCTCCAATGGATCTCACATCTGATGGGGGAGACAACCGTGATTTCATCGACAAAGGGAATCCCAGTATGAGAAAACTTCTACCAATGCAGACAGGGAGAGTCTTTTCTGGCATTTATAATCTTAGTTGCCTAAGCAGGACTTCTGAAACTTTTTCCACTTAAGACCACGTTTTGTGTTTTGGCAGTATTAGTTGGCATTGTGTGGCCTGAGGACATGTGCAGTGCAAAGTGTGCGTGCTGTGTGCATGTTCAGAACCAAGGCTTCGGTGACGTTACCTAATGCAACACGAGCAAGAGCTGCTAGAAACACCTCTAATTCATTACGTTTGATTTTTAATTAATTCTTGGTTGTACATGCAGAAGACTTTTACTGTTTTTGTGACCATGGGGTCATGGAGAGTCAAACGTGACTGAAACTACTGAACAACAAAACAGGTGTGTATATGCATATATGTATGTATATATACACATACATACATGTATACTGAATAAAGAATTGAAATTATTTACATAAAATAAGTTCACTCTAATTGATACGAGGACTAGGAACTGAAATGCAGGCCCCTGAGAATTTAACCGCTCTGTGAACTTTATGACTTGGCTCAAGCTAACAGACCTAGATAGTGATTCTAGGAACTAGCCCCTCCTGGAATTGTTTATGCAAGGGGATCTGGCTACTCCCCTCCTGCATAATCTTGTCAAAACATCAAAGAGCAGTCTGTTTCTTGCACCTAGCCATAACACTCCACTCAAATAGTTGATTAATTGACTTATTTCCCATTTTAAGTCACGTATGCAGAATCCTATTGCTAAGACTAGTTGGCTGAGTGCCTTCTTTGTTTAAAGACCTATATTAGCTAGCAAGTTTCAGAGCCTCTTTGGAATCTCACCCATGGAGATGACGATCTGCCTGGGACCTTCCCGTTTGGGACTCAAAGGCTGTGACCCGGGATTCCCCAGCCGTGACTGAGAGTTGGTGCTCCGAATCGGTGATGTTTTCTTTACCTATTTCTGTTATTCTTCTTATATTGTGTATACTTCTTGTTACTTGTGGTATTTGGTGTCTTTGTAAGCAACCTATTCCTTGTATAAAAAATGTAACTCATATTTCTATTATTCTTCTTATATTGTGTATACTTCTTGTCATTTGTGGTATTTGGTGTCTTTGTAAGCAACCTATTCCTTGTATAAAAAATGTAACTCATACCTTAAATGATTGTATCGGTACTGATAAAGGCGCAGTTTGTGGGATAACGACCTGGCAGTTGGAGCCCTGCCTTCTCCCGCGTTCTTCTAACCTTTGTATTTTCCTTTGTACTCTGGCAGGGTGATGATTTGTATTTTTTTCCCTGATACAGATGTTGTTCAGATTCTTCTTATATTGTGTATACTTCTTGTTATTTGTGGTATTTGGTGTCTTTGTGTATTTTCCTTTTTACTCTGGCAGGGTGATGATTTTTACTTTTTCCCCTGATACGGATGTTGTTCAGAATTTAGCATGGGTACCCAAAATGTTATCTCTCCCTCAGATTTCTCTATCTTTCCATTTTCTTAGTATTATATAATTGTACATAATTAAATTTTACTTTTATTTTTAACTGCTGTGTCTGAGTGTCATTTATAGGAGCGAATCCGAACCATAATAAATTCTCAAAACATATACTTATACACAAATGCATATATGTATGCATATACGTTTATGTCTGCATATCTGTGTATAGACAAGCAGGTTGATAAACATTTACCAGCACATCCTTGAGTGAAGGTAATGTAAAAAGAGGACAATAAAAATATGATTTTTATACAGTCTTGCAGGAAATCAGGAGTGGAATAACCTGCCTCCGAACTCATGGCCCAGTAGTAAAAAGCTCAGAGTTCATTGCTGGCTGCTTCATGGGAATCTATAGAGCCTTCTGGGAAGTAAGTCAGAGAGCGGTTAACAACTCCTTCCTCTAGTCTGGGACCATTAAGACTTTTTCAGGATTCTCAAAGCCTCCCAGACTCCTCTTCTGCCTCATCATTCCAGTGGCTTCTCATGAATGCCTTCAACAATCCTGCTTTTCTTAGACCTCCTTTTCTGTAAGACTTTCCACCAACTGAAGTTCTCTCCTGGTGGCACCAATGCTTTGTAGCCAGATAGATTGCAGGGATTTTTTTTCCAACGAGTGAATAGGAAATGAAGTTCTACGGACTTTCAGTACTTCAAGGGTGGTAGAATGACGTAGTAGAGAGAATTCTGGACATGGAGTCAGAATGACTTTTTTATAAATATAGCCTCAGAAGTTTGACCTTGGGCAAGTAAGTCATTTAACTTTTTTGCAGCCTCGGCTTCCTCATCTGCAGAATGGGGATAATACGTAATTGATGATTAATTAGGCCCCTATTTTATTCCAATCAGTATTAATTGATTTGATATTATTCCATAGGGGTAGTGATGATAACTTCTGTATATTAGGCCCCAGACCTGTGAAGTGCAGGCTGCAAGTTCACTTAATCATAGGAAGCTGAGTAGAGGCCCTCCACCCTTGTTTTTGCCTTGTTATGGTGACCAAGCCCAGTGTGGTGGAGGTGACTCAATTACCGTGGAAAACCCCTCAGCTATTTTTGTTGTCCTTCTTCCCTGGTCATCCTTCTATTGCCTAACAGGGGAGATAGCTATGAACATTTGCCCATGAAGTGATCCTGTTTGGCAACCTGTGGACTGCCTTTCTGCTGGCCTATTAGCCCATGGAGATATTTTTATATCTGTTTATCAGCCCAGTACATGTATCTACTCATCAGCAACTTGGTAGGACCTCCTGAAAGGTCAAGATAGGTCTATCAAATTCTGCTTATCAGCTCATTTGTCAACCAGCGGGGTTCTATATTTTGTGTAGACCCTCTCAGAGGATCAAGGTCAGCATCTATCAACCAATAAGACTCTACTTTCCTGAGCCTCTTCTGTATCATCTGAGTATCAAGCACTACAAAACTAAGGCCCTGGAGGAAGGGGGCATCTCAGGTCATGAGGGAAATCTAAGGTTCACTTCATCAGAGGGGTACAATTGGCTCAGAGCTCTGCCTTAGCTTCTTTTATTATAGGTTGGGCAATTTTGGACCTCACAAGTAAGAATTCCTGTCTCACAAGGTTGCTGTGAAATGATAAACCACAACTTAGAGAAGGCAGTCAGGGTGCTAGATTTGGGTACAGTGACGATGGTGAGGAAGAATGGCTGAAAGCCTGACAAAAACAGCAGACTTCAGACACAAGAACCAAAAATTCCCTCTAAAAACACATAGCAGTCTTGGGCCATTTAACAGAGTGGCAAGTCCTGCAGCCAATACAAGGCTATATAACAGCTCAATAATTAAGGTTCCTAAAGATGATTTAGCATCAACAAAATGATCAATCAATAAGTATTTATTAGTATTTATTATTTATTAGTATTATTTATTAGGTACCTTCTGTGTGCAAGGCAGTATGAAGAAAAAAAATTAAGTATATTCAATACCTCCTGTTTAAGAAAATAGGCAGGTGAGCAACATGGTTTAGAAAAATTCCCACACAAAATTTTATTGAACAAATTTAGTTGCAGTTTTGCAGAAAAGTGACTTATGTAAAATATTCCATTTTTCACATATGCCAGGTAAATTATGCCCATTAACCACTCTTTCTCAGTATCCCCTGCCCATCCTATTCAGCAACCTTTGTTTTGCTTGGTATATTAATGTGTTGGTCCTTGGTAGGATACAAGAAGTTATTGGCAAACAAGGTTCTATTATCACCACTGTGGACTATGGCATATTAACAGCCTTCTATCACATAGAAGCAGCTGACATGTGTAGGAAAGCTGTCTGGGAAGCCTACTTGACTAGATGTGGTGCTTGAGGCTCTCAAAAACACTTTGTGATGAATATCTTATAAGTGTCTAAAACATTTCTGCTTAAATTCTTTGACCTCTCACTGATCATTTCATAAGATCTAAGATGCCAAAGTGAGGCAATTTGTCAGGCATCTGAATATTTAAAAACTTGAAGTCACTCCATGGTGATAAGTATTTTCCAAAATATGGCAGAGGGAGAATCACCTGATAGATGATGCTCATTCTATTTTAGTTTGGAAATCTTTTAAGTCAGTGGAATTTTCATGAGTGCAGTGGATCTGTGTTTGGGTTGAATACTATAATTCAATGTCAAATGTATCATATATTGTACTGTGTATTCCTCCCCCCATCAATGCCCATAGAGGATGTCATTTTTAAGTGTAGAGTAAGTTTTGCTTGGTGAATATATAAGTGGTACAAGATTTGAGTGAAACTGCCTAAGATATGAAAAGAAGCATTCATCCTAATTTAGAACCTGTCCTACCAAAGCCAGTCCCGGCCTCCAATATAGGGATTTCCTAATTGAGCTAGAGAACCCCAGATGATAAAGCCCCTTCCACATAGACTTTGAATATTGTTATTCTGTGTGTGTGTGTGTGTAGGGGGGAGAGAGAGAGAGAGAGAGAGAGAGAGAGAGAGAGAGAGAAGAAACAAGGAGTGTTGATTGTCATGACTGGTGGAGTTTATGTAAGGCTCTGAGAAAGTATTAATGGAATTTCATTTCTTAGGAGATTGAAAGTTAACTGCCTTTGGAGAAAGACTCTATGCGTGACTTGCACAGACACAACTCTCTGTGGAAAAGACATTCTGTAAAGACATGTTGAGGTGAATTCTTCAGGGGAATTGAGTGAAATGAATAGATTTTCATTGGAGTGAGAATTGAATTGAATTCGGTCTTGATCTGTGGAGAAAAACAGTTACCTGAAGGTGAACTGAGTCCATCCATTCTAAAAGCAATTGCCATTGGACTGGAGCTTGTCTTTGGACGATGTGGCAGTGGGCCATGTGGAAGAGGAATTCCAATCAGCACCTTCTTTTGTATGCTTTCCCAAAGAGTAGAAGTGACTTTGGCAATGGATGCATTGCTTACCTTATCATTTAATGCTATTCATTAATTATATGGCCAGCAATGGTGATGAGTAAGTCAGGGTGAGGGAAGGTGACTCATGAGAGATGTCAGTTCTACAAGACTGGGAGGTCAAATGGTATAATGAATCAGTCAATTACTGAGAGAGTTAGCATTTTTAGTACTTTGTTAAATAACATCATATGAACCATCTTTGAACTCAGTGAAGGAAATAATGAAGCAATGTCAGTATTAGACTGAAGGGGAGGGGTTCAATGAATTTGTCTCAGACAGCACTAGAGAATTATTGCTTACACCTAACTTAATGATACGTCCACCTGTCCTGGTAGGGTCACTTGTTATAGGGTCTCCTGCATAGGTTGTTATGTATAGATTAGCAAAAGTCCATTCATTTGTTTATTTTTATTACAGGAAAGAAAACCATGCTGACATTTTCCTTGCCAATCTTCTTTAAAGAAAATCATCCAAGTAAGTGACTGAATCAATCAGTTAAGTGCCTACATGTGTTAGATAACTGTGACAGATATTGGTGATACAAAGAAAAGAGGGCAACAGATTTTCTTCTCAAGGAGCTTTCACTGTATCAAGGTAAGTAACATACAGGGACAGAGGCACAAGATTGAAATAGACACAAAGTGATTTTGGTGAGGGTTCTTAGGAACATCTGGGGGAGAAGAAAAAATTCACAGAGAAGATGATGCTTAAGCTGACATTTGAAGGAAACTAGGATAGGCAAGAAGGGCCTCACTCCAGTTATGGAGTCAGCCCGTGACTCTCAAAGGGATGAGGAGCGCTGAGTGCCATGTATGAGGAACAGTGAGAAGGGCCAGGCTGACTGAACTGGAGAATGTACGAAGGGGTACGATGTGTAATAAGGCTCAAAAGATATGTTGGGAAGGACTTTAAATGTCAAAGAGAGTTTTCATTTGTTTTTTAGAGGCAATAGGGACCCATTGATGTTAATTAACAAAGGACTGGCATCATATTTGTGCTTTAGGACAATCACTTTGACAACTATGGAGGATAGGATGGAGTGGGAGGGGGGATGCTTGAGGCAGGGATGTCAGTTAAGGACTATTGCCACAGTCCGAGCAAAAAGAGATGCGGACCTTAACTAGTGGAATATAGGTGGAAAATGGAGAGGGAAGGGATAATGATAATAAAAATGATGAGGATGATGACGATGTGTAAGTAAGGCCATAAATTTGGGATTTGAGGGTGGAAGAAGACAACTTGGCACAGATCTCAGTTACATAAGATCTCGGTTATATAAGACTCAGTTATATAAGACTCCAACGAAATCACTAATTAGGTAGTTATTGAGAGAGTTGGCATTTTAGTAATTTATTAAATAATATCAGAATGTATACGTGGATCTTTTTTGAGCTCAATGACAGAAATAATTAACAAAGCAATCAGCAATAGACTGAGGCAGACAAGTCCAATTAATTTCACATAGCGGCTATGTGCCAGGCACTGTGCTGACTGCTTTTACAAATAGTATCTCATTTGAACCTCATAACAATCTTGTGAGGTAGGTGCTATCATTGTCTCTAAAAATTTTTGTTGTTGGGTTGTTCCAATCATGTCTGATGCTCTGTGATGCCATTTGGAGTTTTCTGGGCAAAGATGCTTGACTTTTTACCATTTCCTTCTCCAGCTCATTTTACAGAAGAGGAAACTGAGGCAAATAGGATTAAGTGATTTGTTCCGGATCACACAGCTTAGATACTTAATAATTACCTATTGAATTGAATAGAAATGAGATGCAGTCACCCCGTCAATTCCAACTCATGAAAACTGACCTTGATCTGAAACTTTAAGCAACAGGGATTTGGGAAAACCAAGAAAGAGACTTGGAAAAGTCCTACAAAATCTTGACCATGATTTAACATGCAATAGCAGAAGTACCTTTCCTAAATTGCCTTGTTTAAGTCTGAAAGCCAATTGAAGACTACTATTTTCACTTTATTTTTTCATAGTTTTTTTCTTTTGTCCTGTTTCTTTTTTCACAACATTAATAATATGGAACTATGTTTTACATGATTGTACATATATAACTTATAACCATTTACTTACCAGTTTAGGTAGGGGAAGGAGAGGAAGGGAGAAAATTTGGAACTCAAAATTTAAAAACAGAACACTAAAAATTGTCTTTACATGTATGAAAAAAACACTTAAAAAATTGTCTTGCACAAGTGAAATTTTGGTTAATCAAATGCTACTGGAAGTACCTTAGGGGAGTTAGGTCTTTAGAAGAACCATGCAAGAAATCCTTAGGTAATGTGAAAAATAACCTCCAAATTGATCTATTTTAGAAATTTGGATTTTTCTATATAGAATGTACTTGTCATTTACTTAAATTATGCCATATGTGGGAGGGGCATCAGTCTACATTTCTATAGGAAATGGGAACAAGATATGGTCAAGAGCCTTGCTCTGGAGAACATGGGTAGGGTCATAATGCTGCTTGCCTCTGCTATTCACACATGCTTGTACCTTATAAACATTGGGGACATAGCTTAGAGAAGGGAGAAAGGCCATGGGACTCTGGGTTCCTCCACCCAGGGAAATGTTCACATTTCTTTGATGACTGTAGGCTTTTCCCCATGGCCAGAGCCAAGTTGCTGACTATTCCTTCTGTTAACAGCTTCCTTGTTCTACTTCCCCTCTCCCTACCCCATACCCAACTACCATGCCCCCATTCCATCCTGTCCATAGAAATGTGAACAACAGGAAGACAGGCTTTGATGGACTCGTTTCCTGCTGTGCCCTCCAATGCTGTGTGAAAGGGAGATTAGGGATGAAAAATTAAGAACACTCCTCACCAACCCCCCCTTCCACCATTCCTTCCCCAAATTGTATTTTCTTTTCAAAATGGTCATGAATTTTACTGGATATGAAAGAAAAAAGCAATAATATCAATGTCAGCAATTCTAACTCATTGACAGTGAACCATAGACTGCCTTCTAGGAACTGATTCAATTTCCATCTTTCTACAGTATATTTGAGCGGGTCAACATGGGCTTTGGAGGGTCAGAAGGGGAAGGGAATACGCATTTATATAATACCTACTACGTGACAGGCACTGAGTTAAGCATTTTTTTTTCTTTTACAAATATCATATCATTTGATTCTCACAACAATCCTGGGAGGTAAGTGCTATTATGATTCCCATTTTCGAATTGAAGAAAGAAAGGAAAACCGAGGTGAAGGGACCTGCCCAGGGTCACACAATTGTCTTACTAATTGTCCAAGACAGGATCTAGATTCAATTTTTCCTGACTCCAGGCCCAGCATTCTATCTACATAGCTTGGAAACTAAAGGCAGTATTTGTATCAGAAAACTTATCTCTAGCAGATAAAAATCTTTATTTTTAAAGAGATTATATAGTACTCATTTCTATTCAAGTCTAAACATAGTTTGTATTTGCATTACTTTGTAGTTGAGATACATGAGTTATAGCTCACCTCTTCTGGGAGAATAATGGTGATGACTTGATGGTAGCAAAAGAAGAGACCTGCTTGTCATCTTGTATTTTCAGCCGGATAGGCTTTTGTACTCCCCAGAATATATCCAAAATTCCTTCAATAACTAGCTTGTCATCTTCCGTCTAGAAAAGAAAAGATATCCCATCAATACTCTATGTAATGTAGCAAGAAATTCAATATTCTCTCTAAAAAATATAACAATTCAATATTCAAATTAGAAACATAAAGTCTGTCAAATAACAGCAGGAGAAATTGACAGAAAAAATGTGGTTTCTCAAGTGTATCTGCAAACAATTTCATTGTTCAGGGCATCCTTTCATACTTGATAAGATGTATAGTAATTAATTCATTGATTTTTAAAATAAGTTTGCTGTGATCTTTTGTTTTAAAATATCTCCCCACTTTCAAAGAGCCATGTCATAATCTACCAATATACATACAAAAAAACTATAGAAATACAGTTATAAAGACAAAATACAAATTATGCCCAAAAGAAATATGAAGAGGTCCTTTATGTGTAAAAATATTTATAGCAGTCGGTGGTACAATGAAAAATAACGGTAAATTGTGATACACAAATGTGATAGAATACGACGATACTGTAAGAAATGAGGAAACATTATTTTGAAAAGAAGTGGCAAGAAAAACTTGTGTGACTGATACAGTGTGAAGTGAGCAGATCCTGGAAGAACAATTTTTAGTATAACATCAAAATTATAAAAATGAACAATGTCGAAGTCTTTTTTAAACCAGTGACGAATGAAATGAGAAGGATCTGAACAATTCCCACAAAGGTCAGTAGGTGGCACATTGGAGAGAGAGCTGGACTTGAGGTTAGAAGTTCTGATTTTGAATTATGCCTCAGATGCCTACTAGATGGGTCACCCTGTGCAAATCACTTCAACCTTATCTGCTTCAGTTTCCTCAACTGTAAAATGGGGATAATTATAGGAACTATGTGATGATCAAATAGCTGTGTTAAAGAACTGTATACACTTTTAAAAGCTTTATTGTTATTATCACTATTACAGTAACCCCTGAAAAGAAATAACTTTAAAAGCTGTAAGAAGTATTCAGTGACCATCCATTATTCCAGAGGCTTAATGATGAAATATGTCATCTGTCTCTTGACAGAGGTGATGGCTTTAGGATTCTGAATATTTTTATACACAATGAGTGAAGGAATTGGTTTTGCTTAACTATACATATTTTTTCCCCAAGGAATTTATTCTTCTTTTCTCTTTTATCAATGGAGTTGGAAGTGTGAGGGAGAGAAACAGATTTATAACTAATTAAAATTAATTTGTTAATTATTTTCATTAAAATATTTTTTTTAAAAAAATGGAGAGATTAATGGGGCTACATGTTGCATGCACTTGCTGATAATATCACTGTATTATTAATTTTTGCTTGTTTACTTTGTTATAAGAGGGCTCTCACAGAGTTGGTATAATCTGGAAATGTTTTTAGTGTAATAAAATGATTATTATTATAGCTTTTATAAAGTGTCAACTGTGTGCCAGACACTATACAAAGTATGTTACACATATTATTTCATTTTATACTCCTGGCACTCCTGGGTGGTACATTATACTATTATCCCTATTTAGAAGTTGAGGAAAGGGAGGGAAACAGAGGGTAAGGGACTTGCTCAAGGTCATACAGCTAGTAAGTGGCTAAGGCCAGTAAAAGCAAAACATTTCTATTTTTTTTAAAGAGCTGTTCCATATAACAAATAACCCTGTTTCAAAGAAAAAAATGGCTCTACAGATTGTGGCATATGAATGTAATAGAGAATTATTGTGCCATAACAAATGATGAAATGGATCATTTCAAAGTTAACTAGAAAGACCTTTATGAAAGATGCAAGCAGAACAAGGAAATAATTTATACAGTTATACCAGTATTATAGGCAAATAACAATCTTTGAAATTCTTTAGAACTCTTATCAATGCAATAAAACATTATGAGTCTAAAATAATAAAGATCAAATGCTCCACTCATCTCACACAGAAAGGTGATAAACTTAAAATGCAGAAAGAAATATCCATTTTTGGACATGATTAATGGGAGAATTTGTTTCCCTGGACTAGGTAGGTATGTACTGAGAGATCTGTTTGTGATTTTTTTTAAGTGGGTGGGAGCTATCTTAGAGGAACAAAATAATTTTTAAAAAAGCTTGTTACTTGAAACATAAAACTAATAAAGGAGTTTTTTTTAAAAAAGAAAAGATTAAAAAAAGCTAAACCACTGAGTACCTGTCATCATGAATGATTTCTTAAATAGACTTCTGTAGTCTGGCAGGATTTTGCTTAAAGTTCTTGAATTAATATTTATTAATGTTCTTGGTTTATTTGTTGTGTTATTTGTTTCAGTCGTGTTTCATGACCTCATTTAGGGCTTTCTTGGGAAAAATATTGAGGAGTTTGCCATTTCCTTTTTGATCTATTGTGCTCTTTGTTTAATTCTTCTTCGGTTTCAGTATTAGAGCTACACTCATCTCATAGAAAGATCTGATATGATACTTTGTCAATTAAAATTTTATTTTGGGGCCGCCAGGTAGCGCAGTGAATAGAACTCTGTCCCTAGAGTCAGGAGGACCTGAGTTCAAATTCGAACTCTTACAGGTGACATTTACTAGCTATTGGGCAAGTCACTTAAGCCCAACTGCCTTGCCTTCCCCTCTCCAAAACAAATGAAAAAATAAAAAAAGTTAAAATAAATTTATTTTGTGCAATATTAGCACATTTTAGAAGTTTGAGAAAATTCTCCTGTGATCCCATCAGGACCAGGATCTTCCCCCTTTCCCCACCCCCTCTATGCTTTGGTGTTCTTTGTAGATTGAACAATCTATTGAACAATCTCATTTTTTATCTTGTTTTCTGAGATTAGATGGTCGAAGACATATTTTTGGTAGTAAGTTTTAGTATTTTATGTTTTTAAAAGTATTCTATTTCTTTTGTGTTCTCAGTTTTGGTAGCATTAAAATGTTCACAATAGGGTAAAATAATTCTTTTTATTCTGGTTTTGTTGCGATTTTACCTTATTCATTTGCTGTTTGGTTAATTTCATTTTCTGCTCTTTATAATCAGATCAGCTAAAGGTTGATCTATTTTATTAGTCTTTCCAAAGAAGCTTTTAGTCTCATCATTTAGATAGTGTTTTGGCTTCTCATTTACCGAATTCTTTAGTTTTCATCATCTTTTCTTTTGAATGTATTTGTTGGCTTTCTCATTTACCGAATTCTTTAATTTTCATCATCTTTTCTTTTGAGTGTATTTGTTGGCTTTCTCATTTACCGAATTCTTTAGTTTTCATCATCTTTTCTTTTTAGTGTATTTGTTGGCTTTCTCATTTACCGAATTCTTTAGTTTTCATCATCTTTTCTTTTTAGTGTATTTGTTGGCTTTCTCATTTACCGAATTCTTTAGTTTTCATCATCTTTTCTTTTGAGTGTATTTGTTGACTTTCTCATTTTTAAAATATATATTCATTTCATCAGCCCTCTCATACCTTGTTATTGTTGAGTCATTTCAGTCATGTCTGAGGTTTTCTTGGTAAAGATCCTGGAGTGGTTTGCCGTTTCCACCTCCAGTCTCCAGGAACTGAGACAAATAGGGTTGAGCGACTTGTACAAGGTCCCATAGCTAATAAGAGTCTGAGGGTGGATTTGAACTCAAGAAGATGAGTGTTTCTGACTCCAGACTCCTTTTACCCACTGTGCCACTTAGCTGTTCCCCTCATATTTTCATAATGTATGTTTTTAGATATATATACACATAGTTTTATACATACATACACACATGTATACATACATATGTATACGCACATATATACATATATCCCACTCCCCCAAGGATTGCTTAAGCTTCATCTCAGAAATTCCAGTATGTTGTTTCATTATTATCATTTTCTTTTACATAATTATCAATTGTTTCTATAATTTATTCTTTGTCTCACTCATTATTCATGATTCTATTTTTAATTTCCAATTTGAGTCTTTTGGGTTTTATTATTTCTTCTTCCTAAACTGGTTTCTCTTCTTATTGCATCCTTGTCTGTAAATGCTGTATTTACTCTCTCTGCCTTTTTACATTTATTTACAACATCTCTTTGCCTATTGTTCCAGTATCTTTACTGATTTTCTAGGATCATTTAGGTAAACTATGAGGTCACCAGGAAACAGGGATAGTGATAGCTCTTCCTTGCAGATCTTTTCTACCTTTAATTTCTTTCTACCCAGCATTTCTACACCTAGAATCATGTCAAATAATATTGGGAAGAATTGTCCCCCATTCTCCCCAATAATACATGGTCAATTTTTGTAAAAGTTTCTTGTGTTATGGAGAAATATAAATGGAACTGCTAGATAACATATACATGTATACATGTATATGTACATACATATAGTTTTATATGTATACATACACACACACACAGTCTTTGAAGTTGCTTTCTACCTTAAACACCACCTCCATGTCTGTTTGGAGAATGTGACTTTGCTCCCTGCCTCAGACTGTTCAGCCTTCTGAAATACTTGCTGACTGATGGGGTGTCTCCTACCAGGCAATTGACTCTACTGTAATATGTACTATGACAAATAACATGGCAGGTTGGAGACAAAAATTACCCCTTCTCCCTTTTTCTAGAAAAGGCTTAGAGGTCACACAATACTGTTCCCCGCCTTGAATTCCTTAAGTTCTTAAACTGACCCAATGTCTCCTGGGCTCAGCAGGCTTGGCTGTTTAATGACCTTCTCTAGGCACCACCACCATTCTTCACCCAGATAAAGGTGAGCTGCCTTCCAATTTAATCAGCAACTGGTTTCACAGGATGCCTGGGTCTGAGACATATCCTAGCAATTCGTTAACATGCTAATGTCTGGTTAACTCTGTCCTTTGTCCCTTCCCCACCCCCACCCCTACTTTCTTTGATGACATCATAAAGTGAAGGTGGGGATAGGAGACCAAATTCTGTTCCACCCTGCCCCCCATAAAAACAAGAAAGTCATATGAGTGAATACCATAAACCAGAATAATCATCCCTTGCCGACTTGGCTCAAATCTTATTTTAAACACTTAGATTGACTCATTTACATCAGTTATTTCTGAGACAGACTGATTGCTCCTGTTATCTGACTGGTGAGTTGCCTTCAGATTTATTGTCTCGGAGGATGATTCAGAAGTGGAATTCAGGGACCTTTATATAGTATACCATTAGACACACACACACATAAGTGTGTGTGCATGTATGTATATATATGCACATATATAGACACACACATGTATATACACACATATATAGGTAAAACAAGTTGTTTCTTAGTAAATTTGATTATAGCTGCGGCATTTTCTTAATGAGATTCAAACTCTTTGAGTTGTTTGTTTTAAATCAAAAAGGAAATTTATCAAGGGGCCTTTAATGGAATCATCAAATTGATGAAATTGCAAATTCAAGGGTTCTCATTTTCTAAAAATTTTTTTTGATGACCATACTTCCCACAGATCATTTACAGTAGTGTTCTGAGTATCAAATTCATTATCTATTATCTATTATATTTTTAATTTATAGAATAAAACAAATATTTTCATAACATGGTACTATAAAAAGATGATTGTACATGAAACTTCAAATCTACCATGTACACCTGACTATTCCTTTCAAATATACAACAAGATTATCATGGCTTCCAATAGGCACAATTAGGTATATATATATATATGTAAAATTATTCTATGCATACTTCTATTTATCAGTTCTTTTTATGAATGCAGATAGGGTCTTCCTTCATATGTCCTTTACAGTTAATTTGGGTATTGATAATAGTCAAAATAACTTGTTTGCTCAGTCATTCTTAAAACAATGTTGCTGCTACTGTATGCAATGTTCTCTTAGCTCTGCTCATTTCACTTTTCATTATTTTGTGCAAGGCTTTCCCTGGTTTTCTCATATCAAGGAGCCCATCATTTCTTATAGCACAGCAGTATTCTATTATAATCATATACCACAACTTGTTCAGCCATTCCCCAGTTTTTAAGAACAATGATGTTCTTACCTCACTGTATGTAATATGCCGGTTCTTCTGGTCCACGTAAAAAGTGTTATAGATCTTCAATAAAGAATTAAGTTGCTCTCTACAAGAAATGACCATATCAAAATACTATCAGTCTCCATAATGCTGATAATAAAAGGAAGTCACTGAATTTTCATTCCACAAAGCAAATGGGATAGAAAAGAAGAATTCAATGATTTCTTTCCCTATGATCCCTCTCTAGGACCCAAGTAGCTGGTTGACAGCTGAAGCTTAGTTTTAAAAGTAGGGATGTTCTTAAAATTTTTGTACCCAAGACAATTTATGGATGGGGTGGATGATAAATGATTAAAATTTATATCCCAAGAATGGAATAGAAATAATGGTTAGAGGATAGCTAATCTAGAAGAGCCCAGTTGGGTACTCAGAAATGATGTGGTATAATTGTTCATTGTAGCAAGCGGAACTTGGCAAGCTTCTGTGATTATTTGAAGAGTCCCTTGCTCAGCTTCTACATGCCGTTTGCTTCCTGGATATACAGCTGCCTCCAGGCATTTTCTCTGGCTGTCTCAGCTTGCCTTCAGTTTTCTCCCTCCTTACCTCTGCTTCCTGGCTTCCTTCAAATCTGAGCTAAAATCCCCACTCCTGCAAGAAGCTTATCTTGGTTCCCCAATGTTACTCCCTTCCCTCTATGACTATCTCAACTTATGCAGTATATATCTAGTTAGCACATAGTTGTTTGAATGTTGTCTCCTCCAGTAGAATGTGGGTCCTTTGAGACCCAAGGGCTATTTTCATTTTTCTTTGTTTCTCCAGTGCCTGACACATAGTAAGCTCCTAATAAATGCTCGTTGACTGTTTACTGACTCACAGGGAGTTGGACCGTTTACTTCAATGTAGCTACAAATCCAGGGGAAGGCGTGTGCTTCCTAGCTCTTAACTAGAGCGATCAGAACGCATCAACTACGGAAAAAGAAAGTTATTGTTGAGGCTGACAGATTCTTTGAGTTCCTCCATGCGGAGCTACAATGAAAAGAATTTGGTCCAGAATTCCTCATTTTAATGTAGTAAACACTAAATAAATGCCTATTATTTAAGAGACTTTAAGTTCCAGACTACACAATTTGCATTTTATCCTAAAGACAATAGGAACCCACCGAATATTTTTCAGTAGAAGACTGACTAAGCCATACTCATGTCTTGGGAAGATTATTTTGTCATTTTTGGAATGGGAACATGGATTGGAGAGGGGAGGGATGGGAAGCAAGGGGATAAATTAGAAGATTATGTGCGAGGTAATAAGCAGGAAGGCTTTATGAATAAAAAGAAGAGGAGGGCTATAAAAGATGTGGTTGTAGAACTGACACGATGTGGTAACTGATTCAAAAGTGGTGGGGGGATAAATGAAATAACCTCTACTCTCAAACAGCATATGCCTTTTGATTTTAAAATGAATGTAATGAAGTGTAAGTATATAAATTTCTCCCCAAATGAATGAAGACTTTTAAAAATAGAACTAAACATCACCTTTCCCCCTAATCCTCGGTAAATTTGGATGGCTAACACATAATAGGTAGTATGTCAGAACAGTCAAACCACCTCCACCACCTTGATCACCATCTCCCCTCAGACCCTGGTGGTGAAAACCCAGTCACGAACCCAAGAGACTTGGGAATCACTGTGTTCCCCAAAAGACCAGACCTATTTCTAACCCTAGTCCCCTGAAGCCAAAACAGAGGGGAGAAATAATTGTGTAGAAGGGCCCAATCTTCCTTATCACTGATAGCAACAATTGCTATCAAAAGGCAGATATCCACAGGAACTCTTAGAGTGGCAGCCTAGACCACTGGTTCTACCACTATCCTAGCCTATGTATCCATTACTCAGGGAAGTAGTTCCTGTGGAGAAGTGGTCAGCCACTATCCCTGTTCCCCACAACTCCAATCAACTGCCACACATAGGTCAAGTAAACTAGCCTTGCTGAAGCAGGGGGGTGCCCTGAGGAGGGAGGCAGCACCTTCGGGGCAAATCAAATCACTACCACTACTTTGACCACTTCTCCCCTCACTTCCCAATGGAGATAACCCAGGGCTTGAGCATTAGCAATACTTCCAGTCCCATGCCCACAGCCATCAAGCTATGGAGATGCAGCCTGGCAACTGCTCCTATTATATCTTGAAGACTGAGTAAAGGAAATTCTTGCCAACAAAGTTCTTGACCTCATTGAATTGTTCAGCATCAAAAACTCATGATTTTATCAGTGTAAATGATGTTAAAGATGAGGTATGACATCTTACCTCCAATACTATTTCCTCCAGGAGACCTTTCATGCTATCTCCAGGGCAGCTAGGTGGTGCAGTGGATAGAGCACCAGTGCAGGAGTCAGGAGGACCCAAGTTCAAATATCACCTCAGACACTTGACACTCACTAGCTGTGTGATGTTGGACAAATTCACTTAACCCCAATTGCCTCATCTTGGGTCATCTCTGCTCATCCTGATGAATATCTGGTTACTGGATTCAGATGGCTCTGGAGAAGTGAGGCTGGTGACCTGCACAGCCCTCCCTCACTCAAAACAAAGTCAAGTGCAAGTCATGTCATCATTTCTCTGATGGCAGGGTCTTCTTCTGCAACAGACAGACATACATGCTATCTCCAAATGTAAATTTCTCTCCTCTTCTCTTTACTTTACTGTTCCAGGAGCCAAGATGATCCTATCTCCATCCCAAAACAGTGCTATTTCCTTGTCATGGGGGATGAATAAATAATAACAGTAACTAATCTTTATCTATCACTTACTGCATGCCAAGCCCTGGGCTCATGGCTTTACAAATATTATCTCACTTGATTCTCATAAACAGCCCTGGGAGGCAGGTCCTATTATTATCTCCAGATGAGAAAACTAAGGCCAACAGAGGCTAATGGACTTCCCCAAAATCCCCCAGCCATGGAGTGTCTGAGGTTGGTTTTGAATGCAGGTATTCCTTACTCCAGGCCTGGAGCTTTATCTATTGCGTCACTCACTTGCCCCACAAGTACATCCGAGTCCGGCTCATTCCCATCTTCCTTTCAAAAGGTTCATTACAATTGATCTTGGCCACTGTATCCAGGACCATCTCCATCCATCCTGGTCTGTATCTGGCCACTAGACTCAGATGGTTCCAGAGGAGAAAGTGAGGCTGATGACTTTGCACAGCCCTGCCTCACTTAAATCCAATTCACTTGCAAGTCATAGCATCACCTTCATGATGTTGTGTTCCTCTTAGAGGTTGAAGGACAGACAGAAACAACAATAGAATTGATAGGGAAAGTAACTTTAACTTTGCAAGTAGGAATTCAGTGGTATTTAAAATTACTATATTAATCTGAATGCAAGGTGCCTCCTAATAGAGGTCACCCTATTAAGATCAGGAGACCCGGGTTCAAGTCTTGGTTCTTCCAAGCTACGCTACTCTGAATTCCTCCATAATGGTGGCATCCATCTTTCAATTTCATTTTGCACGCTGTCCTTCTCCATTAGATTGTAAACTTCTCAAGGTTAGGGACTACTTTTCTTTTTTGCATTTGTATATTTAGCCTAGAGCCTGACACATCATAGATAATTAGCAAGTATTTATTGGCTGACTTATTTTCCTCATAGGTTCTTAATGAGTTGATATCAGCGGGAAAATGACTTTCAGGTTGTAAATCATTATGCAAATGTAAGAGATGATGATATGATGGTGAGAACAGGAATAGGGATGAGGATGCTGATAGTGGTGAAAAAAGGAGAAGAAAAAGCACCAGAATTTATTATGGGATGGCTAGAGAGGGAAAAAACAAAACTTTGTGTCAATATTTTTCACTTCACTTTATAGAACCTATAGGCTAATTTGCAAATTACATTAAAAATATTCATAGGATGCCTCTTTGTGGTATCAAAGAACAAAAAACAAAACCATGGCCGTTGACAGGGAAGTCTTTGGAAAAACTCATGGCACACAAAAATAAAAGAATATTATTGCAGAGGGAAAAATGACAGATATGAGGGATTCAGAGAAATATTGGGAAGACTGGATGAGCTGACACAGAATGAATTAAGTGGAGCACAATGATTACAATAACATAACAAACAATGGTGAATGTCAAGTAATGGAGAAAGTCAATGGAAGGTTGACGTGGCAACCACAACTAGCCATGTTACTCCAAATGCGGTCTGATAAGGGCCGAATGCTTTTCATACGCCAAAGGATGATCATACACTTAATCCTGGATATGATGCCCCTTTTGAAAATGCAGCCCAAAATTTCATTGGCTTTTGGGTCACCATCTCATATTGCTGACTCCTAAGTGACCTTGAAATCTATGGATCTCCCAAGATCTTTCTTCAGTCTAAACGTGACTTCCCCAACTTGTACATATGATGTTGATTATTTAAAACCAAGAGTTATAGAATTTCATTTTTATTCAATTCACTCCTATCTCTGTCAAGGTCCTCCCCTCTTCCCCCATTCTGTCTATCATCCAGAGCTTCAGGTCTCTTTTCTGGCATTGTTGAATATGCAAATTTGATAAGCATTCTATCTGCTTAATGTATCTAAGTCATTGATAAAAATATGAAACTTCACTGAATCCAAATGCAGATCCCTGAAGAACTCCTCTGGAAAGCTCCTGCAATTTTATATTGAACCATTAATGTCTCCTCTTGAAGCCTACCCTCTCACTCAGTTCAGAATACATCTATTTCTATAGATGTCTGGTTCACAGCTTTCCATCTTTTCTATAAAAATAATCTGAGATTATCTAGTAAATATTTTGCTAAAAACTTAAGTAAATTAAATGAAAACATCCCTCTATTCTACCAGTCTGGTAATTCTGTCAAAAAAGCAAATAAAGGTCATTTGACTTGACTTGTTTTTAATGAGGCCTGGATGCCTGTATTTAATCACAACTTCCTTTTCTTGATAATCATTAACCCACATCCTCCTTGGCCCGCCTCCATGGATGGGGAGGGAAGGAAGATGCTGGTTTCAGTTCTGGGTAGCTCACCACCCCATATCCAGACTTTTTTATTTGTTTGTTGTTCTAGAATTTTCCTAGGAATTGAGGTCAAACTAGAATTTACAAACTCTAGTCTCTCATCTTCTTTGAAAGACAAACCAAAAATAAAATAAAACGCAGGAACATTTGCCCTCCCCCGGTCCAAACCTGTTTGGTTTGCTAGGATGTTTCAAAGGTTACCAATGGTGTCTCACTGACATTAAGATGCACAGGGGATGTCTACTTAGAGATGGTTTAAATGATATACTGCTCTCTGTGTCTCTTCTAATGCTCGCATTCCATGTTCCTATGGCTGAGGGAGAATGTATAAGTGACATTTTTAGTAATACACTTGGTTGATAATCAAGAAACATTTTAATTGCCTACACTGGGCTAAGCATTGTCATCTAGAGGATGGTAATTGGCTGTTCTGAGTTCTCACTGGGAGAAGAAAAAGAGGATAGGGCTTATACTTTAAAGTGAAAAGCAACATTAAAATGAAGAAAAATTTCCATATTTAAAGTCAAACACTAGATTAAATTACTGACCAATATGATATCTCCTCCTTTAAATGTGTGTGTGTATGAATGTGTCTTTCTAGGTAGTTCGTCCACTGACAAAATGAACTTTCAAATTCAAAGTCTAGATCTGCTACTTGCTAGCTTTGTGATCTTTCCATCTCTATGGACCTCAGTTTCCTCACCTGTAAAATGAAAGGGTTAATTGTGATGGTCTCCAAGGTTCCTTTCCGCACTAAAACCTATGATCCTCTAAAAACTGAAATTCTGTAAGAACAGGTTATTATGTGACATTTTGCAGGTACAACATATGCCATCAGCTTGTGTTCTGCCTTTCTTAATCTGAGAGAAAAGTAGCGGTTGAAGGCAAGTGATTTGAATGCTCCAGAGACCCTGTTTGTCACATACAATACCTCTGTCTTCTAAATTTTGGTCCTGTCATTCTAAGTCATTTCAGGAAAAAGGGGTAGGGGAAGAGAATGCCATCTATTTTGGGATAAAGAGTTACAAATTTTAATGTAAACAGTGCTTCCAACTACCTTAGGGTCAGTTTGAGTCATCTGTCACTTTTGTGCAGCAGCCAGTAACCTGTTACCATGTTCTACTAGGCCAAAGTTGGGGAAGTATGGTGCCAGATAGTCCGGCCTGGCACATGTGACTCTTTGCTCCAGGGCAAAGTTGGGAAGGGGTAAGAGACCATGGAGAGCAAACTGGAATGGAATGATAGATGTGGGACTCCTGTAGGAGAGAGGCAGAAGGCTTGTTCTAATGAGTTAACATATGGTGCTAAGGGTGAAATGCCTAGGAGTACTCTGTACTTAGTATATGTAAACCCACTGCTCCTCTGATGAGAAGTACTCCTGCTCTGAGAAAGGGGAAGGAACAACATAAAAGCATCCCCAGTCTTCAAGGCATCCTTGGACTGCCTTGACACTTCACTTCCCACTGGACTTTATGAACGTGTATTGCTGATTTCACAGCAATCTGGGTGGATCAGAGATTTAGTGCTAGCAGGGTCCTTGGTGGCCATTTGGTACAAGCCTTTGTTTGACAAATGAAGAAACTAGACCCCAGAGAAATGAAGAGAATGGACCAAGGTCGCACAGCTAAGGTGGCATGGTCACAATTTGAACCCAGATCTTCTGGCTCTAAAACCAGTGTTCTTCCAACGTTGCCTGCCATGGGAGGGCAAGGACTGTCTCTTGCCTTTCTTTGTATCCCTAGAGCTTAGTCCAGTTCCTGGAACAGACTAGATACTTAATAAATGCTTACTGAGGGACCAACTGCTTCAATATTTCAAGGAACCATGTTTTTCTCAGCGTAGGTCTCCCTTCTCCTCCCTCTCATCTCTGTTGAAGATTGTGATGGCCCCATTAGGTTTATTGAGTTGCTATGACCCCAAACAAAACAAAACAAAAACCAAATAGTCTCCTGCTATCCATATCTCTGGTGATAAACCTTCCTTGATCTTCCTGGGTTGGTCTTCAAACAACAGATGTGCAGCATTTCAGTAGCTATAATTAAAGCCTCTCCATCTTCCTAGGTCCTGACCATACAACTAGAACTAGGAATTCTGCTGCCCAGAGTGGGTTAAAGTAGATTTAGGGTTGCTTGGAGAGAGCAGTCGTTCTAGGAGAGAAGGGTGGCCTGTCCTCTGGAGACACAGATGGAGGGTTCCATCAGTAACCCAAGAAAATACTTTCCTTTCCCCCCTTTTCATTTGAGAGTTCTGAATTTCAAAAACATGTTATTAGGTACAATGGTACATCCTCCCTCTTCTCTGTGTTGCAGAATACTGGAGTGATAAAGGTCAATAGGGTGTCTGCATCAATAATGCCCAGAATTCTGGCATCTTCCCCTTTCTTTTTACATGATTGGCCATGATGCAATATGGCAAGTTTGCTCAATAAATAGGTACATTTGCTTGATATTCACAACTTTTACAATCGTGTATATCCTTTAATATTAAAGCTTTAGGGCAAGTGTTCCAGCTGCTTCTTTATCACAGCAAAATATGATTTTCCACTGATAATAAGGCTTAACATGAAGCATTATTATGAAATCATTATAGCCTTTAAAATGATTTTCTCCAATATTCAACCTTTATAGCAGACAGCAAAGAAACCTTTAATAGAGGACTAGGAAATTGTATTATTAAGCATTTTTAAGGGGAAGAAAATAGGGTTGTATGTAAATATTAGGTCATTCCTCCAGAAAGGGTCATCAATTTATATCTACTGATATCTGTAAAGATATCCCTTTGCTAACTTTAGAATCCATTTTAGTCTCAATAAGAATTCTGAATTTAGAGGCAGCTAGGTGGTATAGTAAGAGTGCTAGATTTGGAGTCAGAAGGTTGTGAGTTCAAATCCTGCTTCAGACCTTTACTAGCTGTGTGACCCTGAGCAAGTAAACTTTTGCCTGCCTCAGTTTCCTCATCTGTATAATAAGAACAATAATAGCATCTACCTCATAGGGTTGTTATGACTGAGTTAAAATCTTGTCTTAGACACCAGCTATATGACCCCGGGAAAGTCACTTAACCTCTCAACCTTACCTTGTAATATAGGGATAAGAATGTTCTGAGGTTCAAATGAGATAACATTCACAGTACTTTGCCAATCTTAAAGAGCTATATCAAGGGTCACTATTAGAAATTCCATTTTTTTTAACAGCCTTTCAAGGCTTTTTGTGTATTTCTTCCCTTCCTCCAAATCATAGACAAATTGGTTTCCTCATCTCGCTTTGCATAGGCAGTCCCCTACACTTGGAATGCCCTCCCTCTTCACCTCTTGCTCTTCAAATTCCTATATTTAAAGTTTCATTCAAATGCTTCTTCCTGTGTGCCCTGGTGGTTCCTCCATAGAGATGCTTTGCATTAATTGTAAGTTTATTTATATGCATTTTCTCTCTGATATATATTTTTTTACTTTTGATATCCCTGGTGCTTAGCCAAGTAGGGCACACAGAAGGAGTTTAATAAATGTTTCTTGTTGATTAGTGCTAAGGAACGCTAATAGCTTCATACCTTTGTCATTCTTCTCTAAGTGCTAAGTTCAATCTTTTCTTTTTTCAATCATGTCGAACTCTGTGGCCTCATTTGGAATTTTCTTGGCAAAGGTACTGGTGTGATTTGCCATTTCCTTCTCCAACTCATTTTACAGATGAGGAAACTGAGGCAAACATAATTAAGTGACTTGCTCAGCGTCAAACAGTTAGCAAGTGTCTGAGATCGGATTTGAACTCAGGAAGATGAGTCTTTCTGACTTCAGGCCTGGTACTCTATCCACCAGGCTGCCCTCCCTAAGACTCTTTTAAAGCCAAACTTAGAGACTTCATTTTGCATATAAAATAAACCGTGGAAATTTCCTTTGCAAGCCAAACGTTTGTATCAAACTTTGAAAGGTGAGAAAGGGAACTTCAGGTTGAACAGAAGTGCAAACCTTTGAAAACTACCAGGCAACTCTCAATGTTATGTACCTCAGATGAATTCTAAAAGCCCATGGGAGTCACTGAAGATCCACAGTGAGTGAACTAGGAGAAAATTTCAACCTAGAAAAAGTCAGATAAAACTCTAAGTAGGCTTTCTTTGTTTGTTTTTTCCCCACAGTCAGGCTTCTGGACAGTTATCCCTAGACAATAACCAAGTAAGTTTACCCTTCTTCTCTAGCTTGTCAGCTTGAGCTAAAATAAGGATGTGAGGTTTATTTACACATAGCTAGTCCTAGCTGGCACAGTGGATAGTGTCAAGAAGATCTGAGTTCAAATCTTACTTCAGACACTTATTAACTGCGTGACCCTGAACCAGTCACTTAACCCTGTTTGCCTCAGTTTCCTCATCTGTAAAATGAACTGGAGAAGGAAATGGCAACCCAATCCAGTATCTTTATGATGAAAACTCGAAAAAGGGGTCATGAAGAGTCCAATACAATTGAAATGGCTGGACAACAAAATGAGCTGGAGAAGGATATGGCAACCCACTCCAATACCTTCGCCAAGAAAACCTTTAAATGGGACTATGACTGAAAATGACTAAAAACAACAACACGGCATTAAACACCCATGCCATCCTCAAGACAAAGTGGGTGCCATGACCGCCATACTCTGCCTGTAAATTGTCTGCAAATTTCTATATGAAAATAGGTATATGGATAACCTTCACCACCTTAGGGATGCATCACCTATGGTACAAAGATGTGGAGTGACATTCACAGGTGATGATTTTATGAAACGTCAATCATTTAACCATTTCAGGGTAGAGAAGATTTAGAAGTTATAAAGGCATCTAGAGATATTTATGAAAAGAGAGATAGGGAGAAAGGGTGTTAATTGCTTCCTTTGTAGTGTTAATGGTTTTAAAGATATACCTTGTGACTTGACTTTGCTATTTGCTTTGCTAAGAATATTGTCCTGCAGCTAATTTTCATTAGAAGTGCAACTTGAACACAGGTCTTCCGACTTTAAGATTTTCCTTCTATGCACTATAATACTTTGCCTTTTCAATCTTTTGGGGGGGGGAACCAAGTCAGCATTGTAAAATCACAACGGAAACTCCCTCTCCCCAATGCAAATCACATTTTTAGAGTTTCCTGAAGCTTGACTAGGTGGGAGATCAGTGAAGTAAGATTTAAAATTAGAAATAAATGTAAAAATTTGCTCAGGGTCAGTCAGTGTTTGTCATATGTGACTTGTACCTAGGTACAAAGAGTACTTTGACTCAAAGGCAGCTCTTTCTCCACAATGCCAGGTTGCCTCCCTATGATGAAATGGATCAAGTTCTATCTTTCAGTTTCCTTTCTAAAACTGAATGCTTAGCATTTGTCTTTGAATCTTGAGACTATCGATCCAACTGGCAGCTCCAGTTCAGCACCTGTTCCCCATCTGGAAGACAGGGCTAGCTTATCTTTATCCATCAGTGTTTGAGTTCTGTCAGTGAATCCACAGGTGGTGTTAGGGAGAGGAGGCAGGGTCCCCCCCTTTCCCCATTCCAAGTAGACCCCAAGAGCCTCTCCTTTCAGTAGCAGAGTGCTTGGACTATGGACACAGAGTTTGCCCAAGTCTGTACCTATCCACCATGTTGATAGGCGGGCCATAACTTAGGAAGGCAGCTATTGTGGTTGGAAGTTGTTCTGTCACCTATCTGCACCTTCCACTTCCTCCCCTCCCCCATAGACTCTTTGATCCAGTAACACTAGCCTCCTGGCCATGCTTGGAACAAAACACTCCAGCAGCTCCTGACTCAAGGCATTTTCCTCTGACTGTCCCCAGACCCTGGGCTGCTCCTCCTCATCCCCCGCTCCCGGCTTCCCTGGCTTCTTTCAAGTCCCTTTTTCAGGAACCTTTTCCTGATCCCCTTAATGACAGTTCCTTCCCTCGGGTCCTTATTTCCAATATAGCTTGTTCATATGCAATTATTTGCATGCTGTCTCCCTCAGTAGCAAGAAAGCTTGGGGTATGGATTCTCTTTTGCTTTTTTTTTTTTCATCCCCAGAGTGCCTGGCACATAGTAGGTACTTAATAAATGTTTATTGACTGATTGTGCTACAACACTAAAAGTTTCTAAGTACGTAGTTTCCATGACTCTTCCTTGACCATGCCCTAATAAACCATCTCTGTAGAAAGGCTAGACCAGGTTGAAAGTTACAGACAGGCCTCCGTCCTGCTGGTCAGTTTGAGGGATGTCTACCCCAAGCACGTGACGATGCTAGAGTAGGTGGCCACCATGAAGGCAGCTGCAGCAGGTTCTGTGGAAAGCTTAGAGCTTGGTCAGGCATCAAAGACTCTAAGTCATCCACTGCGTTCTGAGTCATTGCCAGTCATCCATCCAGGGCCACTGCCAGTCATCTGGACTTTTGTTCTGCCATTGGACCTCTATGCCTCAGGAAGAGAGAGTGAGTCTGAGGACCCCGGGCAACTCTGCCTCAGTTCACATGGAAGTCAAGACGTCTCACTCATGCTGTCCTTGGTCCTCTTTGAGGCAAAGGGTAGGAGGCCCTCTCTTCCACATGCTCTGCCAAGACTCTGGCTGCTCTTTGGGGGACTTCTTTTTTTCTTTTTCAAGGTGACTTTGATATCAATTTTAACCTAATAGCACCAGTGAAAGAATGGGCAGGCAGTGTGTGTGGCATATGCCCAGTCCTTAGAGATTAGCTAGTTCCTAAAGGAGTAAAATTAAAGCATTGCAACCTCTAAGGTATATTTAATACACAGAAAATGTTATAATGTTATAATCACAGATTTATATTAGGGGAGATGATGCTCCAGTACAAGACTTAAATTGGTGGAATTTGACAGTTTCCTTCCCTGAGCTATTGTGGGAAACAAAGGGGGGTTCTGCACTTTTCCTCTTAAAAAGAAGGTGAAGGGCCCAGACCATTCAGACCAAGACGGTACATAACCTCACAATCATGGAAGGCTAAAGAAAAGAACATCCCTTAACTGCTAATACAAAGCATTGGGATTCCTCAGGAAATCTTCCCCAAAGCTCCACTGAATAACTGGTGGTTAATTAGCACCCAGGGCAAAGTCCTTAGTAATAGACCATTGTGAAAAAAAAGGGGGCCATATGGGACCTCTTTTCCAGGACAATCACAAATCAATATGTTCCTAAGACAGAAAAAGCTACTGATGCCCACACCAGCATTTGCATAAAAGAAATTATCCAATGGTCATCATAACTTGGACGCAATTTTTTCAATATATATTAGGTTGACCCCTGTCTGAGAAGCATTTTATTTCATTTATTATTTTCTGAAGATCACGTTTTCCTATCTCACTCAGGCTGGATATTTATGGGAGCTTTGACTTGTTCTATTTATCACTGCAGCCACTAAGATCCTCTTTAGTTAACTTGAGGTCCCTCCTAATTCCAGGAACTCACCACATTAGCATGGAACTTAGTGCCAACACCAGAGTGAAGCTGTGTTATAGCTCAGTCCTGGGGCTCAGGTGGTCTGCCAGTCTCCTCTACATCTGGGCATGTACCACTAGGTGGATAGAGCCCCAGCCTGGAGTCAGAAAAACTCATCTTCATGAATTTAAATTGTGCCTCAGACATTTACCAGCTGGGTGACACTGGGCAAGTCACTTAACAATGCTGACCTCAGCTTCCTCATCTGTCAAACAAACTGGAGAAGGAAATCGCAAACCACCTCAGTATCTTTGCCAGGATGGACTGAACAGCAGGCTGGTATTAAAAGTGCTAATGGAGAGAGGAAAAGGATGTTGTGGTGGGATCTGGAGACCACATCATATGAGAAATTGTTGAAGAACTTTAGCCTTCATTTAGAAGACTAGACTTTGAGTCTGTACAATATCTGTTAAGTATCTAAGAAACAAATCAAGATTAGCCTTGTTCTGCTCTACCCCAGAATGAAAAACCACAAGCCACAGTTTTGTGACATAGAGGCGGATTTTGGCTTAGCCTTTCTAATAATTCAAACCATCTAACCGCGGAATACAACAGGCAAAGTAGCATCACTGCAACAGGGATGCAAGGGTTCAACCTTTGCCTACTGGCCCCAGGGCCAGGGCAGGTCACTCACCTTGGTTCCTCAGGGAATTCTAAAACCTTAGCTCCATATGCGTTGTTAATCTACATCCACTGAGGATATTCTGCAGACCCTGACCAAACCCCAAAGCTTTCCTCTTTGAGTGGTAAGTTCACTGTCACTGGAAGTATTGAAACACTCTAAAGAAACTCCTGCCCTGGAGTCAGGAAGACCTGGGTCCAAGTACCTCTGCCACATAAGAGCTGTGTGATTGTGACGTAAAGTATACATGGCATTTAACCTTTAGTTAGTGCCCCAGGCACATCTCTAAAGTTATAAATTGCACACTGGGTGATCTTTCATTAGGAGAGAGAATTTTTCTTCTTGAGAGTTCCCTACCTTAATGAAATCACATGTGTCCTCCTACCTCAGTGGTATTAGTTTGTTGAGTATACTGTTATCCCTACCAGATCTTGACTTTCTCCATCACAGGTTTCAATATAGCACAGGTTGACATAAGAAATGAAATGGGAATTTGGGGGGAATTTTTTGGGAGACACACAAAGACCAGCAGATGACACAGAAAAAGACTCAGAAATGCATACAATATATGTATAGTATTTTATGATATCAACATATTTTGTCTTTTAATACTGTAATAACCAAGAACCAAATAATTTTATGTGTATTTTCCAAATCTTGGTGGCATCACCCCCTAATCTTGTATATCATCCATAAAGTAGAAAGGATCTCATTCCAGTTCAACTCAGAGAGGAATTTCCTCTCCAATATCCTAACAAGTAGTCATTCAGCTTTTATTTGAGGACTTCTAGCAGTCTAAGGAGCTTTCTCAGGATTTAGGTCACATTTGCATCTTCCTTCACATATGTCAATTCAATGGTGTGCTGGAGGGAGCTCATTTTCAGAGTGAGCATTTACACCTTGGAAATTAGTTAACAACTCCACACCAGGGCTTGATTTATTGTTTAGGTGATGGTCTAGACTTAAGAATACGATGGAAAAATGCTAATAATGCAAGTTAAACTTAAAAGGGTGCTTTGTGTATAATGTCTTATGCCAAGGACGTTCCCCTACCCCCACAGTTGTTAAACATTTACCAGTATGACCTGGTTGACATGAACACAAATCTTAAAGGTGAAAATGACTAAAAGAAATTCCGGGGTAGCAGCAGCATCTGTTTGACATAAATTGGGTTGGCTGACTTCTCTTAAAGGGATGAGAAGGCTGTCCTTGCATTTGGATTGGTCTAGGGTAGAATCGTTGGTGACTTCCTGCTTTCCTGAGGAATAAAATACACTTCAGGAACAATAATATAAATAATAAACAATCATTTCATGTGCCTCATGATGGGTGTAATTATCACTAGGTGAATGGTAACACTTTCTGACCAGGCATTGCCTACGTGATGAATGCAGAGGCAGAGGCAAACCTAATCAACCTGTATTAATTCATCCTGATTGACCTTTTTTATAGTGGAGTAAACTCTTAATGTATGAGCCACAAATGCCACACTTTATTCTAATCCCAAACATGTACCTAGCCCAGAGCATCTCAATGGTGGTTAGCGAGTATCTTCAGTACTATTCAATCCTAGTTATATAAAACCTCTGGCTGCTAAGCTCACAATTTGACTCTGGACTTCTGCTGATTGGAGGGCAAAAAAAATAGAAAATTCCATTTAGTTTTCTAGTTGTAGCTATTTAGTTGTTTCACTGGTGTCTGACCCTGTGACCCCATGTGGGGTTTTCTTGGCAAAGATACTGGAGTGGTTTGCCATGCTCTTTTTTAGCTCATTTTATAGATGAGGAAACTGAGGCAGACAGGGTGAAATGGCCTGTCCAGGGTCACACAGCTAGTAAGTATATGAGGTCACACTGGAACTCAGATCTTCCTGACTCCAGGCCAGGTGATCTATCCACCTAACTGGGCTCCTAGAAGGTGAGAAAGTCTCTCCCTTCCCTACTCCCAGTTTCTATCTCCAAAGCACAGTGAGGGGGTGGAGTGGGGGGAGGCCAGGCAGCCTTGCCATAATCCTGATCCTGTATCTCTGATGATCACTGGCCAGCTCTGGGATTTTGTCCCTTCCTCCTTAGTGCCTCCCGTTACTAGGGAGAGTCTGATTTAGTAGAATGAGGGGATACTTTGAGAGTTCTGTCTTGTTATCTTTTCCCACTCATCCATGTCAAAGTCAAAATCCAATAAAAACATTGTGGGTAGGTTGTCCTCAGGTAACTTCTGAAGCTGTTAAGAGCTCAGGGAATTCTATGGTTAGCCCTGTTCTGTCTGGTCCTGCTCCACATCTTAGTTCTTTTTTGGAGTTCTGAAAAGTGTGTGACATATTTATCATATGTCTCAATTAAAAATGTCTAGGGCTCTATTCTAAACAATATTTATTTCAAGTTTTGTTTAAAGCCACACTTTTCTGTCCTCTTAAAGAAAGAGGCAAATTTGTTTGAGTTCTTTGATTTTGGTTTAATTTAAAGCCCAAGGCCCTACTCCAAACTTTCAGAACAAGGCCCCCTTATCTTCAATTAACTGAACTCCGTGTGGAGGGTAGTGGGAAGTGTTCACACCTCTAACCTTTGACCAAGTGAACATCACAGAAGCTATCGAGTATCTAGGGAAAATGCCAGTGCAAAGCCAAGACGGAAGCATTCTCTGAAACAGTGAGCCTTTGTGTGAAATTGGGGCTCCCTGGAACAGGTGGCCTGGTTGCCTGGTTTCAGTAAAAGAGAGCTCATGCCTCTGAAAATCATGCCCTTTCACCTGAATTTCATTAAGTTCCATTAGTTAAATTTAGGCAGTGAAGGCAGAAATGCCCAAGGGTGGCACAAGAGACAGCTCTCTTTCTTTGGATGGCTCTAGTGGGGTTGGCATTGGGTTCCAAGAAGTAAAGAAAGACAAAACGGCTTCTCAAAGGGAAAACTGACCTGGTTCTGTTTGGGGAAACTGACTCTACACTCTTTATTTTGGGGAGCCTGGGAAGAGATTAGGTGTGAGGGAGAGTTAAAGTGCTTTTGTTATGAAAGGTGGAGAAAAGATAACTTTCTGCCCTAGTTTCTGGCCCTGATATCTTGGGAAGAGTAACCCCAGGACAGAAGCAGAACTATAAACAACAGTACCTATAAAATTGGCAGGTGGAAAATAGAAGCAACTGGAATGTATGGCATCCTTGACCTCAGGATAATGAAAATGTTTTTCAGTTTTTATTGATATCTTTTGTTTTTATATCACCCTTCATTTCTGAATATATCCCTTCCTCCTTCCCTAACAAAGAGACCGAGCCTTTATAACAATGAAAAGGAAAAAAGAAAAAACAACTCCACCAAAATAAATCCATCAATCCCAGACACTAGCTGTGTGACCCTGGTTAAGTCACTAAACCTCTCAATTTACTTGTCTGTAAAATGGGATGGTTAGGCTCAACGACCTCTATGGTTCTTTCTAGACCCTCTATGAGCCTATGAGTGAAGGATGACAATAATATCCCTATTACTGTAGAGGGTTTTCTTTTCCAGTCATCCTAGCTCACAATCCAAGTGGCACAATTTAACTTCCTTTTCTCCCTCCCTCCCTCTCCCCTACATGTCCAGAGGCCATACACACAAATACATGTATACACATATATACAAGATTTATTGTATATACACATACGCACAATATGTTGTATATATACGATTGTATATATACAAAATATATTGCATACACAATTGTATATACAATATACATAATATATTGTATGTACAATTGTATATACACAATATATTTTATATACAATTGCATATGTGTATGTATACATATATATATTTAAAAAATATTTAACTCCCCACACTTATAAGTTTAATTTTCATTAACATTTTCTGCATCACTTTCTTAAGTCTAGACAATCAACAGAATAATAAATCAAGCCTTCATTTATAATGTTGGATGATTTCCAAGGCATAAATGCTCACACTGGAAATTTAACAGTTGGCTTTCTGCATGCTTCGCTGCTTTATCTAAACTGTTGCCAAGGACTGTCAATTATAAGATCTCTCCCATAAATCCCTTCTCTCCACCACCAACTTAGTACGTGTGTTTACCACTTTACACTTGGACTATTATAATATCCTCCTAGTCTGCTGGTCTGCCTTCCTCAATTCTCTTCCAGCTTTGGTCCATCCTGTGTCTATCTGACTGTGAAAGGGTCCTTCCTACAGGGCAGATCTGTTCATATCATCCCTCACTTCCATTCAATAAATTCCAGTGGCTCCCTATTACCCCCCATGATTAAATATAAAGTCTTCCATTTAGCCTTTAAAGCTTTTCTTTACCTGATCTCTTCCTACCTCTTGAGTCTTCATATTTCCTGTATTCGTATATTTTTTACTGGCTCCCTTTCATTCTTGAAATGCTCTCTCTCATCTCTGCCTCCTGGTTTTCCTGGCTTCCTTCAGATCCCTGCCAGAATCCCACCTTTTGCAAGAAGCCTTCTCTGGAGATCATCTCCAATTTAGCCTTTATACATCTTATAGGTACATATGTTTGTTTCTTTGTCTATTCCAAATAAATTGTGAGCTTCCCTTAAGGCAGGGACTAGGTTTGCTTTCTTTAAACCTGCATCCCTTAGCATACTGCTTGGCACATAGTAGGTGTCTTATAAATGCTTATTTGACTTCTTTTACACCTACCTCTGCAAACAAGGGAGGGAAGTGTCTTCTTGTGCCAATTTTTATTTTTTTGCTTGATCATCATACTTGCCTAGCATTTATTTTCTATTGCTTTATTTTGTGTGAATTGTTTTCCAGGTTCTGCTTTTGTCACTTTATGTCAGTTCACATGAGCCTCCTTCTGCTTCTCCAAATTCTTCATATGGATCATGCATTCATGTGCCACATCTCATTTAGCTAATCAACCATCCATGGGGTGTCCACTTTGGTTCCTGTTCTATTAGCTTCAGTGTATTTTCAATTCAATAAATATTTATTAAGTGCCTACGATGTACTGAGTGCTACTTTCTAAACATCCTCTGTGCATTACAAAAGGGAAACATCTGTCTAAGCCAGTGGTTTTCAAAACTTTTAAATTGGCTCATAGCACAGTATCATTTTTTTGCTGTAAGAAAGCCCAGTGTACCCTGGGAGACTGGCCCATGTTCATGCAATTGTTGACATAACTTCCCTACAATTTATGGCATACTTACAGAAACTGTTGAAACACACACCCTTTGAGAACTTCTGTTCTCTATACCAATAGTGAGCAAATATGAGTATATAGCATCACACTACATACTATGTTCACCGGTATCCATCATTTGATAGGCATTTATCAATCACCTCTTATGTGTCAGGCACTGTTCTAGGAGTTAGAAATACAAAGACAAAAATGAAACCATCCTTGACCTTAATTCTTCCTCCCCATCTTGACCTTTTCCCCGTTGTATTTTCTCATCATCAACAAAGATTTATTGAGCTCTTAATGTATACAAGGAATTGTGCTAAATGGTGGGGGTGGTCATCTTTGTTCATCAGTCATCTCTTGCTCTTTGTGACCTCATTTGAGATTTTCTTGTCAGGGGAACTGGAGTGGTTTGCCATTTCCTTCTCCAACTCATTTTACAGATGAGGAAACTGAGGCAAACATGGTTAGGTGACTTGCCCAGGATCATCTAGTTAGTAAGTGACTGAGGCCAGATTTAAACTCAGAAAGATGAGTCTTCTTGACTCCAGACCCTGTATTCTATCCATTGTGCCACCTAATTTCTCTAGTGGTTGAGAGGGAGGGCTAAAAACACAGCCCCTGCCCTTGAGAAGCTACCATTGTAGTGAGAGAGATAACAGGCAAACTATGTAACGTGGTCATTCAGAATTAACTGGGCGTTATATAAGAGTCCTGGCTGCAGTGGGACTGGAAAAAGCCTCAAACAATAGGTAAGATTCAAGTAAAGTCTTGAAGGAAGTCAGGGAATTCAGGAAGATGATCTGAGAAGGAAGAACATTCCTGGTTTGGAATGAAAAGTCAGAGACTTAGAAGATGGAATGTCATATGGGAGTGATGGAATGTCATATGGGAGTGACAGTTACGACCAGCATTACTAGACCTTCTAGTATTTTGTGGGTAAAAAGTCCAAGGTAGGAAAGGTAGAAATGGGCCAGGTTGGGTCAATTTTCTGTATGTGAGTTATGAAACAGAATTGTCTTTCTGGAAAGCAGTCAGTACCTGCACTCCAAAGTCAGTCTACATGGTGTATCCTTTGATATGCAAGTCTTTGTTATCTAGTCTTGGACTCTCCTTAAGGTAAGTCATTCCTCCTACTGGATGTGCGATATCTCTCCTCCTACTCATAGACAAACTCTAAGAAAGAAAACTGTCTAAATTTATTGCACCCACTTCCTCATTTCCCATTTATTTTTTAACCTTTAGGCATATGGCCTTAATTTGGACCATTCCACTGAAAATACTCTGTACAAGGCAACCAATCAGATCTGATTCACTAAATTTCAATCTTTTCTCCTTCTTTATCCTTTTCGACTTCTTTGCAACTTTTACATTGTTGAATTACTAACCCCATCCTTCTCCTGAAAACTTTTTTTTTGTTGCCAAAATAACTTTATTTCTCTTTTTGATAGTTAGTAAACTGGTTGATCAAGGGGATGTTGTACATAGACTTTATTTTTTTAAAATTAATTTATTTTCAGAATGAGCATTTTCATAATAAAAAAGGTGATTGTACGTGAAATTGCAAATCTACGATGTACAACTTACTATTCCTTTCAAATATACAAAAAAGTTATCATCTATATTTCTTTTTTTTTATTTTTCTGAAAACTTTCCTCTACTTTCTTGACACTGGTTGTTCTTTTCTGGTTTTTCACCTAGCATTGTGACTGCATTTTTTTCATTCTTCCTGACTATACCATCATCCTTGTCTCAACCCCTAACGATCACTGCCTCAGACTTCCCTTCTGTTCTCTCTCTTCACCCTTTCCCAATGACCTCCTCAGTTCTCATGCATGGATACACTTTTCTCCGGCCAGATGACTTCCAGACATACGGCCAGATCATGAATGGTGAGCCCATCACACAAGGTTTTCCCTACGAGCATTTCCATTTGGATATCCCAAAGGGATCTGAAGCTCAGCATCTCCAAAATGGGATTTATTATTTCACTCCAAATTCCGCCTTTCCTCCATATTTTTCTTTCTTTTTTTATCTGTCTCCTTACCATTCACACAATGACACATCTCTTGGGATATTGTGATAGCCTACTGAAAGATCTTTTTAAATTCCCAAAGCACAGGTTTTAAAAAATGGTTCCTGATCACCTCTAGTACAAAAATACATCCATTGGCATTTAAAACCTTCAATTTCCATATCTATTTCAGATTAATTCCCTTTATGCAACCCATGTTACAACCAAATTGGCCAATTTGCTCTTCTCCAAACACAATGTTCAATCTCTTATGTCTTCCCTCTGATACAGGCTGAAAGTTCTAAACCAGGATTACAGTCCTTTCTCACCTCCATTATCTTAAGATTCTTTATTTCCTTCAGTAATCCTCAAAGGTCTCACCTCCTACAAAAAGCTTTTGTGGATACCTCTACTCCCCAAAGAAATATATTAACGCCCAAGATCTCCCTTCTTAAATTAACTTGCATTTACTTATCTACTTCACTATTTTATTTACCTGTAGAAAGTTCTTAGAGGGAAGGGATAATTTTTCTTTCTTTCTTTTTTTTTGGTCTTGGTATATCCCACACCTACCATAATTCCTTGAAAATAGTAGCTGGCATAATAAATATTTGTTGAATAGAACTGAAGGTCAGGGGTATCTGATGCTTGAAAACTTTCTTATTTTAATCTTCTGAGTTCTTATTTCAGCTGTTTTGATTCCAGTCTTAGGGGGATGCTACAACTTTCTTTTTTTAATAGTACTTTATTTTTTTCCAGTTACATGTAAAAACAATTTTTAACATTCATTTAAAAAAAATCGAATTCCAAATTTTTCTCTGTCCTTCTCCCTCCCTAAAACAGGGAATATAGGTTGATATAGGTTATGTATATGAGGCTATAATTTTTAAGAAAACATCAGTGGATTATATCACGTGAATGCCCAGCCAAGTTTCATAACAAGTATCAAGACAGGAACAGGAAATAGAAGTCTGCGCTCAACATTTGGAAAACAGTTTTTTGGGAGGGGGGGCATATTTATGGTTCTTTTGAGAGTCATTTCCTTTACAGATGCTGCATTTGAGGGTTAAAAGTACCAGAAATGACAGAAACGTAGAATCCAACAAATCTCTCTCTCTCTCTCTCTCTCTCTCTCTCTCTCTCTCTCTCTCTCTCTCTCTCTCTCTCTCTCTCTCTCTCTCTCCTTCTCTCCCTCCCGCTCCCTCCCTCTCTCTCTCTCCTTCCCTCCCTCTTTCCCTCTCCACCCCCCCCCCCCCCCCCGCTCTCTCTCTCTCTCCCTCTCTCTCTGTATTGTGAACTCCTTGAGAATAGATTTTTCACCACCCTTCTATGTATCTTTACAACTCATCACAGTACCTGGCACAGAGTAGAAACTTAATAAATGTTTGTTGAGTGATTCATTTTCTCTTTGGAGAGGAAAGGAACCTCTCCTTTACAGATCTTAGGCTCGCAAAGGTAAAATTAGAGTTAGTGATTAAAGTTTGTCATAAATCTACCAGTAGCTCTGAAGTAGTGACAGCTATACCCAGAACTGAGGCTAGTTCATGTCCTGGAGCTCCCACCGGGTCAGGCAGAAATCTTTCCAGAGTCTGCTAACTCAGTTCTCTGATCCTGTCACTGATAGGGGCTGAACTTTGAAAGGTGAGCAAGCCTCCTTCATTCTAAGGGGTCCCCTGAGAGCTGAAGACATGGTAGAAAAAAGTAGGAAGCCTTAAGGGTAAGCTGAGGAAAATATCCACAGTTGGGTCTGATAAGCTGCTGATGAAAGGAGCTAAGACAAAGGCTGTGTGACAGTTATGTAGGAGGGACATGGGGCAAGCACTGTCAGTATCCCAATGATGGAACTGCTGACTTTTCCTCCTTCCCTTTTCCAAGTCCCTTCACCTTTTCTCCCCTTAGATTGTGAGCCGCTTGAGAACAGGGACTTTGTTTTGTGTCCTTTGTATCATTAATTTAACACTCAGTACAGTGCCTGGCACTTTTTCACTATTGTTCAGTTATTTCAGTCATGATTGAGTCTTTGTGACCCCATTTAGGTTTTTCTTATCAAAGATACTGGAGTGGTTTGCTATTTCCTTCTCCTGTTGGTTTTATAGATTGGGAACCTGAGGCAAACATAGTTAAGTGACTTGCCTAGGGTCCCACTGCTAGTAAGTATCTGAGGCTGGGTTTGTACATAGATCTTCCTGACTCCAGGCTTAGCACTCTATCCACTACACCACCTGACTGTAGCCAGCACTTAGTAGGAGCTTAATAAAGGTCTGTTGAGTGACTGACTTTTACCTTGGAGGGGAAAGGAAATTGACACCTTCCTTGAGTCTATCCTTATTCATTGAAAGACTTGTTTCTGCTTCTTAAAATTTAACTTCCTATTCACTTTGCCTTTTTAAACCAGCTCATCTAATTTATGTACATCACTAATCCAGATGTAGCTGAGGTCAGCAACACAGCAACTTTGGAGGAGGAGAAAGATAGATATAAAACCTCAGTATCTTGCCAGGATATTCTTTTCTGTCCTAGAGCTCAGAGCTCATAAAAGAGAATTATTGATTCATTTTTATAACTTTCCAGGGCAGAGAGAGAAAGACATTTGCTAACATCCATCTAGACAATGTGAATCAGCAGGCTAGTCGCCTAGGGGTGGAGAGAGAGATTGTGACTGACTGGCCTGGCACTGGAGGCAGGGGCTTTACATATTTCTTTCCCATGTTTTCTTAGTCTGGCTTGAAAGGAAAAAACCCTTCTCAGAGGAGAAGAGCTAAGGAGATGGTTAAAGAATTTACCAGTGTCTAAGTGGAGGGGTAACCCAAACCACACAAGGACAAGTGCAAAGATGTATAAGAGGGGGTGACAGCTCTGTTCACCAACACAACGTACAATAGCAACCTTGCCATCACTGCTAAATCTGCCTCCAAACCAATGCTCTTTGCATACTACCTGCAAATAACAAGTCACACAAATCACACTCCAGTGGAAATATTATATAAAATTGTAGTTACCTTGTAATGAATTTCTTCTCATTGATGCATATCAGAGAAGGGGACTTCTGAGGATTGGTGGTCATTTTTCTCCACTCATTCAGACTGGCTGAAATGACATTAAAAAAAGAAATCAATATTGATGTTTGTTTCAGATGGTTCTTGACTATGTGTATTGGGTGGCAAAAAATTAGGAAAAGAATTATCTGCTATGTTCAGTGATGTTCTGGAATTATTATATTCAAATGGAGACTGATTTTGCAGTTCAATGAAAGTAATTCACCAAAATTTTCATTCCAAATGTTTTACTGCTATTGCTCTGAGAGAAAATGTGTGTTGTGTTATGAGGTGTAGATGTGTAATACTTGTATATACCTTTAGGTATACTCAAGGGCAATCCACCACCCCCCCCACTCCTCTTCACCACTGTTACTTATATTTTCTCTCTAGATGTAAAGGTGGGTCTGTTCTGGAATAATCTCAGAAATTAAAGAGACTTTAATATGCTCAGTCCTCACGCAGGAGTAAAATCAAGGAAATCTCTCATAAGGTTATTTTTCCTGTCTCAGTATTAAACAGTAAATTTGTAGGTTTAGATGAGAATCACTATTAATGGCCTTGTAATTAATTAGCATTATCAAGTAACATAAAAAAAACTTTTATTTTTATCAAGTAATATGGGCAAAGGCTGCTAGGTGGCTCACTGGATAGAGCACTGGGCCTGGGGTCAGGAAGACCCGAGTTCAAATACAGCCTCGGACACTTACTAGCTGTGTGACCCTTAGCAAGTCACTTAACATCTGTTTACCTTAATCCACTGGAGAAGGAAATGGCAAACCACTCCAGTATCTGCTGAGGAAACCCCATGGACAGTATTTGTACCCTATGGTCCACAGGGTCACAAAGAGTTAGACTCAAAGGAACAGTAACAAATGCACATAAACATTCAAATAAATAGCCAGGGTCACCTCTTTCCACCTATTTGGTTTGGGAAGGAGGTAGTTTCTTAAGAAAGGAATGTGTTTTGGGAAAATAGGGAGGGACTGGGACTGAGATAATTAGAAAATTTACATCATTTTGGACCGAGTATGGAACTGGTCAGTTTAGCAAATCTGTTCTTTGTATTTTGTCTTTGAGCAGTGTCTCTCATATACACTCTGCATCAGGAAGTATAGTCCTTCTTTTGTAAAAGCAATTCAACCCAAATGGACATATCCTATTCCCATAAAGCAGACGGAAATGCAACAAGTTGGGCAGGCTAAAATCATGCTCTGACTTGACCAGCCGGCTAAGTTTTGCCTAATATCCTTCCAGCCAACAGTGAGCTTTGGAGAGTGAGTTTAGAGTAGTGACCTTTCTTTTAATATTTTCAGCTTAGTGGTACCAGGGTTTAGCTAGAGGGCTTAAGTGGGAAATGTCCATTTCACTCCATTTTTTTTTTTTCAGTAATGGAATGCCTTATTGCCTGGACCTCTATGCCCATGAACAGATTAGATTGGAAGAAAGAGGAGGAAGACGCTGGAGATAGTTGTAAAGTCTAGGAGCTAAGTTCTACCTCCTTAAACAATCCAGTGCTCTCCCGTGTAATTATACTGACCAAGCTTGGCTCCAGAGAAGAACTAAGAAAATATATGACTCTCCTCTCTTTGCAGAGGTGGGGAGTTGGTACGGAATATTGTGTATGCTGTCAGGCATGACTGATGTGTTGAACATTTATAACTGCTTTTTCTTCTCCCTTTTTCCTATTAAATCTTTATTACCAGAGAAGAATCTGTGTGTAGGGCAAGGTAGAGGAATATAGTTTTTTTTAAAAAGGAAGGTTCTATTTTTAAAGTTGCCAATAAAAATAAGATTAAAAATAAGTAAAAATTATAATAGTAAAAATAATACAGTATTTTCTACTTGTCTTTCTCTTTTCGTTTCTAGTCTGCTTTATATTCCTATTGAGGCAAACCCATGCACACCCCAGTTTGAACTGGGTTCAAACCTTCCCAGTTGAACATTATTTAATTCTTTCATCCACCCCTTTCCCCAGGGACTCTTTATTAATTTCAAAATTCCATATTGTAATTCAAATATATGATGGGGCAGAATTCTCTTGGGATTGCTGACTCTTAGGCATTCTCTGATCTTCTCATCTGAGTATAATTCTGTTAACCTATAGTTTTTGTTCAGGTCTAACATCTGTACCAGGGGTGGGGAACCTGTGGCCTCAAGGCCACATGTAGCCTTCAAGGTCCTTGGGTGAGGCCTTTTGACTAAGTCCAAGTTTTAGAGAACAAATCCTTTTATTAAGAGGATCTGTCCTGTGAAGTTTGGATTCAGTCCAAGGGCCACAGTTGAGAACTTAGAAGGCACCATGTGACCTTGAGTATCTACCCCAGATCTATACCACAGGAGAATTTTCCTACAATGTTATTTCCCTTTCAGCATGTCATTCCTTTAACAAAAACGCTGTGAATTAAGACTGATGTAGGACATACGGAGACAGAAAGACTGTATGTATTCTGACCTTCAGGGCTCATGGTTCTGTGCACACTTGCTTTTTTATTACCTAATTATTACATATGATAACCAGGAGTGGCATACGTGGGATGCTCTTGGTCACTTAAAAGCTACTGGTAGAATTCTTGGGGTGAAAATCATAATCATGAATGAGTGAATGAAAAAAGTATTTATTTAGAGCTCACTGTGTACAAAGCTCGTGTTAGCACTGTGCAGTTTTATTTTCCATACAAAGAGAAAAGTAACTAAGTCGCTGCTCTCCAGGGGCTCCAGTTCTAATGGGACAGACGATACATATGGAAGGCTTCATCTATAAGTCAAGTCGCAGCTAGCTTACATTTATATGGCATTCAAAACTTGGCAGGACATTTCCCTCACCAAATCCATGTGAAGTGGGATCACAGGATTTAGCCTTTAGCAATCCTCTAACCTAAGCTCTGCAGTCTGCCAATGAGGAAACCAAACCCTAAAGAAATGTCACAGCTTGCCTGAAGTCATACAGAATCTGAACCCTGGTCTTTTGACTCCAAATTATCTTTCTTACATACTACCATGGAAGCATTATTATCCATATTTAACAGATGAACCAACAGGTTGAGCAAAGGAAAGCGATTTTCACAGGATTACATGGCTGGTAAAAAGCTTGCTAGGACTCAAACCTAGGTCTTTAGTCTCCAAGTGAATTGTTCCTTCTGTTCCCCGAAACTGCCCATCAACAAAAGGGTGAATGAAGCAAATTTGGCTATGTTTGATTTTGACCTGGGCTTGTGATTTATTTGCTGTTGAGAAATCTCAATGAAGAAACTCTTTTTTTCTTTTTTCTTTTCTTTTCTTTTCTTTTCATTTTTTTTTTTTTTTTTTTTTTTTTTTTTACCAATGAAGATTGATGACTCTTCTACAGCTTTTAGTCTTACGGAGCTGCCAGAGACACCAAGAGATTAAATTTCGCCAGTCACACGGCCATCATATTTCAGAGGTTAGACTTGAACCCACAACTCCCTGAGATCTGCATCTTTTTTCTCATTTCTTTTTTGTGTTAATAAACAAAAATTACCAACATATCTTTATCAAAGCTGGATATTTGTTCTGTATTTACACTGTGAATCATACTCATGGTAACCCAAGCTAGACAGAATAAAACACTTTATTGTTGGTCATAGGACATTAGATGGCCTAAGGAGATTTCAGGTGGTTGGATGAAAGAATTGGCATCACCTTTAAATCATTCCATGGCTTTAGAAAGGAAGCCTGTTGACTCAAATGAAACAGAAGAATGCAAAATCAAAATAAATTCTTTTTTTCCTCCTCACTGTTAAATGATAATTGGGCAGGTCACAGATAAACTTGATATTTAAGAACAAAATATTTTAGAAATACTTGAAAAGTCAGGACATGCTTCTGTCAAATGAGTCACCAGTAATGAAGTATAAGAGAAACCAATTTTGTGCTGTTTTTTTTTCTTTTGCTATGAATCTGATGCGGTTGGTTCTTGGAAACTTATTTTGATCTGTGGAGACCTAAAGGACCCACTGGCCTCAACACACTCCCCTAAACATTTGAAGGGAAGAAAGCAGAAGCATCAAACAGTAAAAGGAAAGGGAACATGATAAAGAAAAGACAGTCATACACTATCTATTTTGAAATATTTAACAAATATTTGGCTATTTGATTATCTTAGAACAAATTGATAGCAATAGACTTAAAGAATATCAGCATTTACAGGCATAAATTTCAGTACCCACATAGGTTCAGCTATGTGGAATTGATAACCAAAGTTGAACATTGCCTCAGAGCTTACTAGTTTTGTGACCTTGGGCAAGTCACTTAGCCTCTATTTACCTCAGCTCCTTCAAATGTAAAATGGGAAAAATGGCACCTACCTCAGAGGATTAATATGAGAATCAGATGAGACAAGTGCTTAGTATGATGTCCAGCACATAGTAGGTGCTATATTGCTACCTATCATTGTTGTTGTTATAAGGAGAAAGAGTAGTCAGAACAGTGGAGGAAAATCAAATGAGAGCAGTCTCAAGAAAATCCAGAGAAGAGAAAGTATCCAAGAGGAGAGGGAGGTCAGTGATATTCTGAAGTGAAATTCATCTCTTCTCTCCCTTTTAGAATGTAAACACTTCATCATCATCTATTCCCTTTCAATTGCTCCAAAATATTTACCTTTCTAGGTTTCTCTTATTTCAAGTGTTTGCATTTCATTGATCCTAAACAACTATTTTCCTCTCTTAGGAATGTTTCAAAATCTTCTATTTTATTTAAGTTCCATTCTTTCTCCTCATAGGATTATATCCAGTTTTTCTGAGTAGGTTCTTCTTGATTGTAAGTCCTTTGTCTTTTGCCTTTTGGAATATTGTTTTCTAAGATTGTCTTTCCTTGATCATAGTTGCAGTGTAGTCTTGTGTGATCCTGATTGAGGCTCTCTGGTACCTGAATTAATTCTGGCTTTTTTGGCGTTTCTGTTTTACCTGAAAACTCTGGATTTCTACTGTAGTATTCCTAGATGCTTTTAATTTGAGGTTTCTTTTAGAAAATGAGTGATGAGATTCTATTTTAACATTGCCCTTTTATTCTAATTGATATGGGTTATTTTTCTTTATGATTGATTTGAATAAAGGCATTGGTTACTGGACCTTGTATTGCCTGCTGCTTTACATGGTCCATCCCTACTCAGGGCACCTATATATTTCAGGTCATGTGGGGTCAGTCTGGTCTTAGGCTTCAGATTAAAAGTGCCCACAGGCTTTAGAACCTTTACTGGAGCTCACACTGTCTTCTGTCTTCCCTGGCATGAGTCCTTCCCCAGTGTGTGCAGGTTTTTGCCATCATCTTGGGCAGTCCTGGGTTGGATGAAGGAAATTGCTGTTGGTTTTTCTTGGTTTTTAGTCCTTGCTCCATTTGGTGACATTTTAGATCTTTTGTAGGGTTTATGTGAGTTAGGCTTCTTTGTGACTTCTCATGTCATCTTAACCAGATGACAAATGATGTTTTTGGTTGCTTTATAAGCTTGATAAAATGATATCTGTCAATCCTTTGTTTAACTTTCCAAGGAGAATTTGTGAGCCATCTTACAGTTAGTGATGGATTGATTGTTTGAGACTAGGTCTCTCTGTCTCACTTGGGCTAGAACCATAGCAGCTTCTTGGGGCATGATTCCACTACTGATTGCTAGGGGAACTTAGACCTATTCCATTTCTGACCTGGGCTAGTTCACCCCTCTCTAGTCAGTCTATTAACTAGACCCCATTCTGGGGGCTCACAATATTGCACTTAGTTCAGACACCTGATTGGTTTAGCTTACTGCACTTAGTTCAGAAATTGGCTTCAGCCTCCACAGTATCTGGGATGACAGGTGTGAACCACCAGCCCCAACCTCACTGGTTTTCTCCAGTATCTTTGCCAAGAAAACCCCAAATGGGATCACAAAGAGTTGGATACAACTGAAATGACTGCATAAAACAAAGCATTGCATGATTCTAACTACCCACTGCCTTTTTCCCCCTTCTCTGCCACCACCACTGCAAGACCGGAAAAGGACCACACAAGAATGAAACTTGTTTTGTATTATTCTTAATTTCTTGGGTTTCTGTGGAATACTAGGCCAGGCTTCATGAATGCTGCCCTAGTAACTTAGGTTCAATATCGGAATGAAATAATACAGCTATCTCATTTCATCTGACAATCAACAAAAAAAGACTTTTCTCTACCATAGTAGGGGAATGATATCCGGCAAGGACATAGAATTCATTCAGCTGAGCCAATTTCACTGCCTCTGTTTCTTGTGAAGGTCTGCTGGTCAGAAGCCTAAGGAAGACACATCCTGCGTCCTGACTTTTTTGCATATAATCCACCAGGAACTCCATCAGTGACTTAGCCTTAGACTTATGAGCTAATTAAGTCTCAAGGACAATTTCAATATATTTTAAGGAAAAACTAACCTAGCCCGTATGGGGTAGGGCCTTTCAATACTGTTCCCACCACATGTAGCTGAATTATTCATCAGTCAAGGTAGAGATCAACAGACCAACATCTATGTATATATTTGTGTTCAACCCTTGGGCGCAGACAGAATAACCCAGAGGCAAGATTTATGGGAAAGCTATTCAGGTAGTACTTTAAGGATTAAAAAACACTTTGCATATCATCTCATTTGATTCTCTCCAATTTATATGTGAGAAAGTTGAGGCAGACAGAGGTTAAGTGACTTGCTCAGGGTCACACAGTTACAAGTGTCTGAGGCAGGATTTGAACCCTTGGAGTCTTTGACTCCATGTCCAGTGTCATATCAACTGTACCATGTCTTCTTGAGTCGAATGTCTCCTTTCAGTCTATTCTCCAGCTTAAACCCATTCTTTCAATCGTCTTTCATGTGACATGGTTCTGAGGCTTTTCAACATTCTGGTCAACTGTCCCTAGATGGGTGCCAGTTTATTGATGTGGTTGCTGGGTCATCTGCTTAAAGATGACTTGCTGATGTGGCTTTGAACTCTTAAAAATGCCACTTTCCAGGGTGGAAGGCACTATTTTAGATGTAGTCTGGCTTATTCTGAGTAGATGTGAAAGTTTACCCTGTTCTTGATGTTACTCATGCAGCTTAGGATCACATTGGTTTCTTGGGTAGACATGTTTCACACTTACTCATTGGTTTGAATTAATAAGCATAGTTAAGAGAAATCCCCAAGTTTTCCCCACACACACCTCAATGTTGCAATCCTCTTCACCCTACCCTAATGCAGTAGATTTTACTCTGAGCCTCTTAAAGTTTCATTTTCTTAGATTTGTTTTACCATCCTAGATTGGGGAACCCTTTTTTTGGACCCCATTTCTGCAATACACTCAGTAACTTTTGCATCTAATAATTGGACAGCATGTCACCTTTTTTTATTTGATCCCAATATCCCCTCAAGTTATCATCTTTTGTCTCTCCTTTCACAAACTCCTAGAAACCCTCTTTCCTTCTTCATATACTTCCTCTTTAATGCTTAACCCCTATAATCTGGTTTACGATTCTAACACTCATTTGAAACTTTTCTCTCCAACTTCATTGATTATCTCTCATTTTCTTGATCTTATGGCTTTCACTTATTCCTCATCCTCACTGCAGTTTTTCACATTTTGGGTCACCCCCATCTTTGGGATATTTTTTGTTCCCTAAGTTTTCATGACCCTGCTTCCTCTTAGTTCTCTTCCTATATCATGGTTCCTTCCTTAGTCTCCTTGGATGGATCCTCATCTATATCCTTCACCTTGTGCCTGAGCAAAGCCCAGGACTCTGTCCTGGACTCTTTCATCTTTTTTCTCTACTGACTCTCTTGGAAATGTCATAAGTTCCTATGGGTTCAATTATTTTTAAGCAAATTCTAAAACTGCATGTTGAATCCTTGTCTTTCTCCTGATGCACATCTGCAACTGCCAGTTGGTCATCTGTCCTTGAAAGTGCCAGAGGTATCTCATGCTCAGTATGTTCAAAGCAGAACTCATTCCATTTTCCCCAAAGCCCATTTGTCCTCTTCACTATACCTATTTCTATTGAATGGCCACCATCCATTGAGGTAATCAGATTTTCAGCCTTGAACTCCTCCTTGTATCTTCTTCCTCCCTATATCTCTCACATGTCTAAATGGTTAATGTCTTTTTGATTGTATTTCCAAGATATTTCCATTATCCTTTTTATTAATATGTTCATTATCCTGATTCAGGCTCTCATTGCCTCTAATCTGGACTGTTATATTGCTTTTCAGTTGTGTCCAATTCTTTGTGATCCTGTTTGGGGTTTTCTTGGCAAAGATACTTGGAATGAATTGTCATTTCCTTCTCCAACTCATTTCACAGATGATGAAACTAAGGCAAACAAGGTAAGGCCAGGGTACACAGCTAGAAAATATCAGAGGCCAGATTTAAACTCACAAAGATAAGTCTTCCTGCATCCAGCCCCAGCACTCTATCCACCGTGCCACTTAACTATTGCAATATTTCCCTAATTGGACTCCTGATCTCTAAACAACTGAGGTAGTGATATACCTAAAGCATTGGTCTGTGTATATCTCTTACTCATACATATTTCTTGTAAACAACAAATTGTTGGATTCTGATTTTTAATTCATTCTGCTATCCATATCCATTTCTTGGGTGAGTTCATCTCATTCACATTCAAAATTATTCTATTACTGACCATAGCAATCTCCTCCAATTGTTTATCTTTGCCTATAGGATAAAGTAAAACTACTTTGTTGGTTTATAAAGGCTTTTATAGTCTGTCTCCAACCTATCCTAGTAAATATCAAAAATTAATCTCCTTTGTGTACTTTATGTTTTGTCCAATTTGTTCCCTGTACATGATATTCCAAATCCTGTTTCCAAGTCTTTACACAAGCTTTCCCCAAATTTGGGATGTTGACCCTTCTTAGGATTCTCTTACAGAAAGCATTTGTCATTAGGGAGCCAGCAAAACCTCCCTTTTATTTATTTTGTAAACATGTCGTATTTACTTGAGTCTTTCTTATTTCCCTTTCAGTAGAGTATAAACTTCTTGAGGGAAGGAATTGTTCCATTTCTGTATTGGTATCCCCAGTGCCCAGCACACTGCCCCGTACATTGTAGGTACTTAATAAATGATTGTTGAATTGAATGACTTAATTTACTTAATTTACTTAATTAGTTGCTGAAAAAGTGGTGAGCCTACAGGGCCAAGGGCAGAATCCAGAAGTATTTACTAGAGACCTCACTCCCAACTTGACAGAATCCATTAATCAATGTTCCTTGACTATGGTTTTCAGCTAGCTTTGGAGTTATCTAATTGTACTGTCATCCAGCCCACAGATTTTCCATATTGTCCAGAGTCACAAGAAGGTTCTCAAATGCCTTGTAGAAAGCAAGATATGTCATTTTGACATTTTCCCGTATTTACTAGTCTAGTAATCTTATCAAAAAAAGAAATGAAATGAAGTTACATTGGAATTCTAGATAAAAATGACTTCAGCTCTGATAGTTAATCACCTGTGTGACCCTGGGAATACCTCTCTGGGACTCAGTTTCTTTCTCTGTAAAATAAATAAATGATTAGATGACCTCTAAAGTTAATTCCAATTCTAAATTTCTGACTCAGTTATAAATGAATTAGAACTACTGCAGGTATTTATGCCCAAAGAGCCCTCAAGCAGGGAAAAATCTGGTATAGTAAAAAGAAGAAAGCTGGCTTTGAAGTCAGAGGAATGAAGCTTATATCAGGGATTTGCCTCTTACTATCCATGTGACGTCAATCCGGTTACTTAACCTCCCAAAGCCTCAGTTTCCTTATCTGTAAAATGGGGGAGTTGAACTACATGGCCTCTGAGTTCCCTTTCAATTCCCAGCTCTATGATCCTATAAACCTTTAAGGCTCCTAATAGCTCTAAAGTGATGACCCTGTGCTTAGAATTCCAACATCATATGAACATATGTATGTCATGTCTGGATATATCATGATATAGATGTTATTATTGTTAACAAGAATTGTTATTGTCCCAAATGGAACTCATTATACTCCCTCCAAACTCATCTCTCATTCAAACTATGTCATTTCTACTGAGGGCACCATTGACCTTCCAGCCAAATGGTTCCTGGCCTTGGAGTCAACTTGACACTTCATTTCTCCCTCACGACTCATATCCCCAGCATTTATGTCTTGCCAATTCTTCCTCCACATTTCTGGCACCCATCTTTTTCTCTTCCTAGACCAGATCCTAGTCATCTTCCAGTTTCTCCCATCTCCAGTCCATCCTCTGCTCAATTACCAAAATAATCTTCCTAAAGCCTTAGTTTTGATCTTGTCACTGTCTTGCTCAAAAACATCCATGGCTCCCTATTGCCTCTAGGAATAAAAATAAAACTTTTCAGTTTGGTATCTAATGTTCATTGCAATCTAGTTGATCTTTCTGGATTTATTTCAATAACTCTCCTTCATGTAAACTCTATTCCAGTCAAACTAGTCTGCTTCTGTTTCCTGAACTCAGTTCTGTGCCTTTGCACAGAAGCAAAGAGCTTCTCTTTGTTAGAGCACTCACTCCCAGGCCTGAAATACTTTCTTCGCATCGCTTGGAACTCTTAGATTTCTTCAACTCTCAGGTCAGATCCCAGAACTTTCCTGCTCCCCTCTGTTACTGCTTTATCCCTTCTCAGATGATCTTGTATTTACTTAAACTAATTACTTTTCTCTCCAGGTTATTGCCTTGGTATTCTATTACTGAATATTTTACTTGAGGGTTCATAGCAAATATTTTAATTGTGCTTAAAGCAAACCAATATAAAATTAACATTACTTTGGATTGTATGTGGATATGAGGCATAAATTGTAGGAGAGCTGATAATTATTGCAGTTTCTCAACCTTATCTATCTCTAGGGTTTTTCCTTCTTGTCCCACTTTGTAAGAAAGGATAATTTAAAGCAAACCTTTTTTAAAAAAGCCATTCCAAAATGCAATAAAGTAAGGATTCCCATATGTAAAGCACTTTCTAATTTACCAACTGCCTTCCTCATGTCAGTTCTGAGGGGGTGGGCAGTGAAATTGTTGTCACTCCATTTTATATGTGATAAGACTGAGGTCAGTCACTTGCCAAAAGGCATATATGTATCTAATGTGTCAGAATTAAGACTGGAACTCTGATCTTTTGATTTCAAGTCCAGGGTCTGCCCCACTACCCTTCAATTATTTCTCAAATATTATATAAATATATTTTAATCCTTCCAATATTCAGAGAAAGACGCACTGGAGCATGGTTCTAGACATCTAAGCAGAGTTGAAGACCCCTGGACCTGGAATCAGGAAGATCTAAGTTCAAATCTTCTCTTAGACATTATTAATTCAGTGACTTTGGGCAAGATGCTCCTCTTTGCCTAAGTGTCATCAGCTCTGAAATGGGGATAATAGCATCCACCTGGAATGGTTGTTAAGAATATCAAATGAGATAATAATTTTAAAGCCCTAGAGGCTGCCTGTAAAATGCCAATTCTTATTATCACGAGCAAACGTGATATCTACAAAGTTTAGATTGAAAATACTTGAAGAACTTAAGAGGGAGGGGATCTCTAAAGACTCAGGAAGACTACCCAAGGACTGTTGCTTTGAACCTGGAAAAAAGAATGAAAAGTGTGAAGAGGCTGTTCAGTCAGAGATGGGTCTGCCCCACGTGGGCTTGGAGCTCTCTGTATCCAGAGGACAGGTGCAGCCGGGATGACGTCAGGGCCAATGCCCAACTTTGATATCTGATAACTAGACCTGAAAGAGTTGAGTCTGGGGGATCAGGCTCCTCCCTTCCCCTGCCCTCATTCCATACATTCGGTGGTACAAATCATCTAGAGAAACAGTGAATCACCCTAGCCTCAGGCAAAGGATGCCCACGCACTGTAAAAAGTTAACATACCTGGAAGGGAGCTCAGAACCACGGAGAAAAGGAGAGGATGTGTCTGGTTTCCCTTTGAGCATGGCCGGCGCTCTCTTCCTGACGGATGTCCCTCCACAGTCTTATAAAGTCCAAGAATCTGTTAATTATTACTCTAACTCAACAAGCTGGGGCGTGTTGGAAACCTGAGACACTCCCCGTGGCTCGGTGCATGTTGGGAGTGTTTATTTTCCTCGAGAAGAGCAGCTGATAGGAAAACTCCCAACCACACACCTGTAGGACAGGTAAATTGACACTCCAGTTAACGCTTTAGCGACTGCCGGCGATCCGATTCTTCTACCTTGACTGGATTCTGTCTGGGCTCCATACATACTCTCTATGAGCAACAAGAGAACACAGTGATGTAACCCTTTACGATCTCCTCCCAATAATCCTTTGGCATGGGCAGTGAGAGCATTCTTGGCTCCTTTTGCATTGGTTGAAAGTGACTCAGATGAACTGATTTCCTTATAGTTGCCCAGCCTGGAGGGCATGGAATTCAAAAGCAGATTTTCCGATTCCAAGTCCCGTGCCCTTTTTACTTTAACATCTACTAATATGTGAGAATGATTGAGGGTGAAAAGTATGCCTTTTATTTCTCCCCACATTTGAATGAGCTTGATTTCAATCCTTTCCTGCTGCCCACAGATGTTATAACAGGGAGGAAAATAAGGGCACAGCACATGATTGAGTTGAGAGAAACAAGCATCGTTTACCTATCACAGTCCCTCTCACCACAGAAGGATCATCAAAAAAGCTTTGAGATCCCGAAGTGGCAAGTGCTGCTCAGTATAGTATTTTTTTTTTCCCTCTCTGGATCTTTGATTTCTTTTTCCAGTACATATCACACGTAGTAGGGCTTGTAATAAATTGGCTGACTGACTGAAAAGATGGAGAACTACTGGGGTCAAAACTTCATACTTTCCCCCATCTTTTTTTGGAGTAAATGTGAATTTCATCATGTTAGGAGCTTTCTCCATAAAGCACTCTAGATAAGATATTTTCTATATAAGATATATATATATATATATAACAAAATATTGCCTTGACACTCTTGCACAGAGCCTGGTTTTTTCACATGATGATTATGTCCTGGTGTCTGAGAAGTTCACATGTCACAGGAAGAGAATGGCTGAGCCTTTAGCTTTGTGTAATAATAATGTTTATAGTTTACACTTATACACATGTTAACATCCATAAAACCCCACAACAATCCTCAGAGGAGAATGAAACAAATATTGTTATGCCTGTTTTAAAAACAAGAAACTGAGGAGCATTGTGGTCAAATAGCTACATTTCACATAATTAGTAAGTTTCAGAATCAGAAATCTAGCTCAAGCTTATCAACTCTAAAGTCAATATTGTTTTCATTATGATCACAGCATAATTAGTAGTGAAAGAAACATTCAATCAGCCTATGCCTGTCTATTTTCATTTGAGGCAGTATTTACATAGCATTTTAAGGACTACAAACTTCTTTGCTGATATCTCATTTTATCCTAACAGCTCTGTAAGGTAGGTGCTATCATTGTCCCCATTTTACAGATGTGAAAGCTGAGGCAGAAAGAGGCTAAGTGACTTGCCTAGGTCACACAGCTAGTAAGTATTTAAGGCTGGATTTGAATTCAGGTCTTGACTCTAGGTTCAGTTTTCTAACTACAGCTTTACCTAACTACTTATCTAGATGAGAGGTCTTGGACATACCAGTCTTATTATTTGTAATGATGAGTTAATGATGTAATATTCTAATAGATTCATTGGATCATGCCCTACTAAACTGCAGCCTTAGAGACCTATGCATAGCTACTATGATAGTGGTATAATTCATAAACATGTGAATAGAATTGAAAAGTCTGATAGGTAACTCACAGTTTCCTTTGGCCTGGGTAGGCTGACCTTTGAATGCAATGTTTGCGGACTCTAAGTCACCAGTATGTCTTTGTTCAAATCAAATGGTTCATCTTCTGTAACCTATTGTTATTTCTCCATTATCAGGAGTTAGTCAATACTGCTTTGAAATACACTTTTGCAGATATCCTTGGAACATGTCTTCTGATCAACTACTTTCCAGGTAGCTTTTCCTAGCTCAGTGCGTGGAACATGGCTTTGGCTATTCATGGCTTCCTAGACAGATGCCATGACCTGGCAGTTTCTCCCAATAGGAAATAATTGGCAATGACTTGGAGTCAATGATAGGGAGAGCAAGATTGCCCCTAACAGCAGATTTATGAGCAAACAAAAGAAAAAGGATGAACCTGGATCTTAGGTTCGATATGGAGCCCTAGAGTTAGAGAGTCTCTCACTTGGAGAGGTAATAAGTACCCTTTGTTTCCATATGATCGATCACAGATTTCCTGAGTAGAGAAAAAGAAGGAACTTCCTAAAAATGTAACAGAATATGATTTATTTCTAATTTGTTCTGGATATATCTTGTCTGTATAGTTGCAAGAAATGATCAAAAGGAGAGAGAGCAAGGAGGGGAAGGGAAATGAGGGTGGTCTATCATCAGATTAATTCAGGTAGCACAAATTGGAGAATTGATAGCTGATGGTTCTTCCAACAACAGGGATGAAATAATGGAAAATAAGAAGTTGACAAACATTAACTCAGCCAGCCCTAGTGACTCAGCCACTATTGCCAATTAATTTCATCTCCTAGATAAGGTTATTTTAGGCATGTGTGCTGGGAAAACTGAAAAGGGAAATGAGAAACGTTATACAGTGCAGTCAAACCTGGAAGTTGCCACACAGAGGAAACCATGCATTCATGGGAGAGGCAATGTTAGGGATATATAAAGCATGAATGTGAAATTGTCATAAATGGAGAATTTTTTTTACCTCAAACTTTTTCTTAACATTGACTGGTCAGATTTCCCTCTGGGGAAAATTCAGAAGTCTATTTTAGACTAGAACAGTGAGTTTTGATGGACTCTTCAGATAAAGGGATATTTATTTAACACATTGTTTGCTTCCCATGAAGAAAGGGATTTAAAGATTCCTCCTTTCTCCTTTTCCCCCATCAAATAAATGAGAAGACAAGTAGAAAGTTTCTCATCTAAAAGAGTCTCAAAAAATTATTGATAGGATTAGTGCTGGTGCTCATAATGATAGAGGTCATCCCTCCCTCCATTCATTAAACTCTAGTGGCTCTTTATTATCTCCAGGATTCAAATATAAACTCTGCCCTCAGACATTTACTAGCTGTGTGACCCTGGGCAGGTCACTTAACTCTGCCTCAGTTTTCTCAACTGTAAAATAAGGATTATAATAGCTTCTACTTCTCAGACATATTGTAAGGATCAAATTTTGACATAATATTTGTAAAGTGTTTTACACAGTACATAGTATATGCTTAATAAATTTTTGTGTCCTTTTCTTCCCTTTTCTCCTTTCCTCCATCCTTTCCTCCTTTCTTCCTTTTCTCCATCCCCTTTCCTTCCTTTCTTCCCTCCCTTCCCTCCTCCCTCCCTTCCTTTTTCTTTTCTTTCCTTTCTTCTTCCTTTCTTCTCTACCTCCCTTCCTTTCTCTTTTCCTTCCTTTCTCAATTATCTCCTTCCTTCCTTCCTCTCTCCCTCCTTTCTTTTTTCCTTCCTTTCCTCTCTCTCCCTCCTTTCCATATTTCTTTTTTCCTCCCTTCCTCTATTCTTTCCTTCCTTCCTTCCTTCCTTCCTTCCTTCCTTCCTTCCTTCCTTCCTTCCTTCCTTCCTTCCTTCCTCCCTTCCTTCCTTCCTTATTCCATGCTATTTTTTGCACAAGACACTCCATCTCCTGACTGGACATTTTCACTGACTGTCTCCCATTCTTTCCTTCTCATCTCTACCTCTTGGTTTTCTTCAAGTCTTAGCTAAAATCCCACCTTGAAAGGAAGCTTTTCCCAATCTATCTTAGTGGTAGTGCCTTCCTTCTGTTGATTATTTCTGGTTTATCCTCGATGTATCTTGTTTGTCCACACTCCTTTGCATGATATGTCCTTCAATTAGACTATGAGTTCCTTGAGAGCATAGACTATTTTTTGTCTTTCTTTATATCCCAAAGACCTAGCACAGTACCTGGAACATAGCAGGTACTTAGTAAATATTTGATGACTTGATAGAAATGATCTCATTCTGCCTCTACAACAGTCCTGTGATGTACAGTATGGATATTACCATGATGATGACCTGCATCCCCATGTTCATATCTTGTCCTACTCTCTTCAATGGCTTCCCACAGATTCTCCAGAGGAGACATCCAACACCCTATGGGCTTTCCTCTAAGTCTTTGAATGCGGCATGTCTAAGAAGGGAGCAAATGTGCTGTCGCTAGGTTATCCTTTGCCCTAGCTGCATGGTCAGCCCACATCCTTTTCCTTTCATATATCTCTCCCATGATATGTGTTACACTTTTGTGTAGTTTTTTCTGGGTAACATATTGACCCCACCATTTGATTTTCCATTGCCTTTTGGGTGAAAGAAGATTTTAACCACTGGAAACTGTAGGATGCCATGATTTGCAGTCTAAATATCCCTAGACAAAAATCTGATGATAGAGATTATTGATGGACCTTTATTTCAGAGAGAAGCTTGATATCATTCATTTATTCACTGAACAAGCATTTATTATGGACCTACTATGTACTGAGGACACAGAGACAAAAATGAAGCAGTATTTGTCCTTAGAGAGCTTGCATGCTATGGGGGAAGGGACTAAAGTGTCACTCAGTGAATCATACATGAAATATATACTAAAAAAGTAGAAAAGCAGAATTGAAACAGCACAAAGGAAATGTAGGCTGTGCAAATTTGGAGTATCCACTCCAAATGTTCACATGGGCTATCTGTGCCCAGTCTGTGGTAGAGCATTCCGAGCTTGTATGGTCTGATCAGCCACAGTCAGACACACTGAGGCTTGACTTTATCATGGTGATGTCACCTCTTCGAGAATGCAGGACAACAAGCAACTATTACAAAAGGACAAATTATATAGAAACATAATTATAAATACACACACACACACACATAAACACACTGAGCTAGATAGCACAGTGGATGGAGTGCTGGGCCTGGAGTCAAGAAGACTCATTTCTCCGAGTTCAAATCTGACCTCAGACTTTTATTAGTTGTGTGACCTTGGGCAAGTCATTTAACCTTATTTGCCTCAGTTTCGTCCTCTGTAAAATGAGTTTGAAAAAGAAATGGTAAACCAATCACTCCAATGTCTTTGTCAAAAAATCCCACATGGGGTCACGAAGAGTCAGACATGACTGAAAGTGACTGAACAATTACATACACAAATATATGAATTTCATGCATATTATGTATATGTGTATCTCTATATCTACTTATCTATCTATATCTATCTATCTATCTATCTATCTATCTATCTATCTATCTATCTATCTATCTATGAAATTCATGGTTAGGGACTCCTGCTCCAGAGAGCTATAGTTAGGCTGAATTTCAAAGGAAACTAGTGATTTTAGAAGCCAGTGGTGAGAATCTGAGCACAATCCAGGTAGGAGGACAATATCCTTGGCAGAAATAATTATATGGAGAAGAGAATAGATTTAAGAGGAAAGGTAACAAGTTCTATTTTGAACATATTAAGATGAAGTTGGTAATGGGCTCTCTAAGTAGGAAGTGGTAATGTGAGACTTGAGTTTGAGTAGAATTGGAACTCTAGACCTTGGAGTCATCTTCAGAAAGGTGGTAGCTGGACCCATCAGAGCTGATGAGATCATTAAGAGGGAGTGTAGAGAAAGAAGAAAAGAGGGCCTAGGCCAGAATCTTTTTGGGGGGGAGGGGGAATATATCACTCTATAAAGTGCCAGACAAAGATGATAATTCAGTAAAGGAAACTGATAAAGAATGGCAGACAAGTAGGAGGAAAACCAGAAAAGAGAAGTGTCATGAGAACTAAGGTAGGAGGAAATGTCTAGGAAGAAGGAAAGGAAGTAAAAAAAATTAAGAATAAAAAAAAAATTTATAAGATATGGCAATTAAAAGACCATTGGTAAGCTTGGAGAGAATAGTTTCAGTTGAACAATGATCATGGAGCTGGTTTTGGTTTTTTGTTTGTTTTGGTATAGAAGAGCTATTTCTTCCAAATAAAAGAGACATTTACAATGCAAAAGACTCATAATATATACTACATAATATGTAGACAGACTTAAATATGAAATAGTAACTCAGTTCAAATTATTCACCATGAGTTTCTTCTTCCCTTCTCTTCATTTTAAAATACCTCAACAACATTACTTGTTTTCTTCTTTCTTTGATCTCTAATGATCAGGTAATTCTTCTTCTTGCCAAGACTGGCCTTTCTTCATATATCTTCCCATCCCATCCCATCCCATTCCACCCCATCCCATCCCATCCAATCCCATCCCATCCCATCCCATCCCATCCTACCCCACCCCATCACATCCCATCCTATCCCATCTCATTTTCTCCAGCAGCCTCTTTAATCATCTCCCGTTTCTCCCCAATTTTCAACTTTTTCCTATCTACTGTGTCATTTCCTACTGCATTCAGACTTACCTTGAAATATCTTTAATTAGCCCCTCCTATCCCCCATCTCTCCTTTTCTTTAAATTTTTTTCCCGAGCTTAACAAACAGCAAATAAAATGAACAATTCAATATACAAAATAGTACAAAGATTGAACATGAAATTGTGAGTCTCTTTGCAGAAAGTTCGCTTCACTTTTTAAATATTTAATGAATTTGATGTGTAACTTTCAAAGCTCTCCAGTCCTATTTCCTTTGGGCTTACCTTCTACTATTTTCTGTGGACTAAAAAATTCTTCAATATCCTTTTTTCTTTCAGTTATTTTCCTTTCTTGGCAATCCTGTCACTAGCTCCTTCTTCCCTGGTAGGGGGGAACTTTGAAATGAATGTGTCTACTCAACTAACACAATTTTCAATTTAGTCTTCTATAAAAAAGGTATATCTCCTTCTTCACCTTGAGCCCTTCACCTCTGTCAGGGAGGAGATAGCATATTTTATCATCATGATAGATTTTTTTTAAGTCTTTCAAAATTGTTGGTCCTTACAACATTGTTGTTAACATATAAATTGTTCTCCTAATTTCTGCGTACTTCACTCTCCAATAATTCATATAATCTTGACAGATTTTTAGTAGCTATCTTCTTTGGCCTTTTCTTATGGTACAGTAATGTTCTATTACTCTCATATGCCATAATTAGTTTAATCATTCTTCGATTGATGGGTACCTACTTCATTTTCAATTCTCTACTCTAATAAAAAGAGCTGCTCTAAATACATTTGTATGTATGCAACCTTTTATTCTTTTATGAATTTCTTTGAGGTCATAAGCCAAGTGGGTTGAAGCATATGTATAGTTTGCTATCTTTGGGTCAGTTCAAAATTACTTTCAAGAATGGTGAAACCAATTCATAGCTCCTACAATAGTATACTTTTTTCCTAATTAAGTTGCATTCATTTTGTATGTGTAAAACCTTTTTCATTTTATGTATTCAAAGTTGTTCATTTATCTTCTTTGATATTCTATGCCTTGTTGATCAGGAACTCTTCCTCTCTCCATACTTGCAAAAAATGTTTCCTTCCTTGCTCTTTTAATTTGTTCATTATGTGACCTTCCATATTTAATTTACATGTCCATTTGTGGCTTACCTTTGTATATGGTATGAGATGTTGATCTAAACCTAATTTCCACCAGACTGCTTCCAAATTTTCCCAGAAGTTTTTCTTAAATAGTGAGTCCTTCCCAGTAACTAGGATCTCTGCATTTATAAAACTCTAGATTACTAGGTTCATTTTCTTCTGTGGATTCTATGCCTGATGTAGTCTTTTGATTGATCTCTATTTTTTAACCAATGTCATTTTTGGTAACTATTGCTTTAGAGCATAGCTTGAAATCTGTACACCCTTCACATGTTTTTCATTATTTTCCTTGATATCCTCAATCATATTTCCCCTTTCAATTGAATTTATTATTATATTTTTGCCTCACAGAGTAATCTTTTGGTAGTTTGATTGATATAGCACTGAAAAACAAGTTAATTTGAGTAGTATTATCATATTTATTATATTGATATGACTTACCATGAGCAATTAATACTTTTCTCTTTATTTAAGGCTATCTTTATTTCTGTAAAAACTGTTGTGTAGTTGTCTTTGTATGGTTGCTATGTCTTTACTGGTAAGTGGATTCCTAAATATTTTATATATTCTGCAGTTAATTTGAATGGGATTTCTTTTTTTTTACCTCTACCTACTGGATTTTGTTGGTAATGTATAGAAATGTCAATGATTTATATGGGCTTATTTCTTATCCTGAAAGGTGACAGAAGTTAGTTTCACTTAATTTCATTTGTCTCTTTAGGGTTTTCTAGGTAGACCATCATATGTACAGAAAGCTATAGTTTTGTTTGTTCTTTGCCTAAGCTTATTTCTTTAATTTCTTTTCTTTCATTTATTACTAAAGTTAGGTTTTTTTAGAACTATATAAAATGATGGTGGTACTAATGGTATCCTTGAGACTATTGGAAATGACAGTAATAACAATTAGTAGTTTGTATACAGTGCTTTGTGGTTTGCCAAGTACTGCACAGGTTGCCTTATTTGAGCCTCACAACAACCTGATGAGGTATATACTATTACTATTCCCATTTTATAATTGAGGAAACCCAGGCAAAGGTTAAAGGATAGAGGTAAGTTTATCCTCTTACTCTAGGTTATTTCATTACATATATCACTTGAGAGAACAAGCCCCCAAATCTGAAATAGTTTTGGAAAGAAATTTATTAGGTGACTTGGGAGGGAGAAGAAGGAAGGAGGAGATGGAGAGACAGAGAGAGAAAGAGAGACAGAAACAGAGAGAGAGAGAAACAGAGAGAGAGAGAGAGAGAGAGAGAGAGAGAGAGAGAGAGAGGGAGAGAGAGAGGGAGAGAGAGAGACAGAGACAGAGACAGAGAGAGAGAGAGAGGGAGAGAGACAGAGACAGAGACAGAGAGAATCAGAGAGAGAGAAAGAGAGAGAGAGAGAGAGAGAGAGAGAGAGAGAGAGAGAGAGAGAGAGAGAGAGAGAGAGAGAGAGGGAGAGGGAGAGGGAGAGAGAGGGAGACAGAGACAGAGAGAGACAGAGAGAGAGAAAGAGAGAGAGATACAAAGAGAGACAGAGAGAAACAGAGATGGAGATGGAGAGACAGAGACGGAGACGGAGACGGAGAGACAGAGAGTGCAGAGCACAAGACTTTTCCCTTGAATGGTTGACTATTGGCTTGATGACAATTGAGACAAGCATATCTGATACGAAAACTCAAAATAATATCAAATTGCTTTCCCAGAGATTTCACCCCAAGTAGAAAAGTTTAATTAATCACAGCTTAGGGTCAAACTATTATTATTTTCTCAGGTTATTGCAATAACAATTAGCTATAAGCACATAAAAGGAGATACAAGCACTTAACCTTGTATTATTTATCCTCTGTAATTTCCATCCATCCTGGAGCAGAGTTAAT